>CM019067.1:191424344-192024344 GCA_009667805.1 Leptobrachium leishanense | reverse complement strand
CCACACGCAATCGTCTACCGCGGGTGAACCTGCGCAAACCCTGCGCGAGCTTACTGTGCTTCGCGAGTCCTATACTTGACATTGTGAGCGCAAATGCAAATGTGCGCTGGTACGAGGATGGTATTACAATCTATTTGCGGTAATTACCGCATAGCCTTTGAGTGCATAATTTTAGCAACTGCAAAAAGCTGGTGTTAAAGGCAAATCTGACCGACCTAGCCAAACCAAAATACACCAGCCCAGTAAAAAAATGCAGCAAAGTATAGTTGCCCCTGCAACACATACCAAACCAATAAAATGGAGAAGTCGTGTGTATGTGTTATCGCTGCAGCATATATGCTCAGATTGACTGTGGCAGGCGCACTTTCTTAGCGTGAGATAATTGTGGTTCTTAATTCTGATTGGCTGAATCGCGAGAAAAAAACTGTTCGCACACTGGTTTTTTTCGAGAGACAATACTGTGCGAGCAATTGGCCGCGTTCTGTTTGTGCGCGGTATTGATCGGCAGATGAAAAGACGTGCGAGGATTGTAATTCCAGCAGTGATTTGTGCGCGCAACAGTTTAACGCTTGGTGCAAAACTTTTCGCTTTGCACTAGGGTTTTTGCGCGTAGATTGTAATATAGCCCTTTATCCCCTTAGTGACCGGGCGGTTTTACACAAATCCGTCTTTTAGTGACCGCTGCTGTTTTTACGTTTCTGCGCTGTTAGTGTTTAGGTCAAATTTTCCTCTTACTCGTTTATTCGACCCACACATATTATACACCCTTTTTCCCGTCATTAAATGGACTTTCTAAAAATACCATTATTTCCATCATATCGAATAATTTACTGTAAAAAAAATATGAAATATGAGGAAAAAATGGTAAAAACACACTTTTTCGTAATTTAATCCCCAAAATCTACAACCACCTAAAAAGACCCCGGCTAAATAGGTTCAAAATTTTGTCCCGAGACTAGAAATACCCAATTTTTACATGCGTTTGCTTTTTAACCCCTTCACTGCTGAGACAGTTCACCTATGTGCGCTGCGCTCATTCTGACCATTTTGTGCTAATTATTTTTAGATGACAGCCTAGGTCCTATTTAATTAAACTCCCCCCAGACAAAAAAAAACATTTTTTTATTTTATTTAATTTTTTTATTATTTTTTTTATTTAATTTATTTTTTAAATGTTGTTTTTAAAACCAAACCTGGTCATGTTTGGTATCATTGGAAAGGCCATGATCAGGCCTTTCAAATGATGTCAAATATGACCATCTAGCTGCCATGGATCGGGAGATAAAGGGATCCTTAGGATCCCCTTATCTCTACATGGCAGCTAGAGGGTTAACTGGCCCAACGACATCCTCACACATATGGTGAGGTTGTCAGTGCGTGTGGGGGGACCTGGAGGCTTGGCTGACATCCAAGATGTCAGCCCCCCTCCAGGTTTGAATCGCGTTTTGGCGCCAATTGGCGCCGCAACGTGATCCGGCGGCGAAACTGTTAATGCCATACACCGCTGAAAAGGGGAGGCTCTCCCCTCTCCAGCAGTGTAAACGGCATCTCCCTAGCTTCAATGGTTGGGGAGATAGAGGGCTCCGAAGGAGCCCCCCCTTCCCTCCATTGAAATGCATGGGGACGCCTGCTGATGACGTCACCACGCAGCGTGGTGACGTCATCAGCCTCGCCTGCCCATGTAAATCACATGGGCAGGCTTCCTCCCTGCCAGATCGCCGTGGGATCCGGCGAGGGAGGTGAGTATCGGGCGGGAGGGGGATTAGGCGCCGCTGACGTACCCTGTACGTCCGCGGGTCTAAGGGAGACCCGAGGACAGGACGTACAGGGTACGTCAGCGGCCCTTAAGGCTAGGGTCAGACTAGCGCAGTTTTAACGTGCGTTTAGCCGCACGAAATCACGGCCGTACTAGCAGCAAATGACGTCCAATGCCGGGGAACATACGACGAACGGCCGCACGAAAGTTCGTCCGCGCAACGCAAGTGGCCAACGAACGCATTTTTTCGAGAACGTCAAACCGCTACTACTGACGTACAGAGTGCGCTGCGGCCGCATAGCGGCGTGTGTGTGTGATTAGGAGACATCAGACGCTGCTAATGTCCGGCTAACATAACGTCCAGACACAAAAAGTGTTTTATTGAAGATCCGTACAAAATCACGGACGAAAAGGCGCATCGTATGACCGCTATCGCGTATTCCGGGGAAAAATACGTATGTTCGTTCGACCGCACTTTTTCACGGACAACGTGAAAAATGTGTTCGTCTGACCCTAGCCTAAGGGGTTAAATATCATGGATAAAGTCTGAAACTGGGAAATGCTAGGATTACCTGGATACATTTGGACCCCCCTTATCTCTCGCTTGGTGGCAGCTAGAGGGTCTTGTTTGGTATTGTTGGAATGGCCAGAGCATGGCCAGGTAAAGTGTAAAAATCTAATAAATATTAAATAAATACATAAATAAAAATGTCTTTTTTTTCCTTTTTTATTTACAATGCAACACTATTGTCCATTTTTCAATTATCATGTGAATAATGATGCTGCACTGATTCAGGTTCTCATTTTCCAAAATGAAAAATTTTGCTTTTTCAGTTTCAGCTAAGGCTAATATCAGATGATCTCAGTCTGAGCGCACTCTACGTGCGTGCATAACGGACGGACGTACTGACGGAAGATACTGTAGACACCACACGGTCCGTTTTTGTTGACGGACGTAGAACAAAAAGGAAATTATGGGAAACAAAATTAATATGAAAAATGATAAAAGTATATGAAAAGCCATTTTGTGCGTCAAGGTGCTGGACGTCGCAAATGCGCTGCGTCTGACATCTCATCACCCACACAGAACGCTACGCGGACGTGGCGCACTCTGCGTGTCCGTGGTAGCGGTTTTCCGTTCTTGCCTAACTTGCGTCCGTTTGCCTCGTGCGTTGTGCGTGCTCAGTTCGGTGCGCACGTACTTCGTGTGTGGTTCTCTATTGATTAGGATTCTATGCTACGACGGATGTTAAACTGTGCGGCAACACAGACGTGATCACTGCGTTTGTCTGACGCCGGCCTAAACTTGCGTATTTTTTCAGAAAAATACAGTAACAGGTTCCCGTTTTTAATTTTTTTAACAAGCGTACCCCTTAGCATATATAACCACAGAGGCCTGGATGATAAAATGTGGAAAACATTTTTTATTATGCACTGTAAATGATTGAAATCTGAATGGAAATTCACATTTGTTTACATTTTTCGTTATAGCATTATGACAGGACATGACGTATGCATACAATAATGATATATTATGAATCTGCCAAGTCTGCTGAAAATAAAGATATAGAACTTATCTGGGTCCTAGAATAAAACATGACTTCAAATCGCATTTAAATATGATGAGCACAAAACGGTCAATATGACCTTAGCACACAGAGGTGAAATGGCTCAGCAGTGAAGGTGTTAAAAAGCAAAAAACATGTTAAGAATAGGACCTGTCACTAATGGGATACATTGACATTTGTGACAGGCTAAACCCCTTCACTACTAAATTGATTTAGAGGTTTAAACAGCTTGTCTATTTTCTTCAATTTCTCCCTGCATCGGCTGCTGAAAGCCCAATATTTCGGAGCTTTAAGCAGCTGATCTTACAGTTTTAGCTCTTTGGGCATTATAAACAAGAAATACAACACAGCGCTAAAGGACCTAGGTCCACAAGACAGTGGGTTAGATACTTGATATGTCCATAAACAGTTGTCCTTATCTTCAGGAGCAGATCTTCTTAAGGATACAGATGGGATTTTGTTGCAGGAAAAAACACAGAGAACCAGAATTGCGCAGTACGACAACACCAGATGTGGGATAAACTTGTATCGATATTCAACTCACATTCTAGAGAGCCCACAACCGGCTCTCAGGAATAAAGCAGACAGGGACTCATAACAGGCGCCCATAGACCCTTCGGTTCACTTCTCCGGGATTTACCAGAAGGAGACAACTGCAGGAAGAATTTGACAAAAAGCCAAAAGAGAAACACCTCCTGGTGCGGTAAATCACAAATAAATTTGGCAGTTTTTAAAGGCGAGAGCCAAATTCGCACTTACAAGCGGTTGAGCCTCTATTGGCTCCGTCACAATATGCACAGGGGATCGTAAAGGTGTTCCCCAAACCTTCTTTGTAGAGTCATAAAGGCAGACAGCAATAAATTTAAAAAATAAATAAAAACATTTAATGGTTTAAAATATACAGATTTATATCTACCAGTCTAGAACACCAATCGAATTATCCATCTCTCTATCTGTCTATCCCTTTATCTATCCATCCATCTCTCTATCTATTTATCTATCTATCTATCCCTCTGTCTATCTATCTATCCGTCTATCTATCCTGGAAATCGTGTGGGTGTGTGGATTTTTTTTCTAGTGTCAATGTTTCACTTCAGACCGGTGCCCAACTAATTAGGTTCGAGCACGACTTAAACGAGTATAAAGTCGCATCTGTCATGAATAGAGTCTGACTGTGGGCCCATGCCGGCAGTGCGTGACCCCCAATCTGCTGAGTTGATGGTAGAAGGGGAGGAAACCGGCTCGATCATTCTATAGGGGCACCATGTATAATATTGCAGGAGCTGCCGACTGGCCACCAGTCTGGCATGTCTACCTGGTAGACTACCTGGTAGATATAAATCTGTATATTTTAAACCATTAAATGTTTTTATTTATTTTTTAAATTTATTGCTGTCTGCCTTTATGACTCTACAAAGAAGGTTTGGGGAACACCTTTACGATCCCCTGTGCATATTGTGACGGAGCCAATAGAGGCTCAACCGCTTGTAAGTGCGAATTTGGCTCTCGCCTTTAAAAACTGCCAAATTTATTTGTGATTTACCGCACCAGGAGGTGTTTCTCTTTTGGCTTTTTGTCAAATTCTTCCTGCAGCTGTCTCCTTCTGGTAAATCCCGGAGAAGTGAACCGAAGGGTCTATGGGCGCCTGTTATGAGTCCCTGTCTGCTTTATTCCTGAGAGCCGGTTGTGGGCTCTCTAGAATGTGAGTTGAATATCGATACAAGTTTATCCCACATCTGGTGTTGTCGTACTGCGCAATTCTGGTTCTCTGTGTTTTTTCCTGCAGCAAAATCCCATCTGTATCCTTAAGAAGATCTGCTCCTGAAGATAAGGACAACTGTTTATGGACATATCAAGTATCTAACCCACTGTCTTGTGGACCTAGGTCCTTTAGCGCTGTGTTGTATTTCTTGTTTATATTGTTATTGGGTATTTAAAGAAACCCCCACACACAACATTCAGCGAGTGGGATAGATACTTATTTCCGGTGGGCGCTTCACCCCTTTTCTCCTTCTTTGGGCATTATGCCCACAGGGCTAAAACTTTGGGGGCACCTTCAGTAGCCGAAAAGCAAACAAAATTAGTCTGCAGCAAAGCTATAAAAAACCCAACAAAATCTTGTCAAATCTTTGAAAGCCTTGAATGTCTTTAAATTTTATGAGCTTTATGATAGTGTAGTTTGTGTAATGGCGTGCTCTCCCCTTGGTCTGTTGTGTGTATTGTGATAAGGTGAGGGGAATGATTCACAATGGAGTATATATTCCCCTAGGTTTGTTAGCGGAGATTGGCTTGTTTAAGCCCAGGAGTGCAATATGTGTTTTTTAATTGCTTACTACAAGGTTTTCCACACCTGTTAATTGTCAAGTTGTTAAATGTTTCCTGGGTGTGAAAAGGAAGAGAGAGAGAGAGAGAGTAAGCAGCAGCAGCAGCAGCAGCAAATAAGATGAAGCTCTGAGGCTGCCAGACTGAAAAAAAGTTGGCAAAGGTTTTCATTCTTTTGTTATAATTTTCCCAGGGTAGTAAGGGATGTATAACTGTTAGTAAGAGCTCAGACGAGCCAGGTTTTTGTTTTCAGTTAGGCTGGGTTCACACCTGCGCGGTTTTTGACGAGCATATCTCGTAAATGTAAAAAACGCACGAATGGGCATTGCAGCACGTTCACACTGCAGTCTATGGCTGCGAACTCGCTGCAATACGCCCCAAAGAAGCTCCTATACTTCTTTGGGCGTAGGACGTTTTACAGCGCGTTCCTAAGCGCTGTAAAACGCCCAGGTGTGAACGGGCCCCATAGGAAATCATGGGATTTCCGTGTTTAGGCGTTTTACAACACACAGGAACGCGCTGTAAAATTCCCAGGTGTGAACGGGGCCTTACATTTTGTTAATTTCTAACTGCTGCAGAAATAAACTTTTGAACCGCGGAGAGCCCTACAGCGCCCTGTGACCGTGCAAGATCACAGTATATATAATATATATAAGAATTCTCTTGTACCTGTCTGAAGAACTCTTCTAGAAGGGACATTGTCCAACGATGATGGAGGTCCCAATTCTTTGCTGGATGGCTTATGTCTGCGGTATGCAGCAATAGGGATAAGGCTTTTGGCTTATCAATTCTGTAATGTAAAGTAACTCTACGTTAATGAGATGGTGATGTTAACACTGATGAAAAAAATCACAATATTTATTTGTTAAAAAACTTCTATCAAATTACTTTTAAATATTACCTGTCCTTTTTCCTTTGGCCATATTGTACATTATCAGAACTGATATTCGTATGGACTCACAAATGCTAAAGCATAGTATATATTATTACAGTTGTGTTCAAAATTATTCAACCCCCAATGCTGTAAAGGGTTTTAGGGAATTTAGTGTACATTTGTAATTGTATTCAGAATGAAATCCTACAAGGACTTTTTAAAGAACCATATGCAACTAAAATGACATCAATTGGTTTTGTAATACAGTAGTAAATGTTTATTTTGTGAATTCTTCATTGACACAATTATTCAACCCCTTAAAGACTACCACTCTGAAGAACAGAGGTTCATTCAAGTGTTTTCAATCAGGTATTGAAAACACCTGTGGATGTCACGGAGCAGCAATAAAGCATAAAAAGCACCAATTAGGCAGCTTTAAAATGACTGTGATACTCAGCTCCTTCTAGACATTTACTGGTGTGGTTACAAACATGGTGAAGTCAAGAGAATGGTCCAGGAAGACAAGAGAAGAGGTGATTACTCTTCACAGGAAGGGCAATGGCTATAGGAAGATTGCAAAGATGTTAAACATACCAAGAGAGACCATAGGAAGCATCATTCGCAAATTCAAGGCAAAGGGCACTGTTGAAACGCTACCTGGTCGTGGCAGAAAGAAGATGCTGACTTTGACTGCTGTGCGCTACCTGAAGCGTAGAGTGGAGAAAAGTCCCCGTGTGACTGCTGAGGAACTGAGAAAAGATTTGTCAGATGGGGGTACTGAAGTTTCAGCTCAGACAATACGGCGCACACTGTGTAATGAAGGCCTCCATGCCAGAACTCCCAGGCGCACCCCCTTGCTGTCTCCAAAGAATAAGAAGAGTCGACTGCAGTATGCCAAAAGTCATGTGGACAAACCACAGAAGTTTTGGGATAGTGTTCTGTGGACTGATGAAATAAAATTAGAACTGGTTGGGCCCATGGATCAACGCTATGTTTGGAGGAGGAAGAACAAGGCCTATGAAGAAAAGAACACCTTGCCTACTGTGAAGCATGGCAGGGGGTCAATCATGCTTTGGGGCTGTTTTGCTTCTGCAGGTACAGGGAAGCTTCAGCGTGTGCAAGGTACCATGAATTCTCTTCAGTACCAGGAGATATTGGATGACAATGTGATGCAGTCCGTCACAAACCTGAGGCTTGGGAGACGTTGAACCTTTCAACAGGACAATGATCCCAAGCATACCTCCAAGTCCACTAGAGCAAGGTTGCAGATTAAAGGCTGGAACATTTTGGAGTGGCCATCGCAGTCACCAGACTTAAATCCGATTGAGAACCTCTGGTGGGACTTAAAGAAAGCAGTTGCAGTGCGCAAGCCTAAGAATGTGACTGAACTGGAGGCTTTTGCCCAATGACGAATGGGCGAAGATACCCGTAGATCGCTGCAAGACACTTGTGTCAAGTTATGCTTCATGTTTAAAAGCTGTTATAACTGTAAAAGGATGTTGTACTAAGTACTAAGATTGAATGTCACTTGGGGGTTGAATAAAACTGATAATGATGTGAGCACAGAAAATACATTTGTGGTTATTTCATTATAAATGTTATGTTATATTTGTCTGACCTACACGTGCCTCTTTGATTTAATTGTAAGCAAGATGACTGAATGATCAAAATCAATGTCAAACTGGCCAAAACACTCAATTTCAGTGGGGGTTGAAAAATTTTGAACACAACTGTATATTATGTATAATTTACTTTGCTGAAATGTGTTAATGTGTAAAATACATACTGCTTATACTTGTAAGTGAAAAGAACAAAACATATACAACAAAACAAACCAATTTACTGAAATAAACCAACCACAGTGATTCACAATGTGCCAATAAATAAAAATATCCTTAAAATTGTATTTTATCATTGTGGTCTTGTTTCCTTGGTACATAACAAAGAAAAGTACATTGTAGCTGTCAATCAGCACCTTGGAAGAAGCCCCTGGGAGGGGCGATAAGCATTGTGTGCTGTCATCACTCTTGGCAACACACTTGTGTCTGTCCTAATTTACAGGATCCAGGAAGTATACAGGGTTATTCAAAGAGCACCGAAATTCCACCTTTCATTTCCTGTACTTTGGGGAGTCATATTCTCCGACCCCCGCGGTGAATTCAGCATTCCAGGCAGGGTCCCTGAAGTGCAGGGAACAAGCTGCCAAATGCATCTGAAAAACTGCCGCAAAAATTGCCAATTCAATCAGAAAAACCTCCTCAAAACTGCCGAACGCATCTGAAAACCTGCCAATAAAATACCAAATCGATCCGAAAAAAGCCAACAACCCACCGAACAGAGTGCTGCCCAGCTGCCGAAAAAAGCCGACAAGCTGACGAAAGGGTAAAAACCCCCCAAAAAAACACTGCAACTATTAAAAGCTATTTTGTACATTGAAACCTATGGGATTTGCCTGATTAAACCTGCTGAATGAAACCACCGATAATCAGGGCATTTCACTGACATTTCAGCGCTGCTCGGTGTTCTCTGAATAGTTTAACCATTGCTTCTCTATGTAGAGTTCACTGCCATCAAACAGCAGCATATTTTGCATTATTTTTCACACAAGTGAAGCGGCAGTCTGGACCAGCTCCTTCGGGTTAACGGCGGAACACAGATGATATGAGGACAGTAAGAAACCTGAGGCGGAGTTTATATATTTTGCATTTCAGCTTGTTTGTGGGCAAACTTTTTGGTGACCCCACCAATTTTTATGTACGAGTCTTTATATATATTTTTTTACTTGTCATGCTATATTGAACTACGGTTTTACACTGTTTGGTGGTTTATGTTCTCTTGCCTCTTATGTTGGAGCCACCAGAGAATGTTTGCTCTGGAAACATCTACTAACTAGGGATGGGCTGCTGATTCGAATCGGTTCGATGTTCGCATCGAACATCGGCTGTTCGGAAGTTCACAAACTTCAAACTTTTCAGGCCGTTCGCAAAAAGTTTGGGAAAAAAGTTAGAATTTTTTTAAAAAAATGCTTAAAAAATCTAAAAATAAAGAGACTCTTTACTGCAGAATATTATAAGCAACGGTTTATTAGATTTTGAATTAAAATGGAAATATTTTTAACAATGAAGCCTATGGGATAAAACAATCTTGTTGCTAAAACATCAGGTAGACGAGGCCCTCTAATCAGGCACTGTAGAGGGCAGCCCGCCGGGGCCTCCCAAGGATCCCTTGAGGAGCATGTGGCCGCCGGATGATAGAGCTGCGTCTGTGTGGGCAGGCCGGCCCGGGTGCATGTGGCAGAGAGGTGGCGCAGGGAGGGAGCCACTGCACCTGCGGCCACGGCAGACCCCCCCCCCACAACCAGGATCCAGGGAGCCTCCACTGACTGACCACCAGGCTAAGGTAAGGTGACACATTTCTAAACAAAAAATCCGAGGACATTTTTAAATGTCCCAAGGAACATAAAATAAAACTTTTTTCTTTCTTTCTATTACTTACCTGATTCCTGGATCCACCAACAAGCGCAGCCTCCCATCTCCCACGCTGTTAGACGCTGCATACACTGGCGCGCTGTGTGCAGCTTCTGAGAAGATTTGCTATTAGTGTAGAGGGAGCGATGCAAAATGCGCAGTCGGCTTCCTCGCTACACTAATAGCGTATCTTCTCCGAAGCTGCACACAGCACGCCGGTTGAAGCTAGCGTCAGACTGTAGAGGTGCTGAGCGGCAGTGTGAGGATTCATATGCTGCATTAATTATTCTTCTTACAAATTTGGTTACTTAACCCGTTTGCATTTGGATTATAATATTGTGACATCCAGGTCCCTGGGTGGCGATCGGGGGGCCCCTGGACGCATGGTGCCGCCAACTGGCCGAATGCTAGGAGCTCCGGTGGCACCCGGTGCAGCTGTGAGTGATCAGGGGGCAGGGCACGGCGTGTTGACGCGGAGCCGCCGGGACCTTTAAATCAGGAGCGCGAGCTTACACCTCACCTTGCCGTGGAGTTTCATTCCCGCCTCGCTAGCTTACCGAATCGGTTTGTATACTTCTTACTTACCCTGCTTGTTCTGAGGACCCGATCTGTTGCCGGCTTTGCCTGCCATTTGACTATTCTCTCTGTGTACTCCCTGCCTGTTCTGTTTTCCTCCTGTTGCTACTGGTGTGCGCCGATTCTCACCATATACAGTAGCGCAGTACAAGTGCCTAAACGTTGCTGAACCAGTTTTGTTATAACAACTACTCTCACTCTGCGCCCCTGTCTGATATATTCCGCTGTTTGTTACTGCTGGTGCGCTTCCATCCTGCCATATACCATAGCGCAGTACAAACATATATTGATCTCAGTCTGTGGTGTATATTGTTGGTGCTGTCTCCCTGGCCTGTGTGGCTGCTAGAGGTTAGGTTTAGTGGTCCCGAGTACTGACCATCCTAAGGATCGGAGGGTTAGAGGTCTGTTACCAGGTGTCATGGAGCTGATGTAACGCTCCATGCTTCACCCCAAGAGACTTTATGTTCATTTTTATCTCGTGGTTTTAAATATATTTTACATCGTTTGGTTTTAGTTTAATTTAGTTTAGTGTAAAATGGCATAACTTTAGTTTTAAAAATACTTATATTCCTGTAGGTAAATGTGTTTTTGTGTATACATAAACAAGCTTTACTGCTGTGTAATTTATGCACCAGGGCTTTTCCCATTATCTAGCTGCATGTTTAATTCAAGGGATCTCTGATAGTGTGTGTTTAATCTGATGTGTTAGAACAATGGATATACTAATGTTGTGTGAGCTAAAAGGCTAGATAATGTAAAGAATGTTTATTGTAAATAACTGACCTAATGTAATTAATATGGGTATGCAAATTATGACTGTTGGACTTCAGCATAAATGGTGGTTGTTCATTACAAAGTCAGAGAACTCTCAGAGCTCAGAGAGAGAGGATCCTGTTTTAAAGCATACAGCCGCGCCTGGTGTCTTTATTACAGACTACGCTACACTCCACACTCACCCTCAGAAGGCAGAGAGCGGCCTTCTGGAGATTCCTAACGGCTCCAGGGCAGAGGAACAGAAGCAGGCAGGTCAAGCCGCTCGAGGCGCTGAGAACAGCGCTCCCAGTAGCCGGGCTGACTGCAACGAAGGGGTGTCTGGAGAGCCAGGACAGACGGAAGGGAACAGTTCCTTCACACTGGTGGCAAGCGGTGAGGATAAGCTCTCCAACCCCAGAAGAAATGCAGAATGGCCAGCTATGCCAACTACAAGAGGGACACGCTGAGATACATATTAGAGTGCCGTGGAGGAATCGCCGGCACCAAAAACAAGAAAGCCCTGGTGAAGGAGCTTACAAGGATGGACCAGCGAATGGTAAGAACCCCAACCCTGACTCCGGCCACTAAAGATCACCTCCGAAAGAAAGCTCAAGCAATATTAGAGATATGCGTCACCACCCCCTCCGAAGCCGCAGTTGTACAACTGATGATGGACCTCCAAGAAGATGAGGAGCGAGATAAGGAGCGCCAACACCAGCTGCGGTTGACCGAGCTCCAAGCGACATGGACAGAATACCCCACCCCTGAAACTTACCCCGTAGAGCCCTGGGTTGAGGTTGACAGCCCGCCTGGAGCTTCGTCGAGGGAATCTACACCCCCAGCGATCCTTTTATGGGGACTTACAGCTTGTCTGGAGCTTCATGGGAGGAACCCGCACTCCCCAGCGATACTTGGGAGGAGATTTACAGCTTGCCTGGAATTTCCGTCAAGGAAGCTACACCCCCCACAGTCTGCCACGAGGAGCAGACAGATGTTCCCCCCGGGCTGGTTTGCCCGCAACCTTTGATCCCCCTGGAGATGGAAGAAGCCATCCTCCCGCAAAGCGACCCTTACCCAGCAGAAGCACTGGCAACAGGGCAGAGCGCCGCTGGCCTCTGCCCACCCACCACATCCTGCCCCGAGGCGCAGATGGATGATCTACCCGGGCTGCTTTGCCCGCAGCCCTTGTTTCCCCGGATCCCCCCGAGGATCCCCCGGGACTTGTTTCCACACAGCCCCTGACCTCCTTCATTATGGAGGATGCCCTCCTCCCACAAGGAGACCCCTACCCAGCAGAAGAGCTGGCCATGGGGCAGAGCGCTGCTGGCCTCTGCCCCCTCTCCACAGTCTGCCACGAGGAGTAGACAGATGTTCCCCCCGGGCTGGTTTGCCCTCAACCTTTGATCCCCCTGGAGATGGAAGAAGCCATCCTCCCGCAAAGCGACCCTTATCCAGCAGAAGCGCTGGCAACGGGGCAGAGCGCTGCTGGCCTCTGCCCACCCACCCCATCCTGCCCCGAGGAGCAGAAAGATGATTCCCCCGGGCTGCTTATCCCGCAGCCGCTGACCCCTTCCACCCCGCTGGATTTTGATCTCGCACCCGCTTTCCCAGCAGAAGAGCTGGCCCCAGGGCAGAGCACCGCTGGCCTCTGCCCACCCTCTACAGCCTGCCCCGAGGTGCAGATGGATGATCTACCCGGGCTGCTTTGCCCGCAGCCCTTGCTTGGTTCCCCGGATCCCCCCGAGGATCCCCCTGGGCTTGTTTCCACACCCCCCTGGCCCCCTTCATTATGGAAGATGCCCTCCGCCCACAAGGAGACCCCTACCCAGCAGAAGAGCTGGCCACGGGGCAGAGCTCGCTGGCCTCTGCCCACTCTCCACCGCCTACCCCGAGGAGCCGATGGCGGATACCCCCGGGTTGACTTGCCCGCAGCACTTGGTTTCCCCGGAGAGGGAGGAAGCCATCCTCCCGCCCAGAGCCTTCTCCAGCAGAAGCACTGGCTACGGGGCAGAGCCATTGTCAACTCTGCCCACTTTTCCAACCCTTTGGCCCGGAGGCCACTACTTTTTCCAGCAGCTGACCAGAGCGCTCGGGACGCGTGCAAGTGGCCCACGTTTTTCCTGGGTGCGTGATACCCCCGGAGGTGGTACAGGCGGTACCCCTCCCCGACGACAGAACCCTTCCCCAGGAGGAGACACCTGCCACCAACTGCACCAACGGGGCGCGCCGGCGCTGGGGCCTGGAGCACCCCTCGGACAGCGGGCTAGTTTACGAGGACAAGTGGAGAAGCCTGGTGGCTCGCCTCCTCCCGACAGACTATGGACCCACACCCAGGCATACCCTGTGGCGACCGTCGGACCCCACTGGTGATGCTTGTGCGCCAGCACCCTGGAACTTTGAGGATGGCGAAGAGAGAAAAAAGGACAAGGTGAGAAGTCTCGTCAGTGGCAAGAGATCCGTTTGGGATCTAAGCTTGCCCTGCTGTTCTGGAAGGGGGGACATATGTCATGGAGCTGATGTAACGCTCCATGCTTCAAACCCCAAGAGACTTTATGTTCATTTTTATCTCGTGGTTTTAAATATATTTTACATCGTTTGGTTTTAGTTTAATTTAGTTTAGTGTAAAATGGCGTAACTTTAGTTTTAAAAATACTTATATTCCTGTAGGTAAATGTGTTTTTGTGTATACATAAACAAGCTTTACTGCTGTGTAATTTATGCACCAGGGCTTTTCCCATTATCTAGCTGCATGTTTAATTCAAGGGATCTCTGATAGTGTGTGTTTAATCTGATGTGTTAGAACAATGGATATACAAATGTTGTGTGAGCTGAAAGGCTAGAGAATGTAAAGAATGTTTATTGTTAATAACTGACCTAATGTAATTAGTATGGGTATGCAAATTATGACTGTTGGACTTCAGCATAAATGGTGGTTGTTCATTAAAAAGTCAGAGAACTCTCAGAGCTCAGAGAGAGAGGATCCTGTTTTAAAGCATACAGCCGCGCCTGGTGTCTTTATTACAGACTACGCTACACTCCACACTCACCCTCAGAAGGCAGAGAGCGACCTTATGGAGATTCCTAACGGCTCCAGGGCAGAGGAACAGAAGCAGGCAGGTCAAGCCGCTCGAGGCGCTGAGGACAGCGCTCCCAGTAGCCGGGCTGACCGCAACGAAGGCGTGTCTGGAGAGCCAGGACAGACGGAAGGGAACGGTTCCTTCACACCAGGGATCCTACCAGGTCTGTCCTGGGGAATGGCTACAAATATGCGGTGAACGCCACAGCAAATGTTAATGCTCATGCAAGTCAGCGTTAACATTTGCATTAAGATCGTAATTTTTCCCACTCGTTGTTTCTCAAACATTTCCCATGGCTTCAAATCGCGTTTAAACATGCAAAAGTGGTAAAAATTTGCTCAGTGCACAGCGGTGAAATGGCAAAAAAAAGGTTTTTGGGTTAAAAACGCTTTTTAAAAAAAAAATTTTTTTATTGTTTCCTGTCCCCCAGGGCACTACCCAGACCCCCATACACCTTTTATGACCAATATCTTGCATACATGCCCTCATGGAGGGCACTTTAATTTTCGAACGTTCGAACCCCATTGACTTGCATTGAGTTCGAATCGTGTTCGCGTTCGAATTCAAACTTTTTCAAATGTTCGAGTTCGAATGCGAACCGAACACGGGGCTGTTCGGCCCATCCCTACTACTAACCATTAATGCTCCTAATCCAGATGGCAAGATTGATTTACATATGCTAATGTTCAAGCAAGACATGACTTGCTCGCACTAAATGTGAGTTTGGCTTCATCAGAGTTCACTAAATTTGATGCGATGTTACAGATATTAATTCTGGATGACATTTATTTATACGTACCGAGGAAACAAGGCCACAATAGCGTGATATTAACTTAAGTATATTTTTAACTATTGAGATGGTGTGAATCATTGTGATTATTTTATTTCACTATATTGGTTTATTTGTTTATTTCTTTGCACTTTTCACTTACAAGTTGTTTTTTTTTAATTTACAATTTTTATTTGGTATAGATGTCATCATAGAATCAAACATAAAGCGAGGGCCTCGCAGGGCCGCACAAGGTCAAATATAATGGAACGGCATAGAAAAGAAAAAATAACAAACAAAGACAAATATAAGCACATCGTGAGGAATGAAAAATTTAATGAAACATTAAAGTACAGGCCAACTGCGATAAAAAAGCTCTGCATGGGATCAGGAAGTCTCAAATAAGTCTCAGATAATAAAATAAAAGAGGAAAAAAGGAAAAATTTGTCTCAAAAAGATTATGCTGAGTTTACAGTCAAAGACCAAAACAATGGGGAATCTCTGAACCGTAAAGTCATCGTTTGCAGGGGGAGAGACGGGTGGGAGAGAGGCAGGGAAGGAGAAAATTAAAAAGGCATCAGGGAGGGGATAAGTAAAAGAAAACCAAAAGTCCCAAATTAATCCCCAGCCGGGGAATGTCAGCGGGAAAAAAGAAATAAAATAGTGTCCGAGGTGTCTCTGAATGGCATAAAAAAAAAATCATCACGGGGGGGGGGGGAATCAAAGCAGAAATACTCAGCTGGGGGTGGAAATGTGTCTACACATGGGGGGGCATCATCAGAAAAATAAATCGGTCTGCATCAAAAATGAGGAGGAAAGTTGGCCGGACAAATCACTTCAGCCCGTGTCAAAAGGGAAGGCCAACGGGCAGACCCATCTAGCCGAGGCATCCCCTGTAAGCTATGGCTGGCAGGCATACATGCAAACCCACTTCCGCAGAGCCGATCTCCAAGTCCCTGCTGAATCCAAGCCGCTGCTCGTCCTCCTCCACCAAGCTCTCGGGACTTCACAGCCAGTGGTGGGGGGGTCATCCTCATCCAACAGCCAGTAAAGGCCCGGCAATATCGGGCCCGTCAGAACCAGCGCCTCCTGGACGTCACAAGACTCCATCCCATCTTCGTCGTGCGGGTCCAGGGATCTCTCCGGGGGTTGGGGCAATAAAGGCGGAGTCCCAGCCAGGTCATCGCTCTAGGCGAACCCCCCAAGTCAGCTGCCACACGTAGGCAGGGCTCAGCCCAGCACCGGACCAACACAGCCCTGAGGACTTCCGCCTCCTGGGTAGTTGGTTCGAAGCCTCGTTGGGTCACCTCTTCCCAGCAGCTGCTCAGTGCAGCCATCACTCGGCTCCAGACCTTCAGAAGCGTCATCTAGGGTAGCTGGGAGACTTGGGCCCTCCATCCCCGCAACGTCAGAACGATCTGGGTCGAAACACTAAGTCCCACTAGGTCGATAGGTGTCCATGTCGGGCAGAAGGCCTCAAGATGCCCGCCTGCATTGTGTCTCTGCCACTGCTTTTCAGCCGCAAGAATAGTCTCCGGTCCGGAAGGGGGACCTAGCGGGCTCCGGACAGCTCAGGACCGATGGCCAGCTACATAAAGCACCTCAAATCTAAATAATAACGTGGGTAGAGTCTTCTAGAGGTCCAGTAAGGAAGAAGACATGCGTAGCTCCGCCATTTCATGTCCTCTCCCAGTAGCAGCTGGCCATGCCCCCTCCCTTCACTTACAAGTTTAAGCGCGAAGGACCTGTATATTATATATTTTTTTCTCTGGTTTGTTTGGCACATTGGTGATTTGCTGCTAATTGATTAACCATGGTCAGGCTTGTTTCATTCAGGTTTGAAATGTGATACTGGTTTATGTTAAAACCCATAGTAAAAATGCTTTGCATCTTAGAGTACACTGAGGGCTCTATTCCATAGTTGTTGTTACGGTAGTGTCTTGATATGTAAGTGTCAGCGCGTGCATTAGTAAATTTAACATCTGGCAACGATATTCCAAAGTTGATGCTACACTGGTGTGAAATCAATTAGTGCTTCGCAGCTTGCACAAGCTTACTGTACTTTGCGTCTCCTATACTTAACATGAGGAGTGAAATCAGTTTTTCACATCTCAAGACGGGAGGTATTCGAAAGTGCAGGTGCAAGTTAATTTCAGGATGTGAATTAACAAATTTTAACAACTCATGAAAGCTGGTGTAAATTCCAAACTTGGATAACCTGGCCAAGTGCCAAACCCTGAG
Source organism: Leptobrachium leishanense (assembly GCA_009667805.1). Taxonomy (NCBI): domain Eukaryota; kingdom Metazoa; phylum Chordata; class Amphibia; order Anura; family Megophryidae; genus Leptobrachium; species Leptobrachium leishanense. The sequence goes on along the minus strand of CM019067.1, from coordinate 192,006,941 downwards.
CCTCTAAAAAGGAATGCAGCAGAGCCCATATATTAAGTTACAGTTCCAAGTATTTATAAAGCACTAACAAGTTCCGTAGCGCTGTACAATGTGTGAGACAGAATAACAAATATACATACAAGTTAAACACACAGAAAGGTAGGAGCAAGGACCCTGCTCGAGAGCTTACAATCTAAGAGAAGAGGGGTGACACACTATGTGAGGCTAAATAGAGAACCTGAAGTAGCAGGGTGAATGTTGGCTGGGTGGGAAGATAGTGCAAGAAATATACAGTGGGGGAATCATGGGGTGAGCCGATAGGCTTCTCTAAAGTAATGTGTTTTCATAGACTTCTTGAAGGACTGGAGAGACGAGGAGAGTCTAATGTTGCAGGGGAGGGAGTTCCATAGAAAGGGGGGCATCTCAGGGGAAGTCTTGAATGTGGGAGTTGGGGGTGCGGATAGGTGGAGCTGATAGCATCAGATCGTTGGCAGAGTGAAAGGACCGGGAAGGGATGTACCTGCTAATATGGGAGGAGTTGTATTCAGGGGTGCGAGTATGGAGAGGTTTGTACGTGAGCACCCCGCGGGAATGTTGGTTTTAGAGGGAGGGAAGATTACGTTTGGAAAGGTTAAGCTTTAGGAAATGGGAGGCCATCCAGTCAGAGACAGCTGATAGGCAGGTTGTAACACGGTCCAACAATGGAGAAAGATCAGGGGAGGAAAGGTAGATTTGGTGTCGCCAGAATAGAGGTGATATAGGCCCACTGTTATGTTTCCACCTTCCAGCCAGGTCCCCTGGTGGTGAGAAAGATCCGGGCCAGCTCTTTCCTGTTCTGGGATATCCATTCCACCCTGTGCATCCCCTCAGTTTCTCTATGGCTGTTCAGGTCTGGGATCACATGTCCCAATTGCCCAGACCTGCTCACTATAAAAATGCAAGCAGCAGAGAGGCTGATTGCTCTTGCATGAGTTCTGGTTCATAGTATTCTGTCCCTGAGGGTTCATGTTCCTGGTTCCTGTGTTGCTGCATTTCTGCATAGTATCTTGGATTTTCTGGTTTATGATCTTGGCGTGTATATTGACAAGTCTTTTGGTTGCACCCTATACTCTGTATATTTGATTCTTGTGTACCGACCTCTGCCTGCCTGACTTACTAACCTGGTTCTTTATCCTTTGGCTCCAGTCCTGACTATTCTATATTTGTTTCATGTTCTGTGTGTTTACCCAGCAGTATATATTTATCCTTAGCACAGAGGCCAGTATAAGGACCTCTATTCGGTTCAGGGCTCCCTGAGTGTTGTTGCTGGTTGTCTTGGTTAACCTTCGCCCTTCCTGTTCTCCTGTCTCTGTTATTCTCTTGTTAGGTGGGCAGAAGACCATTCAATGATCTTACCCCAGTGTTAGTGTCACGTCTTGGCCTTGCCCCCTGCTGGTGGTAGCAGGGATTCCTGTTTATTTTTGTTTTCAGCCTGCAGGCCATCTGTTGGGCTTATTGGCCTGCGGTCACATGACCTGTTCTGCCCTATAAGTACGACCAGGACTCCCCTTGATCCTTGGACCAGGATAGTCGTTCTTGCCTAGTCCCTGTATGCTGGTTTACTTTGATTTGCTGTGTATGACCTCTGGCTCATGTATTTAGGATCCCTCTCTTGTCTTACCCCTCTAGTTTTGATATTCCGTGTATGACCTTTGGCTCTTGTATTTGGATCTCTCTTCTGTCTGTCCCCTGTACTGTACCGTGCTTAGGAATCTGTATGTCTGCATTCATCGTATGTTTGGTTTATGTTTTGTTCGTCATGCAGGCCTAGCCTAGTTAGTATCTCGAGACCACCTTTCAAGGATCTCAGTCAGGGCTTAGGGATCTTTCTAGTTTCTGTTAAAATCTTGGTTTGTTCCTGGAATCTGTATGTCTGCATTCATCGTATGTTTGGTTTATGTTTTGTTCGTCATGCAGGCCTAGCCTAGTTAGTATCTCGAGACCACCTTTCAAGGATCTCAGTCAGGGCTTAGGGATCTTTCTAGTTTCTGTTAATATCTTGGTTTGTTCCCTGGAATCTGTATACCTGCATTTATTGTCTGTCTGGTTTATGTTTTATTCATCTTGCAAACCTAGCCTAGGTAGTATTTCGAGACCATCTTTCAAGGATCTCAGTCAGGGCTTAGGGATCTTTCTAGTTTCTGTTAATATCTTGGTTTGTTCCCTGGAAGCTGTATACCTGTCCTTAAGGCTTCATCTCTGCAGATTGGGGGTTCCCCCTCACCCTATAGGGGGCTCCCCGTTACATTATCCTGGTCCCAGAATAGAAGCTGGCAGGTATGTCTCATATGTATGAAGCTATATTGAACTTGGTGCTTGCTATGCTGAAAGAGCTGCAGAGGTTAATGGAGGCTCTGAGCCTATCACCTGCTGCAGCTAACGATGCAGCACCACCCTGCACTACTTGCAAATCCATGTATGAGAAGGAAAGACGCAGGTTGTATGGTCTCTGTTTTTATTGTGCAGATCCAATCACACTATTGAGCATTGTGTATTAAAACCTGTTAAGCAATGGCAGGGGAACCATATATCCAGGTATCGCTATGGAGGTACTGGTGTGTCCTCCATAGGCATCCAGACTGGCAGAATAGCCACCTCAAATCTGGTGAATCATGGGATCACTATGCCCTCGTCTCCCAGTGAGGTTTCAGTGTCTCCGGTTGGGAATGCTATGCCAGCCATGTCTGTATCCACTAGTACGCTGCCAGCCATGTCTGTATCCACTGGCACGCTGCCAGCCATGTCTGTATTCACTGGCACGCTACCAGCTATGTCTGTATCCACTGGCACGCTGCCAGCCATGTCTATATCCACTGGACACTGCCAGCCAGGTCTATATCCACTGGCACGCTGCCAGCTATGCCTGTTCCCACTGGCAATGAAATGCCAGCCATGTCTGTATCTACTGACACGAAGCCAGCCATGCCTGTTCCCACTGGCAATGAAATGCCAGCCATGTCTGTATCCACTGGCACGCTGCCAGCCATGTCTGTATCCACTGGCACGATGCCAGCCATGTCTGTATCCACCGGCACGATGCCAGCCATGTCTGTATCCACTGGCATGATGCCAGCCATGTCTGTATCCACTGGCACGCTGCCAGCCATGCCTGTTCTCACTGGTAATGAAAAGCCAGCCATGCCTGTTCCCACTGGCAATGAAATGCCTGCCCGGGCCAGCCATGTCTGTATCTACTGGCACGAAGCCAGCCATGTCTGTATCCACTGGCACGCTGCCAGCCATGCTGTTCCACTGTAATGAAAAGCCAGCCATGCCTGTTCCACTGGCAATGAAATGCCAGCCATGTCTGTATCCACTGGCACGCTGCCAGCCATGCCTGTTCTTACTGGTAATGAAAAGCCAGCCATGCCTGTTCCCACTGGCAATGAGATGCCAGCCATGTCTGTATCTATTGGCACGATGCCAGCCATGTCTGTATCTACTGGCACGATGCCAGCCATGTCTGTATCTACTGGCACGAAGCCAGTCCATGTCTGTATCCACCGGCACGATGCCAGCCATGCCTGTTCTTACTGGTAATGAAAAGCCAGCCATGCCTGTTCCCACTGGCAATGAGATGCCAGCCATGTCTGTATCTATTGGCACGATGCCAGCCATGTCTGTATCTACTGGCACGCTGCCAGCCATGCCTGTTCTCACTGGTAATGAAAAGCCAGCCATGCCTGTTCCCACTGGCAATGAAATGCCAGCCATGTCTGTTTCTACTGGCACGAAGCCAGCCATGTCTGTATCACTGGCACGCTGCCAGCCATGCCTGTTATCACTGGTAATGAAAAGCCAGCCATGCCTGTTCCCACTGGCGGTGAAATGCCAGCCATGTCTGTATCCACTGGCACGCTGCCAGCCATGCCTGTTCTTACTGGTAATGAAATGCCAGCCATGTCTGTAGCTACTGGCACGAAGCCAGCCATGTCTGTTCCCACTGGCAATGAAAAGCCAGCCATGTCCGCTTCCCCTGGCAAAAAGCCAGCCATGTCTGTATCTACTGGCATGAAGCCAGCCATGTCTGTATCTATTGGCACAAAGCCAGCTATGTCTGTATCCACTGGCACGCTGCCAGCCATGCCTGTTCTTACTGGTAATGAAAAGCCAGCCATGCCTGTTCCCACTGGCAATGAGATGCCAGCCATGTCTGTATCTACTGGCACGATGCCAGCCATGTCTGTATCTACTGGCACGCTGCCAGCCATGCCTGTTCTCACTGGTAATGAAAAGCCAGCCATGCCTGTTCCCACTGGCAATGAAATGCCAGCCATGTCTGTTTCTACTGGCACGAAGCCAGCCATGTCGGTATCCACTGGCACGCTGCCAGCCATGCCTGTTATCACTGGTAATGAAAAGCCAGCCATGCCTGTTCCCACTGGCGGTGAAATGCCAGCCATGTCTGTATCTACTGGCACGCTGCCAGCCATGCCTGTTCTCACTGGTATGAAAAGCCAGCCATGCCTGTTCCACTGGCAATGAAGTGCCAGCCATGTCTGTATCTACTGGCACGAAGCCAGCCATGTCTGTATCCACTGGCACGAAGCCAGCCATGTCTGTATCCACTGGCACAAGCCAGCCATGTCTGTATCCACTGGCACGAAGCCAGCCATGTCTGTATCCACTGGCACAAAGCCAGCCATGTCTGCTTCCCCTGGCACGAAGCCAGCCATGTCTGTATCCACTGGCACGAAGCCAGCCATGTCTGCTTCCACTGGCACGAAGCCAGCCATGTCTGTATCCACTGGCACGAAGCCAGCCATGTCTGTTCCCACTGGCAATGAAAAGCCAGCCATGTCTGCTTCCCCTGGCACGAAGCCAGCCATGTCTGCTTCCCCTGGCACGAAGCCAGCCATGTCTACTTCCCCTGGCACGAAGCCAGCCATGTCGGGTACTGGTAATGAGAAGCCAGCCATGTCGGGTACTGACAATATGTCATTCGTGATGCCTGAGGCTGGTACCTTGCCAGTGGTGTCCGGGACAAGCTGTACGTCAGCAATGACAGCTGTACCCAGGTTAGACGAGACAGCTGTGACCACGTTTTGTTATGAGGCCGATGTGCCTGGATTGGCACATGAGACCACTGTGCCCTTGCCCCACAGTGAGTCCAGTGTTGTCCCCACCATTGTCAAGCCTTGTGAGGTGGTCACAAAGTCTATGTCTTGCTCTAAGAGAAGACAAGAAAAGGTGATCAACCCTAGCCATCTGGTTCTGAAACTGCCACACTTTGTTCTGGTTCCATTGATACTACACCCTCTAAGTCCGAGGTTGCCTTACTCCGCACAGTAATCAGGGAAATTCAGCAAGCTGGTGGTTTAAAGGGTATTGAGATCCCTAAATCACATTGTGTTCCCACGGAATATATACGGACGCCTTCTGGCTTTTGGATGCGTGAGAGGCACTGGGTAGTGCTCCAGAGACACCCTGACATTCTGAAAGGGCTGTTGGAAGACTCTGATTCAGATGATCCACAATATACTCCTCCTGGGGAGAGGTGTAAGACTTGTTGTGGCGCCAACTGTACCATGTCCTGGTGATGTCCCATATCCCGAGAGTGTACCAGTCATGCACACACCCTGTACTGTATCGGTCGGGCCACGTTTAATGGCAAGGTCATTGTCTCTGGGGTAGACAGTAAGTCCACTGTGTCTAGTGGTTCCACTGTGGGTTGTAATATACAATCTCGGGGCACGACTACCGTCACTGGATCTGGCAGTACCTCTAATACCTCTATGTACCATGGTGTGGACGGAACTCCTAGATCACGGTCCAGGAGACGCAAGAGGACTAACCATAAACAACCTGGGACTGATGATTCACTCCGTTCAAGGTCCAAGGTACTCATGCCATCGGACCCTCGGGTACGAGACCCTAGCCCGGTTGCCGAGGGTTGTGTACGGGCCTCTAATGGTGCAGTGATCTGCAGAGAGGACCTGGAGGTTTACGAAAGAGCTTTGCTTGCTCAGGCACATGCTGACTACTCTGAGCCTGAGTGGGATTCCAATGGGTACTGGTGACTGGTCTTGTCCGTTTTCATGCCATCCATGTTTTCTTTCTTGGGTGCCCAGGAGGTCACCCGTAAGGGAGGGGGTTATGTCACGTCTTGGCCTTGCCCCCTGCTGGTGGTAGCAGGGATTCCTGTTTATTTTTGTTTTCAGCCTGCAGGCCATCTGTTGGGCTTATTGGCCTGCGGTCACATGACCTGTTCTGCCCTATAAGTACGACCAGGACTCCCCTTGATCCTTGGACCAGGATAGTCGTTCTTGCCTAGTCCCTGTATGCTGGTTTACTTTGATTTGCTGTGTATGACCTCTGGCTCATGTATTTAGGATCCCTCTCTTGTCTTACCCCTCTAGTTTTGATATTCCGTGTATGACCTTTGGCTCTTGTATTTGGATCTCTCTTCTGTCTGTCCCCTGTACTGTACCGTGCTTAGGAATCTGTATGTCTGCATTCATCGTATGTTTGGTTTATGTTTTGTTCGTCATGCAGGCCTAGCCTAGTTAGTATCTCGAGACCACCTTTCAAGGATCTCAGTCAGGGCTTAGGGATCTTTCTAGTTTCTGTTAAAATCTTGGTTTGTTCCCTGGAATCTGTATGTCTGCATTCATCGTATGTTTGGTTTATGTTTTGTTCGTCATGCAGGCCTAGCCTAGTTAGTATCTCGAGACCACCTTTCAAGGATCTCAGTCAGGGCTTAGGGATCTTTCTAGTTTCTGTTAATATCTTGGTTTGTTCCCTGGAATCTGTATACCTGCATTTATTGTCTGTCTGGTTTATGTTTTATTCATCTTGCAAACCTAGCCTAGGTAGTATTTCGAGACCATCTTTCAAGGATCTCAGTCAGAGCTTAGGGATCTTTCTAGTTTCTGTTAATATCTTGGTTTGTTCCCTGGAAGCTGTATACCTGTCCTTAAGGCTTCATCTCTGCAGATTGGGGGTTCCCCCTCACCCTATAGGGGGCTCCCCGTTACAGTTAGGGATTCCTTTAGATTTCTTCTGTGTTCACCTGCTCTTCGTGTTATATTCCTGTTATATCTTGTCTTGTATCTGTGTATATTGGTGTTCTGTGATATGTCCATGCAGCCAACAGCTAACCTGCCTCAAGGGCTTAATTTCTTCCTGAACAAAGGCCCCACCATGGCCCAAGCCTGGTCCCGCCGTGATATCCATAGGAAGAAATGAGGCTGCCAGATCGAGAAGAGTAGGGGACCCAGGACAGAGCCTTGAGCTACCCCAACTGAAAGAGGAACCGGGGTGAAGAGGCACCAGCGGAAGAGACACTAAAGGAGCAAAGAGAGAGATAGGAAGAGAACCAGGACGGAGCAGTGCCACTGAGACCAATTTGACATAGTATGAGCAGCAGAAAGGTCAAGAAGAATAAGCAGGGAGAAGTGATCTTTGGTTTTAGCAGCAAATAAATCATTAGTCACCTTGGTCAGAGCAGTCTCAGTGGAGTGCTGGGAGCAAAAGCTGGATTGGTGCGGATCAAGTAGAGAGTTAGCAGCGAGAAAACCAGTGAGCTGGTTATAAACCAGAAGTTCTAAGATTTTGGAGGCAAAGGGGCACAGAGAGATGAGACGGTAGTTCGAAAGGGAGGTGGGATCAAGAGATGGCTTCTTTAGAATAGTGGTGATCAGATCATGTTTGAATGCAGAGGGGAAGAGTCCAGAGGAGAGGTTGAAAATATGAGTCAAAGACGATGACTGGTAAGACAGGCTGAATAAGATGCGATTGCGCGGGGATGGGGTCAAGTGGACAGGTGGAGGAGGACATGAGAATTGCTAAGACATCCTCCTCGGAGACTGGAGAAAACAAAGACATAGTAGAAGAGGGGGCAGGGAGTGATGAAGTGAATGAAGTAGAGTAGTTAATGGAGGAGGGCAGTGAAGGCAGGTAGCATGGACTTCGAAGGAGGAGAATACAAGGCAGGGTAAGGGAGGAATAGGCTGGAAAGTGCAGGTTGGATAGAGTAAAAGTCTCATGCCCCCAACCTTGCGGTCCCCAGATCTAGGTGAGCGAGACAGTTGGAGAGTTGGAGACTGCTGTAGGATAGGGTGGTTGGGGTAGCAGTGTTGGAAGATGAGAGGTTTCTGTGAGAGCTAGGAGATGAAGAGAATGAGAGATAGAGAGGTTGTGAAAAAGGAAGATTTGGTAAGGCCACAGGCAGAGCGGAGCCGTGGTCCTCGCCGCGGGACAGGAGGTGAGTATGCGATTCTTTTTTTTCTTTTTTTGGCTGGTGTTAACGGATTCTGCAGAAGCGGAATCCGTTAACACCAAGTCCTGGCTCTGGTTAACTTTCCGCTAACCAGAGCCGGACGTTAGTCAGCGTTAGGACTTTGTAATCCTAACACTGATTAACACTTTGCGCTCTCCATATTAAGTATAGGGAGCGCAAAGTACAGCAACCGCACGCTGAAAAGCGCAAGGTACCAAACGCAAACGGGTTACTTAATCCGTTTGTGTTTGGATTGTAATATGCGGTAGACACCGTGGCTAGCGTTAATGCTCACGCAGGTGAGCGTTAATGCTAGCACCTAGATTGTAATTTGGCCCTTAGGCTTGCCAGATCGGCCATGTTTCACTTCCATCCTCTCCTTGAATCCAACATCAAGCCATACCCGCTGCAAACTCTCCCTCTGTATCCAGACAGAAAGCCACACTTCATTTCTTTCCATCCTCTCCCTGAATCCACCAGCAAGCCATACCCACTGCAAACTCTCCTTCTGTATCCAGACAGAAAGCCACACTTAATTTCTTTCATCCTCTCCCTGAATCCAACAGCAAGCCATACTCACCGCAAACTCTCCCTCTGTATACAGCAGAACGGTATTCTTCAATCAATATTTTTTGCCATATTGTTTCTGCTGATAGTTTAATTCTGTGCTGATTTTCAGTCTGTTCTGCTCCTCCCTGTTGTAAATTCTTTGTGTGCAATGGTGATCTCTCTAAACTGTATTTCTGATTCACAACCACACTTCACTTCCATCCTCTCCTCTGCTGTCCCAACCGCCAGCCCTATCTACCCCCCACCCAGCCCCTATCCTAATTACATCTGCTTCACTTTCACTTTCTCGGTTTAACCTTATCATGCCCAAGCTCATGGTCTATCACCATGCATTGTCTGCTATACTCTCTCTGGTAATTATCTCCACACTCCCCCTGCTCCCTTTTGTTTCACTTGCCTTAGTCCCTTAGATTGTAAACTCATGGGATGTCTGGCTGAGCACTTGTATAAAGTGCTGTATTAGCAGGACAATTATCCTTGGGTAGGGTCGTCTGGTCCTTATGTTTTATAATTTATTATTTCACCTGTTCATGCTTCCCCATTGTAAAGCGCTATGGAATCTGTTGGCGCTGTACAAGTACTTGTAACTGTAACTGTTTTACTGGACATATAAAATGTATTCATGCTGAAGCACATTACATAAATAATGCCACCCCTGCAGCATCCACATGCTGCAGGTTTAAAATCAGAAATGGATCCTAGGTGACCTGCCTTGATTTCCTTCCTGCAGCACATGAACATGAATTATACATGTTGCAGGACAGCATTTTCCATGTGCTTCACTTTACTATCTGGCAAACATAACTACGTACAGAAATGTTGAATAGCATGCCAGGAAAGAGCATAGTTCACACCTATTTGTAGGCTAAAGCTACGTTTAAGCAGCACATGAAAGCAGTCTTCAGGAAGGACGCTTACACAGCACAAACGTGGCACCAAAATTGCATTTGGACTTTAAACGGGATTGCTTGGCCACATTTCCGTACATTACACTTTGGAGAATAACAAAACTCAGGCCATCACAGCACCATCGAATTGGGACTGCATTTATTGATCAAATGTGTCTGTCAGCTGTTTGTAGAGTATCCCCTGCTGATAAATTAATAGGTATGACATAGATACAGTACTTCTTTGAACATGTGTCACTGGCATTAGACACCTGTCAGAACAAGTCTGTTAAATGATCTGTAGAAGTAAACATGTTATCTATTCACACTGACATAAGTTCTCCCATTATAACCTAGAAATAGATCTAGTCTTTATTGTAATTGATTTTCAAATGTAGTCATGGATGTGTTACTAATAATGTGTGTATTTAACACCGTAGATCTTGATACTGAGTGACGCAGCTTAAAGCGACAGGATAACATATCTACACACCACTCTGTCAGTAAAATAATTTATTATTTAAACTATAAATGCTGCCCTAATGATCACCATCACGATGTCTGGCACTGGCAAACTGTACTGTGTTTAGTTTCACACGGTATAATTGGAGTAAGCGCAGATGACATTTTTTTTTTGTTATGTTCTACACATGTTGTTGGGCTGGATGCATTTGGTGGTTGCAGCCAACCCTTTGGGGAATAGGCGCGACCCCACCCCTCCTGCACTATGTATGTTTCAATGTACTTCCAGCCAGGTCATCCCTGCAGCAAGACTCCGTTCCGTGTCTTTGTTTTGATCCCAAAGTGGATTTTGTTTCTGGGGGAGCATAAATAAAGGCCCACCAGTCTACCTCATGTTTGACAAGCAGCATGAGCAGGTATGGTTTGCTATGTAGCAGCCTGTGGTTTCATTTTGGTTAGGACTCGCCCTTTTAGAGGTGCCGTGACATTGGCGGGCGAGCTAGTCTTATAATGGCCATTAATAAGAAACCAAACCTCTAATTGTGTTTAGTTTCACACGGTATAATTGGAGTAAGTGCAGATGACATATTTTTTTTTTATGTTCTACACATGTTGTTGGGCTGGATGCATTTGGTGGTTGCAGCCAACCCTTCGGGGAATAGGCGCGACCCCACCCCTTCTGCACTATGTACCTATGATGCGACAAGGACACAGTAAAGTGGCATGTTATTCATACAACATAATTTTATTAAAGAGGTAGTTCAATCTTTTAATACTTCAATGATGTCAATGTAGTGGGTAGGAAAAGTATAACGTTACATATGTCAATGTGAAAAGGTATTTACAAGCAATCAGGTAAAATGCCAAGGAATGGAAATACGTACCAGATTAACAAAACCTAGTAAAGTGTGCCCATGATACTTGTGACAGTATGCATGGATAATAGGTTTGACATCCATATCACTGAATGCCCTTTTATTTTGCAGATGGGGGCACAGAATATGAGCTCTTTGTCACTTAAAGGACTATTGACACCTGTTTAATTTTGTCTTTGGCACGTTATTACTGTACATGTGAAGCAACTAAAATGCCAGTTTAGAAGAGTAAAATATTTTCTTTAAAATAAAAAAATGACAACACACACCTGTCTTTGTAATTAATGGAACACAGTCAGGTATAATAATATGCATCTCAATGACTGGAAACCCAATAGATCTGTTTTAGGACCTATTGAGAATTAACATTAGACACAGATGTTAGGGATGATGTTCATGTTCACTGAATGAATCTAATAGTCACACCGCTATGTAGATATCAAGCTGAAATCCACGGGGATGTATAATGGCATTACCATAGAAAAGCATTACGGAAGCATGACCCCACATGTTGATTGCACCTCAATATATGTCAGACATGTAATGTAATATACACATGCACTGTATAACGTGGATGTTACAATGGTCAAGTCATAATGTAACATATCGTAGATATGTGATTTAGAATTTAAATCCGGTCGTATTGAATGTGTAACATTTGTCTCATTGGTTTTACAAAATGTTGGATAGCGGTCTGACATAATTAGCAAGGATAAATAGGAGCACAGCTGTATCATATAAAAAATATAGGCAAACCTGAGGAGGACTATCCCAAAAATGGGATAAGTTAAAAGTAAAGAGGCATTGAAACAGGTAAAAAAATAAATCTGATCTACATAGATATATGTATTTAGAAACGTACTGAATGAATAGAACATTATGAAGCATAAGGAAATGTGTATATACACACACACAACATAAATAAATGAGAATATTAACTAAACAAACACCTGTAATCTAACAGAATAAGAAGTCACCTGCTCCTATGCCTCTTGGGTATGGGATGGGTACACACTCTGGAGGAGGGTGCAGAGGCAGCTGATGAGCCGTGTGCAGCAACAGATGGTGGGGGCACAGGACGAACCAGCAGAGGTAGATTGCTAGGCAGAGATGGCTGGAGTGGCAGAGAGTGAGGCAGAGCATCCTGTGTCTGGGCACAGGACAGCAAATTCCGGTGGTGTTGGCAGCATGTGTATGGGTGGGCTTGCCCGCTGCTGCTCCACCAAGATCTCCATTATGGAGGTGAGGTGATTCAGCACCGCCATCAGCTCCCCCCTCTGTAGCTGCATTTGTGTGGTCACCCTCCCAAAGCCTCTTTGATTTTCCTGCCGCACCATCCTCTGCTCCTGCTGCAGGGTAAACAGACGTTCACCCAGCACCTAGAATCCCTGCTCAATGTAGTCCTGCACATTGACCTGGTGGTCCCCAGGTCATCAATGGAGGTCATGAGCTGCTGCAGAGGTTCCTCATCAACCTGTTGGAGTACAGGTGCAGGCTGTGATGCAGGCTGTGGTGCTGGCTGTGGCGGTACCTGTTCAGGTGCAGCTTGTAATGTTGAACGTTGATGTTTACGATACAGCGGTGGTGGTGATGGTAGAGCTACTGGAGGGGGGAGCTGGACCTGTGGTGGACAGGTATATGAGGGAGCTGAGGCAGTTTAGGCTGGAGCAATGTAAGGGGTGGTGACCGTGGAGACCTGCATGCTGCTTGAGGCAGGCAAGGGCAGTAGCAGGTTTTGGGAGTGTGGTGGGGACACTTCAGACACAGGCTGTGCCACTGACCCTATAAAATGCGCATATTCTTCCACCCCCAGGGAGGTTGAGGAAGGTTTGAGCACTATTGCAACTGTAGTCCTCGTCCTGGGGATGTCACGATCTCCACTGAAATCTATAAATCTCGTCACTGTGCGCAGCATGACTATCCTACCCTTCGGATCCTTTGTAATGGTCGGCACAACTACCTATAACTAAAATCAATATATGGTAATCATACATACAGCGAGGTAGAAATCGGACACAAGGGGTTAACTGAGGAGTGCCAAGGGTCAATATTATCCCCTGGGCCCCCCGGCACTTCCTCAACCTTTAACAGCTTTTCTCCCCCTTCCAAAAAAAAAAGGACATAAGATAGCACCACAGCAATAAAACTCACAGTAATGTGCAGTATGTATGAGCGTATCACAGAGCTCCACAGCAATAAAACTCACAGTAACGGGCTGTATATGATGGGCTTTGGGTCTGGTCTGGGGTCTGGGCCTGGTCCCTGGGGTCTGGGCTGGGCCCTGGGTCTGGTTTGGACCTTGGGGTCTTGTCTGGGTCTGGGCCTTGGGGTCTGGTCCCTGGGTATGAGCCTTGTGGTCTGGGCTCTGGGGTCTGGTCTCTGGGTCTGGGCCTTGGGGTCTGGGGCCTCATCCCTGGGGTCTGGTCTGGGCCCTGAGTCTGGTCTGGGCCATGGGGTCTGGACTCTGGGTTTAGGCTGGGTTTAGGCCCTGGGTCAGGGCCTTGGGTCTAGGCTGGGCCCTGGGTCTGGGCCTTGGTCTAGGCTGGGCCCTGGGTCTGGGCCTTGGTGTGTGGGCCCTGGGGGTCTGGCTGGGCCCTGGGGTCTGGCTGGGCCTTGGGGTCTGGCTGGGCCCTGGAGGTCTGGCTGGGCCCTGGGGGTCTGGCTGGGCCTTGGTGTGACTGGGGCCTTGGGGTGTGGCTGGGCCCTGGGGGTGTGGCTGGGCCTTGGGGGTCTGGCTGGGCCCTGGGGGTCTGGCTGGGCCCTGGGGTCTGGCTGGGCCTTGGGGTCTGGCTGGGCCTGGGGGTCTGGCTGGGCCCTGGGGTCTGGCTGGGCCTTGGGGGTCTGGCTGGCCCTGGGGGTCTGGCTGGCCTTGGGGTCTGGCTGGGCCTGGGTCTAGGCTGGGCCTGGGGTCTGGGCCTGGGGTCTGGGCCATGGGGTCTGGACTCTGGGTTTAGGCTGGGTTTAGGCCCTGGGTCTGGGCCTTGGGGTGTGGGCCCTGGGGGTCTGGCTGGGCCCTGGGGGTCTGGCTGGGCCTTGGGGTCTGGCTGGGCCCTGGAAGTCTGGCTGGGCCCTGGAAGTCTGGCTGGGCCCCAGGGGTCTGGCTGGGCCCTGGGGGTATGGCTGGGCCTTGGGGTCTGGCTGGGCCTGGGGGTCTGGCTGGCCCTGGGGGTCTGGCTGGGCCTTGGGGTCTGGCTGGGCCCTGGGGTCTGGCTGGGCCTTGGGGTCTGGCTGGGCCTTGGGGGTCTGGCTGGGCCCTGGAGGTCTGGCTGGACCCTGGAGATCTGGCTGGGTCTTGGGGTCTAGCTGGGCCCTGGGGGTCTGGCTGAGCCTCGGGGTCCAGCTGGGCCCTCAGGGTCTAGCTGGGTCTTGGGGGTCTGGCTGGGACCTGGGGGTCTGGCTGGGCCTTGGGGTCTGGCTGGGCCCTGGAAGTCTGGCTGGGCCCTGGAAGTCTGGCTGGGCCCCAGGGGTCTGGCTGGGCCCTGGGGGTATGGCTGGGCCCTGGGGGTCTGGCTGGGCCCTGGGGGTCTGGCTGGGCCCTGGGGGTCTGGCTGGGCCCTGGAGGTCTGGCTGGGCCCTGGAGGTCTGGCTGGGCCTTGGGGTCTAGCTGGGCCCTGGGGGTCTGGCTGGGCCTTGGGGTCTGGCTGGGCCTTGGGGGTCTGGCTGGGCCCTGGAGGTCTGGCTGGACCCTGGAGATCTGGCTGGGTCTTGGGGTCTAGCTGGGCCCTGGGGGTCTGGCTGAGCCTCGGGGTCCGGCTGGGCCCTCAGGGTCTAGCTGGGACCTGGGGGTCTGGCTGGGCCTTGGGGTCTGGCTGGGCCCTGGGGGTCTGGCTGGGCCTTGGGGTCTGGCTGGGCCCTGGGGGTCTGGCTGGGCTTTGGGGTGTGACTGGGCCCTGGGGTTCTGGCTGGGCCTTGTGGTCTGGCTGGGCCCTGGCTCACCTCTCCGCCGTCTTCTGTCCCTGTCCTCTCTTCTTCCTTCTACTTTTCTTCTCTCTTCCTTCTTTTCTTCTCTCTTCCTTCTTCTTTTCTTCTCCCGGGGCCTCTGTCTTCTCTGCTCTTCTCCTGGGCCCTCCTCCATCATAGGCAGCTGCTCACGTGACTGGAGGGGGTGGCGCTAAAGTGGCATGCTTGGGAGGCCCACGCACGCTGCTTGGCCCCGCCCAGCTAGTCAGGAGGAGACCTACAGTACAGCTCCGGATTCGGAGAGTCCGATCCCGGAGCTGTTAAAGGGTGCTGCCGCTGCCAACGGGGCCCCGGTGACCCAGGCCCCTTACAGCAGCATGGGGCGTAATGACCTGATGGCGGCCCTGATGTTAGGATTACAAAGTCCTAACTGTAATTTCTGCACCAATGTGGTAACAAAAAGGTTAACCACAGCTCAAAATTGGAGATAACTGATTCCGCTTCTGCAGAATCAGCAGAACCAACTTAACCCCCCAAAAAAATCAGAAACTCACCTCTCATCCCGTGATGCGATCCGTGACCCGATCCTCTGCTTCTGGTCGATGGGAGCAGAGTGAGACTGGGGACAAATAGTCCCCTGTCTTCCTCCACAAATCACTCCGCAGCCCTGCACGATCTAGCGAGAACGAGCTCGCACAGGGCTTGCAGCCCAGCAGCACAATCCTCCATGGAGTCCTATGGACTCCAGGAGGTGATACTTGTGGTGGCACAGAAACGGTGACGCAAGTATCACGAGGATTAGTACTGTGTTACGGGGCAGGCTGCTGAATTTGCGCCTGCCTCGTAATATGGTTCTAAAACTGGGACGATACGGGGAAACCCTTGAGGTGCAGGAACTCTTCAGGCGGTTCACACATGCACATCACAACATACACTGCCAGCTCACACACACACATCACCTCAATCACTGCCAGCTCACACACTTTACCTCACTCAAATTCAGCTCAGATACACAACACATTGTTCACATTCAGCTCACACACAGCTCACACACACACATCACATCACTCAATACCAACTCACACACAACAGATCACTCACATCATATCACTCACAGTAAACTCACTAAACAAAAACACTCCTATGCCAATGACAAGCCCCCACTTAGTCCCATCTCGCACCCTGCCACACACTCAACCATTGTCAGACACATGCAGCCCTCACATATAGTTAGTCATAAGACATTCATCGCACACATACAATCATATGTTAGTTTACTGGGAGAGGGGAGGCAAAAAGCATCTTTACCCATGGGCCAAAAATAATTGCATCGACCCTGTTCAGATATGCAAAAAATATATCCATTTTAACAAATGTGCATATCAAAAGATAGTTGCACAAACCACAATTGTCTGCTATGTAACTCTTAAGTCATTGAAATTTACTTTAAATATATTACCCTTAGTTATTTTTATGCTATAGTTATTTTTGTAATTATGCTGCTCAACCAATGGTGTTTATAGCAAAGATAGAAAAACAAGACATTCGTATATCCTTTTACCACACTTAATCCTTAGGTTTCTTACCCTTCTGGCTGCTGTAATGCATTCTTCATTGCTTTGATTTGTTGGAAGTGACAGGACATATCCGTGGCTAACACCATCTCAATCACTAGAGCCCGAAATTCCCTTTAGGGACATCAGAAAGCAGAAAGTAAAAGAGTGTGTAAGACATTATATTTCTTCTATATTTGTTAATTATTAGTGACATTTCCACTGCCAACCATATGTGTCATAAACCCCTTCCAGATAGCTTATTATTTTCAAAAATCAAATCCAGTGTAAACAAGTTAGTCACACGTTTATCTCTAAAATAAATTTCTAATGCAATCAAAGAATATTTTAGTATTGAATTAGGAATGAAAAAGAAGGTACACAATTAAAAAAAAGTCACATTCAGAAATATCAGACACAATCACAATAGGTTATTAACAAATTTTATTAATTGCAATTTTAAGGCCAAAATAGCTGAATTTGAATCATAAGATTCTCCTTCAGCTCTTTTAAACTTTACTGTTCTTGCAGTTATCCAAAAATTCAACATTAATGAATTGGCCTCTTCAATATAATTGCAAAAATCTGATTTGCTCTGATACAACCATTAAATTTTCCTTTTGCAAGTTGCGATATGTTCTTACGAAATCGCATTGATTTTACATGAATTGTTAAATATCTTGTTAAATGAGACTACAGGTTAAGCGATCGTGAAAACTATGGCAATTAATGATCAGCCTGAACTCACACTTTATCCAAAGCTATGGTACCTATCATGAAGACACGTCATCGAACAATGATGGATATCTCTTTTGTATATATTACTTGCTGGATAGAGAATTCTCATACTACAAAACATTTCCATATCTATTGTTAATATAATTTTTGTAAAACGATAAAATGGCTTTATGTATATTATTCCTTTAACTACCATCGAAGGAGGTCTAATGTAATATTACAATGCCGTAGCAGTCGCAACAGTCGCTCTCTGGGTGGGTTGAGCAGGGTACTACACCCAAACCCGTACTTTGGAAGACTCGCAAGCTGAAAAGTGACATACCTTGTGGTGCATGTTAGGTGATGCGCTGCCAATTCTGAAAGTCTGATAAGGAGCAGACCAGCTATTAATACACTGAAAGGTGAATGCCCAGTAGACATGTGGACTGGCATCACATCTCAGGTTCAGATGAAATTATGATCCCTATGTTTTTTCCCAGTTTTCATTGGACCAACGATATTCAAAACCATTTGACCAAATCATTTTTAGTCTATGTATTTGTGAAAGATTTATATAATTTAATTATCACCTGATGGCAGCAAGGTGTAGTAAAATGCCTGGTATGCAGGTAACTCAAACACTTCCAGAGCTCGCAAACACTGTTCTAAATCACATGCACATGAGATGGAGAACATTCCGTGTGTGACAGCAGTGCTGGGCTGGTATGTCACTTGTGAGGTCTATGAACACTTGTATTCTGGCCACAATCCTGAGGAAACTATAAAAAAATAGTTTCCAGTTTCCCTCTGCTGACCCTATAGAAACATAGAAACATAGAAACATAGAAAAATGTCGGCAGATAAGAACCTTTCGGCCCATCTAGTCTGCCCAATTACATGGATACTTTACCTGAATTTATCTTTTGTTTAGGATAGCCTTATGCCTATCCCATGCTTGCTTAAATTCAATTACTGTTTTGGCCTCTACCACTTCTACTGGAAGGCTGTTCCATGTATCCACCACCCTCTCAGTAAAATAATGCTTCCTGATGTTACTTTTAAACCTTTGCCCCTCTAATCTAAGACTATGTCCTCTTGTTTACAGGACATGCAGGACATTTTACTTTTGTGGCTCCCTGTTACCACTTGAGTCAGTATAAGAGCCAAATATTGAGGATGGCACAATAGTTAAGGGCAATAAAAATCCCAGTGCTATTGAAGTGGAATCAGGCTGGAAGATGGTTGCCTTTATGAGCAAGGCAGCCATCTTGTTCAGAATATTGGTTCACTTGAAAATAACTAGGTAGATTTAGAATGAAGCTTACATAGAATCTTAGGAATTTGTTGTATTAACAGAGAAGCAATTAAAATAAGGGAAGATCCGGGCTGCTCTTGGCAGAGAGAGACAGGATGACAAATGGATACATGAAGGTCACAAAGGCCTACAGAGAGACAAAGAGAGCGTAGAAACCAGACCATGTCTTATCTGGAATAAACGAGCACAGCCAAAAGGGAGGTGGGCACGGCCCGGATTGAGTGCGGCAGCAAATCACAAACTGTCAGACTAACATGAAGTTTGCCAATTTACGGTCAATGTATGGAATGCCTTTGTACTAACAATGGGAGGTATTAACCCACGTGGGGTGGAATAAAGTGCCACCGGGAGGTGGGCTAATTGGGATGTACCTAATTATGTATTCGGGGTATAAAACCCCTCGTCGGGGTGAGAACGGGGCTCACTCTTTGCGATTTAATCCTGTGTGAGCATTGTGTGACGACACTAATAAAGTTTGCCTTTCCTGAAGAGACTCGTGTTCAGACAATCCTTGTTTGTGTCCGGTCCGGCTCCGTTCCGAGTGAACCTAGCAGATTCCGGTTACAGTATCTGTTTACGCACAAATGCATTTGTCTCTGAGATAAGCAAGAGTAAAGCGTGAAGTATTAGCATTTTTGTAGAAAATCCTACCTCCAGTCATCTTTTGAGAGGTTATATAATATGTTCATTTCCTCGTCATCCTGTAGAAGGCGATATGCTGCACTCACGTGATGATTTTCAAGTACTGACCGGTCATTATAAAGAACTGCTGAATCTGACCTGAAAACATATATTTATAAAAAATAATAATCTACTTTAGAATTTGAAATAACAACATTTATGTATTTAATCACGTGTCTCTGGAATAAGATAGAAAATCATATGTACTAAGTGGATTAATAGCTCTAATAATGATATGCTTAAAAAGGTATTCGCTGTTATGGATGAGATGAACTTGGCTACAAAAATAAAGAATAAACATAAGGGTTATTCAATAAGCACTGAACTTGCCACCGAATTGCACTGACAGGTGAATTTCAACGTATAGCAAGCATAATTTCGTGGCAGTTCTGCTGCTAGTCAGAAAGCTGTCAATTCGCCAAATATTGATGAATTGTCAGCGAAATAAGTGCAGTTCCCTGCAATCTGGCTACCTTGGCCGCAGTGAAATTGCCCCATAGAATAGTAATGGTTAATCTATTCAGAGAATGACAAACTTCATCAAAATGGTCTTACCATTGATTTACAGGGTGTCCAGAAAGTTTATTTACAATTTCAAATATTTATTACAAAGGCAAATGAAAAGACAGATAAGTGAAAATTATTACAAAATGAGACTTGTATATTTTAGTTTTTTTGCCTCATTTAATACACCTCTATATGGGCACCATTAGTTAAATGATTAGTTAAATGATAGTTAAAAGACGGTACTCGATTTCTTCCCATGTTCGTTGTAGCACCCTCATTAATGGTGGCAATGGCATCAGTGATCCTCTGCTTTAGTTGAAAAAATACGGAGGCTTCAGTATCTATAGGTGCACCTGTGTATATCAGGAAAACCAATCAATGTGGAGCTTTGATCTTTCTCTCCACCTTCAGGAATGAATAAAATCAATCCAATAATGATCTTTTATTAAATAAAAACAATATAAAAGTAAAGGCTCAACGCGTTTCGTCTAATTCTAGACTTTTTCAAGGGCTATAGTAATATAAAATCAACCAAATGTCATATGACATTACATTTCCCATTATTCCTTTATATACTATAAAGAAGTTTCTGATTGGTTCGTCTTATTGCCATAGCGTTATCCTTATAAGGTAACTTCCTGTGTCCATCCATTATTTCTGTTCCCATAATTCAACATGTTGGGTCACCAAAAGGCTGCCATAGTTTTATTAGATTGCACTTCCCACATTTAAAAAACCTTTAGGTTTTCTACTGTTAAAAATACCCTGTGTCTCTTTAATTACAGGCAGCTGACCAGATGCCAAGGTGTCCTTTAAATTATGTTCTTTCCTACAGACTACCAAAGGCGAACTGGGAATACTATCTTGCAAAATCGAATCTGCCCATAATATATGCCAATATTTTCTTAAAATAGTTTTAATTCTATCCGCATGAGGGTTATATTGAGTAATAAACGCAAAGCCAAAATCCTTCTTATCTACATTCCTATTTAGTAACTCATATCCCTTCGTATCTCCTTTTCTGTCTCGATTTGAGATCTCTTCTAAATCCCTTTGTATCACATCCACCTTATAACCCCTCTGTTTATATTTTTTCACCATAATTGATGCTTGGTTTTCAAAAATTTCTTGTTTAGAACAATTCCTCTGTAATCTAATCAATTGGCTTTTTGGAATGTTCTCTAACCATTTGGCCGCATGTGCACTTTTCCTGTCAATTGCAGTATTAACACTGGTTTCTTTAAAAAAGGTTTTAGTCTCCAATTTTCCATTTTTCACATAAATTGGGAGATCTAAAAAATCTATAGAGGCAGGATCAATCTGAGAAGTGAATGATAAATTAAAAGCGTTCCTTTCCAGGACTTTATAAAAGTTCTTAAGGATTCTACATTTCCCCTCCATATAATAAGAATATCATCAATAAATCTCCGCCACAGGATAAGGTCACCCCCGGCCATGCCAGACCAAACATGCTGGTTTTCCCACCTGTGCATATAGAGGTTTGCATACCCGGGGGCGAACCTCGTTCCTATGGAAGTACCTCACTACTGCAAATAAAAAACATTATCAAAACAAAAAATATTTATGTTTTAAAACAAAAGTAATAGCTTCTGTCAAAAAGGTAATTTGATCATATGGTAAGGAACTTTCTTCCCTCAAACATTGGATTACTTCATGTACTCCTTTTTCATGGGGAATTGACGTATAGAGAGATACTACATCTATAGTAGCTAGAAAAAAGTTTTCCTCCCATTCAATCTTGTGCAATTCCTCCAATATATGACCGGTGTCTCTTATATATGGTTTGGCATCCAAAACTACCAGTTGTAGATAACTATCAATTTATTGGGAAAGATTGCAAGTGAGTGAATTAATACAGCTTATTATTGGTCTACATGAAAGATTGTTAATATTTTTATGTACTTTAGGCAAAAAATAGAAAATTGCTGTTTTACAATTCTCATTAAATAAAAACTTAAATTCTTCCTCATTTAAAATATCTAGCTCCTTTCCCTTAATTAATAGGGTTTTTAATTCATTCAAATAAGTGGATATAGGATTAGTGGTCAATATCTGATAAGTATCTCTATCTGAACTGTACTGTACTGTACTGTACTGTAGTTCCCTTTGAAAAGAACGTGGGTCAGCACCGCTGTCTGGAGGATATACCTCCAGAGCTGTACTCTGGAATAACATCAAACGAACACCTGATATGTCCATTACAACGAAAGAAACTGGTCCCTCGCATGTGCGACTGATGGAACGCAGAAGCTGGTCCCGCGCATGCGCAATGGATGAAACAAAGAAACCGGAAGTAAAGACGGAAAAAAATCATTGATCAAGACACGATGGGACCTGTATATAAAGACGTCGGCGATGGGGATGGATTTTTTAATATTTTTCTCCCTGATGAAGTTTGGGATATTACCAGACGAAACGCGTTGGAGTATTTTATTGTTGTTATTTATTTTCTGATTGCTGATTAAACCTTTCACCTTTGCAGCGGCTTCTGAGTTTATTCCTGTGGCGGTGGGCTGAACTGGAGGTTTAAATTCCTGGAACGGTAACAGCATCTCTGGAGTAATAACAGCAATATTGATGTGCCTGTCATTTTCTACTATCTTGTGAGTTCAATATGAACTGAGGGGCCTATGTATTTAAATGTACTATTGGCTACACCATGATTTATTGTATTTTATTTTAGATACGTCATATCCGGCTTTAGTAACAAGCCCGTCCCTTCATCCTCCGTCTGTTGCACTTTCGTTTTTAATTTCTTTGTACACAGACCCATGTCCTCAGGACTTCCCAGTGCAGTGGTCCAGCAAGAAAACAATCTCAATACCATTTCACACGGAGATTGAAGGACAAACGACCCAAGGGAGATTGAAACAAAATATATTAGAAAACAGTTTTCCTCATAATATATCAAAATCATACTCATATTAAAAACACTATGCTTATATTTAAAACATGTTCGATCCAGCTCTTCGTTAAGACCCCATGGTGATAGGATCTTGAGTTTGTATATCCAATAAGACTCTCGTTGTATCAGTCTTTTATTCCAATCACCCCCCTCCAGCATTCTTCCACATGTTCCAAACCTATAAAGTCAAAATCCCCAAAGTGAAATAAAGTACATTTATTACAGTGTATGGGAACAGAATATTTGGTCGAGTTCTTCCTGATATTAATTTGGACCTCTAATATTCTTTCTTTTAGTTGTCGTATAGTTTTTCCTATGTACTGTTTTCCACATCCACATTTCAATAAATATACTACGATTGACTATCACATGTAATCTTTTGATTAATTTTGAAGCATTCATTTGTAGTGGTACTGAAAAAATTGGTCACTTTATTTTTCTTTAACCTCCCTGGCGGTCCGATTCTGACATATTTTATATGTCAGAATCGGTCCTATTTATTCTGGCCCCCTAGCGGTATGAGTGTGGCTTGGGGGTTAACTTTCAATACTGAAAGCGGTATCACCGAGCCACACTCGGGCCAATACTTACATGTCCCTGCGCTCCCTCGCTGTCCCCGCAGTCACACTGCAGCCGATCGTGAGGTCACACTTCCTGGTTTCACTCCTCGCGAGAAGAGAACCAGGCAGTGTGACTTTGCGAGCGACTGGAGGAGACTGCGGGATCAGCAAGGGAGCGCAGGACATGTAAGTATCCAGCCCAAGTGTGGCTCGGAGATACCGCTTTCGGGACAAAAAGTTAACCCCAAGCCACACTCGGGAATACCGTCAGGGAGGTTAAATACCTACAAGCTTTGCATTTTGAACATTTATAGAATCCATTATGCTGTGTATTAATTCTTTCTCTACTCGGTTGGAGCGTGGCACTTGGGGCAATCATAGATTTAAGGTTTCTTGCTCTTTTATAAATTACATGGGGCCTCTCAGGGATATATCTTTTAAGATCGGATCTTTCTTCAAAATAAACCAGTTCATTTGTAAAATATTTTTGATTTTATAGTGATGAGCATTATACTTTGTGAAGAAAGAAAATTGAAAGTCTTTGTGTTAACATCCCCTTTATCCTTAGTTCTCAGGTTTTTTCTCTAATTTTCCCACTTCTTTACAGACTTTTTCAACCTCTCCTCTATCATATTTCTTATCGATCAGTTTATCTTGAATGAAAGATACCTGTTCCGAGTAGACTTCCTGGTCCGTACAATTCCTGCGGACTCGCATTGCTTGACTCCGCAGGATTCCTTTCAGCCATGGTTTGTAGTGATTGCTAGAATAATTGATGTACCCATTTCCATCAGTGGGTTTGAAAAAGCATTTACTTTTAATTTGATTCTCCTTGCAAAAAAAGGTTATGTCCAAAAAAATCGATTTGTTCTTTGTGGAATTTTGCTGTAAATCTCAGACCATAGTCATTTGAGTTCAGATGTTTTAAGAACATGTTGAAATCCTCAGGTCTACCGTTCCAGATCAAAATCACATCATCAATGTACCAACGCCATAGCACCAAGTTTGCCCACCAAGGGGAGGTACCCCAAAAAAGGAGTCCTCCCAGTATGCCATATAAATATTGGCATAACTGGGGCAAACTTGGTGCCCATGGTAGCACCATTGATCTGTAAAATATGTTGATTGTTATAAAAAAAAATGTAATTATGTTCCAAGATAAATCTTATAGCCTTACACAAAAATTCTCTCATTTCCAAGCTAATTTCTTCCTCTTTGGATAGAAAGGCTGTTACCACTTTGATGCCCAAATCGTGTTTTATTACCGTGTGCAGCAAAGTAACATCGAGTGTTGCCCAACAATAAGTAGAATGCCATTCTATATTCTCCATTTTCTGTAAGATGTGACACGAATCCCTCACATAGGATAATGTCTTCTTGACTATTGGTTGGAGAAAAAAATCAATGAATTCCGACAGATTCGCAGTCAGGGATTCTATTCCACTGATAATTGGTCTCCCCGGAGGTTCCTGGATATTCTTACGAACTTTAGGCAAGAAATAAAATATGGGTATATGTGGATAATATGATATTAAAAAAGATTTATTTTCCTTTTCAATAATTCCCTTCTCCACTGCTTGCTCCAATAGTTTCTCTAGTTCTTTTTTATATTTATCAGTAGGGTATTCTCGTAGTTTTTCATGTGTTAGGGTCTAGTAATATTCTCGTGGATTATTTTTCTTAGTCGTCCCTGGACATCAAAACCACTCCTCCCCCTTTGTCAGCCTCATTTATGATGATATCCTTCCTTTCAAAGATTGTATAACTTCAAACTCTACTTTATTCAGGTTATATTTCTTACTGTCTGCATTAATTTTTTCAAATTCATCACAGATAACTTGATAGGTTTCCAAAAATTGTCCTTTTTTATGGTGAGGAAAGAATGTGGATTTGGGTTTAAATGTTGAACCTTTCTCTGTCGGAATTTTTTTTAGCTTGTTCACTTTTTTTATTTTTCTAAAAAAAACATTTTAAGGTTAATTTCCGTAGAAAGTTTGTGGCATCTATAAATAATTCAAATTTATTGACCGATTCAACTAGACAAAACTTTAAACCTTTCATTAAAGTTCTTATCGCTATCCCTTTTAGAGGGATACCCGTAAGATTGAAAATTCCTCCATTCTTTTCTCCAGTGAACCTTAGATCTTGCTCAAAAGTATTTCCACTTCTCCTTGTATCTACTCTTTTTTTGTGGGGTTTCTTCTTTCGATGAGCTGTATCTGTTTTGATTTTCCGAGGTACGAACTTTCTTTTCAAAGTAATTCGTTATGCGACCCTCTCTTGGGGCTAGCCCCTTGTCTAAAAAATCCCCCTCTTTATCCTGAGAAAGATATTTTGTAGTGGGATAAGATGTAGATGCCACCTCTGTATCTAATGTCGTCCTGTTTTTTCTTACCGAATCCTCTCCTCACTTCTTCGCTGGAGAAATATATGAATTATTACTTTTTCTAGTAAGAGTGCAAGATTTATTCACCTCTCTAGATGTTGCAGTTGCATTCCCAAATGGTCTTTTAATGGACTGTATTCAGTCAAAAGGTCAAGGTAAACATTTGCAGTAATTGATGTCTCGCCGTAGGAAAAACAACTTCATTCTATGGGGTTATGTTAAAGATATTGTGTATCAAACAAAGGTACGGGACATCACTAATCTAAAGCAGAGGATCACTGATGCCTTTGCCACCATTTGATGAGGGTATGCCTCAGCGAACATGGCAAGAAATCAAGTACCGTCTTGATGTGCTTCGTGCAACTAATGGAACATATAGAGGTGTATTAAGTGAGGCAAAAAAAATCTTAAATAGATACGTCTCATTTTGTAATAATTTTCATTTATCTGTCTTTTCATTTGCCTTTGTAATAAATTTTTTAAATTGTAAAGAGACTTTATGGACAACCTATATAAAGAGGCGAAAATATGTTTTCATCCCGAGAGTGAATTCCCCTTCTAATGCATGCTAATACCTTGCTAGCCATGGCAGCTGCTGTTTGACATTGGGCATTGTTACATAGTTTGAAATCTACGATTATTGACAAATTCTTCTGCTGCTTTGATTTCCCTAACTCTGTACCATATAGGTTATAAGTTGTTTGTTCTTCAGTCCAAAGTGCATTACCTTGCATTTATCTAAATTAATCTTCATCTGCCATTTAAGTATATCTTTAGTAAAGACTTATGTTTTTGGATAAAACTCTGTTGTGTTTGCAATTTTGATATCAATGACAGCAGTGTAGTTTTGTGTATATTTTAAAGAAAAGATCAAAAGGGTAAGCAGTAAAGACAATTGAGCCTTCTATGCTCATATTTACTAAGGATACCAAAATAAGTAGAGGCCACTGTGTAATGCCACTGTTTTATTAAATTCATCTTAATTACTTTAAATTAAACCTATTTCTTAATGTAATCATACCATGCATATAAAATAATCCATCATTTAAAAAATACAAAAAACATTGTATTTATATATTTTATTCAGATTTATTTTTAGTGCAGTCTGACAATAGGCATCTCTTTTCAAAATGGTTGGTTTAATGTGAGCTTGGAAATTGCTCAGTGACATTCAAAGCACACATACAAAATGTATTAATGTATTTTAGGAGGCCATCTGCATGCCTATGATGTCAGACAAGAAGGAATACAAAATTTAATGTCAGTAATATTTTTTAAATGTGATTTTGTTTTAGAGAATGTGAATTTATTAATTTTGAAATATTTGAATAAATGAACCATTTATTCTGCAGGTGTTATGCACTTTAAAAATAAAAAACTACTAAAGGGAATTGTAGGTATATTTTTATATGACTGCAAACATAATATGTAAAAGTAAAGAAACAATTTAATGGCTCTGTTTCACAAGTCTCACCGCAGGCAAAGTAGACTTGTAACAGTCACATGGATGCAAAAATAGAAACTGCATTCATGGAAAAAAATAAATTATATAAATAATAAATAAATATGACTAATACTATATATAGGACCAGTCTATTTGAATACAGTTCATATGTACTACTTTCTAAACCTGATATTCAAGGACGCCACAAAGCATTAAATATACATTGTAAATCAACTACGTGTAGCTTCAAGATTCCAAAATGTATCCACTTATTCAGTGAGATAAGGGTGCTGTCATTTATAGTGGTAGACAATAGATAGGGACACCAGATAGGAGTAGGTTAAAATTGTATTTATGGCACATTTAATGCTGCTGACTTAATTTGCCTGCAGTGAAGCTGGCATGCACAAATTAGAAGAGGATTTCTATGCTGTGAATCAAAAGAAAAGGGCCAACATCGGTATGAAGGAGTGTTTGTCATGTCCCAGATGTTCTGACCACGGGCACCCCCTTTAAGTCCCGCACATATGCTATACCTCAGTATGTGTAATTCAGATTCCTGGACTTTCTGACTGAAGGTTTTGCTCTTATGCCCTGGAGCCTCAGCTGAACTCCACCCTGGTTAATTAGACCTGCTTAAAAGGAAGCTACACCCTGAAGACTTCGCTTCCACATTGAAGTCTTGAGGTATTGCACCAGTGCAGACCTACCACAGGAATTTCCACAATAAATTGTTACATTTGGAAAGACCAAGAGTGCCACTATTCCTCTATCTCTATATTTGCTGAGTGGGCACCGGGCACGGCATTTTTCTATTTTTGGAGTGCAGGAGTGATCGTTCGTTGTATATCATTATTATATGTATACGTCATGTCCTGTCTGTATATTATAACAAAAAAATGCAATAAAATTTGAATTGTCAATGTGTAAAGTGGTTTTTTCACGTTTTAACATGCGAGCGTTTGCGGTTATATTTTCTATGAGATGCGCTTGTTAAAAAAATTATAAATGGGGGACTTGTTAAATTTTTTTGGGGGGAAAATTACACGATTTTTAACAAACGCACCCCATACAAAAATCTTTAGTGCAGCATCATTGTTCACATTATAATTGAAATGGGAACATTAGTGCTGCATTAACAAAACAAAAAACCTGTTTATTTTTTTAAATTTATTTATTTTTTAGTATTTTATTTTAATTTTTATTTTTTTCCCTTAACCTTTAACATGGTGATGTTTGATATTGCTGGAAAGGCCATGCTCTGGCTGATTCAACAATACCAAATATTAACCCCTAGCTGCCACGGATCGGCAGATAGGGTGTTAATTGTAACCCTCTATCTCCACCATTGGTGGGAGCTAGGGGTTAACTCCCGAACTGATGCATGATGAAGCCAGTCGTCAGGGGGAGATCCTGGAAGCTTGGTCGACATCCAAGATGTCGGCCAGCTCCGGGAGAGGATCGCAACCGGGTGCTTTTTGGTGCCGATTCGCGATCTGGCCCCCAAGGGGTTAAAGCAAGCCATCATTTGGAAGGGCAGGCTGTGCCCTTCCAAACGGTACCTGACTTTCACTGCTGCCCTGCACAGAAGGGGAGGGAGAGAGGTCCAAAGGACCCCCCTCCCTTTCAGGCGCCTTCCCCGCACTCGGGGGGGGGGGCGCCTGTAAGGCTCCTGTCAGATGAGCGCAGAGTGAATGTCCGTTTTTGCGCACATAATAACATCCATCACAGCATAGAATAATCGCCAATGGAGCCCACACACGTAGTGCGTCCGCACCGAACTGCGGGCGCACAACGCACGTGGCAAACGGACGCAAGTTAGGCAAGAAAGTAAAAACGCTAGAACGGACGTGCGGAGTGCGCTGTGTCTGCAACGACCGCATAGCTTTGTGTGTGAGTGATGAACGAGGTCAGATGGACTGCATTTATACGTCCAGCATTTTTGACGGACAAAATGTTTTTCATATTTAATTTATTTTCCCTCCTACATCCGTCAAAAATAACGTCAGTTAAAAAAACAGACTGTGTGGCCACTACTGGGTCTTCCGTCAGAAAGTGCATCCGTACTGCACGGGCGCACAGTCCGTACAAAATGCTTTCATCTTACACCAGCCTAATAGATGTCATCATGTTAGTGCGATGACATCTATTGTCCCCGCCTGGGTCCCGGGGGGGTGGGGTGCAGCAATCAGCCGGAATCCTGGCCGATAGCTGCCGCCTCTTGTGCTATGGACGCGCTCAGCGCATCCATAGCACAGGAGAACCACTTGGCTGGACGCGCTGAGTGCGTCCTTAGCAGCCAAGTGGTTAACACATGCCACCCATATTACAATCCTGACGCTTCCCCAATTAGTAATCCGTTAGTGTATCTGTTTTTGTGCTAGCTTACTGTACTTTGCTCATCCTATACTTAATATGGGGAGTGCAAACGTCCATTAGCATTTCAATAAGTAAGGTATCATAGAGTGCTAGAGCTAATTATCGTTGGGACGCAGAAGGCAAAATTTTAGCACCTTCTAAAAGCTGGTGCTAAATGATCTTGCATTTGCAAAATCGTTTAGCTCCCCCTAAACCCTCTTTATAAATATGATACTCACTTCCCATCCGCGGAGAGAACGGTGGCCTGATCTGCCATTTCTTGTCAACGGGAGCAGAGTGAGACTGGAAACAAATAGTTCCCAGTCTGCCTCCGCAATCACTCCATGGCGCTGCGCGATCCCGCAAGAACTCGCGGCCTAGAAGTGCAACCCTCCATGCAGTCCTATGGACTTAAGGATTTGATACTTGCGGCAGCACGGAAGTGCTACTAAGAGTATCCCAGCAGTTACCACTGCGTTCCACTTTATTAGGAGCTTGACCTTACACTATTTGGCAAGTTCTAGTATTTTTTTATACCGATTAAAATTACCTCAGACAGAAAATAGTATCCGATTTAATTTTAAAAATGCCTAAAATGCAGTTTGCTGTTAGGAATATAGTTATATAGAGTTATATTGCTCTTCACATGATGTTATACAAATGAGCCTTAAATAAGAAAAACATATCAAAATCCTTCTATTTTCTCTCCCCCTAAAAAAACAAAAAAACAAAATAAAGTTTCAGTATTTGCATTGGAAGACATGGTAAAACAAATAGACAGCTATGATTAAATGCTGGGCTACAGAGTCACCTGAAGAGACCCTAAAGACACATTTACCTTAAGTAAATATACAATTGTTACCGGCGAAGGACCGGTTTTATTATATTTTTAGTTCTTTTGTATTTGGATCCATTTGAAGATATTAAAATTGATTCACAGAGTAATATCTCTCATTGGAAATGTAATGAGTCTTCAGAGGAATTTCAAAATTAGCTGTGAAGTATGTTGCCTTGAAATATATATATATATATATATATATATATATATAAAAAATAAATAAAAATAAAGCAGAATGTGTCATCAGCGTACTGTACCTTGTCTGGATATGAAAGTTGTTTGTAGTGCCAGTGTGTTCATAATCGTGAACAGCAGCAGCAAAAATCATTGCAAATATCTCCAATTCTGTCAGCCAATGCTGGAAAAGGAATTGATAAAATCATTTATCACATAGTTCACATGCTAAAAGTAATTTATCATTCTGGATTATTTATTTCAATCTCTCTTTGCTTCTTAGGAATTGGTAAGTGCATATAGTCTTGAAGATTGAACATCTGAGTGATTTTTAACAATAAGCATAAATACAGAAGAGAAATGTTAATCTATAACTGCAATTTTACATTCTATCCCCATTGTATTTTCATATGATTTTCTTTAAAAAAATCAACAACAATCTACATAACTATACTAATTTCACCTTGAGATACCCGAATAAATTGTATTGCCCAATTTATTCATGGTTTTAAATGATATACAACTGTAAAATTTCAACGTTCTTGAACCCAGGACATACTTGAAAATGAGAGAAATCTCAATGTATCTTTCCTGGTAAAATACTTTGCAAATAAATAAATATACAGTAACTACAGCATAGCATTCTTTAAAGCGGCATACAGAACGGAGTGTGCACAGACTACGGGTGTTTGACTGATGTTGAATCATAAACCATGACTCAAGGCTACAGGGCACAAAGATGTATGGGCAATATGGATTTTCTGGGAACATCTGAAGACCACTTTATCTGACTCACCAACAGGAAAGGGTTTGACTGCTATTTATTGGACATTGAGAGCAATAACCATGCGGAGCACCAGGCCACCAAATATTTTTTGCAGTTTTTTGTCATTCCAGGATGGTGATCCGTAATTGGATGCTTTGCATGAGACTGGGAGGAATGGATATTGCAATATTTTATGCCTCTCTCCTCAAACATAGTCTCTCATTCTTACATTATAACAACTGCTACAGACTGTCATAACATGGAAACAGAATTTGTCAGCATGCCACTCAGCAATACTAAAAGGGAGTTTCTGAATCCACAGTTAAGCCACAAGATTCAAAAGATTTCTCCCCCTACATACACAAGCACACAATTTATCTATCTTGCATTCAAGCAATGCTGTAGAGAATGGAGTTGAGAAGCATGCCTGGGAGGCTGCAGAGAGACACACTGGAGCTGGGGAGAAGAAAGAGACAAATGGGTAATGAAAAGAGACCCACATATAGGCTTGAGATGATGAGACACAGAAGAAAGGATGTAGACTAGACATACAGATGGAAGAAGAAATAACATAAGAGACGGAAATTAAGAGAACCACTCAAGGGTAGAAAGAGAATGAGAGAAATTGGATGTGACACCTCGAAGAGGCAAACATAGGGGATACAGGTCGAGAAAGACATATGACTACAAGGGACATGGTGGATGCAAGAAACCTAGGAATATGGTGGGAAAATTGTTAGTGGAAAACGAGAGAGAGGTGGCGAGACATGTGTATGGTTTATGGATTTGGAGACGGAAAATTCCAAGGGGGCCGCGGTTTGAGGCTGACAAGCAAAGAATATATGGAATATGGAGAATATTTACAACTTAAAAGATCACAAGGTCGATGCACCCAGTTACACACAGAGAGTAAAATATTTTCTTAACTAAACATACAAGAGAAAGACAAAGCACATGTTAGATATTAGCAATGTAATATAACTAATATAAGAACATTTCATTTTTTGGTGTAAGTGACCCTTTAAATGCTTGGAAAAGACGTAGGTGTAATATTTACATGAAGGATGTACAATTTATTATTCATGTTAGAACTGAACACACTACCATTTAACCGAGGGGACACTCCAATTCGCCCCAAAATACAAAGGACATGGGGCTGCTACGTGACTTCAAAGGATGTACTACAAAGCGGTTTTCACAAAAATACCACCAGTGTCATGTATTGTGACATATGACAAAATCCCCCCCCTCCAGCAATGCAAACCCTTGTAAATGTCTAGTCAAATTCTCACATATGTGACATCACTCGGTCTACCAAATTGAAACAGGAGGCAAATCCAGGTTTTGTGCTTTTTGAGGTTTGCAGCTTAACTGTCAGGTTTATTACCTTGCAGGTACTTGCCTTTCAGGTTATGAGCCCAATATGCAGGTCTTGGGGATGCACACAGTTCGTGGGAGAGGAGAATCACACAGGAGGGCTGTGGGACAGGACACAATGAGACTCACAGGTTGGCTGAGGGTGATGGGGAAACCAGTCCTTGTGTCCAGGTATGAAGATAGGGTAGTTGCTCCTGGGAGAGCACGTAGGATTAGGGAGGATGGATGGGTCGTTGCTCCTGGGAGAGCACGGTGGGATAATAGGGGGGAAATACAATGAGTGGATAAGGAAAGCAGGTTTCTGGAGCTTGGTCTTGCAGGTCTTGTTCATAAGAACAGAAGACAACAATGAAGCATTGGACAGAGGGTGTGTGGGGCCTTTATTGATTAGGCAGAGGGGTGTGTCATGTGACCTGTGGTGTGTGTGTGGTTTTAACTGTTTATACACTGGTGCTGAGCAGAAGGGCAGCACCTTTCATGCAGCTGCCACTTGCATGGAATGACACAGGAACGGACAGGTACGGTCCTGACATTAACTCAAGTAAATGCTTTGTACCGTAAAGAGTGGAGCCCTGGAGATCCAGGACACATCTGGAAGGCAACGACAAATTTGCTGCACGGGAGTGCAGTCCAGCAGACCCACCGCACAGGATACGAGGAAAGAGGAGAATAAAGAAGGGATACTGGTCACCTTTATGGGCCAGAGATGCGCAACAAGTGAGCTGATAAAGAATAAGGCTCCCGACCACGTGAGTGTACCTATCCTATATTACTTATAAACTCAATACTGATACAGTACACACTATTGTTCCTATTTCTTGTATTTGAGGCAAGAAAAAGTTCCAGTGGAACGAAAAAGAACAAGCCCCAATCACACCGCCTACGAGGAACCTGTGGCATCTCTTTTACAAGATTCTTCCTATCACACTTACCAATTTAGCCAACAGGTGGCAGCAAAACTTATGGAACATATTCCTATGGAATCTGAACTTTTTACTTTACTGCTACAGACTGTCATTTGAAGATATGTATATTTTTTTTTAACTGAATCAATTATTATCTTGTATGTCTTGTATATTTAAGATCCCTTTTCTGAATCCAATGTAAAGCAAACACTTGAAAAGAAACTTATTTTATCATTGTTATTTTATGCATATGTGACATAACACGTGACATAGATCAGACTGATATATGCCAGCAGCGCTAGACAGAGGGAACCCACATTACTACAATTTATCTTTTGGCCAGGAGCTTAGCACTGCCAATACACCCTCAGGAGGCAGCGACACGCATACTCCCACAAAACAACTGATTCACAGGATAGGCGGTAACAAAGGTTACCATCTATTCATCTATTTTATCCTAAACCTTTTTTTTTTGCTGCTCAAGCTAGTGCCGTAACGTGAAAGCCTGCTGTTTCAAGCGGGAAAAAAAAGCTAAATTTATAGGTTTTTTTAATGTTTGATTCTTCTCTTTCAGGAATCATACCAGAGGATTGGAGAAAAGCTGATGTGGTCCCTATATTCAAGAAAGGTTCAAAATGTATGCCTGGGAATTATAGACCTGTGAGCTTAACATCTGGGGCTGGAAAAGTATTTGAGGGGTTACTAAGGGATAATATTCAGGGATTTATTGGGAGGTATAATGTAATTAGCAAATGTCAGCATGGTTTTATGAAACACAGATCATGTCAGACTAACCTATTTGCATTCAATGAGGAAGTATAGATCGGGGTCGCAGTGGATGTGATTTGCTTGGATTTTGCCAAAGCTTTCGACACAGTTCCACACGAGGTTACTATTTAGATTAAGAAAAATTGGTCTAGATGAAAATTCTTGTTCTTGGATAAAACACTGTATAAAAGATAGGGTACAGAGAGTGGTCATAAATGGTAAATTTTCAAGATGGAGATCAGTGGTAAGTGGTGTCCCTCAGGGGTCTGTTATAGAACCAATTCTATTCAATTTATTAATAAATGACCTTGAAATAGGCATCGAAAGTCATGTGTCAGTGTTTGCAGATGACACAAAACTAGGAAAAGTAATACAATGTGAGCAGGATGTTACTTCGCCGCTGAGGGATTTGGATATATTGGGGGACTGGGCACTTAAATGGCAGATGAAATTTAATGTAGATAAATGCAAGGTTATGCACTTTTGAGTGAAGAACACACAAGCAACTTATACCCTTAGGCTAGGGTCAGACGAGCGTGATTTCTACGGACTGTACATCCGTGCACACGGACGTACGTCAGTACGGAAGATGCAGTAGTGGCCACACAGTCCGTTTATTCACTGACGTATATTTTGACGGATGTAGGAGGGAAAAAAAATTAAAAAGCAAAACCATTTTGTCCGTGAAAAATGCTGGACGTATAAATGCAGTCTGTCTGACCACGTTCCATCACTCACACACAAAGCTATGCAGACGTTGCGGACGCAGCGCACTTTGTGCGGCCGTTCTAGGGGATGTACGTTCTTGCCTGCCTTGCGTCCGTGGGCCGCGGCCGTTGTGCGTCCGCAGTTCAGTGCGGACATACTTCATGTGTCAGGCTCCAATGGGCTTTCTGTCATGCTATCACGGACGTACTTTTAGGCGCAATCACGGACGTGAACACTAGGCTCGTCTGACCCCAGCCTAAATGGTACCGAGTTAGAGAAATCAAAGCAGGAGAAGGATTTGGGAATAATCATACAGGGTTATTCAAAGAGAATTGAAAAGTCACAGCACGTTCGGTGACTTTTCGTTCACTTCACTTCGGTGCGATTTGGCGATCCCATTTCGGCGACACTGCGGTGTGTTCAGCAAGCACCGTAGGGCCGTCGTAGTACAGGGAAAAGCCGCGGCAAACCCGCTGCCCGCACACCGAATCCCGCAAAAACATCTGGATTCAACCCGCCAAACACGCTGGAGAAACCCGAGCAGCCGCCGATCACAGCGCAGAGCAGTTGCCGGAAAAAACAACACCGCAGACGAATGGAGTGAAGAAAAAAAAAACAGTACGCTTGAATGTTTGAAAAGTGAAACGCTGTTTGCAAAGAAACTACAAAACGAAAATGTCTGAAATGTACATATAAGATCCAATGAATGATAATAAAAAGGGCAGTTACCAAAAATAGAAAAACGATTAAAAAAAATGAAAATTTGTTTTCACGGAAAATGCCTAAAAGATCCTAAAAAAATCTATAAAGAGACTTTTTACTGCAGAATATTATAATCAACGGTTTATTAGATATTTTATTAAAACAGGAATATTTTTAACATTGAAGCCTATGAGATTCGCCTGAATAAACCTGTCGAATGAAACCACCGAACAGCAGGGCAATTCGGCAACTTTTCACTGCTAGTGTTTGTTCTATGAATAGACGAAGCATTGCTTCTCTATGGGATTTCACGGCCCTCAAACAGGCAACGAACAGGCACCGTATGTGCAGGCAATTCGCCAAGATTTGGCAATCTGCCTGCTCTCTGGATAGCCGAATGGCCAGGAAAGGTAACCGTACGCTGAATTTCACTGTTCGGTTACCTTTTGGCCACAATTCAGATCTCTTTGAATAACCCTGATAGACTTCGAACTAAGTAACAATACGCAATGTCAAACAGCAGCTGCCAAGGCCAGCAAGATATTGGCATGCATTAAAAGGGGAATTCACTCTCAGGATGAAAATATAATTTTGCTTCTTTATTAATCAATGATAAGACCGCACCTTGAATATGCCGTGCAATTTTGGACACCTGTCTTAAGAAAATATATCATGGCGCTAGAAAAAGTGCAGAGACAGGCGACTAAATAAATAAAGGGAATGGAAGATTTAAGTTATGAGGAAAGGCTAACAAGTTTAAACCTGTTTAGTTTAGAGAAACAACATCTTAGAGGGGATCAGATAACTTTATATAAATACTAGTTATTACGTCTGCCCGGAGGGCAGTCTATCGTTATTGACGCCAGCTCAGAATCCGTGTTCACATATTTGGTTTTCAATGTCCTATCCAAGAGTATCTCCATATATAAATGTGTTTGTAACTCGTCATCTCCGTCCTGTCCGCAACGGGAGGGCAGAGTGAGCAGCTATGATGGTTGTGCGCGTAGCTGACAGCACATTACAAACGCATTTGTATATTAGAGCAGGCTCCTCTTTCCCCTTAGATTGTAAACTCACGTGAGCGGGCTCCTCTCTTCCCTCTTAGATTGTAAAATCACGTGAGCAGCTCCTTTTTCCCCTCTTAGATTGTAAACTCACGTGAGCGGGCTCCTCTTTCCCCTCTTAGATTGTAAACTCACGGAAGCAGCTCCTCTTTCCCCTCTTAGATTGTAAACTCACGGGAGCGGCTCCTCTTTCCCCTCTTAGATTGTAAACTCACGGGAGCAGCTCCTCTTTCCCCTCTTAGATTGTAAACTCACGGGAGCGGCTCCTCTTTCCCCTCTTAGATTGTAAACTCACGGGAGCGGCTCCTCTTTCCCCTCTTAGATTGTAAACTCACGGGAGCGGTTCCTCTTTTCCCTCTTAGATTGTAAGCTCACGGGAGTGGCTCCTCTTTCCCCTCTTAGATTGTAAACTCACGGGAGTGGCTCCTCTTTTCCCCTCTTAGATTGTAAACTCACGGGAGCGGGCTCCTCTTTTCTCCCTTAGATTGTAAACTCACGGTAGCGGCTCCTCTTTTCCCTCTTAGATTGTAAACTCACGAGAGCGGCTCCTCTTTTCCCTCTTAGATTGTAAGCTCACTGGCACAGATCCCCCTTAGATTGCAAACTCACTGGCACAGATCCCCTTAGATTGTAAAGTCACTGGCACAGATCCTCCTTAGCTTGCAAGCTCACTGGCACAGATCCCCTTAGATTGTAAGCTCACTGGCACAGATCCCCCTTAGTTTGCAAGCTCACTGGCACAGATCCCCTTAGATTGTAAACTCACTGGCACAGATCCCCTTAGATTGTAAACTCACTGGCACAGATCCCCCTTAGTTTGCAAGCTCACTGGCACAGATCCCCTTAGATTGTAAACTCACTGGCACAGATCCCCTTAGATTGTAAACTCACTGGCACAGATCCCCCTTAGTTTGCAAGCTCAATGGCACAGATCCCCCTTAGTTTGCAAGCTCACTGGCACAGATCCCCCTTAGATTGTAAACTCGATGGCACAGATCCCCCTTAGATTGCAAGCTCACTGGCACAGATCCCCCTAGATTGTAAACTCGATGGCACAGATCCCCCTTAGATTGCAAGCTCAGTGGCACAGATCCCCCTTAGATTGTAAACTCAATGGCACAGATCCCCCTTAGATTGCAAGCTCACTGGCACAGATCCCCCTTAGATCGTAAGCTCAATGGCACAGATCCCCTTGGATTGCAAGCTCACTGGCACAGATCCCCCTTAGATTGTAAGCTCACTGGCACAGATCCCCCTTAGATTGTAAACTCAATGGCACAGATCTCCCTTAGATTGCAAGCTCACTGGCACAGATCCCCTTAGATTGCAAGCTCACTGGCACAGATCTCCCTTAGATTGCAAGCTCACTGGCACAGATCCCCTTAGATTGTAAACTCACTGGCACAGATCCCCTTAGATTGTAAACTCACTGGCACAGGCGGGAGGGTTGTGTGCCACGCGACCGAGAGTGGGAGAGGCGTTTCGGGCGCTTCTAAGGTTGTTTTTTTTTATTGTTATGGCCCGTCCGAGTACCCCCACCTCCCAGTCAGTCACACTGGGGAGGCAGGGAGGGAGTTCTCAAGCCAGCCGCAGCGTCCCAGCACTCCACCCCCATCCACGGGGGAGGCAGGGAGGGATTTTCGCAATGCAGCCTCAGCGTCCCAGCACTCTCCCCCTCCCCCCGCAGACACACTGTGAGAGGGAGGAAAGCAGCTGTCCCAGCGTCATCCTCCTCCCCTCCTACAACTCACGTAGGAAGGGAGGTTTTGCCGCAGGAGCCAGTGAGAGCAATGCTGTTCTGGCTCTGCATCTGGCTCTCGTGAATGCGCGCACAGCCAACAGAAACCGGATGTGCGGCGACGGACAAACGATTTTATAGTTATAGATATAAGGAGCCATTATAAACCATTATCTGTAAACCTATTCATTAATAGGACACAGGACACAAGGTCACCCATTTAGACTGGATAAAAGGAAATTCAGCCTAAAGCATAGGAAGGGTTATTTTACGGTGAAAACAATAAAGCTGTGGAATTCTCTGCCTGTTGAGGTGGTTGAGTCAGAGACTGTACAGACTTTTAACCCTTTCGCTGCTGAGGCTTTTCACACCTCTGTGCTGAGGTAATTTTTACCACTTTCGCTCATCATGTCTAACCGCGTTTTGAAGCCATATTTTGATATATTACCTAGACATATTATATATCGTTCTTTCCGGCAGACTTGGCAGATTCATAATATGTCATTATTATATGTATACGTCATGTCCTGTCTGTATATTATAACACAAAATGCAATAAAATCAGAATTTTCAATAAATTACTATGTGTAAAGTGTTTTTTTTTCACATTTTAATATGCGAGCATTTGCGTTTATATTTTCTATGGGGTGCGCTTGTTAAAAAAATTAGAAATGGGGACTCGTTACATTTTTTTTGGGGAAAATGTCGCTATTTTTAACAAACGCACCGCATACAAAAATCGTTAGTGCAGCATCATTGTTCACATTATAACTGAAATGGGAACAATATTGCTGCATTAACAATACAAAAACAAAAAAACCCCTTTTTTTAAAAAAAAAATTTAAATATTTTTTTATTTTTATTTTCATTTTTTATTTTTTAACAAAAACATTTTTCATGGTCATGTTTGGTATCGTTGGAAAGGCCATGCTCTGGCCAATCCAACGATATCAAACATTAACCACTAGCTGCCACGGATCGGGAGATAGGGGGTTCCATTGCTGGCTGCTAGGGGATAACTCCAGGACTGGCGTCATCGTGCTATGCTATGCACGATGACGCCAGTCCTCAGGGGGAGTTCCCGGAGGCATGGCCAACATCCAAGATGTCGGCCAGCTCCGGGAGAGGATCACGATCCGGCGCTTTTCAGCGCCGAATCGTGATCCGGCTCCCCAGGCGTTAATGACAGCCACCGTTTGGAAGGGCAGGCTGTGCCCAGCCAAACGGTGCCTGCCTTAACTCTGTGCTCCCGGCAATCGGGAGGGAGAGAGGTCCGAAGGACCTCCCCCCTCCCTTTCAGGCGCCTCCTCCGCACATGCTGCTGCGATTACATCTAATGGCCCTGCCGGGGTCCCGGAGGGCTGGGCTGTTATCCAAGATGTCAGCCCGCACCAGGGGGGCGCAGCAATCCGCCGGAATCCGGCTGACTGCTGCCTCCTGTGCATGGACGCGCTCAGCGCGGCCATAGCACAGGAGAACCACTTGGCTGGACGCGCTGAGCGCGTCCATAGCAGCCAAGTGGTTAAAAAACGACTGGATGATTTCCTGCAAAAACATAATATTAAGGGTCATAATATTTAATATGTGGGTAAAAGCTTCTTGATGCTGACTGGCATTCTGGAGTCAAGAAGTTTTTTTTTCCCAGTATGTTGCATATTGGCGAACGCTTCAGACTGGCTTTTGGCTTTCTTTTGGATCAACAGCAGTAGGTGATGTGTGAAAGGCTAAACCTGATGGATGCATGTTTTCAGCCTATGTAACTATGGGGGTTATTCAGAGAGATCCGAAATGTGGCCGAAATGTAACCGGACACTGAAATTCAGTGAACGGGGACTTTTCAGGGCCATTCAATTATTCAGAGAGCAGACAATTCGCCAAATTCTGGCGAATTGCCTGCATGTACGGTGCCTGTTCGAGGGCAGTGAAATTCCCATAGAGAAGCAATGGTTTGTCTATTCAGAGACACCAAACAGCAGGGAAATGTTGCCGAAATGCCCTGCTGTTCAGTGGTTTCATTCGACAGGTTTATTCAGGCAAATCCCATAGG
The DNA here is from genome assembly GCA_009667805.1 of Leptobrachium leishanense. Lineage (NCBI taxonomy): Eukaryota > Metazoa > Chordata > Amphibia > Anura > Megophryidae > Leptobrachium > Leptobrachium leishanense. Next base: position 191,966,474 of record CM019067.1, on the reverse strand, counting down.
CTTCAATGTTAAAAATACTCCCGTTTTAATCCAATATCTAATAAAACGTTTACTATTTTATTCTGCTGTAAAGAGTCTCTTTATTTCTAGATTTTATAGGATCTTTCAGGCATTTTTCGGCATTTTTTTTTTAATCGTTTATTCCATTTTCCTTAACAGACCTTTTTATTATCATTCATAAGACCTTATATTAAAATCCAGGCATTTTCATTCAGTAGTTTTTTTGCAAACAGCGTTTCAGTTTTGAAACTTTCAAGCTGCTCTGCGCTGTGATCGGCTGCTAGTCGTGTTTTTCCGGTGGGTTTGCGTTGAGTATTCCCTGTACTACGGGGGCCCTGCGGTGCTTGCTGAATACACCGCAGGGGCGGTGAACTAGGAGTCGCCGAATCCCCAAGAAGTGCGTTAATCGAAAGGTCACCGAGCGTGCAGTGACTTTTCAGATCTCTCTGAATAACCCCCTATGTAACTAACTAACTAACTAACTGTAACATGTATAGTTATTTGTGACAACAATAACATTTTTACTGCTCAAAAACACAACACAAACCTGCAACAGCTTTTACTAAAACTAAATCAGCTACGAATGCAGTGTTTACCCTTGTAAGGAATGTTATAGGAGAATGTTAAAAGAACCATGAAGATATTGTAATCAGTATGGTTCCTCCATAATGTCAGATGGAAGAGTGCCCCACCAGTAAGCTTAAATTTTAAAAAACACTTTGCATTGGTAAAAACATTTGATATCCTGCCAAGCTTTCCAGAGCATACATGAATGGTATATAGAAACGAAGGATCCAGATAAAAGGTCAAAAAGGAAATTATTTATTGACATAAGAAAGAGAAAATATCATCCAGAGCCCTTTATGTATTGGGCTTCATCATGGATTTGGAATAACATATTAATGTTGTAAGATGAATTAATATGAATAACATATTATTATTAAGACAAGAAAAGGAAAAGAGTGTCTCTTATTAAAATACATTGGCCCCTATGACACGCTTCGCGCAGCGCTTTTGCGCGAGGACAAAACCATTTGCGCGGAACGGCGTTCGCGCAAACGAAGCACGTTACCGTCCAACGAGAGTGACCCCGCGCAAACCCAGCGCGAGCGCAAGTTCCTGCGCGCATCCTATACTTAACACTGTGAGCGCAAATACGTTAGTGCGGATGGTATTACAATCTTCGCGCAAAGTCGTACGAGCGACTTTTGCGCGAATTTTCGTAACGTCTTTGAAAACTTGGTGTTAACTGCAAATATGATCGTTGTGGCTGAAACTAAATAACTCAGCAATAAAAAAAAATACAGCACAGTACAGTTACACATTCTACACATACCCAGACATCAAAAATTTATAATTTGTCAAAAATTGTTTTTTGCTGCAGCACATATACGCAGATTGACTTTGACAGCCGCAACAACCTAACTTTAGAAAATGGTGGTTTTTAATTCTGATTGGCTGAATCCAGTGAAAAAACAGTCTGCCCACCGATTCCTGCACGCAACGTTCATTTGCGCACGAATTTTCGCGTCGGATTTGCACATGTAAAAAGTTAAAGGCTGAAAAACTGCGCTCGGAGCGTACTACTGTGTTAATTTGCGCACGATAACATTTTTTTTCGTGCGCAAAAAAAATTGCGCTGCGCGAGCGCATTTGCGCGAAGCGTGTAATAGGGGCCATTGACGGAACAAAATAATAGTAGGTCAAAGACTTCTACCTGGTATTTTTCTGGTCGTGTGATCTGTCATCAGTTTATGTTCTTCCTGTGTTGTACCAATGATACTTTTGTCTTACATATTTGTGAGTGCATTCTACTGTCTATTCTATTCTATTATATTCTATTCTAATAATGCCTATTCAATTGCCTTCCATATCCAACAATGTTGCACCATTTGTATTTCTTTCCTACTTTTGCAAGTATTCTTGTTTTAGTTTAATGCAGTTTTATAACTTGATTTTCTTTAAGCAGTACATTCAGTTCTCACCAATTCATTGTATGCATATGTTTTTTAAGTGCCTTATTTGTGTGTTTGCACTTTGTTAAACAATTAAAAAAAAATAGAGATGCCTGTTCATGGGCAGCAGATAATTTAGGTTAAAATATGTGAGTAATTTTAAATAAACAATTAAAAACCGTATGTTAAGCGTGTTTAAAAAGTTGAATGCACGGGTCGTGTCCGGCTGTGCGAGGGAGCAGAAGTGTTTAGACAGAGCTCCGGGTGCTATTGCACTGGGGGGGATTTCTACCCGGATTCCTCTCGTTACTTGCCCCTTTATGGGAGTCCTTACACTGCTGGACATCAGGAGGAGTGCTCTGGAGCCTGATCTGCTCCCCCCTCCAGAGCTCAGCGGAGATCGAGACTCTTCTTCCAGGCGACCGCTTTATTCCGGTGGCCATTTTGAGGCCTACTGCCTGGCTCTTTGTGGCCTACCCCTCACTGCCCATGCCTCCCACTGTGGTGCTCCAGGACTTGGTTGCCAAGAGATCAGATGATGGCTGGCCCCCATCTTCTGGCCGTGGCGACTGTCCCTGCAGCAGAGTTGCTAGGGGAGGGTGTGGAACTGCGGTGGCTGCCGCACCCTCCACCTTTTAGAGGCCTGGAGGCCATGTTTGACGACCTGGAGGAGTGCATGTGGCTGCTACCTGAGGAGGACGGGAGCCTGCTGACGAGAGTCTCTTGGCACAAGTTGATGGAGGTGTTACGTGGTGGCCGGAGGAAGGTAGAGGAAGCCCTGACTGAACGCTCAGTGGGAGTCGCCTTGCATGCTGGCCGTGAGATGGCCTTCCCTTTTAAGGAAGTGGACCGCTCCGGTGAGGGTAACCCGGTACCTGCGGAGGAGCCAACGGGAGTCGTGGTCCCTGAGGCACCTCCTGCGTACCCACTGATGCAGGCTGGAGCGGAGGAGTTGCCGGCCGATGGAGATCGTTCCTTTGGTGAGCAACAGAGTGTGACTTGGTCACGCGGCATAATCTCGACCGGGATTGCTCCACCATGGAAACTACCTGTGCGGTGTACCCTTCAGAGATGAACCGTTCTAGCTGGAGCTACCCAACGCATGCTCTTGTCTCCCCCTACATTCACCTTATAGAGCAGGCACACCCGAGGAGAAAGCAGGGCCTGAGCGAGACCTGCAATACCTCCTCCATGTTATGCTGGGCGTCATGGCACCCCCTCCGTTCAGAGACACAGGCTCAGGCAACTACGCTACCCTATCTGCCGTGTTTCCCCCCGATTTTCGCAAAGTAACTTGAATGCTTTTTCTGTCTTTGTCTCTCCCTTCCCTTTCCCCCTCTACGGTCCGTCAGAGATGCTTTTTGCTGACATGGAGGACCCCAGATGACTTTTATTTTCCAGCCGCAGAGTTTTATTTTTGTGACGCTGCCTTTAGTTTGCTATTTGGTTTTTTCCGAGTCCCCCCGCTTTACTGATTATTGCTGTAGACCAGGGGTCAGCAGCCTTGGCTCACTGGTGTTTTGGGGGCTGCGTTTCCCTTGTGGTTCGGTCAGCCTAATGTGTGGCTGGGAGTCTTGGAAGGTGTGGTTCCCGGGGTGTCGGGCCGGGGTTGCTGACCCCTGCTGCAGACCCTCGGCTATTTTTGGCAGACTCAGACGACTCTTGGATATTCCCCGGCTGGGGACACTATTTTCTCCTGCTTCTTAAATGCGCTACGATGACTTTGGTTGTTTTACTCCCCCCTTTTTTTTGTGTTTAATATGGCTATTTCGGGATATCTCGGGGAGCGCGGCCGCGGCCTGGTGCCTGACTTGGTCCCCGAGTGCCCGGGCCTGAGTGCCATTCACCCACCATGGCCTCCCCACGGTCTTTGTGGCCGTGTGGGAATACGCCATGGCAGGCACAATCTTGGCCTTTGCCATCTTCCCCCCCTTAATTTTTTTTATTTATTTATTTTTATATTTTATATATTTATTTTTCCCTCTCTCCCTCCCCCTTCCCCTCTTTTATGCTAGATGTTTTCAGCTGACTTTCTCTTATTTTTGTGTAATGTGTTCATGCAGTGCTTGCGATTGTTTATTCTTTATCTTTGAGACTCATATTTTTACAGCTCACATGTGTTGGTCCTGCGCAACCACTCCTCGCTTATTTTTTGATGACATATACTGGCCCTGCGAGGCCAATTTCTATGTACACATTTCGCTGACTCTCTTGCATATTAATAAAAACTTAATACATAAAAAAAAAGTTGAATGCACGTCCGTAAAAATCGATAAACTGTTCTGTCAACTAATTTCTGAAATATACAGTAAAGGAGCTATTTACTTTATTAATTTAACAATGTTAGAACAACTCTAATATTCCCATCAAATCAATATTTTAATGTCAAAAATAAATACAGAAGCAACACAAGTGGATTTGAAGGCCGTCAAAGTAAGTGACTGCATGCACCATCTGTTTATTTTGGAGTCAGATAAACAGAATGCACATTCTAATTAAAATCATTTCTGTGCTTATGTCAAAACGAAACATGCAACTTTTTTTAAGCATTCTGACCAGAAAAACATCAAAAAGAGTCCGTCTCTATAATTTGAAAGTGAATATGGTGAATGCCAATGTAGCAACTGTTTGATGCAAATAGTGTGTTGTTGACAAAACTGTTATACTATGGTCATTATGACAAAACAGGAACATAGTCCAAAAGGAGAATCATTAAATAAATGGTCGTTTAAATTCTACATTAGTTTAAAAAATATATTTACCACAAATTATACACTTTATATGTGGAGAGAGAGAATAAATCACAAAATCTAAGTTAGCTACTTCTGACAAACCTTTAAGATTCTTAATGCTTGCCAATTATGATATTAATGTGGCATTCAACATTTTACAAGTATTTTGTGGAGCCTCTGTCATCTCATATTGTGTACTATCAAAACTTTATTTGAATCTTCTTTGCTGAAAGTTATCTTTTTATTTAAAAAATATATATTTTTTTATTGGTTCAGGCACAAACAAACATCAAGAGTTCACCAAAATATAGGCTACAATGCGTCTCATAGGGATAAAGAAAGAAAAACAACCAGGGCAGTCAACATATTGTAATATACAAAAGAACTGAAGTATGTTCAAGCTAGCAAACAACAGCATTAACAAGAAATATCAAAATAGAACATCCTCACCTAAGGGGACAGTTATATATTGAAAGTTACCTTTTTGTATAACAATTTATATAGAAATGCTGTGCTTGTATATCTCTGTACCATGCATAATCACATAGTACTAACATTTGCACATTATGAATGTATTTTTAGAAATGTTTGGACACATTCTACACAGCTAAATGATAGGTAAACAATTGAAATATGATGATATTAATGGATGAATCACAGATGTAGAGGTTTAAATTGACTTAGTGTTAAATATATATTTCTATTATTAAGATATAATTATAAAACAGAATTACATTATTTTAACTGTGAAACATGGATCAACATATACGCTATATAAATTTAATGCAAACATGTACTCACCGCTAAGCCTGACTTAAAGAGAAAATAGTGAACAGTCTGTGTAACATCTGCTGCGTGAACCAGATTGTGATATGGATTTTTATGTTTGGTATACCCAACTTCCAGTGCTTCCACAAATGATACGAGTGCAGAGATAGGTATCTAAAATAGAAAGAATGTAATTATACTGGATTGTCTACACAAGAGTTTTCAAATCGGAGAGTCCAAATAAAGTGACAGATTCCAACTCACTAAGGACGTTTAAACCTAAGATGAAATAAAATGCAATAAAGACAAAGTAAATATGAATGAGCAAAACCACATTTAATAGATAATTGAAAAGGTTACCACATCCTGATTATTTATTATTATTATTATCATCATCATTTATATAGCGCCAACAGTTTACGCAGCGCTTGACCGTAATGGCTTGTGTTTCTCTGTGCCACTATGTCAAAGGTGATATGTCCAGTGAATGTGATCTGGCACCCTAACAAGATAGAATAATCAAATAATAAGCCAGACGAAATATTAAATCCTAGCGATACAGCTTTTATCAGAAATGAATGTATGCTTGTGGACTACATTTTCAAGTAGATGGCCAACTCTGGAAGCTTTTTATGATGTTAACACATTAGCGGATTCTGATTTTTAACATAAACCTTTTTAGGAAAGTTAACATTTAATCCTACAAATTGAAATATATGCTTAATACAAGTCATGCAAGAAAAAGAAAACTCGGGGAGGAAGAAAAAGAAATTAATATGTTCCAGAAAAGAAAATTCTGCCTTAAATAGATTGCATGTTTTTTTTTCTATTCAAACAACCAATATGGATGCCGTTATTAGTTTTTCCTTGAATGATCATATGCAGTGGGATAGATAAACTATAAAGGTATTAGGTAACCTCACTAAAGAGGAGAGGCAAGCAGTAGGATTCACTAAACCTCACTTCACCTGGTGTTATGTGAACATTTTCATTGGATTCCAACTAGAATAAGCTAGAGCGCAATGCCATTAATGAAGGATAAATCCTGCATGCTAAAATGTGTTGTATTAAAAAAATGTGCATTTAAAATTTGCATAAAACATGTCTATATTAAATATATATATGCATATACACTCACCACTTTATTAGCTAAGCTACACCTGTTAAATTGCTTGTTAACACAAATTGCTAATCAGCCAATCACATGGCAGCAACTCAATGCATTTAGGCATCTAATCGTGGTGAAGACAACTTGCTGTATGTTAAACTGAGCATCAGAATGTGGAAGAAAGGGGATTTAAGTGACTTTGAACGTGGTCCGAGTATTTAAAAAAACTGCTCATCTACTGGGTTTTTCAGCCACATCCATCTCTAGGGTTTACAGAGATTGATCCGAAAAAAAGAGAAAAATATACAGTGAGCGGCAGTTGTGCCTTGTTGATGTCCGAGGTGAATGGGCAGACTGGTTCCAGACGATATAAAAGCAACAGTAACTCAAATAACCACTCATTATAACCAAGGTATGCAATAAACCATATTTGAATGCACATCACGTCGAATCTTGACGCAGATGGGCTACAGCAGCAGCAAACCACACCGGGTGCCACTCCTGTCAGCTAAGAACAGGAAACTGAAACTACAATTCGCACAGGCTCACCAAAATTGGACAATAGTAGATTGAGACAATCTCGCATGGTCTGATGAGTCTCGAGATCAGCTGCAGCATTCAGATGATAGGGTCAGAATATGGTGTAAACAACATCATAGCATGGAACCATCCTTCCTTCTATCCATGGTTCAGGCTGGTGGTGGTGGTGTAATCATGTTGGGGATATTTTCTTGGCACACTTTGGGACCCTTAGTACCAATTGAGCATTGTTTAAATGCCACGCCTACCTGAGTATTGTTGCTGACCATGTCCATCCCGTTATGACCACAGTGTACCCATCTTCTGATGGCTACTTCCAGCAGGCTAATGCATCATATAACAAAACTCAAATGATCTCAAACTGTTTTTTTTTGAACATAACAAACTCCAATGACATCCACAGTCACCAGATCTCAATCCAATAGAGCACCTTTGGGAAGTTGTGAAATGGGAGATTTGCATCATGGATGTGCAGCAGACAAATCTGCAGCAACTGCATGATGCTATCATGTCAATATGGACAAAAATCTGAGGAACGTTTCCAGCACCTTGCTGAATCGATGCCACGAATAACTAAGGAAGTTCTGAATACAAAAGGGTACAAGCAAGGTGTATTTAATAAAGTGGCTGGTGAGTGTATATATGTATATACTGATCATCCACAAATCAAACACACCTGCCTAATATTGTATAGGTCCCCCTCATGCTGCCAAAACAGCTCTGATGCGTTGATGCATAGACTCCACAAGAGACCTCTGAACGTGTACTGTGGTATCTGGCACCAAGACATCAACAGCATATATTTTAAGTCCTGCTAGTTGTGAGGTGCAGCCTGAATGGTTTGGATTTGTTGTTTCAGGATATCTCACAGATGCTCAATTCGATTGAGATCGGGGGAATTTGGAGGCCAAGGCAACACCTTGAATTCTTTGTTATGTTCCTCAAACCATTCCTGAAAAATGCTTGCAGTGTGGCAGGTTGCATTATCCATAGAATTCTATGGAGCCAGGTGCAACCCTGTGTGAGCCCTTGTATGCAGGTTCACGCAGGAGCCATGTAAAGACACTGGGTACTATTTGTTTCTTGTGTTTTGCAGCTTATGGTCAGAAGAGGCATTGAATTGTGTTGCCCTCAGCACTATGGGACCCGAGGTAAGCAATGGAATTTTAGAGTTACTTGAATTGAAATCACTAATATTACTTAGCATTGGGCCTTGAGAGCCAGTATGCTTTGAGTAACATTGGCTTGAAACGAGAGCAGTGTGCCACATTAGAATAGCTCGCTGTTCTCACTCTGATACATTATGAACGGTTACTACACAAAGTATAAGAGCTGTTAATACACACAAAGGAGCCAATAATAGGAATAGCGGCTCAAGCTGTTAAGCTAACAGGTAGTGCAGTTATGTGCTGAACTTCCCTTTAACCCTTTCACTACCAACATTCAAGTTAACTCGATTCTGCATTGTAATACATTGAAAAGAAATCATTAGCATAGCAAAAACCCCATTTGCATATCTTTTCAGCACCATGCCCCGGAACAATGTCTTTGATACTTGCGGGAGCGCATTCCATGTCGCCATGAGTATCACATACTGGAGTCCATTGGACTCCATGGAAAGTTGTGCTGCCTCTACAGTATAATAATGCAGCATATGAATCCTCACACTGCCGGGCAGCACCTCTAAAGTCTGACACTAGCAACTGCCGTGCTGTGTGCAGCTTCTGAGAAGATACGCTATTAGTGTAGCGGGGATGCTGGATGCGCATTTTGCATCGCTCCCTTTACACTAATAGCGTATCTTCTCAGAAGCTGCACACAGCGCGCCGGTGTATGCAGCTTCTAACAGCGTGGGAGACGGGAGGCGGCACTTGTTGGTGGATCCAGGAATTAGGTGAGTATTAGAAAGAAAAAAAAATATTTTATGTTCCCGGGGACATTTAAAAATGTCCTCTGATTTTATTTTTTTTAAAAAGTGTCGCCTTACCTTAGCCTGGTGGTCAGTGGGGGCTCCCTGGATCCTGGTTGTGGGGGGTCTGCCGTGGCCGTAGGTGCAGTGGCTCTCTGTGCTGCCTCTCTGCCACATGCACCCGGCTGGCCAGCCCACACAGTCGCAGCTCTGTCATCCGGCGGCTGCTCACTCCTCAAGGGATCCTTGGGAGGCCCCGGCGCGCTGCCCTCTACAGTGCCTGATTAGAGGGCCGTGTCTGCCTGATGTTTTAGCAACAAGATTGTTTTATCCCATAGGCTTCAATGTTAGAAATATTACCGTTTTAATTCAATATCTAATAAACCATTGCTTATAATATTCTGCAGTAAAGAGTCTCTTTATTTTTTGATTTTTTTAGGATTTTTTAAGCTTTTTTTTTTTTTAAAAAAAAATTGAACTTTTTGCGAACGGCCTGAAAAGTTCGAAGTTCGCGAACTTTCGAACAGCCGATGTTCGATGCGAACATCGAACAGATTCGAACCGTCAGCCCATCCCTAGTAGCTAGCAACAGCTCACCAAAGTACAAGATAGCAATTGTTTATGCTCTTAAGACATTACATGGAAAGTCAATCAGTTGATCACAAGTTTGCTTTAAATTTAAATTTCGCAGTTTTTCCCAAAGGTGGAGGGAAATGAGAGTATAAAGGGCTCTGGATTACACAATTAGTCTCTCCATCCTGGGTAACAGAAATTATAATTGGGGATATCCAGTGAAAATTATAGCAATTATTTTCCTCCTTTACATTGTATCTTTCCTGTAAAGGGAAGCCCATCTGTGAACTCTGTGATAGTAGCTTTGGCATCCCAGATGTTTTTGAACACCATGACCTATGTGTCACGTGAGTCACTTTGGATTTGGGGTACATGGACCTGGAGACATATTGTAGGGTGCAGGTCTCATAATTCATATTATTTCATTGGCCTCTCATATGCACAGGTTATTTCTATTGTATGGTCCTTTTGTATCGGTTATCTGTTGAGAGGATTATACTCTCAGTCTAACCTTTTCTCCGGAATGTGTTGATATCTGTTTTTATTTGAGTTTGTTATACTGAGTTGGGTATTCTGCTTTATCAGACAAACGGCACCATTTTCTGTTGTCTGTAATCTTGTTTATCATCCTGATTACCATTGTCCTGCCTCGCTTAGAAATGTTACATAATTAGATTATATACAGACAGTTAAACATTATGTTTCACATTCCAAGAAGCAGAAGGAACAGAAACATGAGAATCCCTTCTCCCATTTCTTAGGGGAGGTTTTGTGTATGTAAATGACCCATGTGTGACCGTATAAATATATGTGTGTCTGTCCCTTATTAAAGAGCGTTCCATTCTGACCCTACATGCAGTCATGACTCATGGTGTGGGTAGCGCCAGATCTACAGCCACGACTTATTTCTGGGTGATGCTAGCAAGGCTCTCTACATGTAACCGTCTTTAAGCTGCCGCTAAGGACTGGAGAAAGGCACGAGAGTCATGAGGGGAACACGGGGGTCCAGCAAGGAAGTGGCATTGGAGATGTGACCCTGTCGGGGGACTGAGATCTGTTACACTAAGATAGTCAGCCAAAGCTGGTTGAGTGTTACTGGACATGTATTTTTTATCACTATCTTAATCTCTCCACATATGTGCATTTCTTGCGATTTTTAAAAAAAAACTTAATACAGTAGGAATGACTAATTATGGCACTACAACTAGTCCCACTTGCTTGGATAGTCTAATCATATGGAGTACTGTCAAAGAAGAAAATGGACTGGTCATTCACATTCAAAGCAAGGAATACAAAATGTAGCTTTATCCAGTGCTCTTTCTCCAGGAAGAAAGGTGGGGGTAGTCACCACAGAGCATCTTTAAGCACCAGGCAGCGAGAAGCCAATGACAAGATGGCATGCGCTCACATGCAGCCAATATAGAATAGAGCCAGGGCTGGGCCACGTTATTGTGGTGCATGTGTCGAAGGATGAAATTCTGCCGTTCCCGTCAAACTATGCTCACCAAAACACACCTATGTTTATCACAGAGCTCCACAGCATTAAAACTTACAGTAGTGTGGGTATCACAGAGCTCCACAGAAAATAAACACAGTAATATGTGGTGAATATGAGCGTATCACAGAGCCTTACAGCAATAAAACTCAAAGGGTCCTAGTTACATTCTTCGCGCTAACGTTAGCACTCACCTGTGTGAGCGTTAACGTTAGCCCTGTTTGGCCCTAGCACCGGCGCACCATATTACAATCCAAACACTAACAGGTTACAAAACCTGTTAGCAATTGGTATCTTGTCCTTTTCAGCGCGAGGTTACTGTACTTTGCGCTCCCTATGCTTAACATGGGGAGCGCAAAGAGTTAATCGGCATTAGTATTACAATATACTAACACTAATTACTGTCCGGCTGCGGTTAACCCGACAGTTAACCACAGCCAGGACCTGGTGCTAACGGATTCCGCTGCTGCAGAATCCGTCAGTACCAGCCAGAAATCCCCTCAAATTAATAAGATACTCACCTTCCATCCCACGGTGAGGACCGCGGCTCCAACCGCCTCGTCTGTCCACCAGGAGCAGGGAGAGACTGGGGAAAAAAGTCCCCCAGTCTCTCTCTGCGGATCACTACGCCTACCTGCTGGATCTCACAAGACGAGATCCGGCAGGTCATGTGACCGGCAGAGCAGAAATTCAATGGAGTCCTATGGACTCCATCGAGTAGATGCTCGCGGCGGCGCTTAGCTTTTTAGCGCAGCCTTACAATGCAGGCAGCTTTTCTAGCACCTGCATCATAATATCACACTAAAACGGGGAGACAAAAGGAGAAACCTGCAGGCACAGGTTTTTCTCCCTAGCGTCCCTGTTTTAGCGTGAAGAACATTATAAGGCCCAAAGTATTGTGTGGTGTCTATGAGCGTTTCACAGACCTCCACAGTTCAGAATCATTGTTCATGTTACAATTAGAAGTGACCAATAGTGCTACATTGGAAGAAAAAAAAGGAACATTTTTATTTCTATTTAATAAATATTATATTTATATTTATTTATTTTTACCTTATCCCTGGTCATGCTTGGTATCATTGGAAAGGATATGTTCTAGACATGACCCTCTAGCTTCTACGGTTCTGCAGATAAGGGGTCCAAAGCAGGCCGGTGCAAAATTTTTGTCTACTGAGGCGTAGGTGCGTTTTGGTGACCCCTTCCCCATCCATGCCAATCAGCATAGAGATACATAATATTCTCTATCTGGAGTGTTTGGTTTCCTAACGCATTGCCAATCTATGCTGTGCCTGGTGCCCCCCGTGCCACAATGCCAATCTATGCAGTGCATGGTGTCCCTCCTTTGGCACTGAAGAGGCACCAGGCACAAGCCTAGATTGGCAACGTGGCACTGGAAGGGGCACCAGGCACAGCATAGATTAGCACTGCAACCTATGCTGTGCCTGGTGCCCCTCCTGTGCCACAGTGCCAATCTGTGCCTGGTGGTGCCCCTTGGTCCTGCTGTGTCAATATACCCACGTAAGTCATACTGCCTGCCACTGCCAGTGTTTCCCTGCGACCTACCACTCTCACTCTGTGGCCCACCGTCTGACTCTAGGTCTTCAGCAGCAGACCGGCAACAGGGTCCACTCCTCGTCCTCAAACTCATTTCGATCCCTTAATACATTCTCCCCCTCAATTAATTTCACTCCCCTTAAATCATTCACCCCTTCATTCATTTGACCCCCTTAATTTATTTGACCCCTCAATTAATTTCACTCCCCCTCAATTCATTTCACGCCCCCTCAATTCATTTCACTCCCCCTTAATTCATTCTCCCCCTTAATTAATTTCACTCCCCTCAATTCATTTCACTCCCCCTCAATTAATTTCACTCCCCCTTAATTCATTCTCCCCCTTAATTCATTCACCCCCTCAATTCATTTCACTCCCTCTCAATTCATTTCACTCCCCCTTAATTCATTCTCCCCCTCAATTAATTTCACTCCCCCTCAAATCATTCTCCCGGTTAATTCATTCACCCCCTCAATTAATTTTACTCCCCCTCAATTCATTTCACTCCCCCTTAATTTATTCTCCCCCTTAATTCATTTCACTCCCCCTCATTTCATTCACCCCCTTAATTCATTTGATTCCCTCAATTAATTTCACTCCCCCTTAATTCATTCACCCCCTCAATTCATTCACCCCCTCAATTCATTTCACTCCCTCTCAATTCATTTCACTCCCCCTTAATTCATTCTCCCCCTTAATTAATTTCACTCCCCTCAAATCATTCTCCCGCTTAATTCATTCACCCCCTCAATTAGTTTCACTCCCCCTCAATTCATTTCACTCCCCCTTAATTTATTCTCCCCCTTAATTCATTTCACTCCCCCTCAATTCATTTCACTCCCCCTCATTTCATTCACCCCCTTAATTCATTTGATTCCCTCCATTCATTTCACTCCCCCTCAATTCATTCTCCCCTTTAATTCATTTCATACCCCTGCTCGCACACACACACGACCACTGCTCACACACACACACACACACACTAACACACATCACCCTTGCTCACACACACACATCACCCCTGCTCACACACGCACAAACCCCATGCTCACACCCCCCCATGCTCACACACACACCCCCATGCATGCTCACACATACACCCCCATGCTCACACCCACCCCTCTGCTCACACCCACCCCCATGCTCTCGCACACACCCCCAATGCTCACACACACCCCCAATGCTCTCACACACCCACCCCCACCCCCCAATGCTCACACACACCCCCAATGCTCACACACACCACCCCATGCTCTCACACACACACCACCCCCACCCCCCAATGCTCACGCACCCACCCCCATGCTCACACACACCCACCCCTTCATGCTCACACACCCAATGCTCACACACACACCACCCCCATGCTCTCACACACACACACTCCCATGCTCTCACACACATACACACACACACAGGTTTGCTACATACCCTGGTGGATGGGCCAGCATGTTCCCATGTGAGCTGCTGGTCTGGCAGCCTCGTCTTCCTTCTCCTCAGCACCCCCCCCCGGCAGGGCCTTTACTTCCGGGGTAGCGTGTGGGAGTGGGATCCCACACGCTGTGCCCGATCCTTGCAAGGCCTCCACTCACTGGATGGTCCAGATTTTTCTGCCCCTCAAAGTGGCAGAAAGCCAGAACACTAAGGCGGCCACCTGTACCGCCTTACAGTAGCGCCGGCCCTGGTCCGAAGGACCCCTGTATCTCCTCCATATGGCATACCCTGCCCTGCCAGAGGAGTCCTGTTTCTGGTGTCATTGCATCCAAGCGCAATGATGTTAGTGGACATGGGTGGTCACACAGTTAGGGCTGACATCCAAGAGGGAGAACTCCGTGATAAGCGGTATCCTGCAGAACTTTAACAACTTGCTGGAGACCTCTGACTAACACCAACTGTGGAAGCGAAGGTCACGAAGCACGTTTTGGTGTATCTTATATATTTTATTCATTGTTTTATTGATTTAATATATTGTTTAACCTTCCCACGGCTTTATGGTTTTGCTGCCCAGTGGGGACCACTCATAAAGAGGGATTCCAGCATCCTGGGAACTCAGGACTCCATTATCCAGCAGGGGACCATGCACTCGGGAATTACCTGCTGAAAGGAAGATTCAGTACCCCAGGAAAACAGGGCATGCCATCTGGAGTAGGTTACATACAGAAGGGAGACCAGGCGCTCCCAGAAAGTGCAGCCGGCCGTCTGTCCATCCGGTGTCTGATCTGAGACACTGAAAAAATTTAAACGCAACCCTCTCTCAATTATACTTTATTTTAGACATACTATACCATGATATGTTAATGATTTATTTGAGGCAAGAGGACACCACTTATTTATTTCATTTATAAAGTATTTTACCAGGAAGGATACATTAGGATTTCGCTCGTTTTCAAGTAAATCATGGGTTCAAGAACATTGAATTGTTACAGTCGTTACAGAAATACAATGTAATAAAATGCAAGATATTAAAAAAACAAAACAAATATACAGATTAAAAGAAAATAAATATGTAGGAAATATATAGGGTTAATCAAAGAGAATCGAAAAGTCACCGCAAGTTCGGTGACTTTTGTTCCTTGCAATTCGGCACGATTCGGCGATCCTAGTTCACCGACCCTGCGGTGTATTCAGCAAGCACCACAGGGCTGCGGGAACTGCAGGGAAAATCCGCCGCAAACCAGACGAACACTCATTGCAAAATCTGCCGAACACTCACCAAACACTCATTGAAACAGCTGGATTAACCCTGTCGAACACGCGGGAGAAACCCGACTAGCTGCCGATCGCAGCGCAGAGCTGCCGCCGGTAAACCCAACAGACAGACGAATGAGGTGAAAAAAAAACAATACGCTTGAAAGTTTGAAATTTGAAATGCTGTTTGCAAAAACACTACTGAACGAAAATGTCTGGAATTTACATATAAGATCCAATGAATGATAATAAAAAGGGCTGTTACAGTAAAAAGAAAGGACGATTTTTTTTTAAAAAAAAAATGGGAAAAACTTTTTGCCAAGAAAATCCCAAAAATTGCAGATCCAAAAAAATCTATAAAAAAGAGACTTTTTACTACAGAATATAATGTTAAATGGTTTCTTAAATATTGAATTAAAAAGGGAATATTTTTAACATTGAAGCCTATGGGATTCATCGGAATAATAATGCCGAATAAAACCACAGAACAGCAGGGCATTTCGGCAACTTTTCCCTGCTGTTTGGTGTTCTCTGAATAGAGGAAGCATTGCTTCTCTATGGGGATTTCACTGCCCTCGAACAGGCACCGAACATGCACCGTATGTGCAGGAAATTTGCCAGGATTTGGCGAACTGCCTGCTCTCTGAATAGCCAAATGGCCAGGAAAGCTAACCGTACGCTGAATTTCAGTGTTCGGTTACCTTTCGGCCAAGGACATACTTGAAAACGAGAGAAATCTCAATGTATCCTTCCTGGTAAAATCCTTTTTCAAAAAAAAAATTGGGATGTCTTTGAATAACCCCCATAGTCACTATGTTACATGTTTACAGGTGCATTCTGTATCGAGGTATGTTAATAGAGATCTCTTAAGTGACTTTAGACTGGGGGAAGATTTGATGATGATGTCTGGGAGGCTATTCCATAATTACAGTGCTCTGTAGGACATTGATGCCATATTAGACAACACAGAGGATGCCCTATCATTATTTATTATGAAAAAAACGCTAACTCCACCAGATCACCCTGACATTTGATTTACATTTGTGTACCCCTCCTGCCAAACTTAACTCTTATGGAGTGTCAATGTTAGGGAGCGATGTACCTAATGTGTTTGGATGAGAGTTGGATTAATATGTGATGGGGGCTATGAAAATAGGGTGCTGCATGAGTGTGCAGAAAGTCGTTTGTTCGATTGTGTTTGAGGGTCTAACTTTATGTGTCTCTGTTGCCTCAGTAAAGTCTTGCTGTTGTGTGGTTATGTAGCAGCCTTCATAAAGCAAGAAGAATCAATAAGAATCTCAAATTAGTGCAATCTTTACAAAGATTGTGGGCTCTGTCGAAGTGTCTTTTTACTGGATGCCTTAAAAAATAATACATCCAATAAAAAGACACTTTGACCAAGCCATCGAGTACTGGTACTTTTTGGGGTTTTGGACTTCATTCTGGGTGTGGCAAAACCCATGTTTCAAGTACAACGTGGAGTGGATCTGTCCCTGAGTGAGTGCTGTCTAAACGGCTTTTATTTATTTTTAGACACACACAGAGACACTGACATGAAAACACACAGACTCTGAAAGGCGCACTTAGACAGGCTGACACATAAACTGAGAAAAACAAAAACATACATGGTGTCTGGCAATGATTCTTAAAGACTTTGGCAGACGCACAGACACACTAGCAAAGATGTTAACAGATGGTCTTATGGATGCATACAAAGCACTGACCGTCACAGTGATGGGGGTCAGAATGCATTATATGGGCGTATTGCTATTGTTGGTGCAGTTTGTGTAATAAAGTGGTTGTGTTAGTGATGGAATATGGTGTTTGAGGTACAATAATCATGTATGTCACCTTTCACCTCTTTTCTTATTGTCTTAATGAAGTGTGATTATGTGTACACAGATGACCAGTCAGAGAAGAGCCTTCTCTGATTGAGCAAATTGATTACACATGGCTACATAGTTACGTACATAGCTACATAGTTACATAGGCTGAAAAAAGACATGTGTCCATCGGGTTCAGCCTCTCACACATCAACTACTGCTGTTGATCCAAAAGAAGGCAAAAAACCCAGTCTGAAGCGCTCGCCAATATGCAACACACAGGGAAAAAATTCCTTCTTGACCCCAGAATGGCAGTCAGATTTCTCCTTGGATCAAGAAGCTTACCTGCATATTAAATATTATAACCCTTAATATTCTCTGTCTGCAGGAAGCAAGTCATCCAGTAATTTTTTAAAAGTCTGTATAGTCTCTGACCCAACCACCTCAACAGGCAGAGAATTCCACAGCTTTATTGTTCTCACCGTAAAATAACCCTTCCTATGCTTTAAGCTAAATTTCTTTTCGTCCAGTCTAAATGAGTGACCTCGTATCCTGTGTATAGTCCTGTTAATGAATAGGTTTCCAGACAATGATTTATAACAGCCCCATATGTATTTATATAAGGATATCAGATCCCCTCTAAGGCGCCGTTTCTCTAATCTAAACAGGTTTAAACTTGTTAGACTGTCCTCATAACCTAAGCCTTCCATTCCCCTTATTAACCACTTGGCTGCTAAGGACGCGCTCAGCGCGTCCTGCCAAGTGTTCCTCCTGTGCTACGGATGCGCCGAGCACGTCCTAGCACAGGAGGCAGCAATCTGCTGGGATTCTGGCTGATTGCTGGCCCCCCCCTGGTGCGGGCTGACATCTACATGTCAGCCCGGCACTCCGGGACCCCGGGAGGGGAGATAGATGACATTGCGGTGGCGCAATGACATCTATTTCAGCCCCCCCCGTGAGTGCGGAGGAGGTGCCTGAAAGGGCGGGGGGATGTCCTTCGGACCTCTCTCCCTTCCGATCGCCGGGGTCCTGCGGCTGAAGGCAGGCACGGTTTGCAAGGGCACAGCCTGCCCTTCCAAACCGTGCCTGTCTTTAACCCCTTGGGTGCCGGATCACGATTCGGCACCGAAAATCGCCGAATCGTGATCCTCTCCCGGAGCTGGCCGACATCTTGGATGTCGGCCAAGCTTCCGGGAATGCCCCCTGATGACTGGCGTCATCGTGTATAGCACGATGACGCCAGTCCTGGAGTTAACCCCTAACTGCCACCATTGGTGGAGATAGGGGGATTCATTGGAACCCACTATCTCCCGATCCGTGGCAGCTAGGGGTTAATGTTTGGTATTGCTGGTATTGCCTTTCCAACGATACCAAACATGACCATGTAAAAAAAATAATAATTAAAAATATTAAAAAAAATAATAATAAAAAAATGAACAAGTTTTTTTGTTTTGTTAATGCAGCAATATTGTTCCCTTTTCAATTATAATGTGAACAATGATGCTGCACTAACGATTTTTGTATGCGGTGCATTTGTTAAAAATAGCGAAATGTTCCCCAAAAAAAAAATGTAACGAGTCCTCATTTCAAATTTTTTTAACAAGCGCACCCAATAGAAAAAATAACCGCAAATGCTCGCATGTTAAAATGTGAAAAAAAAACACTTTACACATTGTAAATTATTGAAAATTCTAATTTTATTGCATTTTTTGTTATAATATACAGACAGGACATGATGTATACATATAATAATGACATATTATGAATCTTCTGAGTCTGCCGGAAAGAACGATATATAATATGTCTGGGTCATATATTAAAATAAGCCTTCAAAACGCGGTTAAACATGATGAGCGAAACCGGTAAAAATTACCTCAGCACAGAGGTGTGAAATGCCTCAGCAGCGAAAAGGTTAATTTAGTCACCCGTCTCTGCACTTTTTCTAGCACTATAATATCCTTTCTTAAGACAGGTGCCCAAAATTGCATGGCATATTCAAGCTGCGGTCTTACCATTGATGTATACAGAGGTAAAATTATGTTTTCATCCCGAGAGTGAATTCCCCTTTTCATGCATGCCAATACCTTGCTGGCCTTGGCGGCTGCTTCTTGACATACATCAGCCAGTGAGAAGAGCTCCATCCAGGGCCGGCGCTAACGTAAGGCGGCACAGGCGGCCGCCTTACTGTCTGGCGTCCTGCCAGTGTGAGGGGCGCCGGCCTGGGGTGTAATCGGATGACCGACCCCCGAGATTTGGCCCGGGGTTGAGGGACCCAGATGCCGGGCAGCGCGAGAGCGCCTGCCCGGTCTTGAACAGTCCGTCCTGTGAAGTGGATGCGGCTGTGTGCGTGCGCAGCCGGTCACGTGGTCCGGCTAATCAGGTGGTACTGAGTCTCAGTACCACCTGACTGGCCGGACCGCGTGACCGGCTGCGCACGCACACAGCCGCATCCACTTCACAGGACGGACTGTTCAAGATCGGGCAGGCGCTCCCGCGCTGCCCGGCATCTGGATCCCTCAACCCCCTGCCGGAGCTGGGGCAACAATCCAGGTGAGAGCTGGGGGCAAATCCATGACCTGGGGGCAAATCCATGACCTGGGGGCAAATACATGAGCTGGGCAAATACATGAGCTGGGCAAATCCATGAGCTGGGGGCAAATCCATGAGCTGGGCAAATCCATGACCTGGGGGCAAATCCATGAGCTGGGGGCAAATCCATGTGCTGGGCAAATCCATGACCTGGGGGCAAATACATGAGCTGGGCAAATACATGAGCTGGGCAAATCCATGACCTGGGGGCAAATCCATGAGCTGGGCAAATCCATGTGCTGGGCAAATCCATGACCTGGGGGAAAATCCATGACCTGGGGGCAAATCCATGAGCTGGGGGCAAATCCATGTGCTGGGCAAATCCATGACCTGGGGGCAAATCCATGAGCTGGGCAAATCCATGTGCTGGGCAAATCCATGTGCTGGGCAAATCCATGACCTGGGGGCAAATCCATGAGCTGGGGGCAAATCCATGAGCTGGGGGCAAATCCATGTGCTGGGCAAATCCATGACCTGGGGGCAAATCCATGAGCTGGGCAAATCCATGACCTGGGGGCAAATCCATGAGCTGGGCAAATCCTTGAGCTGGGGGCAAATTCATGTGTGAGCTGGGGGCTCTCTGCTCCTCTAGATTGTAAAATCCGGGGTGCCCTCTGCTCCTCTAGATTGTAAAATCCGGGGTGCCCTCTGCTCCTCTAGATTGTAAGCTCCTGGGTGTCCTCTGCTCCTCTAGATTGTAAGCTCCTGGGTGCCCTCTGCTCCTCTAGATTGTAAGCTCCTGGGTGTCCTCTGCTCCTCTAGATTGTAAGCTCCTGGGTGCCCTCTGCTCCTCTAGATTGTAAGCTCCTGGGTGCCCTCTGCTCCTCTAGACTGTAAGCTCCTGTGAGCCGGGCCCTCTGCTCCTCTAGATTGTAAGCTCCTGTGAGCCGGGCCCTCTGTAAATTCTCGTGAGTCGGGCTCTCTCCTAAAACACCTTATTTTCTGTAAGTGCCCCTCCCGAGACTAGTCTCTGGATCCGCCCCTGCCTGGGATTGGAAGGGGGCAATGAGAGGGAGGGGACAACAAGCACCACGTGGTTCCCTACCTGGCCTTGCTTCCCGAATCCAATCACAGGCGAGCGGGAAAGGTGCGTGTGCACGTGTGCATCACATGCCTGGCCAGCGCCAGCGGCCGCTCGCACCAGTCGCCTCGAGACGTGACGTCACGTGTCACACGAGGGGGACGCAGAGAGCGACGGTGGCGGTGCCTAGCTTAAGCTAAGCCTAAAAAATTGTTGCTACTAAAAAACCTACTACCTGGTCTGGTCCCTGATTGTCCCTGGTGGTCTGGTCTCTCATCTCACTCCCTCCCTGACTGCCTGAGAGTGTGGACTGAGTAGAACTAGAACGCCAGCGGGCGACGGGGGGGCCTGCAGTGCCAAGGTGAGGCAGCAGAAGTCAGCAGGCAGCAGTGAGCAGTGCTGTGCACACTGTCACAGTCAATCAGACACAGTCAGCTGAGCAGAGAGGTAAGAGACTCGCTGGGGGAAAATTTATACCATAAATAATACCCATATGAGCAGCTGGGGGCCGCAAATATACCCATACATGAGCTGGGGGCCACAAATATATACCCATACATGAGCAGGGGGCCGCAAATATACCCATATGAGCAGCTGGGGGCCGCAAATATACCCATATGAGCAGCTGGGGGCCGCAAATATATACCCATACATGAGCTGGGGGCCGCAAATATATACCCATACATGAGCAGGGGGCCGCAAATATACCCATATGAGCAGCTGGGGGCCGCAAATATATACCCATACATGAGCTGGGGGCCGCAAATATATACCCAAATATGTTGTTCCTACAGTCTGACAAATGTAACTACTGCCTTTCCAGAAGAAAGACAGTGTTTATATAAGTCCATAAAGACAGCACTGGTGGCTGTCCCCCCAATCAGTGACTCACAACGCTGCTAAAGGTTGTCCTTGCAAGACCAACTTTAAGCATCCTTTAATCTCTGCGTGACGACACCGAACACTCACGATAGAGATTATTATGCATCTCTATCCTGATTGGCTTGACATGACGGGGGGGGGGCACCAAAACAGACCTTCGCCTGACTAGGCAAAAAAGCTTGCACCGGCCCTGGCTCCATCTATAGAGTTTTCTCATTGATTGATAGGAATGCTATTGGAATGCATTCCTACTTAAATACTCGAGGGACTATTGAACTCATTCAGCTTGAAAACACTGACCTGGAAGACCCTTTATGGCATTGCCGACCACTGGATGGTAAGCATGGTCTAGAGTGGGGGTTTCGTTTTATTTTTAAATTTTACGGGCTTTCATTAGGGATTCTATTACAAAAAATTTAGGATAGGGAGTGGGTGGGAGGTTGAGATTTTACATATTATAGGGTTACTAGGGGGTTTGTACTTGTTTTTAGGGGTTAGCTTTTTGCAGGTGGGCTGTGCTGTTTGCTTACTTGCTCTACACATGCACTCACTTGTCAGGATAAGATTGCCTTAACGAGAACCGGGGGGCACATTTATGCCATCAACCCATTGTGCCAGTATTCTGTAACATAGCGTCAGTGAAATTCTCTGCAATGTTAAGCATCTGTGGTCTCACAGTTGAGCAGATACCAGATTTCCAGGTAAGAGTGCCCCACTGCAGGACTTTGTGAATGTGGTAGACTATATTGCATCACAACTGGGCAGATCATGCCTCTATCATTGCTTAGGGAATGCCACCCATAGCCTGTCTCCTACTTATGCAAAATTAGGATAAAACAATGTATCCGTTCTGTTATGCCATACTTGAAATAGTCGCAACATAATTTATACATTGTTTTGTTTCATTCTAATTGTACACAGTGTTAATAGTACCAGGAGCAACCCTAAACTTGAGAATCGCTGTAGAAGCCATCCTGGGGTGTAATTGCGAAGTTATTAGAGAATGCATTCTATTGAACTTCAAGGGATATTTTCCATGCATTTCCTTTATGTTGTCAATAGGATTATGAATGTTTTTCAAATGTTGAATTCTATAAAAAGGATCCTTCGCAAAAAATATAGTTATTTTTTCACATCAATAAACATTTTTTTTCATCGTAAATATGGCAAGATGATAAAACAGTGGCAAAAGCAGGAAGATTTTTCAATTAGTTTGATCTTTCTTTGTGATTTATTAAAAATAGCCATACATCTCAAATAAGGAGCTACTAGGTCTATTTAAGAAAAGAAGTATACAATTGTAAGCTCCTATGAGCAGGACCCTCTACACCTCTTGTTTCCATCATATGTCTGTTTATCTGTATTTAGTTCCCTTTGGTTATTGTAAAGCACTGCGGAAACTGTTGGCGCTATATAAATGATGACAATAATAATAATGATAATATACAATGACTTCTATTTCCAAGCTTCATGTGACTTATTGTGAATAGACGGCAGGATCCATTGTTGAAAGCTTACTTTGACTTGACTGTCCTCTGACTTGATGTCCTTTCAATCTTAGGGTCTCTTTCAATTAATTGGGATGAGCGATAAAACTGGCAATGAGAAAAAGTTCAGTTACTGCCTTTAATTAGCTACGATAAACAGCTTTTTCCATATGCAAAAAAAAATATTGGTTGATATTTTACACAACATAAATTTCACATAGAAAACAACACAGGACTACAAAATTGTACCACAAAATCTATGATGTCCCATTGGCAGCATAAAGGCTTTGTTGAAAATTATTGGGTGATTCTAATGAAAAATAAATGATGGGTTGTCAAGATTGTAGGAGACCCAATTAACTAAATTATTGCATGCAAAAAAACCATGCAATATTGCTTTCATTACACCTGATAACAAGTTTTACTGGATCTCTCGCAAACCCAACTACCCAAAATGTATTGTGCATAGATACAGATAATAATTTTTCTTCCAATGCCATTTTGCTGGAATTAGGAACATGTATTGTTTGTTAAAATTGTTTTCTTTGCAAAATACTGTGTAGTAAAAATATCAGCCATTTTTTTAAGAAGAAGAAGCAGTATATCAAAGCTAATAAAATGGATACCGCATTAGTATCACCCTTCTCAATTAGTTAATGGAACTCCTATCAAGGATATGTTTCAACAATTCTATAATATGTTTTTGTTAATATCAATCAGGAAAAGATTAATTGTACTTATTTTCTTACCAGTTTTATTGTCTGCATCCCATTGTATTTGCAACCAAGAAATGACATAACATATAAGGGGTTATTCAATAAGCGGCGAACTCGCCTCCAAATTGCACCAAACAGTGAATTTCACTGTATGGTGTAATGTCGGGGCAGTTTGTTTATTCATTAAACTGTCAATTTGCCAAATACTGGTGAATTGACTGCGAAATATGGTGCAATTCCCCACAATTCTGCGATCTTCGGCAGCAGCTAAATTGTCCCATAGAAAAGTAATGGTTAATTTATTCAGAGGACGCCAAACTGCACTGAAGTGCAGGCGAAATGCCCTGATTTTCAGTGTTTCATTTCGACAGATATAAAAGGTGAATCCCATAGGTTTCAATATAAAAAAATAATATCATTTTTATTTTTTGTTTTAACTTCGAGCAAAAAGTATTTTTATTTATTTATTTTTTAAAACATGATTTTCGATTCCCAATTTTTTTTAAAAGGATTTTTTTTATTCTGTAGCAGACCTTTTTTTGTAAAGGATCTATTTTATTATTCAGACACATTTTAATACATTTTTATTGGTTTAAACACCTATTAGACTATGAGAGTTAAATTTTTATTATTTTCCGACAGTTTGGCGGTTTTCAGCAGATAGTTCAATGGTCTTCGGCGGTCTTCGGCGACTCCACCTTCAGTGCACTATGTTGACCCTGCAGTGAACAGTGAATTCACAGAAAGGGATCAACATAATGTAATCGCTGAAGCGCAATGCAGTGCAAAGCACTGAATTTTCTCTTAAATTTCGATGATTTGTGAATAACCCCCATAGTCTAGTAATGGTACATATAAGCAGTGCTTATTTTTGGAAAAATAGGTAGGGGTACTCTCACACCCAGGGAAAAACTGATTCTGATTATTATGACTATTTTCATGTCCTCATAAACAATAGTTGTAGTTCACTTAAAGGAAGACACTATAAAAGGGAAACTTATTTTTTAATACTGTGTTCCTTTAAATGAACTACAACTATTGTGCCTCTGTGCCACTAAGTGCCTCTGTTGCAAGAAAAATCTGTATTGCAGGGCTGGTTTTTCTTTTTTGCTTTTTTTTGCAACGATGGCACTGGGTGGATAATCCCCTAGCATTTGTGAGCACCACAACAATGAAACTCACAGTTTTGCTGAGTATGTATGAACTCCACAGCAATAAAACTCACAGTAATGCGCAGTGTGTATGAGCTCCACAGCAATGACATTCACAGTAATGCGCAGTGTGTATGAGCTCCACAGCAATAAAACTCACTACCACCTTACAGTACCAGCTCCTCTGATCACATCGCTTGCCTGACAATCCGCAGCTCTGGCAGATGTGTGTAAACATGCTGCACCCCCCTCCCCATGCTGTTCAAAGTTTCAGCAGCTGCAGAGAGAGGGGGAGCAGCCCTCCCTTGTCACTTACTGGAGGAGGGGGGTTAACAGTCCCTACATACACTCCTGACAATCGGAAGCGTTCAGGAGCAACATGAGCTGCCAAGCGCTTCCGATTCTCTGCCTGCCACTGCAGGAGAAGGGAGGAGCATCATGCTCTCTCCTGTTAGTTCTGGCTGGTGGTGAGGTGCTGCTACTGAGTGGTGAGGTGCCGGTACTAAGTACCACGAGTACCCCCTGAAAAAAAGCCCTGCATATAAGTGTTTTGAAAAACACTGACAATAAAAAGTAGGGATTCCTTTCAGTCAGCATGGGAAAGGGACCTTTCATATCAGCTGTCGCCTTCTCAGTGGACTCAGGCCTTTTCATTTGACATAGGCACCTCTTGAAATCTACTGGAGACTAGACATAAATTCCTATATAGATGGTACCTTATCCCTTCCCACTTAAGTCACTTTTCACTTAAGTTTCACTTTTTTTGGTGGTCTTGTCCTTCATTAACGAATTTGTGGCAGCAGGTGTGCGCCTTACTGATTAAGGTACTGGGAGGAAATATCCCCTTTGACCCAGAGACACTGCTTTTAGGAGTTCTACCCCGCACAGTGGGGAGTAAAAATAGACGGATATTTTATCATGTAATAATGACCGTGTTGTTACTGATTGCTAGACAGTGGAGGCAACCGGCCATTCCCACTGTGGGTGAAGTAGTAGAAACAGTCTCGACCTTTCGTTCATACGAGAGATTAGCATTTCGGCTATTAGACTTAAAAGCTCCTGTACAAGATCCGTGGTTATTGTGGGAGAAAAGATCGATGTAATGGGTTCTGTAGAATATACATTTTATGGTTTTATTTTGTCATACTGTCCGCAGACTCCCTACACAGTGTCTGCTGCCATTTCTCATTGCATTTTCTGTGTCTCCTTCAATGATATACAGTTGCAAGAAAAAGTATGTGAACCCTTTGGGATTATGTGCAGTTTTGCATGAATTGGTCATACAATGTGCTCTGATCTTCATCGAAGTCATAACAATTTGAAAAACACAGTCTGCTTAAAATAATACAACACAAACATTATATGTTTTCATGTTTTTATTGAACAGAACATGTAAACATTCACAGTGCAGGGTGGAAAAAGTATGTGAACCTTTGGACTTAATAACTGGTTGACCCTCCTTTGGCAGCAATAACCTCAACCAAACGTTTCCTGTAGTTGCAGATCAGACCTGCACAACGATCTGGAGTAATTTTGGACCACTCCTCTTCACAAAACTGTTACAGTGTAGCAATATTCTTGGGATGTCTGGTGTGGATCGCTCTCTTAAGGTCATGCCACAGCATTTCAATTGGGTTGAGGTCAGGACTCTGACTGGACCACTCCAGAAGGCGTATTTTGTTTTGTTGAAGCCATTCTTTTGTTGAATTACTTGTATGATTTGGGTCATTGTCCTGTTGCATCACCCATCCTCTGTGGAGCTTCAGTTGGCGGACAGATGATCTTACGTTTTCCTGCAAAATGTCTTGATAAACTCTGGAATTCATTTTTCCATTAATGACAACAATCAGTCCAGTCCCTGAGGCAGCAAAGCAGCCCCAGACCATGATGCTCCCTCTGCCATGTTTTACAGTGGGGATGAGGTTTTGATGTTGGTGTGCTGTGCCTTTTTTCTCCACACATAGTGTTGTGTGTTTCTTCCAAACAACTCAATTTTGGTTTCATCTGCCCACAGAATATTTTGCCAGTAGTGCTGTGGAACATCCAGGTGCTATTTTGCAAACTTCAAACATGCTACAATATTCTTTTTGGACAGCAATGGCTTCCTCCGTGGTGTACTCCCATGTACTCCATTCTTGTTTAATGTTTTCCTTATTGTAGATGTATCAACAAAAATGTTAGCATGTGCCAGAGATTTCTGTAAGTCTTTAGCTGACACTCTAGGATTCGTCTTTACCTCATTAAGCATTCTGTGCTGTGCTCTTGCAGTCATCTTTACAGGATGACCACGCCTAGGGAGAGTAGCAACAGTGCTGAACTTTCTCCATTTGTAGACAGTCTGTCTTACCGTGGACACATGAACATCAAGGCTTTTGGAGATACTTTTGTAACCCTTTCCAGCTTCATACATCAACAATTCTTGATCGTAGGTCTTCTGAGAGCTCTTTTTTGCGAGGCATGGTTCACATCAGGCAGTGCTTCTTGAAACAGTAAACTCAAAACTGGTGTGAGTTTTTAAAGGGCTGGGCAGCTTTCAGCAACACACCCAATAATATCACACTGATTGGACTCAAGGTTGGCTCACTCCTGGCTCCAATTAGCTCTTGGAGAAGTCATTAGGCTAGGGGTTCACATACTTTTTCCACCCTGCACTGTGAATGTTTACATGTTATGTTCAATAAACACATGAAAACATATAATGTTTGTGTTGTATTATTTTAAGCAGACTGGATTTTTCAAATTGTTGTGACTTAGATGAAGATCAGAGCACATTTTATGACCAATTCCTGCAAAACGCCACATAATCCCAAAGGGTTCACATACTTTTTCTTGCAACTGTATCTGTATGGCTTTAATTTACTGTGCGAAGACTCGCCTTGAACTACTCCTGTAACTTGCAATAATGTGTTAAGATGCATGCAGTCAATTACAACTCTTTGGAAAAAAGCAAATCTGTACCCTTTGGCGCCACCCGTTGGTGTTGGAGAGGTAGTGCGCCTTTTAACTTCAATTCAGACAAATAAAACAGGCATAAAATCAAACATAAAATATAGCATAAAATCAATAAAAAAATATAAAAATTAGCAGTTTGTAAGGTGTCTCTGTGAATGTGTCTCTAAGGACAAAGTCTCTGTGTGGCCTCTTTCAAGTGCTAGTGTTGGTGGGAAAAAAAAGGTCTTTTTCTTTTACCCCTCCGCGGTCAGCAGCCTCTCACATCCACTTGGTGGTATATCCCTTTCCACCTTTGTAATACAGAATGAAGAGTAAATGTGGCAGAGTTGGCGCTTCAGATGCTCTGGTGGTGGTATATTTGCAGGACATGTGCTTGCTTCTGGGGTCCTCTGTAGCCCTTAAAAGCAGAAATCATATATGGCGTAGCACAGTTTGAAATAAAAGTGCAAATGTACCATAATTTATGCTACTCACGTTTACTGGTGTATCAGAGCTCAGACACCAGATTTGAAGGCAGCCAGTGATATTATCTAGGTGCACCGGATCACCTATCAGCCACCTCCTTGGTAGAAGTAAATCAGCCAGGACCCAAATATGATAAAAACGTGGTGGTTTTATTAAAGCTTAATAGTAAAAAGTATAAAATATAAATTACCAGTACACCAATACGTGTTTTCGATTTTTATTTTGGATGTCAGCCCCATCTGCGGAACCTGACATTGCCCACTGACGTCACTGCACATGGGCTTGATGATGTGAGATCTGGGTTCCACTCCTGCCAGGCATTGAATGCCCTAATCTCTATGGAGGAGATACAGGGGTTGTTTGGACCCCTGTATCTCTGGATTCATAGTAGCTAGGGAGTCGTGCAAGGTGTCATTGGAACGGTCAGAGCATGGCCTTTCCAATGATACCAATTGATATGTAAATGTAAATAAATAAATCTAAAAGGATTAATGAAAAAATAAATAAATATAAAATCACTCTTTTCTTTTTTAAACTTTTTCCCTAATGCAGCACTATTGCTCACTTTTCAATTAAAAACTGAACAATGATGCTGCACTGTGGAGCTTTGTGATACGCTCATACACACTGTGTTTTTTTGGGGGGCAGGCAGCACAGTGGCGTGGGCCATCCCTGATTACCGGCACCTCTTTATATACTCAGTGTTCCATCTATATAAAGTAGAGATGTGCAATTTGTTTCGTTCTGAATCGATATTCAGACGAAATTCACCATTTTCGGAGTTCGGGAGCATTTCCAAAAACGAAATATCGACCACCTGAAAATTTCAGATCGGTCTGAAATATCGACGCAATTCGGATCGGTGATTCAGATCGATTTGTTGATTTGGATCGATTTGGTGATTCGGATCAGTTCGCGATTCGGATCAGTTCGGGATTCGGATCAGTTGGTTTTTTGCATTTTTAGGAGTTATTTCATTTTTTATTGCTTATTTAAGAATGGGAAGTAGATTACTAGTACCAATACGATGAAAGTTTCTTTACTTATTTTTTTTAGGATTTTTTAGCTATTTTTTGGGTGAAATTTTAGGTTTCCTAACTTTTTTTAAAGAAACAAGGCTTTTTAACACATAGGTTTCAAAGCAGCATATGCATCCACACACTGCTGGGAAGCGCCACGCTGCAGTATAATTAATGCAGCATATGAATCCGCACACTGCTGGGCAGCACCTCTCTGCAGTATAATTAATGCAGCATATGAATCTGGGAACTTCACAGCAGTGTGCAGATTCACATGCTGCATTAATTATAACTCATATATAATGGAAAACTAACTTATCCAAAAAATGTATCTATCCGAATCACTGAATTGATCTGCAGAGAGGTGCTGCCCGGCAGTGTGCGGATTCATATGGTGCATTAATTATACTGCAGAGAGGCGCTTCCCAGTAGTGTGCAGATTCATATGCTGCATTAATTATACTGCAGAGAGGTGGTGTAAAAACACAGGATAAAAAGGAACACCTGCCATACAACAGGAACAAGCAGGCGGAAAAGAGGGGAGGAAGCCACCCGCCGATGGGCGCCAATGCCTTTACTGTTCGGAGCCTTTATAATAAAAGGCTCCAAAGAAGGTGAGTGCTTTAACTACTATTCCATATAGTTACAAAATAAAAACCTTGGATATACTGCCCTATGGTGTAATTTTTTAGTTTTCTGTGACCTATACAGGAGAAGGGGACTACCTCGAGTACGGGGTACCACCGTTATTGTTACAACGTTGACGATATTGAGCCAGTTTTTACAAACCGGGTTCAAATAAGGTAATTCTGGGATTGCTTGATCAAAATTAATTAATATGAAATCTTCTTTCACAATATTTGCACTATCAGGGTTATTCAAAGAGATTCGAAAAGTCACCGCACGTTCGGTGACTTTTCGTTCTCTTCAATTCGGTTCCTTTTGCCGATCCCATTTCGGTGACCCTGCGGTGTATTCAGCAAACACCACAGGGTCCCTGAATTGCAGGGAAAAGCTGCCGCAAACCTGACGAAAACGAACCGCAAAACCCAGCGAATGCACGCCGAAAACCCTCAAAAACATCTGGATTAACCTGCCGAAAACCACGGAAATACCTGAGCAGGAGCCGATCACACGCAGTGAAGCCGCCGGAAAAAGCCGAGAAAGCCGAGACCGCAGACAGAGTGAAGTGAGTAAATTAGGAAAACAGTTTGTATGAATGTTTTAAAAGTGAAACACTGTTTGCAAAGAAGCGAAGAATGGACGGCGCCCAAAACTATACCGCCACCAGTTGACCCAAGCCCACCAGAAATTTAGTGGTTTCCCCCAAACCAGCAAATAACAAACAATACAGTACGTGTCTGGAGGCGCGATGAGAGTCGCTTAAGGGTGGCTGGTGGTTCTCTTAGTTCTCTTAATAAACTTGTCCACATGGATCATAAAAGAAAACAGAACAATAATCGTGCAGAATGTCTATATATATATATCGAGAAAACTGATACGGTGTGTACACTCACAAGTGTAGAGCCCGACACTGGCTCTAAGTGGGTCAACGCATTCAGGTGTTTCAGGTTCTTTGCTTTGGAGGATAGCCCATACTCGTTCATAGAGGGAGATTCTTCTCGCAGGCAACCCCAAAAAGACAAGAGAAACCTGCACGAGATAGTTTCTCTTGTCTTTTTGGGGTTGCCTGCGAGAAGAATCTCCCTCTATGAACGAGTATGGGCTATCCTCCAAAGCAAAGAACCTGAAACACCTGAATGCGTTGACCCACTTAGAGCCAGTGTCCGGGCTCTACGCTTGTGAGTGTACACACCGTATCAGTTTTCTCGATATATATATATAGACATTCTGCACGATTATTGTTCTGTTTCTTTATGATCCATGTGGACAAGTTTATTAGAGAACTAAGAGAACCACCAGCCACCCTTAAGCGACTCTCATCGCGCCTCCAGACACGTACTGTATTGACTGTTTGCAAAGAAACTACTGAGCGAAAATGTCTGAAATTTACATATGAGGTCCAGGGAATGATAATAAAGAGGGCTGTTACAGAAAAAATAAGTAAACTTAAAAAAAAAAAAAAATCGGACTTTAAAAAAAAAAACAAGATGCTTAAAATATCCTAAAAAATCTATAAATAAAGAGACTCTTTACTGCATAATTTTATAATGAACGGTTTATTAGATATTGAATTAAAACGGGAATATTTTTAACATTGAAGCCTATGGGATTCTCCTGAATAAATTTGCAGAATGAAACCACCGAATGGCAGGGCATTTCGGGAACCTTTCACTGCTGGTTTGTGTTCTCTGAATAGCCGAAGCAGTGCTTTTTCATGGGGTTTTCACTGCTCTCGAACAGGCACCGAACAGGCACCGTATGTTCAGGCAATTCGCCAGGATTTGGCAAATTGTCTGCTCTCTGGATAGCCGAATGGCCAAGAAAGGTAACCGAACGCTGATTTTCAGCGTTCGCTTACCTTTCTCAAGCAATTCGGATCTCTTTGAATAACCCTGTATGTATTGTATTTTATTTTTGTTCTACATGCACTCTATCAGGGTTATTCAGAGAGCGTGAAAAGCAGGAGAATGACTGGAGAATGAAAAATTCTAGGTCAAAATAGCCGATTTGGAAAGTGAGATGAAAGGGAGAATTTTTCTGGTTTGGCTATTTTGACCTCGAATTTTTCATTCTCCAATCATTCTCCTGCTTTTCACGCGCTCTGAATAACCCTGTATGACAAAACGAAGAGCAATCCACAGAAAATATAAGTATTCATGATGTGTATATGATTCACACTGGGAGTGTTGCATGTGATTTAACAAGCACTCTTTATTTTGTTCAATTGTTTTTAAATGCGCCTTTAGGGGTTTCATATATCTTTCTTTTTTCTAATTAGCAATCCTTTGAAGGATCAGGGTTGCAGCATCTCTATTTTATGGTAGCACATTGAACTTTAGATTTGTTTTTACTGTTTATAGAGGCACTTCACTGGATTATATCACTTTTTAATTCTGGAACAGACTTTTTAATTATAATTTTAAAGGACATTTTTTATTATTTGGCCAAATTTTAATAAATGTTTATTGGTTTAACCCTTTAACGCCGCAGGACGTTCCATGACGTCCTGGCTGCGGGCGGGCTTTGAAGACGCGGGGCGTGCAGGTACGCCCCGCTGTCTTCAATGGGGCCGCCTCGGCCCCTCTCCGCAGCCTGGGCACGCTGACTCGCGGTGCGCGTCATTGGCTGCACAGGGACGGCCTGAAATCAAGCCGTCCCCTGCAGCCAATGACGCGCACTGCACGCCGGCTGCGGGGAGGGCCCAAAATTAGTGCTGCGCGACGGCACCTGTCGGCGAGGCGTACCTGTACGCCTTGCCGGCAAATTTAAACACCTTAAGGGCGCCACCCCTGCGTCCTTAAGGGGTTAAACACCTATTAGGAGGGGGGGTGGAGTTGGACCGGCGATGAAGGAGGAAGTGGGCATGTGAGACTGGAGCTGGAGCTCCGACGATGCTGCATGCTTTAGAGAGCGAAGCCGTTACCCCTGAGAGAGAGCCGCACCCACTATTCGCACCTGCTACCCCCAAGAGACACGCTCCCGCATTCACTGAAGAGTGCAAGGAGAAGCAGGAGGGGTGATCAAATATGGCTTCAAAGACCTCCAGGAAAAAACACCCGGAAGGAGCCACAGTCGCGCCGATATTCGAGCAAAAATCTCGGGTAGGCAGAGGCACGCAAGATGGCGTCTATGGCGGAGGTGACGCCGGGGGGGCACCTGACGAACAGAGGAGCCCATCCTTAAGCCCTGGTCCTCGAGCAGTAACAGACAGGACAGAAATGCCAGAAGGAGGGGCCGAGACAGTGGTAGCAGCAGCAGCAGAGCCGCTTGAGATGGAAGATATAGCTCCTGTTCCAGCAACCAGGCAAGATATCTTAAGTTTAAAAGCTTTTATTGCTTCTGAACTGGCGTGTACTACAAAAATGCTAATGACTGAGGTTCAAGCCATAGGCACTCGCACTGCACACCTAGAAGAGAGGGCAGAACAGAATGTTGGGGGCTATAATGAAGTCGCTGAGTACACTGAATCCCTTGCAGCTAGAGTGACCGCCCTAGAAAATACTCTTGAGAACCTCTCTAATAGATCTAGGCGAAATAATATACGAATCGAGGCTTACCGGAAGGAATCCCCTCTGACCAACTAGAGGCACCGTGTGGGGCTATCATGAAACGCCTTTTACCAACCCTGCCAACAGCACATTATTTGATTGATAGAATACATCATACACTGGGTAAAATCCGGGGAGCAAATACCTTGCCCCGAGATGTAGTGGTGCGGTTGCACTATTTGTCCACACGGGAAGCTCTTATGCGGGCAGTCAGAGGCCAAACATTAGAACATGAAGGTAGCCCACTGTCCTTTTTTCAAGATCTAGCACCTTCAACTCTTGCAAAACGGAGAGAATGGCGTGTTGTGACTGAGGTCCTGAGATCAAACAATATCAAATATGTCTGGGGGATCCACTTTCGCATCCTGGTCACACATAACGAGATAGCACCTATACTTGCACACATCTATATAAGGCAAAAGACGTTTTACAAAAACTAGGCCTTGAGGCCCCAGAGGCCTTATCGCAGTTGTCTGCACCTGGAGCTCTGCCACGCCTCCCTAGGGAATGGTCTGAATGTTGAAGCTTGAAAAGCAGCATGTAAATTTATAGACCAGGTTTTCTCTCGTTTGATAGAGATGCTTCTCTGTTTTTTCTGGTTTTTTTGTAGGGTACCATGTGGGATGCTTCTAGGTGAACGCAATTATGAAATTGTGGGGGTATTAAATACGGAAATAATGTGAATTAAAGCTAAACAATGCTAAACAATGTTAATATCACAATATAATGTGGTTTCTCGATGAGGGTTCTCTTTTTTTTTTCCCCCCTGTTATTGCAGCTTTTCGGAGCACTGGCTGGTTATCACAGACTCATGGCTGCTTTTTCCTGTATATCTTTCTCTTTCCCCTCAATGTTCCGTTCCCTTGGAATATCTATTCGTTTGTGACTTTTTTTTTTTTCTTCTCTTTCTCCTCCTTTTCTCTCTCTTTTTTTCTTTTTTATTCAATACCCGGCCCGGGACATATGTGTCTTTTATTCCTTCTGTTTGTCTATTTGTTTGACCCTTTCGCCCCCAGTCTGCAGCCCAGTGCTGAGGCCCGGGCTAGGGATGGGGGACTGATACTTATAGCAATCTCTTGAATCCTTTTAATGGTAGCAGATGTTCAATTTTTTCCCCTCAATGCGAAGGGCCTGAACTCTCCACGCAAAAGACGGCTACTTTTCAGGCGAAAATCAATAGATATCGCTTTTCTGCAGGAGATAGACGCTCTGTAAGTTGCTTCCAACTTTAGCAGCTTTTAGGTTAACGGATCCTGCGTATTCAAGGGTATTTACATCTAGTTCCTCTTCTAAGAGAAATGGGGTGGCGATAGTACTTCGAAATTCTTGTTCTATACAAGTTTTGAATGTTTTTACAGATTCTGCGGGCAGATATATAGCAGTACAGGGAATAAGCTCAGAACAATGGTATACCTTGGTCTCCGTTTATGCTCCAAACGGTCCTGATGTAGGCAGTGGCGTAGCGTGGGTTGTCAGCGCTCGGGCCAGCCAAGAATTGTGCGCCCCCCCAACCTGTGGACACGTTATCGATATTGCCCCAGCTCACACATGAATATTGCCCCGGCTCACACATGGATTTGCCCCAGCTCACATATGGATATGCCCCAGCTCACACATGGATATGCCCCAGCTCACACATGGATATTGCCCCAGCTCACACATGAATATTGCCCCAGCTCACACATGGATTTGCCCCAGCTCACATATGGATATGCCCCAGCTCACACATGGATATGCCCCAGCTCACACATGGATATTGCCCCAGCTCACACATGGATATTGCCCCAGCTCACACATGGATATGCCCCAGCTCACACATGGATATGCCCCAGCTCACACATGGATATTGCCCCAGCTCACACATGGATTTGCCCCAGCTCACACATGGATATGCCCCAGCTCACACATGGATTTGCCCCAGCTCACATATGGATATTGCCCCAGCTCACACATGGATTTGCCCCAGCTCACACATGGATTTGCCCCAGCTCACACATGGATTTGCCCCAGCTCTCCCATGGATATTGCCCCAGCTCACACATGGATTTGCCCCAGCTCGTGGATTTGCCCCAGCTCACACATGTATTTGCCCCAGCTCATGGATATGCCCCAGCTCACACATGGATTTGACCCAGCTCATGGATTTGCCCCAGCTCATGGATTTGCCCCAGCACATGGATTTGCCCCAGTTCTCACATGGATTTTCCCCAGCTCATGGATTTGCCCCAGTTCTCACATGGATTTGCCCCAGCTCATGGATTTGCCCCAGTTCTCACATGGATTTGCCCCAGCTCATGGATTTGCCCCCAGCTCATGGATTTGCCCCAGTTCTCACATGGATTTGCCCCAGCTCATGGATTTGCCCCCAGCTCATGGATTTGCCCCAGCTCTCACATGGATTTGCCCCAGCTCACACATGGATATTACCCCAGCTCATGGATTTGCCCCAGCTCTCACCTGGATATTGCCCCAGCGGCAGCGAGCTCTCACATGGATACTTGCCCCAGCTCCGGATCCAGCAGGGGTTGAGGGGGCCCAGATGCCGGGCAGCGGGAGTGCCTGCCCGGTCCTGAACAGCGTGTGAGTCCGTCCTTGTTGAAGGGGAGGCGGCTGCGTGCGTGCGCAGGTCACGCGGTCCTGCCAGTCAGGTGGTACAGAGACTCAGTACCACCTGATTAGCCGGACCACGTGACCGGCTGCACCTGCACGCAGCCTCCTCCCTTTCAACACGGATGGACTCACTGTTCAGGACCGGGCAGGCACTCCTGCTGCCCGGCATCTGGGTCCCCTCAACCCGCAGGCCCTTGGGCGGCGCCCGAGGGTCCGGCAGGTCAGTCCGGGCATCAAGTTTTAGGGGCGCAAATTTCTTTTGAAATTATGCGCCCCTAACAAAACTGCGCCCGGGGCCACGGCCCCCCTGCCCCCCCCACGCTACGCCACTGGATGTAGGATTCTGGAATGAACTTTCAGCTATTCTCACTCTTCATGCCAAGGGCCGAATTATAATGGGTGGGGATTTCAACGCAACCTTGTGCTAGATCGCTCGGTTAACCCCCAGCGCAAAACTCCACAAACTTCTCTCTCACCTCAAGATAAACAATTTTATGCTTTCATATGTTCCCAAGACCTGATTGACATATGGAGAGTCCATCACTCTTCTGAAAAAGATTATTCTTTTTTTTCTCATGTCCACTCTACCTACTCCCGAAAAGATTATATACTTTTCTCCTCTGTGTCCCAATAGTTACTGACTCTTCTATTGGCGCAATCACATGGTCTGACCATGCTGATGTGGTTATGAAGAGTCGCCCATTAACACGGGGGGGGGGTGACAGACATTGGCGGCTAGATCCCCTTCTTCTTTCCAAACCTGGGGTAGAGGAAAATATTCAGGAGAAATTAAACTCTTATTATTTACATAATGATACCCCTGATATCTCTATCCATACATTACGGAATGCCCATAAGGCAGTGATTAGAGGCAATTTAATAAGTCAAGCATCTCATCATAAACGTCAGAAATATGATTCTATCTCTACCCTCCAGGCCTCTCTCCGATGGCTTGAGCTTCTACATAAACACACTCCTTCAGCAGATACATTATACAACTTACCCTTACAAGACAAGATCTTAATAAACTATTTTTGGAGGATGTGAGCCGATCGCTTTTATGGTCCCACAGACAATATTATGAACGAGCTAATAAAATCAACACTATTTTAGCCTGGACCCTAAGAACAAGAGACAAAACTTTTACGATCCCTTTGATTAAATATAAAAGAGGACAGATACATAAAACACCTGAGAATATTATCGATGCCTTTACGTTATACTTTACAGAATTCTATGGGCATACCCTAGATAATATAAGACTACAGGAAAGGATTAACTCCTATTTAGATAAAATCGCACTCCCTTCCCTTAGCGCGGCACACTCTGACATATTGGCAGCACCTAGTACTGAAGAAGAGATAAGAACTGTGATTGGTTTAATGAAACCCCTTCAGGCCCCTGGCCCAGATGGCTTTACATGTCAATACTATAACGTTTTTTGCTCTATTTTGACGCCATTTTTATGTCGCTTGTTTAATAAAACAAGAAAGGGAGACCCCTTCTCCGAGGAGTCCCTTCTGGCCTCTATAGTTCTTCTTCCCAAACCCAGAAAGGACCCGGTAGATATCAACAATTACCGACCTATTTCTCTTTTAAACACAGATATAAAAATAATGGCTAAAATTCTAGCTAGACGGCTGGACCCCTTTCTTCCGCTTTCAATTTCACCGGATCAGGTGGGTTTCATACCCGGGCGGCATGCATATGACAATACACGTAGAGCGGTAGATCTTATTTGGCTTGCTTCTTCTCAACACATCTCCACACTTTTTGTTTCTTTAGATGCCAAAAAAGCTTTTGATAGAGCAGAATGGCCCTTTCTTTTTACATTACTTAAACATTTTGGATGCCCTCTTTCCTTCGTGCAGATGATAATGGCATTATATAAATCTCCTTGAGCACAAATTAGAATAATAGGGGGTTTCAAATTTACCATTTCGGGTTCACAACGGAACCAGACAAGGTTTCTCTTTATCCCCCATTTTATTTACCCTTTTTTTGGAACCTTTTTCACAGACGATCAGAGAGGACCCACTTATTACCGGGCTCTGGGTAGGGAGAGATACCTAGAAACTATCTGCTTATGCGGATGACGTCTTATTATCGCTCACTAACCCTCTGTCATCTTTGCCCCGGTCCTTAGATAGATTGTCTGAGTATGCAGCTATCTCAGGATATAAAATTAACGTTACAAAATCTGAGGCGTTACCGGTTTCATTATCGCCAGAAGAAATGGCAGACATCTCCAATTTAGATCCAGGAAATTTTATTTTGTGTATTGAGCAAAACTGTACCCCTGGATCCATGGTCTTTCCTGTTGTCCAGATCGGTCCCTGATCTTACATTTTATGAAAATAGATTAATGACCAAAATTACTCTTGCAGCACGGTAAGTGATTGCGGAAACGTGGAAGCAATCTAAATTGCCCTGCACCGCTAAAGTTTATATAAAGATTAGGGATATGAAAATTATGGATGAATTGACGGCGTTGGTCCGCCATTCGCTGACATCTTATCACAAAACTTGGGGACCTTGGCTGGATGCAGGGATGTAAAACTCTTCTCTTTCTACCCTTTCATTCTTTTATTTTTTCTTTCAATATGAAATGTGGATACTGGTGTTAAATAGGTAAACAGTTTGGTTACTTTCATATGCTTTTGATATTTTGCACTGTGGCGTTTGACAAATTATTGTAATATCACAGTACCCAATTTAAAAAACAAAGGTTTGATCACGGGGGTCATCTCCCTCGTGGTGAGCGGCCAAACTGCTTCCTGAGGAAGAATGAATCCTTCACGTTGCAGAGCCATGTGATCAATGTGGCGGCCACTCATACCAACCACATGGCTGCAGAGGTGTGAACCAACTGCCGGCAACGACACTACCAGCATCCAAGACGAGCATAACCCTCATCAACTGACAATGTGCCGTGACAATCACTAGTCAAATAGTGATTTGTCGAAGCAGTCATGTTACACCACTTGACGTAAAAGGGTTAAATATTTTATATATAAATATTTAGCAATTTATTATTAACTTTTTTAAAAAAAAATCAGCGTTGTGCAGCTTCATACACTGCGCGTAACTCAACTCAGGGTCTGAGTACTTATGTCAATAGGATTTACTTACAATGTTGTCATTATGGATTATTGAGTGCAGAACTTCATAAAAAAGTTAAACAATTTAAGCAAGAGGCTGGGGGGACCTGGATATTTTCTGTCTGCGCTGTATATAGGCCGATGTTACGCGGTGGTCTTCCGTAGCACCATAAACTACTTTTCCCAAAAAGAAAAAAAAAGTTTGGATCCCAACAGAGGTTTTTAACCCCTTAACGCCGCAGGACGTACATTTACGCCCTGCATTAGGCGGGCTTTGACGCCGCAGGACATAATTGTACGTCCTCGGCGTTTACAGCCCCCCTCCGTTAATACTCACCTCCTCCGGTCACTCCCACGCTGCTCTGACTCCCGCGGAGTCAGATCAGTGTGAATACCTCCTCCAGCGCACTGACATCATCGTGCCGGGGGCGCGATGACGTCAGTTTCAGGCGTCCCCCCCGCCGGAGCAGGGGAAGCGCCTGAAGGGGAGGGGTGGATCCTTTGGATCCCTCTATCTCCCCATCGCCGGGGACCAGGCGGCTGTGGCCAGCATCGCTGGAAGGGTCACAGCCTGACCTTTCCAGCGATGTATGGGGGGTAAACCCCTTAGTTGCCAGGTCGCGACCGGGCACTAATTTGTGCCTGATCGTGGCCTATTTTCGGTGAGGGCCGCAATCTTGGATGGCAGCCCCCACCTCTGGGTCCCCCCGGTCAACTGACTCATCGCGCCATGCGCGATGATGTCAGTTAACCGGGGAACCCGCTAGCTGCAAAGGGATTTCCTATGGAAATCCCTTAGAGGAGATAAAAGGGTTCAAAGAACCCCCCTATCTCCTGATCGGTGGCAGCTAGGGGGTCATGTATGATATTGCTGGAAAGGCCAGAGCATGACCTTTCCAATGATATCAAACATGACCATGTTATAAGTAAAATAAAAGTTTGTAAAAATAAAAATAATAAATTAAATAATAAAAAAATAAATACGTGTTTTATTTTAGTTTTTTTTTAATGAAGCACTATTGTTCACATTTCAATTATAATGTGAACAATGATGCTTCACTAATGATTTTTTTTTGGGGGGGATTAGCTAAAATCACGCAATTTCTCCCCAAAAAAAAATGGGTTCCCCGTTCTAATTTTTTTTAACAAATCTACCCCATAGCATATGACTGCAGAGCCTCGGATAATAAAATTTAAAAAAAAAATCACTTTACACACTGTGGAAGACTGAAATTTTATTGAAAATTCAAATTCTTTTACTTTTTTTTACATTTTTTGTTATAGCATTTTGGCAGGGCATGACATATACATATAATAATGATATATTATTAATCTGCCGAGTCTGCCGGAAAGAACAATATATAATTTGTCTGGGTGGTATAATAATACGTGACTTAAAAAAGGTCAAAATGAGCTCAGCAAACTTCTACTTCCGAAACAGCGCCGAAGTTGTAAAATTACTCCTGTCCTTAAGGGGTTAATAAAAGACATCTGTGAAGGTCAAAACGGTTTGTTTTGGTTTTTTTACATGTGAAAAAGATCAACGTATATGGCTTTATGTGTATAGTGCACACAAAAAAATAATAATAAAAAAAATCGAAACACCTATTAGGAGAATATGAGACTTCTTTTTTTTTTCTTTGCAGTTTTGTGGAATTCGCGGTTTTCACCGACGTCCGATAACTGCTTCGGCGACTCAATTTCTCAGTAAATTAAATTGTCCAATTGCTAAATAGTGAATTCACTGTATTTTTGGCAAAATATTATCACCAGAATGTGACAAAATGGACGAAAGTGCAAAGCACTGAAATTCCACGCATTAGACCCTTATGTTTACCTTTTGGTTTTTAGCTAAAATTGCGTATTTTCTCACAAAAATACAGTAACGAGTTCCCATTTAAAAAATTTTTTAACAAGCATACTCCATAGAAAATATATCTGTAACGGTTTGGATGATAAAATGGGAAGAAATAATTTCACACACTGTAGATGATTTAAATTTTAATGGAAACTCACTTTTTTAAATTTTTTGCTATAGCATTGTGGCAGGACATAACGTATTCATATAATATCGATATATTATGAATCTGCCAATTCTGCTGTAAAAATAACACAGGCGAACCCAACATTTTTTTTGAAAAACTTTTTCTATAATTCAATCTGACTCTTTCATTTTTTGGGGTGCTGAATCCAAATATTCAATCAGTTTTCTCCAATCCCGTACCATTTTTCTGCAATTTCCATAAATGTTAGGCTATTATAATGCTAAAATTTACATAGTTACATAGGCTGAAAAAAGACATGCGTCCATCGGGTTCAGCCTCTCATGCAACACCTACTGCTGTTGATCCAAAAGAAGGCAAAAAACCCACTCTGAAATGCTCGCCAATATGCAACAAACTGGGGAAAAATTCCTTCTTGACCCCAGAATGGCAGTCAGATTTCTCATTGGATCAAGAAGCTTACCCACATATTAAATATTATAACCCTTAATATTCTGTGTCTGCAGGAAATCATCCAGTCGTTTTTAAAAAGTCTGTACAGTCTCTGACCCAACCACCTCAACAGGCAGAGAATTCCCTAGCTTTATTGTTCTCACTGTAAAATAACCCTTCCTATGCTTTCGGCTGAATCTCCTCTCGTCCAGTCTAAATGGGTGACCTTGTGTCCTATGTATAGTCCTGTCAATGAACAGGTTTCCAGACAATGGTTTATAATGGCCCCGTATATATTTATATAAGGTTATCAGATCCCCTATAAGGCGCTGTTTCTCTAAACTAAACAGGTTTAAGCTTGTTAGTCTTTCCTCATAACTTAAACCTTCCGTTCCCCTTATTAATTTAGTCGCCCGTCTCTGCACTTTTTCTAGCGCTATAATATCCTTTCTTAAGACAGGTGCCCAAAATTGCACAGCATATTCAAGGTGCGGTCTTACCATTGATTTATACAGTGGCAAAATTATGTTTTCATCCCAAGAGTGAACTCCCCATTTAATGCATGCCAATACCTTGCTGGCCTTGGCGGCTGCTGTTTGACATTGCACATTGTTACTTAGTTTGAAGTCTATGATTAGTCCCAAATCCTTCTCCTGCTTGGATTTCCCAAACTCTGTACCATTTAGGGTATAAATTACTTGTGTGTTCTTCACTCCAAAGTGCATAACTTTGCATTTCTCTACATTAAATTTCATCTACCATTTAAGTGCCCAGTCCCCCAATCTATCTAAATCCATCTGCAGTGAAGTAACATCCTGCTCACATTGTATTACTTTTCCTAGTTTTGTGTCACCTGCAAACACTGATACATGACTTTCAATGCCTATCTCAAGGTCATTTATAAATAAATCGAATAGAATTGGTCCTATAACAGACCCCTGAGGGACACCACTTACCACCGATGTCCATCTTGAAAATGTACCATATATGACCACTCTCTGTACCCTATCTTTTAGCCAGTTTCCTATCCAAGAACAAGTATTTTCATCTAGACCAATTTTTATTAATTTAAATAGTAACCTTTTGTGTGGAACTGTGTCGAAAGCTTTGGCAAAATCCAAGTAAATCACATCCACTGCGACCCCCTGATCTATACTTCTACTTACTTCCTCATAGAACGTAATGTAGTACAATTAAGTGAAAGGTGTATAATAAAAAAGTAAAAATGTACTTATAAAATATTATATTTTTTAACAATGTGACGGTGAAAGTTAGGGGTAGGTACAGTACTTCTTCCTAACCCCTTCACTACCAATATTGAGATATCTCAGGCTTC
The DNA here is from genome assembly GCA_009667805.1 of Leptobrachium leishanense. NCBI lineage: Eukaryota > Metazoa > Chordata > Amphibia > Anura > Megophryidae > Leptobrachium > Leptobrachium leishanense. The sequence goes on along the minus strand of CM019067.1, from coordinate 191,923,393 downwards.
AAAGGCACCATCTGGTGTCCCAATATTGCGATATCTCAATCTGCTGATCTGCAGTAGGTATGAGCCGAACACCCCCATGTTCGGTTCACATTCGAACTCGAACAATTTCAAAAGTTCGAGTTCGAACACGAACCGAACTCGTGCAAGCCAATGGGACTCGAAAGTTCGAATTTTAGAGTGCCCTCAAGAGGGCATATATGTAAGATATTTGCCATAAAAGGTGTATGGGGGGTCCGGGTAGTGCCCTGGGGGACAGGAAACAAGGAAAAAAAGTTTTTAAAGTAACAGTGAGTTTTCCATGAAATAAGGGTTAAAAAACCCCCCGTAAAATTCCTTCTAATATCGTGCCCAGGAGGTCCCCATAACCTGCGCGTGAAGTGGCAGATTTTTCGGATGTATAGAAACATTTAAAAACAAATAAATGACATTTCAATTGACGGTAAATGGTTTTCCTTTAATCTATTCATAAACAACTGCTTGGGGCGGCAGTCTGTATGAAAAGAGGAGACATTTTAGGACACGCAGAACAAGTTTAGTGATTTTTTTGGCTAAATTATGGTGAAACTTATGCGGGCTTTGGATGAAAGTAACAATAGGTGCTTTAAAATTGGGCCTTTAGTGTCGGCAACAGTGCCGTCACACCGTAACCCCTCTGTGGTATTGTGGAAGAGTGCGGGGTTGGACCCTGCGGTCCAATATTAAAATGATATGAATCTGGTAATATACTGTAGGCGTCAGTGGCAGTGCACCCAAATATTGTGCCTTTGGTGGCAGCAAGTGCCTTCACACCGTAAGTAACCCCACTGTGGTATTGTGGAAGAGTGCAGGGTTGGACTCTGCAGTCCAATATTAAAATGATATAAATCTGGTAATATAGACGTCAGTGGCAGTGCACCCAAATATTGTGCCTTTGGTGGCAGAGTGCCTTCACACCGTAACCCCTTTGTGGTACTGTGGAAGAGTGCAGTGGTGGTAGTTTTGTGAATGCAGAAGAGATCTCCAATCTATTCAGTTACGTCAATATCAGGGGCTTGATAGCTGCTGATCCAGGACTGATTCATTTTTATAAATGTCTGCCGGTCTACAAAGTTGGTGGACAGACGCACTCTTTTATCTGTGACGAAACCTCCAGCGGCACTGAACGTCCTTTCAGAAAGCATGCTGGATGAAGGGCAACCTAGTAGCTGCATAGCATATTTGCTAAATTCTGGCCAGTGATCCAATCTCAACACAAAGTAAGCCAGTGGATCATCTGCTGTAAAGGTATATTCGTTGAAAAGAAATGGCATTTTGGAACCTGCCACTGTGGTACAGCACATTCAGCAAATTCACGGAAGGAAGCAGAGTCCACCAGCTGGAAAGGCAGCAGATGTAATGCGAGTAATTTTGCTAAGCTGGCATTTAGACGCTGTGCTTGGGGATGGTTGGGACTATATTTTTACTTACGCTGCAGCAGCTGGGGCAACGTAATCTGACTGCGTAAATCTTCAGCTGATGGGATGCTGTCACATTGTGAGGAAGGACCTGGTACACCCATTACTGTAGCATCATCCCTGTCAGTGGAGGTTGTAGCAGGCAATGACATGGTAGGACATATAGTGGGGGTAGAGACAGATGATGAGGAGGAGGACCTATGCAAAGTGTTGTGCCAACGGGATGTCTTTCCGATGCTTGATCCTCATCTGACATAGATTACAAATAGCAACGGGGGCGATCTGCTGCACATTTCTTAAAGAACTCCCAGACAGCAGAGTTCCTGGATGTGTGCTTTGAGACAACAGCGCTCTGCACCTGAGCAGCTCTGACATCTGATGCCTTGGACTGGCTACGGTTGGTCATAGAGGATGTTGTGCCACGTGTTTGTTGTGCCTCCTCCTCCTCGCTTGACTCCTCTGTTTGATCAGGCACCCAGGTGGAGTCAGTGACCTCATCATCATAGTCATCACCCCCTATCTCCTCGTCACTGGAGCCAACTTGGCAGTATGCTGTAGCTGCTGGGGCAACATGAGTGCCAGTTATTTGTGTGTCACTGGCACCCTTCCTCTAGGTTGATTATACTCCCTTCCTCACCCTCAGAGATTGAATCAGAACTTGCTGCGCATCCTCAAGCAGCATGTCACTGTCATTGTAGTCAAACAATTCAGCTGACTCCTCCGTGTGTGATAGTGAGGCTACGGCAGGAGTAGCTGTGGACATGGAGGTTGCATTAGATGCTTTGGCAGCTGAGGTGGACTGTAAACCACTACAAGCCTGGCTGGCAGAGGACTGGGAGGATGAGGATGGCCTGGTTAGCCAATCCACCAAATCCTCTGTATGTTGCTGCTGCTTAAGACGGCCAGCACCAGTTATAAAGGACAAGCGTGCCCCTGCAGAGGATGCACCACGTCCACGACGACCAGAGGCACAGCCTTCCAACACAGAGGCTGCTTGCCCTATTATCTGTGTCTGAGAGCGTTTGCCTGTCCTTTTTGGTCTTTCTGACATGGTGAGTGATATATAGATTAAAGATATACAGAACTCTGATTCAACTCTGGTATAAAGATTGGAGATATACAGAATGTAACAGATCAGCTACCCTGCAGGGGTAGCTCCGTCTGTGGCACCGAGTCTTGCTGGAGAGCTTAGCCGGGTAGCGAGCTAGCAAGGTGGGAGAGAGATTGGCAGCGGTCCCTGGATGATCTGGAAGCGAAGGATTCAGTAAAGCTGGCTTCTTCAGTGATTATGCCCTCCCCAAATACTAGTCGTGACTCAGTACAGGTTTGAAGGTAAATCAGAATGTTTAATGAAAAGCAGAACATACACGGTCCTTTTATATGGTACAGTCCCATTGTTCTCTCCCATGCCCGCCCCCAGACCCCTGGAGTGAATTCTGCACAGTGGCTAGCCATAGCCCAGGTTCTGATTGGTTGGTTCCAAGACCATTGAGAGGACCTGAAAGAAGCCTGCAGTCTTCACTTGGGTCCACTGTTGTATGCAGATGCAGTCTTGACCTCACAGTGACCACATACAGTGATTTACATAACCCATTGTAAAGGGAATCAGATAGTGGGTGGCTGAGACAATGTCACTCCCAGCCTTTCAGAACAGGTAAACAGATAACAGATAAACAAAGAGAAAGCACCTTTGCATAATCCACAAATTACACAAACCTATTGTACATTCTATAGGAAGGAAAGCATTTGACTCTAGTGGCGGGTAGTGTTTTAAAAAAAACACATTTAACTAAAGAAATATAAGTCTATTTAAAACTAAAAATGAGCAATTGACAATACATTTAAAACCACACAATATAACTGAGCATAAACTAGCAGGATCGGTGCAGGGGAAAAACATGATTAATTAGAAGTCTAGCAACAGTTTTACATTAAATCTAACAAAGGAAAATAGTTTCCATAAATAAAGGGTAAACGAAATATAACAAAATAAGAATGAAATTAAACTAAATAAATCCTGTGGCGGCCGTTCCGTCACACAGAAGTCTGATTCAACTGTGTTATCTAGGCTAGGGATGAGCCGAACATCCCCGAGTTCGGTTCGCATTCGAACTCGAACTTTTCAAAAGTTCGAACTCAAACTCAATACAAGTCAATGGGACTCAAAGTTCGATTTTTAGAGTGCCCTCCAAGAGGGCATATATGCTAGATATTTGCCATAAAAGGTGTATGGGGGTCCGGGTAGTGCCCTGGGGGACAGGAAACAAGGACAAAAAGTTAAAAAAAGGTTTTTAAAGGGAAAGTGAGTTTTCCATGAAATAAGGGTTAAAAATAAAAACAAAAAATTCCTTCAAATATTGTGCCTAGGAGGTCCCCATAACCTGCCCGTGAAGTGGCGGATTTCTAGGATGTATAGAAACATTTAAAAACAATGTCCGGGTCCGAGTAGTGCCCTGAGGAACAGGAAACAAGGACAAAAAGTTTTAAAAATAGACGTTTTTAAAACCTTCACTGCTGACGACGTGTGGGACACATCCTCAGTTACTCCCGCTGTATGTTGAGGAGGACGTGTCCCACACGTCATCAGCGTTGCGGGACCCCCGACGGAGATACTCACCTCTCTGTCCGGGGTCCCGCGGCGTTCTGACTTCAGCGTCCTCAGACGCTGAAGTCAAGCTCCTCCCGACGTAAATAATGTCATCGCGCCATGCGCAATGACGTCATTTCCAGGCGATCCCCCTCCAACGTCGGGAGATCGCCTGGAAGGGATCCGTTCGGATCCCTCTCCCTCCCAATCGGGAGGTCCCACAAAAAAAAGCCAGGCAACGCTTAAAAGGGGAGAGTCTCCCCTTTTAAGCAGTGCCTGGCTTTAACCCCTTAGGCACCGGGTCGCACTTCGTCACCTTGTGGCGCTGAAGTGCGGCCTAGCTCTGGTGGGGGCATCCATCTTGGATCGCGGCTCCACCCCTGGGTCCCCCCTCACTGCCTGACATCCTTGTGCATAGTGTGATGACGCCAGATAGCCAGGGAACCCCAAGCTGCCCGGAATCCCCTGGTGGAGATAGGGGGTTCATTTGAGGGTTCACAGAGATGCTGTGAGGTTGTGTATAGAGATGCTGTGAGGCTGTGTATAGAGATGCTGAAGGGGCTGTGTATAGAGATGCTGTGAGGTTGTGTATAGAGATGCTGTGAGGCTGTGTATAGAGATGCTGATGGGGCTGTGTATAGAGATGTTGTGAGGTTGTGTATAGAGATGCTGATGGGGTTGTGTATAGAGATGCTGTGAGGTTGTGTATAGAGATGCTGTTAGGCTGTGTATAGAGATGCTGTGTATAGAGATGCTGATTGGGTTGCGTATAGAGATGCTGTGAGGTTGTGTATAGAGATGCTGATGCTGATGATCTATAATTCCCCGCAGAGTGCGCTCCAGCAGGAAAACTAAAGGAATTGTGTCACTAATGCATGCACTGTCCCTGCTCACCATCCTCGTTGCCTCCTCAAATGGTGACAGTACAGTGCATGCATCCTTGATCATCAGCCACTGCGGGGGGGGGGGGGAACCAAGTTGACCTGAACCTGTCCTTGTGCCATATTCACACAGGTACTCGTTGATGGCCCTCTGCTGCTTGTGCATACGCTGCAGCATTGCTAATGTCGAGTTCCACCTGGTGGGCATGTCACAGATCAGCCGGTTTGTGGGAAGGTTGAATTCTCTTTCAATTTCTGCCAGGCGAACACTTGCTTGGAATGACCGTCTGAAGTGGCTGCAGACTTTTCTGGTCTGGCTGAGAAGCTGTGCCAGCCCTGGGTACCTGGTTAGGAAACGCTGTACCACTAGATTTAGGATGTGTGCTAGGCATGGTACATGCGTCAATTTACACTTGCGTAGGGCGGAGAGAAGGTTGCTGCCATTATCACAGATGACCATTCCCAGCTGAAGCTGGCGTGGTGTTAACCATCTCTGCCCCTGCCCCTGCAGAGCTGACAGAATTTCTGGCCCGGTGTGCCTCCTATCCCCTAAACAAACCAGCTCAAGCACAGTATGGCATCTTTTTGCTTGAGCCATTGCGTAGCCCCTGCCACGAGTCGGTTTAACTGCCACTTCGCCAGAGACATTGAAGGAGGAGGAGGAGGAAGAGGTGGTGGAGCAGACAGACCTCATATATGCAGCTTTCTGGAGGCGTGGTGGATGAGCAAGCTCCAGCACAGAGCCCTGTCCTGGATCCCTCCCAGCTGCAAGCAGAGTTACCCAGTGTGCCATGAAGGAAATGTAACGGCCCTGTCTATGCTTACTGGACCACGTGTCTAAAGTAATGTGCACCTTGCTGCTGACTGCCTTTCCCAGTGACTCCATAACATTGTGTTCCACGTGCTGGTATATGCTGGAATGGCCTTCCGTGAAAAGAAATGGAATTTTGGAACCTGCCACTGTGGTACAGCACATTCGGCAAATTCACAGAAGGAAGCAGAGTCCACGAGCTGGAAAGGCAGCAGCTGTAATGCGAGTAATTTTGCTAAGCTGGCATTTAGACGCTGTGCTTGGGACTATATTTTTTCTGACGCTGCAGCAGCTGAGGCAACGTAATCTGACTGCGTAAATCTTCAGCTGATGGGATGCTGTCACATTGTGAGCAAGGACCTGGTACACCCAATACTGTAGCATCATCCCTGTCAGTGGAGGTTGTAGGCAATGACATGGCAGGACATATAGTGGGGGTAGAAACAGATGAGGAGGAGGAACTATGCAAAGTGTTGTGCCAATGGGATGCATGGCAGGTGGTCATATGTCGCCTCAAGCACGTGGTACCCAAGTGTCTGATGTCTTTCCCATGCTTGATCCTCTTCTGACATAGCTTACAAATAGCAACGCTGCAGTCTGCTGCACATGTCGTGAAGAACTCCCAGACAGCAGAAATCCTGTCAACAGTGCTCTGCACCTGAGCAGCTCTGACATCTGTTGCCTTGGACTGGCTACAGTTGCTCATAGAGGACGTTCTGCCTCGTTTTTGTTGTGCCTCCTCCTCCTCCTCCCTTGACTCCTCTGTTCGATCAGGCACCCAGGTGGAGTCAGTGACCTCATCATCATTGTCATCACCCCCTATCTCTTCATCACTGGAGCCAACCTCGCAATATGCTGCAGCTGCTGGGGGAACATGAGTGACAGTTCCTTGTGTGTCAATGGCACCCCCTCCCTCTAGGCTGATTATACTCCCTTCCTCAACTTCAGAGTTTGAATCAGAGCACTGGAGTTGCTGCGCATCCTCAAGCAGCACGTCACTGTCACTGTAGTCAAACAATTCAGCTGACTCCTCCGTGTATGATACTGAGGCTACGACAGGAGTAGCTGTGGACATGGAGGCTGAATTAGATGTTTTGGCAGCTGAGGCGAACTGTAAACCATTACAAGCCTGGCTGGCAGAGAACTCGGAGGATGAGGATGGCCTGGTTAGCCAATCCTGCAAATCCTCTGTATGTTGCTGCTGCTTAAGATGGCCAGCACCAGTTAGAAAGGACAAGCGTGCCCCTGCAGAGGATGCACCACGTCCACGACGACCAGAGGCACAGCCTTCCGACACAGAGGCTGCTTGCCCTCTTATCTGTGTCTGGGAGCGTCTGCCTGTCCTTTTTGGTCTTCCTGACATGGTGAGTGATATATAGATTAAAGATATACAGAACTTTGATTCAACTCTGGTATAAAGATTGGAGATATGCAGAACTTAGATTCAACTCTGGTATATAGATTAAAGATATTCAGAACTCTGATATAAGTTGGCGATTTTACTGATATTTTCCCTGCAAGGCTGCCAATGTCCTCTACTCTCTCTCTCTGATTCACTTCCTCTCCTGCAGGCTACAACACCCTGATAGCTGGCAACAGCCAGATTCAACTCTCAATAGATAAACAGATGAACTCTGATTAAACTGTGTTATTGTATGGTATCTAGAATTAGATCAAAGATATATAGATTTTCCAGAACAATGCTATAAATCAGTGATACACGCTGTCCCTGATAGCCTGGCTGTGCCAAGACAGATTCAAATTTGCTGAATTCTGGTATAACTCACTGGTACACACTGATAACAGGCTGTGCCAAGACAGATTCTAATTTACTGAACTGTGGTATAACTCACTGATACACACTGATAACAGGCTGTGCCAAGACAGATTCTAATTTGCTGAACTGTGGTAGAACTCACTGATACACACTGATAACAGGCTGTGCCAAAACAGATACTAATTTGCTGAAAAGTGGTATAACTCATTGATACACACTGTCCCTGATAGCCTGGCAGTGCCAACACAGATTCTAATTCCCAGAAATCTCCTACAACTCACTGAAACACACTGTCCCTGATAGCCTGGCAGTGCCAAGACAGATTCAAATTCCCAGAAATCTCCTACAACTCACTGAAACAGCCTGGCAGTGCCAACACAGATTCTAATTTCCAGAAATCTCCTACAACTCACTGAAACACACTGTCCCTGATAGCCTGGCACTGCCAACACAGATTCTAATGCCCAGAAATCTCCTACAACGTCACTGATACACCCTGACAGAACAATCTCCTCTCCTCTCTGATTCACTCCTGCAAATACACGCGCTGGGGCTGCAGGCAGGGAAGAAGCCTTATATAGTGTGCTGTGGGACTTAGCTCTGTGAGCCCATGATTGGGCAAAATTTGCCCAATCAGGACTCTGAGTCGTGATTGGCATAGTCTTGCACCTGTCTTGCTGTAGCCAATTACAAGCTTCAGGCCAGTGAAAAAGTGCATTGTGGTCCATTGTGGTGCATTGTGGGCGGACACGCGGCAAACACGCGGAAATGTTCGATGTTTGCCGAACGGGCAGTGTTCGAATCGAAGATCGAACCGAACAGCTCATCCCTACTCAGCACATAGAGGTGAAATGGCTCAGCAGTGAAGGGATTAATACGCTAAAGTGGTTAAGGTGTATAGAGTGGGGGAGGGACCAGAGATTGGAATGAGTGAGCTTGGGCAAAGGACCAGACCCAAGCACTGGTGTATTTTGGCCTAGGCCAACAAGGCCTAGGCCTAGGGCGGCACTCTCCAGGGGGCGGCGGCCCGCCGGGTGGCCCCACCCCTTTTTTTTAACTTTTCCAAACTATTTTACCAGGAAGGAAACATTGAGATGTCACTAATTTTCAAGTATGTCCTGGGTAGGCAACGCCTAGGCTTTCACTTTCCAGGGGGCAACAAAAAACCTCACCACTAATTGGGTTACTCACAGAGCACCGAAATGACGCCAACATTTTGGTGTTCTGTAGCTCCCTGCACTTCGGGGAATAAAATTTCCCCACCCTGCAGTGAATTCACCATTCACCGCAGGGTCCCCAAAGTGCATGGAGTCGGCCGCTGTATGCTGCCACCGCAAACCCATGGCCTGCTGTTTTCAAAAGAACTACTGAACGAAAATGTCTGGAATTTACATATAAGATCCTATGATTGATAATAAAAAGTTCTGTTACAGAAAAAGAAGAACCGATATTAAAAAAAAGGGGGGGATTTTGCCAAAAAAATTCTGAAAAATTACTAAATGGTACTAAAACAAAAAATCAATAAATAAAGACTTTTTACTGCAGATTAAAATAAGTGGTTTATTAGATATTGCATAAAAACGGGAATATTTTTAACATTGAAACATATGGGGTTCGCCTGAATACCTGAACCTGCTGATTGAAAACACCGAACATCAGGGTATTTCACTGTCATTTCTCTGCTGTTTGGTGTTCTCTGAATAGATTAACCATTACTTCTCTATGGGGATTTGCACTGCCTTCAAACAGCACCGTACTTGCTGGCAGTTCGCCAAACTTGTGTGTGAGCATATCACCAGAGCAGTGGTGTACTTAGAGGAGTGACGGAGGGTGGACCGCCCCAGGTACCAGTGATTATTGGGGTGTCATTAGGGGGTACTAGGAGGTGCCACTGTCACTGTGTGTCAGCTTTGAGCTGTGTTCTCAAACAACGAGCAGCGGAGCATGGCGTTTGCATACGGAATAAAATCGAATAGAATAAAAATCCCCCTCTCCTCCCTCCATAGCTCCTCCCCTGCCCCGCAGCAGCTCTAGGAGGGGGATGTGATTTGTGTCCAGAGAGAGAAGATGACAGAAAACGGCAGGTAAAGGGGGGGTATCAGCAGAATATGAAGCCCTGTCTGCTTACTGCTGTTTAAAGTGGACCTTTCCTTAACCAGCACTGCAGTGATAGAAATTTGTCATTGAGCTGCCTGGCTCCTGGTGAGGCTGCGTGCGTGCAGGTCACACTCGGTCCGGCCAGTCAGGTGGTACTGAGTCTCAGTACCACCTGACTGGCTGAACCACGTGACACGCACGCAGCTGCCCATCCTTTCGTTAACATGGACTGTCACTCTATTCTGGACTGAACACCCACCAGGAAGGGAATCAAAGCCACGTTGCACCCTCTGGCAGTGGCACCCCATTGCTGACAAGATGGCTCCACGCACAGGCACAGCCGCGATCCTAACATGGCCTGGAGGGACCTCCTGCTGAGTCTGTACACAGTCCCTGCTGACTCTGCACACAGCCCTACCGCGGACGGAGGCCGGTAAATGTAGAATAAATAATTGCGGTGTGCTCATATACACTCGGTTTGCTGGGAGTTTTATTGCAGTGGATTCTGATGCACTCATACACTCCACACATTGCATTGCTGGGAGTTTTATTGCCGTGGATTCTGATACGCTGACACACACCAGAAATTGCATTGCTGGGAGTTTTATTGCAGTGGATTCTGATGCACTCATACACACCACACATTGCATTGCTGGGAGTTTTATTGCTGTGGATTCTGATACGCTGACCCGCACATTGCATTACTGGGAGTTTTATTGCTGTGGATTCTAATACACTCATACACACTGCACATTGCATTGCTGGAATTTTTATTGCTGTGGATTCTGATACGCTGACACACACCAAACATTGCATTGCTGGGAGTTTTATTGCTGTGGATTCTGTGATACACACTGCATAGTACTGTGAGTTTTATTGCCTTGGAGCTCTGGGATACACTCATACACACTGCACATTACTGTGAGTTTTATTGCTGTGCAGTTCTGTGATATGCTCATATACAGTGCACATTTCTGTGGGTTTTATTGCTGTGCAGCTCTGTGATACGCTCATATGCAGTGCACGTTTCTGTGGATTTTATTGTTCAACCAATTAGAGTGGCTGTGATCCAGTATACTTAACATGCGTGGCTGTTCTTTGTAAAAATGCTTGAATTTAAACATTTCATAATTTTATTTATCTCAATAGATAGATACATTTGAAATGGTATACAAAATATACAAGTAGGCACTTGGTAGCCACTTTTAATATGAAGAGAGGAAAAGGCGTAGCTCTAAGAGGAAAAGGTGGAGCTTAAAGAGGAAGGGTGGGGATTAACCAGGAAGAGGTGTGGCCTTGACAGGAAGGGGTGTCTCAAATTTAAATTAGGGGGTGCACGAGTTTAGTCAGGCCTAGGGCAGCACAAAACCTAAATACACCACTGGACCCAAGTGTGAGAGGAAGTGAGTTTGGGCAAGAGACCTGTCAGACTCCCTGCTGCTGACTGTACCATGCCTGCCATTTATTATCAGGCAGCACTTTTCATGTGCTGCTCACACTCAGCACTGGTATCCTGAACTCTCAGTTAAGCAAAGAATCCTACACACACCACATGACATACCTGCCCTGAATAAATGACCACACCCTCCTTCCCTCAGGGCTTCAGCATTGACACTCTCTTACTCATAGAGTATAGACCTATACCTGTTCTGTTCCTGCTTCTACAGTGGCAAGAAAAAGTATGTGAACCCTTTGGGATTACGTGGAGTTTTGCATGAATTGGTCATAAAATGTGCTCTGATCTTCATCTAAGTCACAACAATTTGAAAAACACAGTCTGCTTAAAATAATACAACACAAACATTATATGTTTTCATGTTTTTATTGAACAGAACATGTAAACATTTACAGTGCAGGGTGGAAAAAGTATGTGAACCTTTGGACTTAATAACTGGTTGACCCGCCTTTGGCAGTAATAACCTCAACCAAACGTTTCCTGTAGTTGCAGATCAGACCTGCACAATGATCTGGAGTAATTTTGGACCACTCCTCTTCACAAAACTGTTTCAGTGTAGCAATATTCTTGGGATGTCTGGTGTGAATCGCTCTCTTAAGGTCATGCCACATCATTTCAATCGGGTTGAGGTCAGGACTCTGACTGGGCCACTCCAGAAGGTGTATTTTGTTTTGTTGAAGCCATTCTTTTGTTGAATTACTTGTATGCTTTGGGTCATTGTCCTGATGCATCACCCATCCTCTGCGGAGCTTCAGTTGGCGGACAGATGGTCTTACATTTTCCTGCACAATGTCTTGATAAACTCTGGAATTCATTTTTCCATCAATGACAACAATCTGTCCAGGCCCTGAGGCAGCAAAGCAGCCCCAAACCATGATGCTCCCTCCGCCATGTTTTACAGTGGGGATGAGGTTTTGATGTTGGTGTGCTGTGCCTTTTTTTCTCCACACATAGTGTTGTGTGTTTTTTCCAAACAACTCAATTTTGGTTTCATCTGTCCACAGAATATTTTGCCAGTAGTGCTGTGGAACATCCAGGTGCTCTTTTGCAAACGTCAAACGTGCTGCAATATTCTTTTTGGACAGCAATGGCTTCCTCCATGGTGTCCTCCCATGTACTCCATTCTTGTTTAATGTTTTCCTAATTGTAGATGTGTCAACAAAAATGTTAGCATGTGCCAGAGATTTCTGTAAGCCTTTAGCTGACACTCTAGGATTCTTCTTTACCTCATTAAGCATTCTGCTCTGTGCTCTTGCAGTCATCTTTACAGGATGACCATGCCTAGGGAGAGTAGCAACAGTGCTGAACTTTCTCCATTTGTAGACAGTCTGACAGACTTACCGTGGACACATGAACATCAAGGCTTTTGGAGATACTTTTGTAACCCTTTCCAGCTTCATGCAAGTCAACAATTCTTGATCGTAGGTCTTCTGAGAGCTCTTTTCTGCAAGGCATGGTTTACATCAGGCAGTGCTTCTTGAAACCAGTAAGCCCAAAACTGGTGTGTGTTTTTAAAGGGCGGGACAGCTTTCAGCAACACATCCAATAATATCACACTGATTGGACTCAAGGTTGGCTCACTCCTGGCTCCAATTAGCTCTTGGAGAAGTCATTAGGCTAGGGGTTCACATACTTTTTCCACCCTGCACTGTGAATGTTTACATGTTATGTTCAATAAACACATGAAAACATATAATGTTTGTGTTGTATTATTTTAAGCAGACTGTGGTTTTCAAATTGTTGTGAATTAGATGAAGATCAGAGCACATTTTATGACCAATTCATGCAAAACTCCACGTAATCCCAAAGGGTTCACATACTTTTTCTTGCCACTGTATCTGTTAACGACCTGGAAACCTACTTGCATACTCTTTTGTGGATTATCCCTTTGGGCTGCGATTGGGTCCCTCCTGTGTCCCTTGTCCTGTCTACAGAACCCTTGTGCCTTTCACCCCAAGAATCTGCCAAGTGTCTCCCAAGTGTCCTGGTACCTTCAGCCTCATCGTTTCCCCCCTTAAGTGTACACAAGACTCCCGCTGTATTCAAGACTCTTGGTAACCTCTCCCTTCATCCACCCTGCTCAGCCCTCTGCAATCCCTGCTTATTACCACAGCTTGCTGGCTCTCTTGGCTCCACCCTTTCCCTCTAGTGTGTGCATTCGTAAATATGACATTATAATACACGCAAGTCCCGTTACCCCTCCAGGACTGCTCTTGACAAGACCGGACCCGAGTGAGGGAGGGTGTTTTGGGGGGAAGGGTCCAAGACAAAAGAGATGGATGACAGCTCTGGATTGGAGAGAGAGACAGGGAGGGTGTGGTGATGGCACAGGACTCCAGCTCCAAGTAAGGCTAAAACACCGGAGGTACAGCTTCCCTCACTCAATAGCAGTTCCCTAGGGTCTGTGCTATAGTGCTGCTACTGTTATAAACTAAATCAAAACAAACTGGTGATATCTAACAAAATCATACAGAGTAAAGCAGCAGCACATCTTCTCCAATTGGCTCCAAAGTAGATTTGGAGTTTTTTAACATTTAACTCAGTCTGACTCTGAGCAGTGTGTTCCGTATGCTGACCAATTAATTGACCAACCGATTAATCAATTATGAAAATAGTAGTCAACTATTTTCTTTACTGATTAGTTGTCAATTAATCAATTAGTTGTTTCAGCATATTTACATGAATATATATGTGCCGGCTGGGTGGAGTAGAGATAACATCACTGCTCTGTAACTGGAGAGAGACTGTGGAGATACAGGTTCGATCCCGGCAAGAGCACCTCTCCAGTAAGTGTCCTTGGGCGAAAACACCCAACGGTACACTCACCACCCAGGACATACTAGAAAACGAGAGAAATCTCAATGGATCCTTCCTGGTAAAATCCTTTCTCAAAAAAAAAATCTATATATATATCAGATCTGAGTTTGTGTTAAGTGCGAGGTGATAATTGGGAGTCAGAAATCTTGGTGAGTTCCCACACTTATTTTTTTAGGACTTGACCACTGGTTTCAGCCATAATAAACACTTCCAGGCAGCAATGACTATTCTACAAAGCTTACATTTTGTTTTTTGACTGAATGCCTCCCATTGACAGGAAACATTATTTTGTAGGTAAGTATCAATCAGCAGAAAAAGAAGCACGAGGCCATTTTAATATTTGGAGAGGTCAAAGAAATTGGATCAAGAGCAAATTCATTTTGTTGTAGTATTGTTGTTTTGGGGTTATTCTCATGGACAAAAGAAAAATAAGTATAATCTGTAGGAGAAGGGTGGCCCGATTGCCAGACAGACACCAAGCGGAGAGCCTGTAGAGAGTGATGGAGGCGCCAAATGATATGGAGGGGCGCCCAGTTATGAGTCGATGAAGAATCTTCCCGTGGGACTAGTGGTATGTTAAAATCAATATCTAAAACATAGGTGGCTTCAGTAAAGTTATCCAGGAGACGCAGAGTTTTAGATAGATATAGATGTTGATTAGTATTAGGGGTCTAATCTTTATCTATATCAACTGGGGGCTATGTTCAAGCTGGTTTCTCTATGAAGTGGACTTTAAAATGGAAATTGACGGAAATGGGAAAACAGGATCTGTAAAAGAGAAACCAAAACTGTTTATATCCAGTCCGGCGGTTGAACTGAGGGGAGGAGCCAACTACTGACGGGAGTGGATGCATGCTGCTGAGCTCTCCTGCGGACTTATCATTTATTACTTCTTTTTTGCATTCCCCCGTCTATTTTGAGATTCCCCTCGGAAGCATTGTTGTCCTGGAGTTGGAGAGAAATTGCTGAGCGAGCCTGCTGACTTCCTTACTGCCATTACAGCCTAACCCGATTCTCAGGCCCTTCGGTGCGGCCTACCTTGGAGGCCATTTTTGAAGCCTAATGCGACGCTCTGGATTTCCTGTGCCCCCTCGACTGTGTCTAGCTTCATCCTCCCCTCGCCCTGATGACTACCCCAGACTCTCTGCCCCTCACGAGAGGAATGCTTGCTGAGATGATGAAAGAGTTTCAGGATTCGTGGCTTCTGGCACGGCGGGAGGCAGGCTGGGTCAGTGCAGCGATGCCTGATGCTGGGCCTTTGGTTGAGCCGGCAGTGACATGCAGCGTTAAGCCTAATGGAGCCGGATGGGACCCGTCTGCCTCTTCATCCAGAACCGCTCCATGCGGACCTGATGCGGCTCAATCTGAAGCACTGGAGGGGGCTAACGTGCACCACATCGCTCCTGGTGACGGGCAACTACTAGACGTTCTGCAGCTGGAGAACCATCAGGTACCAGGTATGGAGTGCCTCCCTGCTGGCCGGGTCGTGCGTGCGGAGATTGCTGGAGAGGTGGAGACCCCTATGGATGTTGGCCGAACTGTGGCGGATGCTATCTGTCCCCCCCGATGACTTATTTTATGGCGCTGCTTCGGGTCCCCTCACCAGCACTGGACGTGGAGTATCGTGGCCAGGGACTGGAGGGGCGCACTGTGCTGCAACGTGGGGGGGCCTTGCCTGATGTGCCTTGCCCCTTGAAGACCGGTGCGAGGCTGTTGATGCTCGGGCTTTGTCTGTCCCTCAGAAGATTAAAGATGGGTGGAGATTTCTGCCGAGAACATGCGTGCCCCATTCTCCTATGGGACACTGGCTGATCCTTCCAGGCCTTGTCATTGCTTACCTGTTTTTGGCCGTTTTGCCCCGACTCCCCCCCTCCCTGTTCCACTGTATGATATAAGATGTCCTGCTGTGTCGTGCTTTCTTTGAGACATGATCCCCTCCATGATGACACCCCCCCTGCTATTTGATGAGACACTTTGTCGCCATTGATGTGTTCTTTTGTCCCCACTGTTATTCACCCCCTCACATGCAGAGTTGTTTTTTTTTTTCTTTGATGAGACCCCCCCCCCCCATTTTTCCCTGTGCTGATGACTTTCTATTTTTTCTACAACTTTTTGTATCAGATCTCCCCCCTCCCCCCATTCTGGTATACCGTTAATAACGGAGGACTTTTGCTTTATTTTGATGCACCCTGAGGACGTGTTTTGATTTTTGACACTAGATGTGATTTTTATACATGTCTGTTCTGTGTTTCCACCCGTTTAATTTTTGTCGTCCCCCCTCTTTATGTACTCCTGAACGATTTTTATGGTCCTGCTTGCTGACTTTGTGGGTTTAATGTTGTTAGTCTGTTGGAGCACTGGGACTCCCCATCCCCCCTCCCCCTTTTTTTTCTTGTGTGGGACATTGGGAAGCAGCCTGGGCGAGTCGCTAGGGTGGCTACCTAGGCTCTGTCCACCATTTTGGCCCAGGTCTCTCGGCCACGCGGCCCCTTCCATGGCCCTCTTTTCGCTTAGGTTACTGAGGTGAGCCAGGAATGCCGCAATATGTTTGGCAGTCCTTCACTACCGTTTTTATTACTTTTTTTTCCCCTGGTGCCCCCTCAGCGAACTCCATTGCACTGTTTTTGCTGGATAGACCCTCTTAACGAGTTTCTGCACCTCCACTGTTATTGTATCCCCATCCCCAATTTTAATCTTCTGCAGGCTCCTATGAGATCCTCCCTTAGGTTTTCTGTGCTTTCGTTGTGAGTATCTTATTTGGCCCTGTGAGGCCTCTTGGCTGGTCGGTCTGTGACCCTTTGTTTATTGCAAAATAAAAATTTTGAAATATTTATATCCAGTCCGGCCTGTGAAATTTCCAGAACTGAAAGAAGGCTGCGGATCGGGATTTCGAGCGGGATGTGAAGAGCACCGGAGGTGGAGAAAGACTGAATGTCGTGAGGGAATGCTGGAAGGGGAAGAAACGGCTTCATATGGAGGACACTGACAAGTGCGGGAATTGTTGGTTATGGAGGACACTGGTAACTACGATACCTGGATTGCACCATTAACTTCCGTTTGAAGGAGTGGAATGACGTATGGGGACTTTCCACAGCGGGTCTGTGGATTTGTGGACCGCTAAAAACGAAAGGGATTACCTGATTGGAGCAAGGGATAGAGGTTAAGGGAAATTGCCATATATGAGAAACGCCAGGGCCAACAGAGAGGCTATGTGTAACCAATGAGAATGGATTGGGGGTGTATAAAAATTAGGCTTGTGCACCGATTTTTTTTTCGGTTCGATTCGGTTCGATTTGTTCGGATGTTTAAACTTTTCGATTCGGCTCGTTTCGACCGATTTCTGTTTCGATTCGGTTCGGTTCGTTTTTCGTGTACATTTTTTTTTCGGAATATCGACCATTTTTCGTATTTTCGTGTCACTTCTGTTCTCCTCGTTTCAAAGTGTCTACGATAATTCTGGCGATTCTATCGTGTTTTTTTTATTAAATAAAGATCCTTTTTCTTTTTTTCTTATGAATAATTGAATATACATTTCACAACTTTATTTAATCATATTAAAATGGTATGAAAGCCAAGGAACAAAAAAAATGAACAAAACAATTTAAAAAACGCTAAACTGACCCGAATGCCACAAGAAACAAGTGATACGCATTTACAAATACAAAATTTACAGAATCAGTGATATAACCGATAATAGTTAAATATACGATTTCCAGAATTACCGAAATGGAACCGAAATCACGAATGGAACCGAAATCATGAATAGAGCAAAAATAAATTTCGATTTGACACATTTCAAGTCCATTCGAAAACTCCGAAAATTTTTCGTTTCAGCTCGGAAAACTTTTCGGATCTATCGGTTTTCGGGGCCGATCCGATTCGGAAATTCGGCCGAATCCAAACACACGAATCGGGAAATTTCGTGAAAATTCCGAAATTCCGAAACCCGAAACGCACATCCCTAATAAAAATGCACAGGAAATGTAGAATTTCATTAGTTGGTTTTTGTACTGACCTGTATATTGCCCCTGAGGAAGTCTGGTCTTCTAGACGAAACGCGTCGGGCTTATGGGCATTTTATATTTATATTTGTTTCAATACATTTGCTTTTTTAAAATAATCAATCGTGTTTTTACTTGGATTACTTGTGGCAATTTCCTGGCACAATTTCCCGGCACAATATTCTAAGAGAGATCCGCATTAGTGTGACACAGAGGTTGCACTTACTCAGATCTACTCTACCTGCTTCAGAAACGCGCTCCTTTTCAAACATTTTGTGAGTGCTTCATTTATTACCATTTGGTACTGTCCTGGTACATTACTCCTCAGGACCCTTATGGCTGTCCACCTGGTTGACCATCATGGCGTCTGAAAACAAGTTGGCTCAACACCTTTGAAGTTTGAAACGAAGACTCCCTCATTCATTATGCTGGAAAATTAAACTCAGATGGGGGGGTTTTGATCTAGCAACACTTTGATACCATACACAAAAAGATTTGATGCATGTGCTATTCCTTCCTTTTGCATGTGGCAAGAATGATGTTGGACCAGCTATTGGAATTAAATGAAAACCTACCTGCAATGTAAGCATCAGGGGATAAATCAAGGCCTGCTTCCAACAATAAAGCCAAAACACTACTTCCTCAATGCTTGGTTATTCGGATGTCTGTGCTCCTAGAAAAACCAGGAGGTATTCTTGTACTCCTGAATATCCTTCCCGGTTCCTGTCCTTTTTCTGGGTTGATTCCCTTGGTACTCAACCTCTGGCTTGTTACTTGGCTTTAGAAACTTTGCTTGTGCCATTTAACTTCTAGATTGTTCCTGGCCTCACTTATTCATGTGGATTTTTGGTTCCTTGACCTCTTGCTCATTTTTCTTGGCTTTCAACATGCCTCTCCCCGCTGGCTTGTTCCATAGTCTGGTGTATTTTGGATTATTTCGTTTCCTGACTCCTAGCTTGTTTCCTGGACTATGTTACTTGTGCTACTATCTGACATCATGCTGCTGATGCCTGTCTAGCCTTTGTCCTACTTTTGGTCTCTTTCCTCTTGAGCGGATGCATATTGCGCCAATTGTTTTTCCTTACTAGCAACTTCCTGGGCAGTGATTTGCCTACCAGTGGCAGTGCAATGGTGAGTGAGGGGCTGGGCAACACAGATGGCCCCTGGGGAGGCCCAACCGCTCCAACATTTGGCCTGGTGGGCCAAAAAAGATAGGCCACGAGACGACCAAGATTGCGGCGCCCAAGAGTCCCACTTGCCTATCTCCTGCAATGGTGGGGATGAATCCCGCTTGCTTGACCTGGAGGAATCCCATCCCCCAGCAGATCCAGGCTATGTTGAGAGAGCGCAGGGCCACATTGCAAGCTGACTTCCAGTCCATTACAGTAGATTTGCATCAGAATATCTTTGAACTGGGAGACATGCGTCTATGGAGTAATTGCAGAGGTAGACAGGGGACTATTTATCGCAGGATGAGAGGTGAGTATCTGATTTTTGGGGTGGGGTTCCAGCTGGTGCTGACTGATTCGGCAGAAGCAGAAACAGGTGGCACCAGCTTAGAGCTGTGGCTAACAATTCAGATAGTCGCAGCAGTGCGTAATTAGCGTTAGGACTTTGTGATCCTAATGCTAATTACTCTTTGCACTCCCGATGTTAAGTATAGGGAGTGCAAAGTACAGTAAGCTTGTGCTACAATGCGCGATTACCAATGCGCTAACAGATTTTTTAACCCGTTATCAATCGGGATCTGATCTGGACATCCCACTATTACCTGTTTTAACCTAGTGGTAATGCTCACGTATGTGAGCGCTAGTGTTAACGAGGTGATAGAGCCCTTCATTTGGGTAGGATGGAAACCTAGGGTGACGATGTCGATCCTACACCAACCGCTCCAGCATGGGGGTCTGGGTCTCCCGAATTTGCTTTTATAATATCAGGCTGCTGTATTGGCGATGGTAGGGCTTCTCTTATCAGACTTTAACATGTCGCAATGGGCTAGGGTTATCCTACCCAAATATGCTGCTCATGACCCCCGAGGGGTGTACTGGTTGCCCTGTGCCCAACGTCCCAGTACACCCCACCTCGTTCCCTTTCTGACACTGCTTCTGGGAGTTTGGAATCATACAGCCCAGATTTTGAGACCTGTTAGCAATAACCACACCATTACCTACCATTGAGTACCTTATTACCACCTTCCACGCCACGTGGTCAAAGACATCTCTTTCCCGCCTCTGTCAATTATACTTCCGTACTTGTCCTTTGCCCGTGTCTCACTTGAGCACCTAGTAGGGATGTGCGTTTCGGGTTTCGGAATTTCGGAATTTTCACAAAATTTCCCGATTCGTGGATTCGGATTCGGCCGATTTTCCGAATCGGATCAGATCCGAAAACGGCAGATCCGAAAAAATTTCCGAGCCGAAACCAATTTTTTTTGGGATTTTCGAATGGACTAGAAATGTGTAAAATCGAAATTCATTTTCGTTCCATTCGTGATTTCAGCTCCATTCCTGATTTCGGTTCCATTTCGGTAATTTCGGGCATCGTACTTTTCGGTTATATCGCTGATTCTGTAATTTTTTAGATAATTTTGAAAAAACTTTTTTCCGTTTTGAAACCTTTTGTTCTGGTTTTTATTTTTAAAGACAGACCATTTGGGTTGGGTCAGGTTTGCGTTTTTTAAATCGTTTTGTTCATTTTTTTGTTACTTTCATACCATTTTAATATGATTAAATAAAGTTGTGCAACGCATATTCATAAGAAAAAAAGGATCTTTATTTAATAAAAAAAAAAAGATAGAATCGGCAGAATTATCGTATCGACAGAATTATCGTAGCGACAGAATTATCGTATCGACAGAATTATCGTATAGACAGAAATATCGGATCCGAAAAACCATTAGTTTACGTCAAAATGAATAGACACTTTGAAACGAGGAGAACAGACGTTCCGAAAAAAGCCCAAAATTTCCGAAATCACGAAAAAAAAAGTCGATACGAAAAACGAGCAGACCCGAAAACACGTAAATGGCCGATATTTCGAAAAAAAAGTCGATATGAAAAACGAGCCGAAACGAACCGAACCGAAACAGAAATCGGCTGAAACGAGCCGAAACGAAAATTTTAAAAATCCGAACGAAACGGACCGAATCGAACCGAAAAAAAAAATCGGTGCACAAGTCTAGCACCTAGCTCAGTTTTGATGGGAGTACGAGCCTATCGTACCTACAATTACAGTCCTTTCACAAGACGCTTGGGTTGGGGCGGGGAGTACGACTTCCCACCTCTTTGTTATCACGTTTTGAAAATTATTGTATAAAGCCTGAATTTTCCACTAAACTATTGTTATGTTATCAACATTTGCTGGTGCCAGAGATCCATGGTAAAAGGTCCTTTCAGGAGTTGTGGGAATGGGACTTACATGAGGTCTTAGAGACCATATGGAAGGAATCTTTTCCTAAAGGGGACTTTCAGAACACCTCTTTAATTGAGGCATGCAAAATGTTGCTTCACAGGTGGCGCATTACCCAGATAGGGAACACCATATGAACCCTTCGGTTTCCTACATGTGCTGGAGGTGTACATCAGTATCTGGATCTTTTATACATGTATGGTGGACATGCCAAAAGTGATCCCCTATTGGCAGGAAGTCACCAGCTTTTGTTCCAAAGTTTTCAGCTCGCAGGTGGCAGTGTCACCGGAAATACTCCTTTTACAAGTCTTCCTGTCTACCGTATCCAGATTACAGGAAAGGTGCTATCCCACATATGGATGACAATTTCTCTGCTGTTAGTGGCTTGCTGGAAGTCCATCAATGTCTCAGATAAGGAGGCTGTAGGACTTCTTCCGACAATCTAATGGTCCACCTCAGTCCACAGTTGAACTCATTGGTTTCATTTATATGTGACATCTTTGAAATTACGGTATAATACCAATAGGTCCAGCCTGACTTTAATTAGAATTAATTGTATTTGTACTTTTATGAGAAGGAGTCCTTACCGCTAAACTGTATACCATTTGTGAAATGTGATGCTTACTGATGTGGCTCATTCTTGTTTCCTTTTTTCCTTCTGTATCCCTACCTTTTCCTTTTGTACATTATCTGTGTTGAATTGTACTTAAAAAGTGAAAAGTTAAGAAATTTATATTGGAAAACAAAAAGATCTTACCTCTCGTAAGTTCTGGCAGTCAAAGGGAAAGTATGTGGCTTTTTAAAATCTGTCGCAAACCTTTATATTTTATTGGAGGGTCACAATTTTATGTTGACACCAAGTACTTTAAGAAAGTGATATGACTAATTTAGAATATTAGCAACCTATATGTTGTTGCTTTGGTTTATCTTATATATAGTTGCATAATTGATGCCAGAAACCGTGGCAACTATACATTGTATAACGCAACTAGAGCAAAGATTTCCTTGTGGCACATTGATGCATTCCTGTAAAATATACAGAAATTTAAGCAACATATAAGTGTGTTTTGTTAACATTTACTAATAATGTTTATTTTGAACGCATAAGTCTATCAAAAATATTCTTTTACATTACCTTTGACAAGTTCTATTTTATGAATGAAAACCACATCAGTCCATTATGTCCATCCAATACTGGAAATTGTGTGTGATTGAAATGAGCTACTGGGCAGTAACTATGCTGGTTCACAGCTCCTAAAAGAATTGTAATATATAATATACACAGGACTTTTATTCTACCAGTACACGACGCTAATCAGTACCGGCACTTATTAGCAGGGCCGACCCCCCTCCGCTACCATGCAGAGGAAGTCTCCATCCCATTGTTAAAGTTCCGTGGCTCAGCGCCCATCTGGAGCTGATCGCAGACTTCTCCCGCATGGGGTGCAAGGGCGCGATGACAACAGAAACGGGACTACCCCCCTTCCCCCTGGCTGGGCAGGGAATTCAATATGGAGGAGATATAGGAGTGATTTGGACCCCCCAGTATCCCAGTATCTCCGGAACCATAGAAGCTAAATGGTCATGCAAGATATCATTGTAAAGGCCAGAGCATGACTTATGTAAAAATAAATGTAAATAAATATAAATTTCCTTTTTTCTAATGCATTACTGTTGATCACTTTTCAATTATAAATTGAGCAATTGTGTTGCACTGTGGAGGTATGTGATACATTCATACATACTGCACATTACTGTGCGTTTTACTGCTGTGGAGCTCTCTAATTTGCTCATAGACACTGCACATTACTGTGAGTGTTATTGCTTTGAAGCTCTGTGATCACATCACACATCACTGTGAGTATTATTACTGTGGAGCTCTGTGATACGCTCATACACAATGCACATTACTGTGAGTTTTAATGCTATGGAGCTCTGTGATAAGCAGGTGTGTGTTTTGCTGGGCATAGTTTGAGGAGGCTGAAGCAGTTCATCCTTGGACCCAGGCAACACAACGTCGTGGTCAGGCCCTGGCTCCATCCATTGGTCATCTTTTCATTAGCTGCTCGCTACCTGCCACTTTATGATGCTTCATGGTTAGTACCCCCACCTTTTTTTCCAAGACAAAAAAAGCACTGCCTATGCTATTGTACAAATCCATTTTGAGTTTTCTGTTGCCTTGTGTTGATTTTGAACAATATTTGTTGAAAAATACATAATTCTTTTTATAGATTGTAAGAGCTGTCTGTCCAGATCTGTGCAATGTGTTAAAAACCTTTAGGGCATCTTCTAACATGACTCAATGTGCAAAGCTTAGTAATCTTGTCCTTAAAATGAACTCCAATCAACCAGATGGTGAAGTAGTTCCAGCTTGTAATGAGGACAAATCCAAGTACAAATCCCACAAGAAATGAGGACACAAAGCTTTTTTTCCTTCTTAAATCACTAGAATTAATAATATTTGTATTATTTGAGCTGTACTGAGTATGTGATTAGAAAGCTGAATCAGATTTTTTAAAGCAAGTGCTCAAATACACAAATCACTGCATCCCTATCTAGTGGCACATACTTGAAAACGTGAGAAATCTCACTGTATCCTTCCTGGTAAAATACTTTATAAATAAATAGATAAATGTATGTACATAATCAAAGAAATATAAGAAATTCATTTAGATATGAAATTAATTTACAAAACCATTAAAAAAGTTTGTAAAGTAGAGATCAGTTATTGTAACTGAGTTCAGGGCTACCATCAGAAATCTTGGGGCCCCCTACTGAGTTAATCATTTCGGCCCCCTTCCATCGGCAGTCCATTTCAGTAAACTAATTAAAAATAAGAAATTTTGCTGCTTATTCTTCTTACCTGATTTTACGGGAGTGTGCTACATCTCTGGTGTCCCAGCAAGGGAATAAAAAAGTGTTCCCTAGTAGGAGAGCATTACATCTGTACCTCTACTTGGTGCAGACTATACTAATCCTTCCATTACTGATGAGCCACAGACGCCACAGCGCACTGGGGAATATAGTGGCATAGAGGGACCCTTACATCTGTAGCTCTTAGACAAGCTGCACAGAGTTTGGCAAGGGCCAAAGTCCCCTGGAGCCACTGGGCCCCTGAACATAGGGCTGTCATCCCCGCGACAGTGGCCCTGTTTAAGGTTTTGTACAAAGGCTGGCCGCAAATAACAAAAACAATTTTTTTTTCTGTATGGGCTTATTTTGCCTAATTTAGTGCTCCGCTCAGCTGTTCTATTGGGCAATCAATTGTGTTATAGCACCCACAAGGTGTTCTTGCTGCCACAGACTGCATGAATCCAGAACTATATTCAAAATCTGAGGACCCCATTGTGTTCCTATTGCTAAAATGGGGATGCTAACAGGGGAAAACTCTGCTCCTGCAGGTTTCCACGTAGCGTCCCCATTTTAGTGTAAGATTCCAGGGCAGGTGCTACTTCAACACCTTGCCCTGGAAGGAAACAATACCCTCGGGGATACTCGTGGTAGCGGTTTCGCACCACTGCGAGTATCACATCCTGGAATCCATAGGACTCCATG
Organism: Leptobrachium leishanense; assembly: GCA_009667805.1. Lineage (NCBI taxonomy): Eukaryota > Metazoa > Chordata > Amphibia > Anura > Megophryidae > Leptobrachium > Leptobrachium leishanense. The sequence goes on along the minus strand of CM019067.1, from coordinate 191,898,570 downwards.
CAGGGTGCGGTGCCATGCTGCAAGATCCCGCTGCGGAGTGATCGAGGAGGGAGCCTGAGGACTATTTGTCCCCTGTCTCACTCTGCTCCCAGCAGCAAGAAGCAGCAGATCGCACCACTGTTCTCGTTGAAGGATGAGAGAGGAGTATCGGATTTATTGGTGGGGGGTTTAGCTGGTGCTAAAGGATTCTGCAAAAGAGGAATCAGTTAGCACCAGTTTCTAAGTGACTGTAAGTTTTATGTTAACCCATCAGTATGGCATTTCGCATTTGGACTTTGTAATACCTTACTCCTCCTAACGCTAATTACTGATTGCGCTCTCCATGTTAAGTACAGGATGCACAAAGTCCAGTAAGCTCACGCAAGCTAGCTCAATCACGAATGCGCTAACGGATATAACGAGGTTTAGCTTTAGGAATGTAATATGGGTGGCATGTGTTAAAGTCACTTATCCTGACGTTAACGCTTACTCAATCGAACCCTACAGTTAGCGTCCACTAGGGAACAGAGCCTTGAGTATTTTATAAGAAAATTTTCACATGTATGTACCAGAGCCTGCAATAATATCTGTGCAATGCTGTGACAGCACATTATTGCCTTATTTTATAGCCAATAGGGATGTGCGTTTCGGGTTTCGGAATTTCGGAATTTTCACGAAATTTCCCGATTCTGGTCTTTCGATGCGGCCGAAATTCCGAAATTTTTTAGATCCGAAAAAGTCGAATCGGAACTGTTTTCCGAGCCGAATCGAAAAATTTTCGGAATTTCGAATGGACTTGAAATGTGTCAAATCGAAATCTATTGGTTTGAAACGAGAACAGACTTTTCGAAAAAACGAAAAATTTACCAAATCGAAAATTTTTCGGAATTTTCGAATGGACTTGAAATGTGTCAAATCGAAATCTATTGCTTTGAAACGACAACAGACTTTCCGAAAAAACGAAAAATTTGCCAAATCGAAAATTTTTCGGAATTTTCAAATGGACTTGAAATGTGTCAAATCGAAATTTATTTTCCCTCTATTCATGATTTCAGTTCCATTCGGGATTTCGGTTCCATTTCGGTAAGTCTGGACATCGTATATCTAACTAGTATCGGTTATATCGCTGATTCTGTAAACTTTTTTACTGTTTCCAATGATCCGATAAAAATTTTCGTATTTGGGTCAGATCCGATTCGTCCGCGGGTCGCGCATGCGCGCGCGCGCGCATGTCGTAACTTTATTGAGCCAGTTTTATTGACAACTTTTTGAACAAAATATTGTTTTTATTATTCTTCATAATGGCCGCTGAAAGAGAGGAGTGCCGTACAAGCACCTCATCATCTCATGATGAACCACCGGCACCCAGTAAGAAACGGGCCCCCAATATGGCGTTTGAGGAGATGTTGGAGCTGGTACGCATCTTTGATAGCAAAGATTATGATTGCCGGAAGGGCCCTTACCGCAGGAAGTCTAACGCCAGGAAGGATCGTATCTTAGACAAGCTACGCACCACCATTTTGGAGTTATTCGGGAAGGACAGGACAAAGGACCAGCTCAGGAAACGCTGGTCTGATTTGAAAGTACGTGAGCAGGAGCAGCTGAGACGCATCCGCCGCGTCATAGCGAAACGTAAGTGTCATGTTATATTGTAAAGCGCTGCGCAAACTGTTGGTGCTATATAAATCCTGTATAATAATAATAATGTGCTTGCATGTGCTAATGTGCACAGAAATACGTTTATTTATCTAGTCCTTTTTTCATGCAATGTGATTGTGTATAGCTTTGCGTTTTCACGACTCATCATACATGCAGTTTTGCCATAGCTCTTCCTTTTTGTGATTTTACGTATTCGTGAAAATTGTGACATTTGATGTATGTAGATGAAGTTACAATGCTGGATTTCTTTTGGCACTGTGTGTAGTCTGTAGTGTGCTGGGGGGGAGGTTGTTGTGATTGAGTGATGCATACGAGATGACCCGCAGCTTGCCTAATATTGGCTCCCACCTGCGCATCAATAAAAATCTCTGCGTCTCTGCTAAGTGATAGGATGGGACATGTAGTTCTTCTGAAAGTGCATCCAAACAGAGCTGTGTTCAATACAGCCTCAGCAGCTGCTGAATTGTTGCAGCGCAGCGATTCAGTTTGCTGCAGCAGTGTCATTGAATGCTTTAGATGCAAATTTCAAAACAAAATGGTGGATTTCTGTTGTTGTTTCTGCAATATCCAGTTTTATTATTAGCAGAAACTGAAAGTGAAACTGAGGCTGAGGCCTTCTATAAAATAACTAAAAGCAGTCAGCACAATGCGCTTTGTACGCACACAACACAAATAATAGTTTTTATTGAATAAACGTAATGTTTACTTCTGAAAAAAATATATAATTGAACGGTAATATATGTCTGTGCAGAGGAAATAAATAAATATTTTGTGACTTTAGACCTATGAGATGGGAGTAGTGGGGGGTCAAGCTGGTAGTGGGTAGTGGAGGGGTGTCGCAATACTTTCGGCAATATATTGTATAGATATACCATTTTTTCCAGTCTGCATTATTTACATGTTATTTTTTGGATTTGGCAGAAGACAGGAAGAAAGCAGCATCTGCCCGGGCAGGGACCAGTGCCCCAGTGGAGGAGGAGGGGGAGCCACGGGCGTCCACCAGCGCTGGTATATACTGTTTTATTTTGCAACGACTTTTGGTCAAAAACAGAAACATTTTTTGTTTACTGTATTTTAATTTAATTTTTTTATGTATAGCACAAGAGGAGCAGGAGGAGGAGCAGGAGGAAGAGGAGGATGGCGATGATGGAGAGAGGGAGCCGGAGCCGGTGCAGCAGGAGGCCGCCAGTCCAGGTTTTTTTTTTTTACTGTTGTATTTTGTATCGACTTTTGTTCAAAAATAAATCAGTTTTGTTGTTTACTGTATTTTTTATTTCTTTAATTTCTTACATATAGCACTGGATATGCTGACGGTGGTGGTGGGAGGAGTCAGAGGAGTCGGAGCCTCAGGAGGCCGCCAGCTCTGGTATATACTACTGTTATATTTTTTCAAGACTTTCAGTCAAAAATAGAAACCTGCTTTACTTACTGTATTTTCCTTCTTTCATTTATTGGATATATAGAAGGAGAAGCCAGACGCCGACGGGAGGCGATCGGCGAGCTTCGCCTGGCAGCTACCGCCATCAACTCCCTACAAGAACTGCTCCAGGAACTGCGGGAGCACATAACCAATGCCGCAGACCTCCTGGAGCAGCAGTGAGACCAGTGGCAGCCTCCTCCAGAATGTGCCTCAGCTGCTCCTGCTCGCGTGCCTTGAGGTCGGACCAGCGTTTTCAGAGATGGTCCTTCGTCCAGTCCTTCCCGAACAGCTCCAGGATGGTGGTGCGTAGCTTTTCAAGGATACGATCCTTGCGGGTGTTATTCTTCCTGCCGTAAGGGCCCTTACAGCAATCGTAATCTTTGCAATCCAAGATGCGGACCAGCTCCAACATCTCCTCAAATGCCAGTAACTTGTTGGGCAGTTTGCCATCCTTGGCATGTTCCCTTCCCTATGTTAATATGTTGTAAATAAATTTTCTATTTTTTCACTATTTTCCTGTTTGTGTGCGTTGCTTTTCCTTACTTAATAAGTTAATATGTATTGCTTGGTTTCCACACTGTTAAAATTATATGTACATAAATGTATTGACATTTCTATGGACCCTTTGTCATAAATTTGTCAACATATTTGTGGCCATGAATGTGACTGTGCACATTCTACACTTCCTGCCTGGCCAAAAAATGTCACACACTAACACAACCTTGTTGTACGGCCTTGAGATTTGATTACCGACGTGGCCTGGTTTTTTGTTAAGCTTAGGCGATGTCACAACAACACGGATTTTTGTCCACAGTCACATTCATTGTATAACCAAGAATTTATCAAAAAATATTGATGGCAGCACTGCGTGAAGTCTTCTCCGACACAACCCAAAGATCCTTAGTGCGGCTCAGGTCTAGTTTATTTGTCCCTGTTTGCAGCTTCACACAACACCTCCTCCCAGCTATGAGCTCTCTCTCTCCCACCGCTGCCCGCTAAGACGCTGCCCGCCAACATGGTCACGTCTTTGCAGGAAGACAACAGCGTGGGGGAACAGCAGCTGCTGACAGTCCCAAGACCTCGTCACAATGACGTCAGTTTTGGAGTTAACCCCTAACTGTGACCAATGGTGGAGATAGGGGGTTCATTGGAACCCCTATCTCCCGATCCGCGGCAGCTATCGGTTGGTTAATGTTTGGTATCTTTGGATCGACCAGAGCATGGCCTTTCCAACAATACCAAACATGACAATGTTAAAAATTTAAAAAATTAAATAAAAAAAAAAAAAATACAGTTTTTGTTTTGTTTTGTTAATGCAGCAATATTGTTGCCATTTCAATTATAATGTGAACAATGATGCTGCACTAAGGATTTTTGTATGGGGTGCGTTTGTTAAAAATAGTAATTGTCACCCAAAAAAATATAACAAGTCCCCTTTTCAATTTTTTTTAACAAACGCAACTCATAAAATATAACCGCAAACACTCGCATGTTAAAATGTGAAAAAAACACTTTACACCTTGTAAAACAAACATTGAAAATTCTAATTTTATTGCATTTTTTGTTATAATATACAGACAGGACATGACGCATACATATGATAATGATATATATGAATCATCTGCCGAGTCTGCCGGAAAGAACGATATATAACATGTCTGGGTCATATTATAAAAGAAGGCTTCAAAACGCGTTTAAACAAGAGGAGCGAAACTGATAAAAATTAGCTCAGCAGCAGACCGCAGTGCCGCACACAGGCGTGAAGGGAAGCCGTGAAATGCCTCAGCAGCGAAAGGGTTAATTTATATTTTTGTCTGTTTTAAATCATTTTATTTTATTATTTTTTTCATTTCAGATCATTTTGATGTACAACGATACAACGGAAGTAAGAACTTCCAAAAAAATAGGGGATAACCCAAGGATCAATTAGAAAAACAATTATTTTCCAACAACTTTATTATAATAATGAAACAATTCACACAACAAAACAATTTAAAAAACACAAAATAGAGAATGGAGTATACGTAAGGTATATCTGGGAAGTTATATGTCCAATGAAACCATAAATATGTGCCACAAATACAACTATTGATTAATTAAATAAGCATATATGGGTATCAAAAATAAGTGGACTAGGCCTATGGCCACGTGGGTGCGGGAGGTGAATGATAAGGAAAAACCCCCCTGTAGAAAAAATCAATTGTATAACAATTAGCGCTTCAAAAAAGATTCCAGATTCTAATCAAATCAAAAGACACTAAAAATAGCTATGTATCTTCTCGTAAAATACAATATATTGACGTCCTTACACAGAGTAATACCACTCTTGATGAAGCCGTGATAGGAAACGGCGAAACGCGTTGAGTCTTTACTCTGAGTATTGTACTCTTATTTTAACAGACACTATGACTATCCAATTTAGTATACAGTTCTGGTAATTTGGTTAAAATTTTGGTCGGTGACCACGTGGTGCGGCCGTTGTGCATCTGTACGCATGGTTGAATTGGTCTTAAATTGCATCAGTTGCGACAATTCTGTAGTAACTATTGTTTGATTTAGAAAATGCTGTTTGGCCCGGCGATAAAAGTTATATGACCTAGTAGGAAGTTTTTGGGCGTCTCTGCAGTGTGGTTGCTGCGCACATGCACCTATGATATATAAATAATTATAACTGCCTCTAGTCGTGTTAACCCTGCAGCCCTTATCGTTCAACATACTGGTATAGGAATACGCTGGTTTGGTCAATGTTATATGACTGATTAAATCTACTATTCTGGTGGTCATACGGTGCAGGTGCTGTGTATAGACATCTATGATATAAATCGCTTTCAATCACTCTGCAGGCACTATCACTTGACACTAAGCTTGGCGTGTTTATATAGTGAGGTAATAATTGATGTTATACAATAGATTTTTTCTACAGGGGGTTTTTCCTTATCATTCACCTCCCGCACCACGTGGCCATAGGCCTAGTCCACTTATTTTTGATACCCATATATGCTTATTAATTAATCAATAGTTGTATTTGTGGCACATATTTATGGTTTCATTGGACATATAATTCCCAGATATACCTTTACGTATACTCCATTCTCTATTTTGTGTTTTTTAAATTGTTTTGTTGTGTGAATTGTTCATTATTATAATAAAGTTGTCAGATCATTTTGATCAACTATTTTTCCGTTTTATAACATTTTTCTTCTGGTTTTTATTTTTAAAGTCAGACCATTCGGGTGAGTTTACCGTTTTTTAAATCGTTTTGTTCTTTTTTTTTGTTCCTTGGCTTTCATACCATTTTTTTAATGTGATTAAATAAATAAAGTTGTGAAATGTATATTCATAAGAAAAAAAGGATCTTTATTTAATAAAAAAAAAAACACGATAGAATCGCCAGAATTATCGTATCGTCAGAATGAATTATCGGATCCGAAAAACAAACCAAAAATTTATTATAAAAAAATATATAAAGTATAAAAAAGTAAACCATAGTACTTTACATGAAAACGAATAGAGTTAGACACTTTGAAACGAGGAGAACAGACGTTCCGAAAAAAAATAAAATTTCCGAAATCACGAAAAGTCGATACAAAAAACGAGCAAAGTGACCCGAAAATACGAAAAATGGTCGAGATTCCAAAAAAATGTACACAATCGAAAATTTTAAACATCAGAACAAATCGAACCGAAAAAAAAATCGGTGCACAAGCCTATTAATATCTAACATCCCGATGTGAAACATCAGGACTTTTGCATTAGATTTCGACCATTTTATTTTTTTAACTTCTGGATAGTCGAAAATCAAAATCTATCCAAAAAGTCCCAATGTTTCACATCATTCTGAACTTTGTTTGGATAGAGTAAGTCCGTGGGCGTGCGGCCGTTAAATGTATATACCAGTGGCGTCGTAACATGGGGGCGGGGGTGCGGCCCGCACCAGGTGACACCCGCCTTTAGGGTGACACCGTCACCCTAAGGGCGGGTGTCTCACCCTCCGCCGCGTTTTTCGCTCCCAGCTTCGGCGCTCGCCTGGAGGAAACACGTCACCAGCCAATCGCAGCTGGTCACGTGGCTCCCCCTGGCGAGCGCCCAAGCTCCGCGCCGCCGGACGCTCTGAGGGAGCGAAAAAGGCGGCGGAGGTGAGCTGGGGCCATTATCATGAGGTGCTGGGGCATTCCATGTGCTGGGGCAAATCCATGAGGAGCTGGGGCATATCCATGAGGAGCTGGGGCATTCCATGTGCTGGGGCATATCCAGGAGGAGCTGGGGCATATCCACGAGGAGCTGGGGCAAATCCATGTGTGAGCTGGGGCATATCCACGAGGAGCTGGGGCAAATCCATGTGTGAGCTGGGGCATATCCACGAGGAGCTGGGGCATATCCACGAGGAGCTGGGGCAAATCCATGTGTGAGCTGGGGCATATCCACGAGGAGCTGGGGCAAATCCATGTGTGAGCTGGGGCATATCCACGAGGAGCTGGGGCAAATCCATGTGTGAGCTGGGGCATATCCACGAGGAGCTGGGGCATGTCCACAAGGAGCTGGGGCATGTCCACGAGGAGCTGGGGCATGTCCACGAGGAGCTGGGGCATATCCATGAGGATGTCGGATGTCGGCCAAGCTTCCGGGAACTCCCCCTGAGGACTGGCGTCATCGTGCATAGCACGATGACGCCAGTCCTGGAGTTAACCCCTAGCTGCCACCAATGGTGGAGATAGGGAGTTCCAAAATGAACCCCCTATCTCCCGATCCCTGGCAGCTAGGGGTTAAAGTTTGGTATTGTTGGATCGGCCAGAGCATGGCCGTTCCAACGATACCAAACACGAATGTGAAAAACGTTTGTAAAAAAATTAAAAATAAAAAAATATTTAAAAAAATTTATAAAAAAAAATAAACAATTTTTTTTTCTTTTTTTTGGTTTGTTAATGCAGCAATATTCTTCCCATTTCAATTATAATGTGAACAATGATGCTGCACTAACGATTTTTGTATGCGGTGCGTTTGTTAAAAATTTTGTAATTTTCCCCAAAAAAAATGTAACGAGACCCCATCTCTAATTTTTTTAACAAGCGCACCCCATACAAAATATAACCGCAATTGCTCGCATGTTAAAATGTGAAAAAAAAACACTTTACACGTTGTAAATTATTGAAAATTCATATTTTATTGCATTTTTTGTTATAATATACAGACAGGTCATGACGTATACATATAATAATGACATATTATGAATCTGTCGAGTCTGACGGAAAGAACGATATATAATATGTCTGGATCATATACTAAAATAAGCCTTCAAAACACGTTTAAACATGATGAGCAAAACCGGTAAAAATGAGCTCAGCACAGAGGTGGGAAAAGCCTCAGCAGCGAAAGGGTTAATTAAAAAAACACGATAGAATCGCCAGAATTATCGTATCGACATAATGAATTATTGGATCCGAAAAACAAAAAAAAAATTATTATAAAAAATATATAAAGTAGTATTAAAAAAGTAAACCATAGTAGTTTTCATCAAAACGAATAGAGTTAGACAGCTTTGAAACGAGAACAGACGTTCCGAAAAACGAAAAGTTCCGAAAAACGAAAAATTGACGATATGCCGAAAACCCTTGTACAATTCCGAAAAACGAAAAGTTCCGAAAAACGAAAAGTTCCGAAAAACGAAAAATGGGCGATATGCCGAAAACCATGTACAATTCCGAAAAACGATAATTTCCGAAATAACGAAAAGTCGATACAGAAACCTAGTGAAGTTACCCGAAAATACGAAAAATGGTCGATATTCCGAAAAATAAATGTACCCGAAAACCGAATCGAGCCGAACCGAATCAAAACAGAAAGCAGTCGAAACGAGCCGAATCGAAAAGTTTAAAAATTCGAAAAATCGAATCGAATCGAAAAAAAAATCGGTGCACATCCCTAATAGCCAAAGTGAACTTTAACTTCAAGCATCTTCTTGAACAACTTACACCATAGGGGTTATTTACAGAGCACCGAAAGGTTGCTGACCTTTCGGTGCTCTGTTGTTCCCTGCACTTCAGGGGATCAAATTTCCTCACCCTGCCGTGAATTCACCATTCACCACAGGGTCCCCAAAGTGCAGGGAATCGGCCACCGCATGCCACCGCCAACCCACCGCAAACCCGTTTCCCGCTGCTGCAAAACCACTGCAAAACCGCGGACAGCCGCCAAACGCAGCCACCAAGCTGCTGAGCACTGAGCTGACCAGCCGCAAAAAAAAAAGCCAACAAGTCGCCGGACAGGTGAAAAAAAAACCTGTATGATTGAAAGTGTCAAAATTTAAACGTTGTTTGCAAACAAACTACTGAACAAAAATAACTTATTGAAGACCCTTCAATAATCATAAAAGCTGCGAACAAGCGGGGAGGTATAGTAATTCTTACCAAGGAGTATTTTGAAAACGAAACCTACAGGATCCTCAATGATGAGACAACTTATAAGAAACTGAAAAAGACCCAACATCGGAAATAAAGGATACATTTCACAAATTTATAGACAAAGGACAGGAATTGGCAATACTTAACGACCAAGAACATATGTACATCAAGATAGAACATCCGAAACTGCCTGTTTTTTTTACCATATTCCCAAAATCCACAAGAATGCTACACCATCTCCAGGTAGACCAATAGTAGCCAGAGTCCATATCTAGTAGAGTGTCAGAGTATATTGACCACATAATGAAGGAGAATCAGGTCAGAAGATGGTCGCCATTATGAGCCAGGCGGCCATCTTGTTCAGAATATTGGTTCACTTCAATATAACTAGGTAGATTTTAGTTGGAATTAGAATGAAGCTTACATAGAATTTTAGGAATGTGTTAGATTAGCAGAGAAGCAATTAAAATTAAGGAAGATCCGGGCCGTTCCTGGCACACAGGGACAGGATGAGGAATGGATACACCAAGGTCACAGAGGCCTGTAGCGAGACAAAGAAGAGCGTAGAAACAGACCAGGTCTTATCTACAACAAATAACAAACAAGCTCTAGGGAGGTGGGCACAGGCTGGATTGAGCGTGGTAGCAAATCATCTTCTGTCAAACCAACATGAAGCTTGCCAATTTACGATCAATGTATGGAATGTCTTTGTAATTGACCAAGGGAGGTACTGACCCACGTGGGGTGGGATAGTGTCACCGGGAGGTGGGTTAATTGGGATGTACCTAATTATGTATTGGGGTATAAAACATCATGTCACGGGGGAAGGGGGGTTCGGGGCTCAGTCTTAGTGATTCAATCCTGTCTGAGCATCTGTGATATCACAATAAAGTTTGCCTTTCCTGAAGAGACTCGTGTTTAGACAATACTTGCTCGTGTCGGTCCGGCCTCGTCCCGAGTGAACCAAGTGGATTCCGGTTACAATACTACAGCCCTTCTTATTACAAAATAAATGCCATCTCAAAGACACGCTCACTGCACTCCAAGAATTGGAAAAAGTGACACGGGAAGAACATTTTATAATAGTTACGGGCAACGTTCAGTTGTTCTACAGCAACAGCAAGAGTAAGCTCACTCCTAATGGAACAAATAGATTACATAGAAGAAGGAATCAGTTTGATCCTGAAAAATAACTTCTTCTGGTTCAATGGAGGCTTTTATATCAAACCAAAGGGTTGGCGATGGGAACTAAGTTTGCGCCGAGCTTCGCCAATATCAATATGGCAAACTGGGACCACTCATTAGTGGAGGGAAGAAAGGAAGACATTAAACTATACAAAAGGTACATAGACAACATTCTATTCATCTGAAAGGGAGCGAAGAAAACCTCCAAATCTTTATACAAGAAATGAATGCAAAATATCCTAACATTAAACTAGACATAAAGTGGAGTAGGGAACAGGTAAATTTTTTGGACCTAAACATTTTTATACAGGATAACAAATTAGAAACTAAAATGTACTTCAAAGAAGGAGTGCCCAAAGGTCAGATGATCCGCATTAAGAGGAATTGCTCCAAGACCATAGATTTTGAAGAACAAACTAACCATCTCACTAAGGTCCTAGAAGAGAAAGGATATGACCATGCAACTCTGGCGTACACTCAGAATGAAGTCAGGAACCTTGACAGGAAAAAAGTTCTGACCTACAAACCAAAAAATAATGAATCATCTTTGCCAGGACTTCCTTTTATTTTTTCTTTTAAATCAGCAAAATAGACACATTAGAAAAATCGTGAGAAAATATTGGACTATTTTGAGACAGGATCCGATGCTGAAAGAAATACTACCAACAGCACCCCATTTCATATGCAAAGGAGCCCTGAATCTTAAATCCAAAATAGTCAGAAGTGAATATCCACAACACCATAAGCAAAAGGACCACTTCAACGTAGGAAAGGGCTTCTTTGGATGCGGCCACTGCATCAGCTGCAGAAGTACGAACAACACAAAAAGACACATTACCACCATACCAAAGAAGAAAGGAGACTACTAAATCCCATATGTAAATACATGCTTCACGACCAATGTCATCTACGTACTCATTTGTCCGTGCGGCAAAAGATACATAGGAAGAACTACCAGAGCACTAGGAGTCAGAATAAGGGAACACGTGCGTAACATAACTAGGGGTATGGAAACGCACAGTGTCCCACTGCATTTTAAGAAATTCCACCAGAAAAATCCAAGGAGTCTCCAATTCATGGGACTCAAGAAATTCAAAAATGGAAGAAGAGGCAGCGTTCTTGTGAAATCCTTAGGCCAAGAGGAAATTAAATTTATATATGAGTTCGATACTGCACAACCCAAAGGACTTAATGCAGACTTTGAGCTCTGTCTCTTCCTATAATACTCCTTCTCCCTGATCTAACCAGTTATTGCACTTATTTTCCGAGCCCCTGATACTCAAGATGCACCAATTCCCCACTAGTATGCCTTTAGCCTCTGGTCCCAGCGTTGATTTATCTCATCCATTACATAATAGTTTAGCCCTTCATATTCACCCTGTCAGGTATATTACACAAAGGAATTTTAAAATGGATGCCTGTAGCCATTTTGTTTTTAAAGACAGTTAAAATTTTCTCTAGGTTTAGAAATGAACGAGATTTTTTTTACAGAGTTCATTCCTGGGTGAAGTCTTTTATATTTTTTTTAAGAAGTGCCAGACATGAAGGAACCTAGAATGTTTGTGTGTGATAAGGCTAGGGTTAAGTGCTAAGACGTGTCATAATTAAATTTATTGGTCTGTCTTAAGTTTTTAAAACAAAAGAGATTTTGTCTTTTGGGTATAGGAATAAGAGTTAATATCTCTAATATAGATTTATATTTACAAAATATATGTTTATAATCAAGGTATATTTTATTATATTTACAGTAGGAAATATATACTCCAATAAATATTGTATAAAGTATATAATTGGTAAATAATAAAGCTTACTAAAGAATAGATTCTGTTGAGTTAACCAGAAAAGAATTTAGCTGATAGTAAGTAATTTCAAAAGGGAGTAGGGATATAAATCAGATGGAGACATCGTGTCTAGTGACTGAGAGAGAGGTTCTTTGTTACATCAGATTGACCTTTTGACCCGAGATAGGAATATTAAAAAGAAATGGTGGAATTAATTAAGAAGTGCAATACTGCCCTCTAGAGGATAGTAAATATTAGATTTGATGTATCAATAATATTGCCAGTGACGTCAAATTGGCTATAATAAGTGGCAGTGTTGGTTGCGAGAGTCGGAGATTCCAGCATTCAGACTCACACCGCAATGCATTCAGACGTCCAGTACACATGACACTCTGAAAGGCGGAGATTCCAGCATTCAGACTCACACCACGATGCAGGCAGATCCCAAGACATGAGGCAATCTAGATTCTCACCAAATTTCTGACTCTCACCAAATCTCTAACTCACATGCATTGATTATCTGATATCGATAATCTTCACATATTCCAAAACAAAGCATCACATAGAAAATTCCAAGACTTATCAACATCCAAATTGGACAGGTAATGTATGAAAAAAAAAAGAATTAATGTAATTATATATATTTGTAGATATTCTTGCAACGTAGACTGAGATTTCTCAGATACTTGGGTTAGATCCAAATTCTAAGTATTTTCTATTCTGCAGATAGAAATATGAAGAAGTGGATATAAGGATTTATTCCTAAAAGAAATGTTGTAAGATTGATACCAATATATATTGAATTTGGAAATTACTGTGATTAAAATTAATAAGCAAGGAATTATATAACTACAAAATAAAAAGCAAAAGATTAGAAGTTTGATTCTCGAGATTAGGGGAGGATTCACTAAATAAGTTTTTATTACTTATCATTAAATTAGCTCATCTTTTGTTGATCCATGTAGCTTAGAGATATATATATATCTATAAGAGCTGGCTGGTTAAACATTGTTTGCTGGTAAATGCATGTTGTATTAAGCAGAAATGTTTATTAACCATTTGTGTATTAGTTACTAACTGATAAGGTAAATGATATTAATCATATATGCAGTTACTAACCGGAGATACATATATTGTGAAGCTAGTTTTTATATGCTGATGGATTGTGGTTTGTAAATTTTTGTTTATGATATGAGATTTGAAATTTTTTGTATACGTAATAAATATATATATATTTTTATCCAATTATTGATTATTGTATTTTTCAAAGCAAAACACAGGCAATTAAAAGAATTCAGGAGAATTTATAGGAAATATAAACGATTGATATTTGTGTCTCGTATAAGTTTCTTATGAAATAATAATCCCTGATATATTGGAGGCAACTGCTGAGGTAGGTCCAGTAAGTTCAGGAAGTCCAATATATAACGTGTTGTATTCACGTGCAGAGATTATATCCGACAACCCATAACAAGTACGTAACAAATTCCCACCCTAACGGACCTATGTATTCCACTGGCGTCAGTAAATAGAACCTTTACAATATTTTCATCCACTATGTCTCTAATTTCCTAACTCAGTCCCTGTATCTTCCCCTACAGAATGTAGTGATTAATACAACCATACCAATTATCCTTTACTGCATCCCCTTAAGCCCATTACGACCTTAGGTCACCGGGCAGATCCTTAACCTGGGACATAGAATATACAGTATATGAAACCCAACATCCGTAGGCAGGGTTTTGTATAATTTCAGCATTCCCTTTGTCCCCACATAGGGCACTGTTATTTGTGATATAAATTGCATTGATTTTTAAACAAACTTTTAACAAGCCATGAAAGCACTACAGCACTTTAATATTTTTATTATTATACCACAGGGCTGGGCTATATAGCACATACAGGGATTACACTTTTAATTAAGTTATGCACTAGCACTTTAGCCCTCCAACTTCTTAGTAACGTACTGCATGCTTAACTGCACCTATAAGAATAACTGTTTTGAATAAATCATTCTATGTCCAATTAAATGGCACATCGTAATAAGGACTCCACTACACGGGGTTTATATGAACACCAAAATAATTAGGTAGACTTCACGGTCCGCATTCACAGTATGGCATAAAGAGCACTGGTAACTTTCCACTGTATCACGTTAGACTTCAAAGACTTCTATATCACTAACCAATAATCAATTTGGGGTACTGAATAAAGGTCTGTCTTTTGTCTCCAACCCAGGATTTGATACATTCAAATGGGTTAAATGGACATCAATCTCTTTGCTAGGAAACATGTGCTCTATAAATAACTTAATTGGAATTGGAAGAAAAAATGCACCAACCAATTGGACCTCACGGTACAGGAATTACAGTGCTTAGAAGACATGGTCTCCCTTCTAGAAGAAAGCGATGAACTAGCAACTCCAACTCATACGTTAAGTGTTAAATCAAGAAGTCTCTTCACTCCACCTATTAACCCTTCACTGCTGAGCCATTTCACCGCTGTGTGCTGAGCTCTTTTTTACCGCTTTTGCTCATCATGTTTAAATGCATTTAGAAGCCACATTTTATTACATGACCCAGACATATTATATATTGTTCTTTCTGGCAGACTCCGCAGATTCATAATATATAATTTTTATATGTATACGTCATGTCCTGTCTGTATATTATAACAAAAACGCAATAAAATTAGAATTTTCAATCATTTACAGTGTGTAAAGTGTTTTCCCCCACACTTTTTCACATGAGCGTTTGCGGTTATATTTTCTACGGGGTGTGCTTGTACAAAAATTAGAAATGGGGACTCGTTACATTTTTTGAGGGGCATTACGTGATTTTTTTGCAGACAGTGGCGGTGTGCTTTACACCTCTGCATCTGACGCTTTCCATTGCACTTGATGATGTAAAGCTTGGATGCAGCTGCTCGGCCATGGAAACCCATTCCATGAAGCTCTCTGCAGACTGTTCTTGAGCTAATCTGAAGGCCACATGAAGTTTGGAGGTCTGTAGCGATTGCAGAAAGTTGGCGACCTCTTCGCACTATGCACCTCAGCATCCGCTGACCCCGCTCCGTCAGTTTACGTGGCCTACCACTTCGTGGCTGAGTTGCTGTTGTTCCCAAACACTTCCACATTCTTATAATACAGCTGACAGTGGAATATTTAGGAGCGAGGAAATTTCACGACTGGATTTGTTGCACAGGTGGCATCCTATCACAGTTCCACGCAGGAATTCACTGAGCTCCTGAGAGTGACCCATTCTTTCACAAATGTTTGTAAAAACAGTCTGCATGCCTAGGTGCTTGATTTTATACACCTGTGGCCATGGAAGTGATTGGAACACCTGATTATGATTATTTGGATGGGTGAGCAAATACTTTTGGCAATATAGTGTATATCCTGTTCTGTTGTATTGCATTGTCTTGAGATGCACCCACACTGAGTGCTTAGTAAAGGTTCATTGCTACCCTCCTTGTGTATTCTGTATGAAAAGGGCTGACACCCCTTGGGCAAGCACCCTTCCCTGTCTCAGGTGCTCCACCCACAGGTTCTATTTAACCTTGAACTACAGGGAGCTCCAGAATGGATTTAGTCCTTAGTAAGTGTGTTAATCCCATAAAAGCAGTCATTAGGTTGGCACGATAGCACCTGCCAAGGGTGGAATACATTGATGCTGTTAGCCAGGGGCGTATTAACCATTAAGCAGAATAAGCACGTGCTTAGGGCATCAGGTTCAAAGGGGACACCACAAAGGGGAGAAAAGGATGAAAAGAAAAAACGAATTACATTTTGTAAAACAAAATTGATAAAACCAGTGCAAATTGATCATAATCAGTGGCGGAACTATAGGGGGTGCAGGAGGGGCCACAGCACCCGGGTCCATGAAGCTTGGGGGCCCTCAAGCCAAAACAAAGCTGTCTGGCTTGCAGAGAACAGCTGAAGCCATCATCCAACAGCTTCTGGCTTCAGCTGTGACAGGTAACTGCTAGGCAGCCAATGGCAACAGGCAGCGCAATCATATGGGAAACACTGACTCCTCACCACCCTCCCCCTACCCAGTCCACTCACTGCACGTGGAACAGCCTGCACTGGGAGGGGGAGAAGAATGAAGAGACTGGGAGCCAGCAACCTATTACACAGACTCACTCACAACATACTTTTTTTAGTATAGTTTTATTTTTTAATAAAAAAATTGAAGCTCAGGGTGTGTGGGTGTCTTTTTAGGGGCCCTTACATGTATTAAGTGTGAGCGGGTGTCTTTTAGGGCCCCTTCCAGGTATTCAGGGTGTGTGAATGTCTTTTTAGGGACCCCTCCAGGTATTCAGGATGTGTGGGTGTCTCTTTAGGGGCCCCTCTAGGTATTAAGGGGGTGAGGGTGTCTTTATAGGGCCTCCTCCAGGTATTCAGGGTATGTGAGTGTTTTTTTAGGGGCCTCTCCAGGTATTCTGTGTGTATGGGTATCTTTTTAGGGCCCCTCCAGGTAATCAGGGTGTGTGGGTGTCTTTTTAGGGTCCCTCCAGGTATTCAGGGTGTGTGGGTGTCTTTTTAGGGCTTCTCCAGGTATTCAGGGTGGGCAGGTATCTTTTTAGGGGAACCTAAAAATAGATGCTGTATTGCATTTTTGTAGAACTTTATGTAGCCTAAGCTTGGCTTAGTTTGTACAGTATTTTGTGTTGTCATACGTATACATTTTTGTACTGCTGCAACCTGCATTGGATTTCTAGTCAGATAAGTCAACAACTAAAATGGACTAGGTCAGCGTGAAAAGAAGGGGGCACCAAGATTTGTCAGTGTTTAGGGCACCAGTGAGTCTTAATACACCCCTGCTGTTAGCAGGCTTAAGCAATTTATGGCCATTCGTTGTGAACTAAATTTTCACCATTTTCAACAGAGTTTAGGGTTAAAAACCTTTTAAAAAGTCTTGAATGGGTTAAGAACTGCTGTGATCCTGAAGGGGTAAGAATTGTTGTAAGCTTTTAAAGGGTTAAATCAGATAAAATCTCTAAATGTTTAAATGCATTAAGTTGCTGTTGCTATTCCTTTTGAATATGTTGTTTGGTGTGCTCTTCTCCTGGTCTGTTGCATTACATTGTCTTGAGATGCACCCACACTGAGTGCTTAGGAAAGGTTGCATGCTACCATCCTTGTGTAATATATATAAATATCTGTCCTGTTCCTCGATAAATCCCTATTTATTCATTTATTCATTGTATCCTCACCTCCAGTGTGGCAGACAGCTTGGCAAACCGAATACTTAGCAACCAATCCACTTCTATGATTTTGTCCCCAAATCCATTTCAAAGGTTTAACAAACAATTGTTTGAACTTTTACAACACGCCATAGATGGAAGCTTAATTACACCAATGACCATAAAACTCTTTGGCAAACATCACCTACTGTGACCACTTTCCCAAGGTCCACAAAGATCTCGTTAATCCACCATTGCAACCTGTCATCTCGGGGGAACAATAATATCACTGACAAAATTATTAAATATGTTGACAACTTCCTGAAACCATCGGGACAGCTCCTCCTGTATTTGAAAGACACAACAGACACCTTTAGACACCTATCTCACATTAAAATACCATCACAGTGTTTATTTTAATTTTTTTAAATTCTTTATTTAGGAATTTCAAACAGGGTCACAAGTCGACCAACAAAACCACAGCCACACAGGGCCCCGGGGTGGCCATAATTCGCGATTTGGCAGCAACATCCGCGGCGACCGCAATCACGTCTCGTGGGGCATCTTGGGGGGCTGCAGCGGCCTTGCGAATGCGGTAAACTGCACTAAACATTTCCGAGACTCCATGCGGGGACTCTGATACTTGACTTGCCAGGCAGTTTACATAAGGGAGTAGGTCTGCCGTGGTAACCGATTCTGGGAGGCCTCGGACGCATATGTTGCGTCTACGATGACGGGACTCCAGCGCCTCTACCGAGCGTGTCAAAAGTTCAACTTGGGACCTGAGTGCGTGCACCTGCGTCGACAGGACCACCTGTTCACCTGTCAAGTTTGCGGTCTGGGCCTGCACCGCCACCACCTGCGAACGTACCACCTCCACCTCAGAGCATACGCCAGATAATTCAGTCATCCAGATTGATTTGATTTCTGGTATAAAGCTTTGATAATCCTTCATCGTGGTGGGGTGCATGTCGAACGGAGCAGCCATGGGGGTCTCGGCAGGGCGTGGAAGTGTCGCTGCAATGAAAGCCGAGGCAGTCCCCTCAGGGGTATCCGAGATCAGCCGTGGTCGCAGGTCCTCTCCGTGTTGCGGGCTGGTCGTCATCTGTACCAGGGTCTCCTCATCCGATATTGGGTGTTAGCATCAGAGCCACCCTCAGAGGGCTCCGAGGTTGTAGCTGCAGCCTCGAGCAACGCCGCCGCCAGAGCTTTCTTCCGCTTCTTTTGTGCTCTCTTTCTAGCAGCAGCACTCATTGTAGCAGGATCCCTGTCTCGGGGTGTCGCGGTGAGACAATTGGTCCCTTGTCCCATATGCCAAGAGCCTTCATCCTCTTCAGAGGAGCCATAGCCCGGAGGAAGGAGGGAAGGGGAGGTTGCAATTAGGGATGAGCTGTTCGGTTCGATATGTTAGAAGTTCGCATCAAACATCGGCCGTTCGACAGTTCACGAATTTTGAACATTTCCGCGTGTTCGGTTCGAGTTCGAAAAATAATAATAATTTGAAAAAGTATAAAAAATGCTTAAAAAAGCCATCCAAAGCCTGCATAAGTTTCACCATAATTTAGCCAAAAAATCACTAAACTTGTTCCGCGTGTCCTTAAACGTCTCTTTTCATACAGGCTGCCACCCCAAGTAGTAGTTTATGAATAGATTAAAGGAAAACCATTTACCGTCATTTCAAACGTCATTTTTTTTAAAAAAATATTTCTATACATCCTACAAATCCGCCACTTCACGGGCAGGTTATGGGGACCTCCTAGGCACGATATTTGAAGGAATTTGTCGTTTTTATTCTTAACCTTTATTTCATGGAAAACTCACTGTTCCTTTAAAAACGTTTTTTTTTTAACTTTTTGTCCTTGTTTCCTGTCCCCCAGGGCACTACCCGGACCCCCATACACCTTTTATGGCAAATATTGTGCATATATGCCCTCTTGGAGGGCACTCTAAAAATCGAACTTTTGAGTCCCATTGACTTACATTGAGTTCGATTCGTGTTCGCGTTCGAACTCGAACTTTTGAAAAACACTTTTGAAAAACACGGGGGTGTTCGGCTCATCACTAGGCGCAATACCCGCAGGGCGACTATTATTTAAAGAGTCTCTAATGTCCGGCTGTTTGGAATCTGCTAACCTGCTCTGCGGTATCGATTTCAATTTCTTCCCCCATGGTTAGGCAGGGGTGAGGTCAGAGGTGCAGCCCGAAATCGGATCCGTCTAAAGTGCTGGGATATTCCTCTGGTTCCACAAGATGACTGCCGCGACCAGGCCGCACCAGGCCTGAAGATCTGGAAAGAGGACAATGCGCACTAAATTTTCCAGGAATCAGCGGCACCACCAGCGCCACAGGGTCCAGTCGACTCCGGGCTTCCAGGAAACCAAAACCAGGTGGGAGAGACGCTGTAGTCTCGCTTAGGGATGTGCGTTTCGGGTTTCGGAATTTCGGAATTTTCACGAAATTTCCCGATTCGTGTTTTCGGATGCGGCCGAATTTCCGAAAAATTTTAGATCCGAAAAGTTCAGATCCGAAATGTTTTCCGAGCCGAAACGAAATATTTTCGGATTTTTCGAATGGGCTTGAAATGTGGCAAACGAGGAGAACAGATGTTCCGAAAAACGAAAATTTTGTAAAAACGAACATTTTCTGAAAAACGAAAATTTTTCGAAAAAACGAAAAGTCGATACAAAAAACGGGCAAAATGACACGAAAAATACGAAAAATGGTCGATATGCCGAAAAATGTGCAATTCCGAAAAACGAAAATTTTCCGAAAAACGAAAATTTTGTAAAAACGAAAATTTTGTAAAAACGAAAATTTTCTGAAAAACGAAAATTTTTCGAAAAAACGAAAAGTCGATACAAAAACCGAGCACAGTGACACGAAAATAAGAAAAATGGTCGAAATTCCGAAAAAAAAATGTACCCGAAAAACAGGTCAAACCGAATCGAATCGAAACCGAAATCGGTCGAAACGAGCCGAATCGAAAAGTTTAAAAATCAAAAAAATTGAACCGAATCGAACCGAAAAAAAAAATCGGTGCGCAAGCCTAGTCTCGCTCCAAATCCGCTGAAACAGCAGAGCTCGTCAGGCATGTGTCTGCTCCTGTCCGTTGCTAGCCACCCACAGTGTTTATTTTGTTGTTTAGATGTGGAGAGCCTATACAGTTCAATTCCACAAGATAAGGGTCCTATATAAGAAATACTACCAACAGCTTAAGAGAAATCTGTCTATTGAACAAATCATATTCTTGTTGCAACTTCTTGAATTCATTCTAAGGAAAAAAATCTTTCTATTTAATGGCTGGTTCTATTTGCAAATGAGGGGGATAAAAATGGACACAGCCAGTGCGCCATCATCTGCTAACCTTTTCCTTGGCTTACAGGAAGAACAATACAAAATTCCAACCCACCATGTCATCCTTTACTTCCAAAATTGTCACCTGGACGTGGTACATTGGCAACATTTTAATTGTGTGGAATGGTACAAAGGATGAATTCAGTCCTTTCTGTGATACTTTAAATCAAAATGATTTGAATATCAAATTAACATCTGAAGTCCAAGAGATGTCCCTAAACTTTCTTCACATCACGGTCACAAAACAACTCGGGAATGAATGTGTAACGACAACTGTCTTTAGTAAGAATACATCTACTAACAGCATATTACATTAATGGAGTTTCCACCCATGTACACTCAAAACAGGCATTAAAGTGGGCCAATATTTAAGACTGAGACGCAATTTCCCAACTGTATAGGAATTTGCAAAACAAGCACATGACATGAGAAAGAAATTCAGGCGACAAGGCTACTCTAATAGGGTCCTTAAGCATGAGAGGAGCCTTTGTACACAAGGATACCCACCTGGGGTAATGAACCCACGTTAGAGTGGCTGGCAACACTGGGAACAAGAGCTCCTTTCTGGCCCAGAAGAAAAGAACCATGGCAGCAGAGTTTTTTTGGCATATGCAGGAAGCTATTCACAGCTACGACTCAGTTGTGTCAGCGGGTGCCGAGATGTGCTGGAGATATTGCATCTGAGTGGAGCTTTGGCATGAGGCTCTGGAACAGTTGCTAGCAGACATAGGAAAGTACCTGACTACTCTGATGTATTGGACCTATGGATGCCATTCCTACATGAGCAGCGCAAGAAGGAGTGGGAGGCTGAACTGGACCAGCTAGTCCAGGAAAAAATGGTCCTGGACGAGAGCTACAGAGCACTGCAGTGGCAGGCAGCTCTTGAATATTATCAGGTGGACAGTGACAGCTCTGGATTGTTGTATAAGAGCCATGTGGAAGACCCAGAAATGAGGAGCGACTCAAAAAAGCACAGATCGGATCTCGGTAAGTATTGAAAGACATTGTTGGGTCTGTCTGGGTTTGCCAGACACAGACTTGACGTGGAATTTATTGTTAATGAGGAATGAGAAATGGAGAAAGATGACAAAAAAACAGTAGATTATGATCAACTGCTGGTTCCCCAACAGATGGAGCATGAGAGTGTATATGGGGGCGAGTTTGAAGGGGAGAGACTATGGTCTCCACATATTTGACCTTGATGGATGGTAATGCTCTACAGTATTTCCTGGCAAGGGTATGTGAGACTGAGGTCCCCACTGTCACGGCCCTCGCTGCCGCAAGAAAGGCAGAGCTGCTGCTGGATACTTCACCTGGAAACCCTTATTTCTTTGCTGTGACCACCATCTGTATCAAAAACCCTCATCCGCTGTCATAGACCCTCATGTGTTGTACAAGACCCTCATCCGCTGTGAAAGACCCTCATCCACTGAGACCCTCATCTATTGTTGTAGGATGTGTCCTGCTGCTTGAGTTCCTAGACATTCACTCTCAGCATCCCTGGACTTCCACCTTCAGTTCCCTTGTATACCAGTACTCCTGTTTCTGCCCTGCCCACCTGTCAATCAACCCCTACCTATCCTGTCTCTGTAAGTACTCCCTGTATCTGTTGTCAGCCCTGTTCTTGCCATGTCCATCTGTTTGTTAGTCAGCCCCCTTTCTGCCCTGCATTTTGTGTGTTCTTTAGTTAACCCCTTCCTGTCCTGTCTCTGACTTCCCTCTGTATTAGTTAGTCAACCCTATACTAGCCTTGCCCCTCATCTTGTACTGTATTTGCTTAATAAACCTCCTTGTCACAACAACTGTGCCTCTAATGTGTCACTGCACCCCTGTGCTCATATTGTCACCCTTCTGGGGGGGCTGACCCCTGAAACCCACTGATAATTTACTGGGATGCTGGGCCAGGTCACCTACAGTATGTTCTGGGCCGAGGAAGCTTTACGCCCAGGGTTTGTTTGGAGAAGGCTTCAATCTCTCCCACAACTAGAGTCCATTGATGACCCATTGGACATTCAAGATGCGGGGCTGCTGGCCCAAATCCCCAGCTTGAGATGACAGCAGTCATGGAAGTCTTAGGCCTCATTTTGTTTGAGAAGCCAAACAAGATTTCAGCATGAAAGCACCAAAGAGACAAGTATATGCTCCTGCTCCTCCAGCCTGAGCGCACAGTGTGAATGCCCTGTATTTTATATGATCCTGCCTATTATGTCAAATAACATCAACGTTCTTGCAGCCATATTCATTAAAGTAGGCATGGCTTTTTAGCTACTACATATATATATTGATAAAAAAAAAATGAGAGCCCTCAACCTAACCAAACATCTAACAGGTTAAAAACACCTGGATAAGGCTTTACACTATGGGGGTTGTTCATAAAACACCATAGCTTGCCACTGCTGCAACAATGAAAAGCCAAAGAGAGAAAACAAAATGGTGGCAGGAGAAAAATCATTGAAGCATCTCCTGACCCTATTTCCCTTTTAGGAAACTGCAAAGTCTATTGTTGCAACAGCAAATTATGGTACTTTGTGAATAACCGCCAAAGAGGGTGAAATAGAGATGGAGGGTATGCACCTTGCTCCCTGTGTGTCATTGTGGAATTGTATAAATGTTTTCTTTTGGATTGTATAGGTTTTCCTGTATGTGACTAAAATATAACAAATTGAGGGAAGATCAAGAAATGGGGACATAAGAGGGGATGGTGAGGTGGAGAGAAGAACATTAGGAGATTAAGGTAATATGTGGATGAGACATTGAAGCAGGTGTCAGCAAGCTTGGCTCTACAGCTGTGGTGTTCTGCTGTGTTACAGCAGTACATTTCCCATGAGTCTCAGGGTGGTTGGGCATCATGGGAGACCTAGTTCCAAAACAACTGGAGGGTCAAGGTAGCTGACATCTGCATTGAAGGGTGAGGAAGGATTAGGAGAGGGTCATAAAAGGTACCAGATGTTTGGGAGATAGATTTACCAGAATGAAAGATTGTCACAGGGACACACGGCATGAGCCATGGTGGGCCTTTTATACGGGATAGATAGCCTTTTAGGCAGGATTGCGACTGACTACATAATACACATATCAGGAGATGAGGGAGCCACACAAGATACAAAGAAAAGGACAACAGGAATGGCGATGGATAAGGGAGAGAACAATACTGGCACCCAGCAGCACACACAAGGAAACCTCTAATCTGGGATACGGTCCTTAGAATGGCAGTGCTGGGTGACATGCAGAACAAGAGACAGAACAAGAGTGGAAAATACAAAGAAGTAGTCAAAAACAAGAACCAGAGTTGGGTAGTCATACATAAGCCAGAGATCGGTAACCAGAGAGTAACAGGGATGTCAGACAAGCTAGGGGTCAGTACACAGAAGATCACAAAGCATCTATACTATAATAGAGTAAGGGCTGGCGTGTCCGTCGCCAAACCCCTACTGCGCATGCACGCGCAACCAGTGGCGGTTGGCTGCGCGTGCATGCAACCGCCGCGGCACGAGCCGGCTGTGCTGTGCGCTTGCCGCGGCGGTTACAAGATGCGCACGCAGCAGCCGGGTAGAGGCTGCTCGCGCATCCTGTAGAGCCGGATGCGCTCGCAGCCTCTACCCGGCTGCCGCGCGCATCCAACCCCTGAGCGGCGAAGGGAAAGTTTCCTCGCTTCCGCTCTTTGAAGGACCCAAGCTGCGGTCACGTGGGAGTCCCACGTGACCGCGGCTTGGGTCCTTCAACGAGCGGAAGCGGGGAAACTTTCCCTTCGCCGCTCAGGCAGGTAAGTATGCCGGAGACGGAGCTCCAGGGGCGGCTGTCCGAATGCCGATAGAGCATTCGAACAGCCGCCCCATGTCTGGTCTGGGGTCTGAGCTGGGCCATATCCATGAGAGCTTGGGGGGCAGTATATCCAGGAGCTGGGGCAGTATCTCCATGAGCTGGGGCAATATCCATGAGAGCTTGGGGGGCAGTATATCCACGAGCTGTGGCAGTATATCCAGGAGCTGGGGCAGTGTATCCATGAGCTGGGGCAATATCCACGAGCTGGGGCAATATCCACGAGCTGGGGCAATATCCACGAGCTGGGGCAGTATCCATAAACTGGGGCAGTATATCCATGTGCTGGGGCAGTATATCCATGAGCTGGGGCAGTATATCCATGAGCTGGGGCAGTATCCATGAGCTGGGGCAATATCCATGAGCTGGGGCAATATCCACGAGCTGGGGCAGTATATCCATGTGCTGGGGCAGTATCCATAAGCTGGGGCAGTATATCCATGAGCTGGGGCAGTATATCCATGAGCTGGGGCAGTATATCCATGAGCTGGGGCAGTATTTCCATGTGCTGGGGCAGTATATTCATGAGCTGCTGGGGCAGTATATCCATTTGTGAGCTGGGGCAAATCCATGTGTGAGCTGGGGCATATCCATGTGTGAGCTGGGGCATATCCATGTGTGAGCTGGGGCAATATCCATGTGTGAGCTGGGGCAATATCCATGTGTGAGCTGGGGCATATCCATGAGCTGGGGCATATCCATGTGTGACCTGGGGCATATCCATGTGTGAGCTGGGGCATATCCATGAGCTGGGGCATATGTGTGAGCTGGGGCATATCCATGTGTGAGCTGGGGCATATCCGTGAGCTGGGGCATATCCATGTGTGAGCTGGGGCAATATCCATGTGTGAGCTGGGGCAATATCCATGTGTGAGCTGGGGCAGTATCCATCTGTGAGCTGGCTGGGGCAATATCGATAACGTGTCCACAGGTTGGGGGGCGCACAATTCTTGGCTGGCCCTGGGCGCTGACAACCCACGCTACGCCACTGCCTATCGCCGTCTGCTCTGAGCGCATCCGGCTCTACAGGATGCGCGCGCAGCCTCTATCCGGCGGCTGCGCGCGCTTCCTGTTCTCCTGGATGCGCGCGCGGCCGACAGGTAGAGGCAAATATTCCCATGTGAGCGGGGGCCATAATACCCATGTGAGCTGGGGGAAATTTTACCCATGTGAGCTGGGGGCAATTAAACCCATGTGAGCTGGGGGCAATTATACCCATGTGAGCTGGGGGGCAAATATACCCATGTGAGCGGGGGCAAATATACCCATGTGAACGGGGGCAAATATACCCATGTGAGCTGGGGCAAATATACCCATGTGAGCTGGGGGAATATATACCCATGTGATCTGGGGGCGATTATACACATGTGAGCTGGGGCAAATATACCCATGTGAGCTGGGGTAATTATACCCATGTGAGCTGGGGCAATTATACCCATGTGAGCTGGGGGCAAATATACCCATGTGGGCTGGGGCAAATATACCCAAGTGAGCTGGGGCAAATATACCCATGTGAGCTGGGGGAATATATACCCATGTGAGCTGGGGGAATATATACCCATGTGATCTGGGGGCAATTATAGCCATGTGAGCTGGGGCAAATATACCCATGTGAGCTGGGGCAATTATACCCATGTGAGCTGGGGCAAATCTACCCATGTGAGCTGCTTCGCTTAACAATAGACTGCCCTCTGGGCAGGCTTTCCACCTAGTAGGCAATAATACAATAGTCAGAACCAGGCCAGAGTCATACATGGTACATAAATAACACAGAAACACACAGATCAGAATAAATCAAAATATATCAACAAACAAGGCAAATGAGGGGCAGACAGACTAAGGGAACAAGAAACCTGAAAATAAAGTGAACAAAAATACAAAGAAATAAATCACAGAGGTATAATATATGCAAGCAGAAACAGAACCACAGTCAGACTTATACCATGACACTCCCCAATAAGGTCTTTGAAAAGAAAAACATACACCTAATATGGAAATAGGAGGAAGAAGAAAAGCCCGTAAGGCCAGCTTATCACTCTGTTGCTAAATTAGAAAATTTCTCATCTCTACCCCTAGACTACACAGATAAACATACTCGACGCACGTTTCGCCAGAATGGCTCGTTAGGAGTATTGCACAGCGATAAAACTCACAGTAATGAGCGGTATGTATCACAAAGCTCCACAGTGATAAAACTCACAGTAATGTGCGGTGTATATGAGCATATCACAGAGCGCCACAACAATAAAACTCACTCGTGCTGCTTTTGAAGGAAAAAAAACCCAAATAAAAATATTTTTATTTTTTTGGTTCTGCAGATAACCTGGTCATGTTTGGTATCATCTGGCCTATCCAATGTTACCAAACCGGACCTCATTCATTATATGTTTAAAGAAATACGGGGTCCAAAGTACCCCAGCAGCTCCATTTTGGGATTCCCCTGCCGGGGAGGTGGCCTCCCTCTTTATGATGTCATCGCACGCATGCACAAAGACGCGTGCAGCAGTTCCACCGCTAGGGCTGACATGCAAGATATCAGCCCGCTGTGGTTGAAGCCCCAGATTGGTGCCGGATAGGTGCAAACTGGGGCAATGCGACAGATGCCCTGACAGTCCATTGTGGACCCTCTGGACTCAAGGGCCCGGGTGCTGTGGCACTCCCGGGAGTTCTGCTCCTGTTCAGTAATATAAATCAAGCCATTGACCTTGTGGGTTGTGTTGAAGTGGAGATACAGGGGTTATTTAGACCCCTGCCCCCCACTGCTAACTCCATTTGAGCTGCAGAAAATTTAAGTAGGTTTACTGACATTGTGAAGTCATGTATCATGATGTCAGCAGGCTAGGAGGAGACTCCACACCCAGGCTGACAAGCTGCAGGCCAGAACGGGGAGGAGAAGGGCCTGCTGTTAAACAAATCCTCACAAGCCAGCAAGTAGCTATGTGCCACTCAAACATATGCACTTAGCTACTCCTATGCATTGTTCACTAGGATCAGACTCCTAGTGAACAATGGATGCTCAAGATGTCTTTCCACTTATCAGGAACCAGATAAGGACGTTTAAAAAATGTATTATTAATGTAACTTAAACAAAATTCTCATGATTATGGAATCCTCAGGTTTGTTGTTAGAGCTGCAGCAAAAGTCTGTGTGGCATCTGCATCAAAAGACACGCAAACAGGCCCCCTCTTCGCTACTGGGTCCCTGACATAAAGTGGTCGCGTGATTAAAACATCACTGGTGCAGACATGTTTCGTCTCTAGCCTGGGATTTCTTTATGTGCAATGTCCAGCTCCATGCTTCTGCTTTTCAAAGTATCTACTCCTTGATCGTGTTCATTTTTAATATAGTACTTTAAAGAGTTATCGTTTTGCATTTTTCCAGTCTTTGTCATTACTTACACATAAAAAGTAAAATCTAAATAAATACAATTTAAGTTTGCTATAAAATGAAAAGGGTAAAACTCAATATTTATTCCCCTATGAACCCACCATATCTCCTCCTCCCATCCTAAATACTTCACATGGTCTCCCCCTCTACTGTTCTTTATTAGTTTTATTCCTAAGAATTCTTTTTTTAAAATTCTTTATTTTGAGAATTGCACAACCAGAAAAAAACATATGCGGAATACACACAGTAGCGTATATAAATCACGGAGGTGCAGCTCCATACATTTTCAGAATAACAACAGTAACCCGATAATCTCGGGAAAAAATAAAAAACATAAAAACACTAAAATGGAAAAACAATACCACTAAAATAAAATGATAAGAAATAATAAAACCATCCGTTACTGAGGGGGGCAGTAGAATTTAAACACAAAGACTAGGCGGGAAGAGGCCACCAAACGGAAGAAAGACAACTAGGGTCACTTCTGATTTAAGGAGGTTGGCACTCAGTCCATAATGACCATGTTTTATGAAATGATCGACTCATGTCTCTAACTTTGGCCGTAAGGTCGTCCATCATATATGCATCATCAATTTTATCAGCCACCACATGCCAAGATGGCTCTGACGCCAGACAGCCGCCAAGGCTCTCCTGGCGTCCAAAGCCATTCTATTAAACAGTCGTTGCTCCGCAGAGGTCATGTCAGGGAAAGGGCGAGAAAGGAGGAAAGCCCAGGGATCCCAAGGTAATGGGCGTTGCAAAACTTCCTGGAATTTACCGCGTACCGACCTCCAAAAACATTGCACAACCGGACACTCCCACCACATGTGTATATAGGTACCCTTGTCACCGCAATCACGCCAGCAGAAATCACTTGGGGATACTCCCATACGGTGTAAGGACACTGGAGTTACATACCAACACATCAATATTTTGTACGATTGTTCTTGATGCGTCACACAGATAGAGGATCGAGCAGTGTGTTCCCAAATATCGTCGCCCGGTAAGGAGTCACGTAAGTCGGTTTCCCATTTACTACAATAAGCAAGGGGACCCCACTCACCAGGTCTGGAGCTGAGTAAGAAGTAAAGTTGTGAAATAAGACCTTTGGGGGAGCCACCTACATCGCATAAACGTTCGAAAGTCAAAAGGGAAGCAGTCAAGATCGTCACCAGATTTAAGGATAAGACAAAGTGTCAAAGTTGCATATACCTGAAGAAGTCAAATGGAGACAGACTCTTCCACTCTTGCAGCATTTGAAACGTGATCAGTTGGTCATTTGCAAATAAATCACGGTAACATCACAGCCCAGCTCCTGACAATCCAACAAAGTCCTTCTCTCGAAGCCTGGGGAAAATGCACAGTTGCGAAGGTACGGGTAAGGGGGGAGGAATCACCTGTGAGGGCAAATTTCTTCCTAGCGGCATCAAATAAGCGTAAAGAGGTAAGTATAGACGGGCATACCGTGCGCAACAAAGGCCTAAAACACTTGGGAATTCAAATGTATAAGGTCGGAGCATCGGGGGACACAAAAGCAGTCTCCAGTGCTACCCATCTCCTAGATTCCGTGGTAGAATGCCACGCCACAATCTGTGCCAATTGTGCTGCGCAGTAATAGAGATAAAGGTTAGGAAGGCCTAAACCTCTTCTTATCTTAGGGCGATAAAGTAACCGCCTGGCCACTCTATGTCGCTTGTGTTGCCATACAAAAGAGTCTATTGCCTGTTGAAGTCCCGACAGATCTCTGCTTGAGATCAGAAGAGGGAGAGCCTGAAAAACGAATAGAATGCGAGCGAGAACATTCATTTTGACACTGTGGATTCTTCCCAACCACAATATCTCCCCAGAATTCTAAATCACATTTAAGCATAAATCAGGGAGGATAGATTACGGGAAAACAAATCTGCAGGATCTCTAGTTAGAAAAAATCCTAAATAAGATACACTATATTACCAAAAGTATTTGCTGACCTGCCTTGACTCGCATATGAATGTAAGCGACATCCCATTCCTAATCCATAGGGTTCAATATGACATCGGTCCACCCTTTGCAGCTATAGCAGCAGGAAATTTCACGACTGGATTTGTTGTACAGGTGGCATCTTATCACAGTTCCACGCTGGAATTCACTGAGCTCCTGAGAGCGACCCATTCTTTCACAAATGTTTGTAAAACAGTCTGCATGCCTAGGTGCTTGATTTTATACACCTGTGGCTATTGAAGTGATTGGAACACCTGATTCTGATTATTTGGATGGGTGAGCGAATACTTTTGGCAATATAGTGTATGTCAGTGTGTGTTACTCGAAATTTATAGTCTGTCTCCACCGCGGTTATCGCAGCACGGGACATATGGAAAGGAATGGTACAAGATTTGGTGTAGTTGACTCGAAAGCCCGTTAGCGTGCTATACTCCTCCAAAATGCCCCGCAAGCAAGCGAGTGAAGACAGAGGTTCGGCCAGCGTGAGGAGGATGTCATCTGCGTAAGCCGAAACCGTGAAAACCTCTCTTCCCACTTCAATCCCTGCGACATCCGGGTGGCTCCTAAGAGAAGCTAAGAGAGGTTCTAGGGAGAGGAGAAATAACAATGGGGAGAGGGGACAACCCTGGTGTGTACCGTTCAGGATGGGAAACCATGTAGGATAACAGCCCTGGATCTGAACCTGAGCCAACATGTTAGTATATAAAGTACGCACCGAGTTAAGAAATTTGTCAGGGAGACCAGCATGTTCCAGAGTAGCAAAGAGGTACGGCCATTCCACCCTATCAAAAGCCTTCTCAGCATCAAGCGACAGCACTATAGAAGGGTTAGCATGTTCCGACAACCACCAGAGCAGATCAGCGCCTCTCCTGGTATTATCATAAAGCTGTCTTCCGGGGACAAAGCCCACTTGATCTGGGTGTATCAAATGCTACAAGAGGGGACCCAGCCTATACCTTAGCCAGTACCTTAACGTCAAAATTCAAGAGCGAGATCGGGCGATAGTTTCCCACATCCATCAAGTCCTTCCCTTCCTTGGGAATTAAAGCAATATCAGCTAGTAACATTTCTGGGTGAAGGACGTCTCCGTCAGCGCAATCATTAAACAGTTTAGTGAGGGGTGACCAATTCTTTGCAGAAAGTTTTGAAATATCCTCCCGAAAACCCATCAAGGCCCGGAGCTTTATTACCCCCTAACACCGAAATAGCGCGGTGGATCTCATCTTCAGTAATACAGTTTCGCAACTCACTAATCTGATCCAAGTCCAATCTCGGAAGAGGATCAGAAGACAGAAAGGAGTCAATGGCAGACCCATAAGTTGTATCAGTAGGGACATGATGAGGGGAGTGTTGGTAAAGTGCTGAGAAATAATAAGTGAAGGCCTTACTAATATCAGTAGGAGAGGTCACTAGCGTCCCAGTAGTGGTGCATATGGTCATTATAGGAGGATGCCTCCCTTTAGGTTTCAGAGAGTGGGCCAGTAATGTGGACATTTTATTTGCCTTTTCATAGAAGAGGCGCCTGGACCAAAGAATTTGTTTGGCAACATCATCTAATAACAATTTCTTTATGGATGTTCGGGTGTGCACTAGCTCTTCCAAAACTTCAGAAGAGGCAGAGGTTTTATGTTTCTGTTCCAGGTTACGGAGAGAGGACCTGAGGGAGAGTAGTTGTTGAAGCTTAACCCTTTCGCTGCTGAGGCTTTTCCCGCCCCTGTGCTGAGGTCATTTTTACCGGTTTTGCTCATCATGTTTAAACGCGTTTTGAAGGCTTATTTTAGTATATGACCCAGACATATTATATATCGTTCTTTCCGTCAGACTCGGCAGATTAATAATATGTCATTATTATATGTATACGTCATGACCTGTCTGTATATTATAACAAAAAATGCAATAAAATATGAATTTTCAATAATTTACAACGTGTAAAGTGTTTTTTTTCCACATTTTAACATGCAAGCAATTGCAGTTATATTTTGTATGGGGTGCGCTTGTTAAAAAAATTAGAGATGGGGTCTCGTTACATTTTTTTTTGGGGAAAATTACACGATTTTTAACAAACGCACCGCATACAAAAATCGTTAGTGCAGCATCATTGTTCACATTATAATTGAAATGGGAACAATATTGCTGCATTAACAAACCAAAAAAAAGAAAAAAAAGTGTTTATTTTTTTTTATAATTTTGTTTTTAACCCTTTCGCTGCTGAGGCTTTTCCCGCCCCTGTGCTGAGGTCATTTTTTACCTGTTTTGCGCATCATGTTTAAACGTGTTTTGAAGGCTTATTTTAGTATATGACATCGACATATTATATATCGTTCTTTCCGTCAGACTCGGTAGATTCATAATATGTCATTATTATATGTATACGTTATGTCATGTTTGTATATTATAACAAAAAATGCAATAAAATATGTATTTTCAATAATTTACAGCGTGTAAAGTGTTTTTTTCCACATTTTAACATGCGAGCAATTGCGGTTATATTTTGTATGGGGTGCGCTTGTTAAAAAAATTAGAGATGGGGTCTCGTTACATTTTTTTTTGGGGAAAATGACACCATTTTTAACAAACGCACCGCATACAAAAATCGTTAATGCAGCATCATTGTTCACATTATAATTGAAATGGGAACAATATTGCTGCATTAACAAACAAAAAAAAAAACAAAAAAGTGTTTATTTTTTATTATTTTTTTTTTTTAATTTTTTTCTTTTTCTTTTTTTTTTTTATTTTTTTTTACAATTTTTTTTACTTTCATGTTTTGTATCGTTGGAACGGCCATGCTCTGGCCGATCCAACGATATCAAAATTTAACCCCTAACTGCCACGGATCGGGAGATAGGAGTTCATGGAACTCCCTATCTCCACACTTCGTGCAGTTAGGGGTTATGCTAGGACTGGCGTCATCGTGCTGCGCACGATGACGCCAGTCCTCTGGGGAGTTCCCGGAAGCTTGGCCGACATCCAAGATGTCGGCCAGCTCCCGGGAAGGATCGCAAATCGGCGCTTTTCAGCGCCGATTTGCGATCCAGCTCCCCAGGGGTTAATGCCAGGCATCATTTGGAAGGGCAGGCTGTGCCCTTCCAAATGATGCCTGGGTTAAGCCCCTGTGAGCCGCCGATCGGGAGGGAGAGAGGTCCGAAGGACCTCCCCCCCCTCCCTTTCAGGCGCCTCCTCCGCACATGCGGGGGGGCGCCTGAATTATGTGTCATCGCGGGGGCGCGATGACACATAATAATGGCGGCCACTGCTCCGGATGCCGGCTGACATCCAGGATGTCAGCCCGCACCGGAGGGGCCAGCGATCGGCCGGAACCCGGCCGAACGCTGACCCCAATGCGAGGACGCGCTCAGCGCGTCCTCCGCATACCAGCGGAATGCTGAGGACGCGCTGAGCGCGTCCTTAGCATTCAAGTGGTTAAATATTTTTTTCTTTTTATTTTATTTATTTATTTATTTATTTTTACAAACTTTTTTCACATTCGAGTTTGGTATCGTTGGAACGGCCATGCTCTGGCCGATCCAACAATACCAAACGTTAACCCCTAGCTGCCACGGATCGGGAGATAGGGAGTTCATTGGAACTCCCTATCGCCACCGTTGGTGGCAGTTAGGGGTTAACTCCAGGACTGGCGTCATCGTGCTATGCATGATGACGCCAGTCCTCAGGGGGAGTTCACGGAGGCTTGGCCGACATCCAAGATGTCGGCCAGCTCCGGGAAAGGATCACGAACCGGCACTTTTCAGCGCCGATTCGTGATCCAGCTCCCCAGGGGTTAATGCCAGGTACCATTTGGAAGGGCAGGCTGTGCACTTCCAAATGGTGCCTGGGTTAACCCCCGCAACGCCGCCGATTGGGAGGGAGAGAGGTCCGAAGGACCTCCCCCCCTCTCTTTCAGGCACCTCCTCCGCACATGCGGGGGGGCGCCTGAATTAGGTGTCATCGCGCTGCCGCGATGACACCTAATTTCACCGGCGGCGGTTCCGGATGCTGGGCTGACATCGAGGATGTCAGCCCGCACCGGAGGGGCCAGCAATCGGCCGGAACCCGGCCGAACGCTGACCCCAAAGGGAGGACGCGCTCAGCGCGTCCTCAGCACAGCAGGAGCCATGCGGAGGACGCGCTCAGTGCGTCCTCCGCATCGAAGTGGTTAATATGTTTACAGTGAGTAGCAATCCTAATTAAATGACCCCTCAATACTGCCTTGTGAGCAGCCCATACTGTGGAAGGTGAGACATAATCAGTAGGATTTTCAGTGAAGTATTGTACTAACAGGTCACGTAACTGCTGAACTACCTCAGGGTCCTTCAGTAGGGAAGAATTCAGTCGCAATGACCAGGGAGCCGCCACCCTCGGGGTATGGAGGTACAGGGCAATGTCAGAGTGATCAGACCACGAGATGGAGTTTATTTCTGCTCGTATCACATGTGACATGGCCAGTCCATAAGGAGGAAAAGATCAATGCGGGAATAAGAACTATGGGGAGCTGAGTAAAAAGTGTAATCCCCCACACTCGGGTTAGTGACACGCCAAACATCAATTAATCCCACCTTTTTAAGAAACCGAACAAATGCCTTTTCCTGTCCGCCCACAGAAGGGAGGCTCAACGAGGCAGGGCAGCCGCTTCTGTCAACGGCAGGGCAAGGCTTTGCGTTCTAATCCCCTCTCAATATCACCGCACCGTGGGGTATTGCATCAAGAACGGCACAGACGGAGCTCCAGAAATTGGTAGCAGAGGCATTGGGAGCATACACATTTAGAAAATGATAGGTTTTAGAATACAGGGAACCAGTAAGTAAAACGCAGCAGCCATCAACATCACACTTATACGATACCACTTTTAAAGGACACGATTTGCGGATCAAAATGGAGACTCCATTACGTTTACCCAATGCTCTCGAGGAAAACTCTTTGGTGTAGACATGATCAGTCAACACTGTTTTTACATGTTTAGCCAAGTGGGTCTCTTGAATAAAAGCAATGTCCACCTTATCAGATTTTAAGGTGCGTAAAAGAAGTCGACGTTTATTGGGCGAGTTCAAACCCTTCACATTTAGGGACGTTCAAACCCTTCACATTTAGGGATATAG
The DNA here is from genome assembly GCA_009667805.1 of Leptobrachium leishanense. NCBI lineage: Eukaryota > Metazoa > Chordata > Amphibia > Anura > Megophryidae > Leptobrachium > Leptobrachium leishanense. Next base: position 191,863,322 of record CM019067.1, on the reverse strand, counting down.
CTTCAAAGCCATATCAAAAATAAGAAAACCACAAAAATTCCTGGACTTACCATTCGCCAGGAGCCATTGGGGGTATGAGGGAAAAAATACACCTCAAAGCCATAAAAACCCAACAAAAAAAACCAAAAGGCCGATTCACCAACATGACCACTACCATCCACCCAAAAGTGGAGTGAGCAAAGAAAAGGAAAAACCTCCCCTCCCTGTGAACCATCCGAAAAAATATGGTATTCCGGAGGTTAAAGAAGGACTCAAGGATGTCAACACCAGGGTAGTGAGAACAGTAGAAGCAGTAGAGAAGACCAACAAAGCTCAACCCAGGCCCGACGGAGGAGGGCCATGTCGCAGTGACTTCACCTGTACCCATTCCTTGGGTAGATCAAGGAGGGGAGGAACCGGACCTTCTGGTGATACAAATCCATCAGGAGGCTGTATGTCCAGGGCTTGGAAAAATCTGGTTGGATCAGCGTGCGGCAGAAGGACGGATGTTCTCCTGTTTCAGAAGGCAAAAATTTTAAAAGGGTGCCCCCATGCGAACGCCACTTTATGCTCGCGGAGAAGGTCTGTAACTGGTTTCCATAGTTGCCGACGACGAAGGGTGCTCGGAGAGATGTCTTGATACAATTGTAAGGGTACACCATCATACAACACAGGGATAGTGTGGTCTTTACGTAAAATCAGTTCCTTGGTAGAAAAGTGAAGAAATCGTACTATAATATCTCAAGGTCAGTCTTCCGCCGCCCCCCGGGTACGTAAGGCTCTGTGCTCTTGGTCCAGTTCCCAGGCGTGATCGGGAAGCTCCGGAGAGACGGGACGTAACATAGCAACCACAAAATCTCCCAACGGATCATCCTCAGCATCCTCAGGCAGCCCTCTTATCCGGGGATTGTTCCTATGGGATCTATTAGCCAAATCTTCTAGCTGAGATTCCAAATCGTCAATCTTATGGGGCATAGCATTAAAATGATCCACCAGAAGATTGTGAGCTCCCGAGATAGTTTCAGTACGTTGCTTCAAATCAGCAGTACGCAATCCAAGGGCCTGTATATCGGCCTGTAAGGCCTTCGTGTTTTTCTCTATCTCCCCTGCCAGAAATACCTTCAAATCTGCCATACTGCCCAGGATTGTAGAGACCTCAGACGCATCCAATCTTGAAGCTGCTGCCTCCCGCTCGTCTGAATCCGACTCCGCTGCCGGACTAGGCTGCGATATCGAGCGGCCGCCATCTTGACTGGCCAGGGTTCTCCAGCCTGCAAACAGCGGGGCGACCGGGGGCTCCCTCGATTTCACCCTCCACAGTGATTTTGTGACACCCGGCATGCTCCTGGGGCGATCAGAGCCTAGCAGACAGACGGTCGAGTCCCGGGAAGGGGGAGAATCCGCGGATTACAGGGTGGATGGTGCGGAGCACAGAGACTATGCGGCCATCTTGGATGATGCTCGGCCACACCCCCCTATTCCTAAGAATTCTAATCCTGTGTTATGAATTCCAGCCTTTATTTATGGATACTTTTAAAGTGTGAACACACACTGATTTTCATACCCTATCCCTATCTTATATACAGTCATGGCCGAAATTGTTGGCACCCCAGACATTTTTACAGAAAATCAAGTATTTCTCACAGAAAAGTATTGCAGTAACACATGTTTTGCTATACACATGTTTATTCCCTTTGTGTGTAGTGGAACAAAACAAAAAAGGGAGGAAAAAAAGCAAATTGGACACAATGTCACACAAAACTCCAAAAATGGGCTGGACAAAATTCTTGGCACCCTTAACTTAATATTTGGTTGCACACTCTTTGGAAAAAATAACTGAAATCAGTCACTTCCTATAACCATCAATAAGCTTCTTACACCTCTCACCCGGAATTTTGGACCACTCTTCCTTTGCAAACTGCTCCAGGTCTCTCTTATTGGAAGGGCGCCTTTTCCCAACAGCGATTTTAAGATTTCTCCACAATGGGATTTAGATCTGGACTCATTGCTGGCCACTTCAGAACTCTCCAGCACTTTGTTGCCATCCATTTCTGGGTGCTTTTTGACATATGTTTGGGGTCATTGTCCTGCTGGAAGACCCAAGATCTCGGACACAAACCCAGCTTTCTGACACTGGGCTCTACAGTGCGACCCAAAATCCTTTGGTAATCCTCAGATTTCATGATGCCTTGCATACATTCAAGGCACCGAGTGCCAGAGGCAGCAAAACAACCCCAAAACATCATTGCACCTCCACCATATTTCACTGTAGGTACTGTGTTCTTTTCTTTGTAGGCCTCATTCTGTTTTCGGAAGTAGAATGATGTGCTTTACCAAAAAGCTCTATCTTGGTCTCATCTGTCCACAATACATTTTCCCAGAAGGAATTTGGCTTACTCAAGTACATTTTGGCAAACTGTAGTCTTGCTTTTTATATCTCTGTATCAGCAGTGGGGTCCTCCTGGGTCTCCTGCCATAGTGTTTCATTTAATTTAAATGTCGACGGATAGTTCACACTGACACTGATGCTCCCTGAGCCTGCAGGACAGGTTGAATTTCTTTGGAACTTGTTTGGGGCTGCTTATCCACCATCCGGACTATCCTGCTTTGCAACCTTTCCTCAATTTTTCTCTTCCGTCCATGCCCAGAGAGATTGGTGCATAATACAGTGCCATGGGTTGCAAACGTCTTGATAATGTTGCACACTGTGGACAAAGGCAAATCTAGATCTCTGGAAATGGACTTGTAACCTTGAGATTGTTAATATTTTCCCACAATTTTGGTTCTCAAGTCCTCAGACAGTTCTCTTCTCCTCTTTCTGTTGTCCATGCTTAGTGTGGCACACACACAGACACACAATGCAAAGACTATCAGGGTTATTCAGAGACCGGTGAAAAGCAGGAGAATGACTGGAGAAGGGAAAATTCTTGGTCAAAATAGCCAAACCAGAAAAATTCTCCTATTCATCTCACTTTCCAAATCGACTATTTTGACCTAGAATTTTCCATTCTCCAGTCATTCTCCTGCTGTTCACCGCTCTCTGAATAACCCTGTAAGTGAACTTCTCTCCTTTTTATCTGCTTTCATGTGTGATTTTTATATTGCCCACACCTGTTATTTGCCCCAGGTGAGTTTACAGGAGCATCACATGCTTTAAACAATCTTATTTATCCACAATTTTGAAAGGGTGCCAAGAATTTTGTCCAGCCCATTTTTGGAGTTTTGTGTGACATTATGTCCAATTTGCTTTTTTTACTCCCTTTTTTTGTTTTGTTCCAATACACACAAAGGGAATAAACATGTGTATAGCAAAACATGTGTTACTGCAATACTTTTCTGTGAGAAATACTTGATTTTCTGTAAAAATTTCTGGGGTGCCTACAATTTCGGCCATGACTGTAAGTGCTGTTTGGTTCTGCCTGCACACTGCAGGTTACATGGACAGGTGAGTAATTAAGCAAGATTTCTAGAATGGTAGGTTATAGTATCTGACTTTTAATGTTAAACTTAACACCAAATATATTAGATGTAAAATCTTTCACTTTAACCCTTGCACTGTGGACAATGTATGAGGGATGTCGTCGGTACTCTGGGGCCTCCCACCCTATACTCACCTCTCTGTTTGGGGTCCCACGGTGGTCTGACTTCCTTGAGGTCAAACCCCACTTTTAAATCTGACACGATGGTGTCAATTTCAGACCCCCCCATGGAGAGGGGGGAACACAAAAAAGAAAGGCATCACTGGAAAAGTCAGTCCGACCATTCCAGCGATGCCCCTCTTAACCCCTTACGTGGCGGTACCGCGAGCTGGCGCTGGATCACAGCCTTTTTTACAATGGGGGCTGACATTTTGGATGTCAGCCCCGCCTCCTTGGCCTTCCCTCATTCACTGAAGTCGTCGCGCAGGGGTGTGATGACATCAGTATTGGACTCCCACCCCTCTTAGCCGAGCAGGGGATAACCAATGTTAAAGATATGGGGGTCCTCTGGAGCCCCATAACTCCCAATTGGTAAAGGGCAGAGGCATAGCAAGGTCATTAGGCGACCGGGGGCAAGTACATAACAGCCCCCCATGTGTTAGATGAAATAATGCATAGTAATGCATTATGCCATCACTTTCAAATTTGCTCACAGTATGGGAAATGAGGTGAATTAGGGCAGCGACATTGTTTGCGTTATAAGTGAATAATGCCACTGCCTTAGAAGAGAGAAAAAAAAGACATTTTGCAATTGTTTGGTTTTTCCCATTTTTATTTTCCTATGGAATTCACCTGTTTAACCCCTTCACAATGGGCGGATGTTGCCCGTCAGTGGTAGTAAACGACAGGTGTCGCGTGAGCCGCTGAGTCTGGCACGCGACGCGGCTCATTGGCCGCAGCAGACGGCCTGAGCTCAGGACGTCTCTCTGCAGCCAACCAAGCACGGCGCGCGCCCGCTGTGGGGAGGGGTCGAGGCGGCCCATTGAGGACAGAGGGATGTACATGTACACCCTACATTTTCAAAGCCCTCCCACACGAGGACGGCATAGCACGTCTGTCCCCTGGTGGCAAAGGGTTATAACTTGTCGATCTGTACCACAGAAAAAAGTGGGCATTTCACCAGTATTTCACCAATATTTAAGTCCAGCAGCCTGTCCAGTAGTGGCTGCTAGCTTCAGGATGCTCGGGGCAGCGCTAAAGTACCATCACGAGCATCCCCTCCATGGAGTCCATAGGACTCCATGGAGGCTTCTGCTGCCAGGTCACACGACCTCTCGCGAGATACTGAAGGTCAGTAGAGTGATCGCAGAGGGAGACTGGGGACATGTTTCCCCCAGTCTCACTCTGCTCCTGGTGGCCAGAAGTGGCAGACTGGGCTGCCGTTCTCGTGGTGGGATGAGAGGTGAGTATGTGATTTTTTTGGGGGGTATACAGCTGCTGCTGATTCCGCAGAAGCTCTGTGCTACAACAAACTTTTCAGTTAGCGGCAGCGGTTCATAATTAGCGATAGGACTATGTGATCCTAATGTGAATTACTGATAGCTTACACTATGCGCTTCCCATGTTAAGCATAGGGAGCATTAAGTACAGTAAGCTTCCGCTAATACCCATGCGCTAATGGATTTTTAACCCTTTAGCATTCGGGAGGTGATATATACAGCAAACTAACGCTCATTTATGTGAGCGCTAGTGTTAGGGCCCTAAGTTTTTGATGAAAATGCACAATTACGCATTGCTCCATCCATGCACTACTGCATAAGCAGCCTAACCTGCTTTGTTCTGAGGGTTCGTTAAAAGGTTTTGTGTCTCTTCTTCAGCAAGCTCATTTGTAGCTATTGGAGGTGTGATGTGGAAGGTTATTAAGAGACCTACAGGGGTAAACTTTTTTCATCCAGGGGAAATTGCCATTTGGTCTAGGGGAATGTCCTGTGTCCCTTAGACCAACAGGAGGGCCAAGCTAACACCTTTTGGAGGGGTAAAAGGCAAGCCAATGAGCATATCAAAAGATCGTTCTCCCAGTCAGAGTGGCACCGCCCTGTAGCAAATGTATATTAAAAGAAGCAAATGTGCTCTCCCGACTAGGCATTAACTTGAATTAAAATAAGTCAAAGGGTATCATAAAATTGATGGAGACTTGTACTGAGAGCATGCCTGAGTAATAACAACAGTTTATTCTGGGAAGTGGGCAGGTCGCACAGCCTCTGCCCATGAAATCTGTCTAAGAATTAGTGTATCTGTCCAACGTGCTGCTCAGAACTCATTTGTCTGGGATCCACGTGAAGTGGGAATTTGCCATTTTTCCAAACCCAACCTCAGGGGACAGATCTGTTAGTTGGTTCGTAAGTATAGGGTCTGCTTTTAATTGCTTTTTCTTTTTCTGCTTGAGTGTGTAAATCTTAATTGTAAGATTTTTTGACTTCTGTAAATGCATTGTGTTTTTTTCATCATAATAAATATATAATTTCTTAAGCTCTGCCTTTGTCTGATATAAGAACCTCATTAACCCGAAGGGACAGGATTATAATAGGTTTTTCTTTATAGCTCGGAGTGATCTTCTAAAAGTGAGTGTGGTTAAGTCAGTCTTTTGAACTGTTTCTGTTTTGGGGTGCATAATCAAATGGGGTCTCAGGCCAGTTCTATTTCATAGATTAGGCATCCTGGATATATATATATTTATATATCGCTAAGTGACCTGAGGTGGCAGTATTGGTAATTAAGGGAAGTGGGTGTGGGGATTGTGTTCTACGTAGTCATTATTCTGGGTCTAGTGCAGATGGATAGTGATTTTTAACCCTGCGTCCACTTCGCCGAGTCTGGAGTGAAGGAGGTACGTGACACCCAGCATCTCTTGTATCAGGCAGGGGACACCCTCTTTATGATGTCATCGCACATGCGCGATGATGCCAGCGGTCGGGGGGCAATCCCACATTGAGGGCTGACAAGGAAGATCAGGGACAAGCCCCAGATCGGCAACAGATAGGTGCTGAACTGGTAAAACACATCAGTTCGATCCTGCTTGCGTCCCCCCAAATAGGCACCCAGGGCAAGTGCCCCCCTGCCCCTGCTACACCACTTGCTACACCACTGAGCTGCGGGTCATGTTTGGTATCATTGGAGAGCATGGCCTTTCCAGTGATACCAAACATGACCAGATTATATGCAAAAATAAAATAAAATAAATAAATAAATCTTTTTTCTTTAATGCAGCACTATTGTTCACTTTTCAATTATGATGTGAACAATGATGCTGCACAAACTCACCTTTCATTTCCCACAATGACAAATTTAGGGTTTTTTCAGTTTTAGTTAAAATCGCATATTTTCTCAGAAATGGGAAGCTGTTACTGTATTTTTCTAATTTTTTTTAACCAGAGTACCCCATAGAATATATGTATATGACTGCAAAGGCTCAGATGATAAAATGTCAAATCATTTTACAACCTGTAAATGATCAAAAAATGAGAATTTCCATTCAGATTTCAATTTTTTTTTGTTATAGCATTCTGACGGGACATGGCATAATATATCATTATTATATGTATACATTGAGTCTGCTGTAAAAAAAGTATATATAATTTGTCTGGGTTCTACAATAAAACATGACTTCAAATCGTGTTTAAACATGATGGTCCCTATTACATTCTTCGCGCAAACGTTTGCGCGGGTGAAAAATGCATTAATGCGAGGGGCAAAACCCTTTGCGCTGAACGTCGTATTACAATGTCAGCGCATCGAAAGCACGTATACGTCTACCGCGGGTGAACCTGCGCGAACGCTGCGCGAGCTTACTGAACGTCACGCGTCCTATACTTAACATTGTGAGCGCAAATGCGTTTGTGCGCTGGTACTGTGCTGTACTTCAGATATCTGTCAAACCTGGCGTCTCAGCGGGTCCTGGGGCAGGTTTGGGAAACACTATTCTAAAAGGTCAAGTGAGGTATAACACTACTCAACAATTTTTTTTTTATGTTTTCTGAATGAAAGTAGTTAAACTTTACTAATTTTGGGTCGAAAAAAAAAGGAATCTGATTATGTTTTTTTTTAATTAGCTCTAGTTTCAGAGATACACAACTTATTCCTCTACATATATTGTAGACAAAAGCAAATTTCTACAATATTATATTATACAGCTACAATGCAAATGAAAGTTATTTTCATCCAATCAATCATAAACTACACAAAATAAAACAAACAAAACGATAAAAACAGAGGAGTTACAATTACTATCTGAAATAGAATGGAGAAAGTGCCTTTTGAGGGACATATTGCAGCCTAAGGCTTGGTTCACCCCTGCGCGTTTTTTTACGTGTAAAAAACACATGAACACGCATTGCAGCGCTTTCACGGCCATAGAATGCAGAGTGAACGCGCTGCAAATATGCCCCAAAGAAGCTCCTGTACTTCTTTGGGCGTAGGACGGTTTACAGCGCGTTCCTACGCGAAATGGGATTTCCGTGTCTCGACGTTTTACAGTGTGCATGAACGCCCTGTAAAACGCCGAGGTGTGAACCCAGCCTCAGCGATGTTACTTGTCTACAAGGTTGCTTACAAGCTCAACACAATTTTCAGCTCTTCGATTACCAAAGAAGTCACGCACAACACTTTTAATCCCTTCACTACCGAGATCGAGATTTCAAGCTTCAAAGGCACCATCCAGTGCCCCAATATTAAGATCTCACTCTGCAGCCCAAAAGCAAATTAAATTAATTTGCTGGAAACTAATTTTGTTTGCTTTTGGGCTGCAGAAGGTGCATAATGCCCAAAGAGCTAGAACTGTAAAATCAGCTGATGAATGCTCTGAAATATCAGGCTTTCAGCAGCCGATGCAAGGAAAAAAATAGACCTGCAGCTCAAACCTCTGTAACTCAATTTGGCAGTAGATGGTTCCATCTACTCGCCAAATAGGTTATTTACAGTAATGACTATTTATTACTGTATAATAAATTAAAAATAATATTACAGGGGCATGTCTGGACGCCGAGGAGAGAGGACGCCATTCTGCTGAGCTCCAGGCCGCAACACTGCTCTTTGGGGTGTTAGTGGCTGTCCTGACATCCTAAAATCGGCACTGTCTCCACGGACACCCTGCTGACTGTTCCGGATCAGATTGCCTGTGCCGTGGCACCGTGAATCGGAGGTCTTGCCGTCTCCTTGGCCTGCTACTGCCGGCGGCCATTGTGGGGCCTGTACTTTCCTACCCTGATGCTGAACCCTATTCTGCGGCGGCCTCTACATGGGGAAGAAATCCTAGAAATTGACCACCTCGGAGGAGTGTGGAATCCCGAATACCAGGATCTCACTGTGAGTGGGGGAGGTGAAGAGGCGGGCGACCGTCGTGAGAGGACTCCATCCCGCTCTGCCTCCTCTGAGAACTCTACTCGGCCTCCAATCCGGGAGACACACGCGAGTGCGGCGCTCCCACAGGCCCAGCCGCTCACCCTCACTGACCTGCAGAAGGTGATGGACGAATTTAGAGGCCTCTGGCGCAATGACCTGCGGGAACTGAACTCGGCGGTGGAATCCCTGCAGACTCGAACTATCGAAGTGGAGGTCCGTTCTAAGGAGATGACAATGGCGTTGGCTGGAACGGATGCTGGAGTTGCTGATTTGCAGATGCAGGTCGCCCATCTTCACTCTGCGGTGATAGCCCATGAGTCCCGGCATCGCCGCCAGAACATCCGTCTCTGAGGGATCCCGGAGTCTGTCAATGCAGGGCACCTCTTGGGTCACCTTCGTGGCCTAGTGTCTCACCTTCTTCCACATGCTGGTCCCTCGCTGGCCTCTGGCCTGGTCTCGGCCCTGCGTCTCCGGAAGGCGGCCACTGCGCCGGCAGGGTCACCTCGAGATCATGGTCATCGGGGATCTGGATCTTCGTGCCCAGATCCTTGTTGCAGCTGGCCCTATGTACAAGGTCAACTACGCCTCTGCCTACATCACCCTTTATTGGGATTTGCCATTCCTGGCACTGCCGGCCTGAAGATACCTCCGGGAATTCACCTCTATACTCCGGGATCCACTACCGCTGGGGGACCTTGGGTATCTTGATTGTGAATCACGAGGGCAAGAACCTCATGGCGATGGCACTGGAAGAGGCACGTGCCATTATCACTGCGCTGGGACTCACAGCTAATCTTCGGGAATCATCTGGTTCACCGCAGGATCCCAATTGTCCTATTTTTCCCTGGACACTGGTTGAACTAGATGGCGCCACTTTCGGATCCCTGCTAATGTCTTCGTTTTTTCCAATTCTCTCACTAGATGTGTTTCACCCCTTGCTGACAACCCCCCTATCACCGTTAGCTGAGTGTTTTCCCCCACTTGATGACATGCCCTGCTCACACCCCCCCCCTTTCTTAGCACTTGAGACTCCACGAGATCGTTTTTGGTTTAGTATTCTCTGCTGAGGTCTTTGATTTTCCCCCCCTTCAATGTCTGTGTTCATCCGAGTGAACATGCAGACCTACTTGCTGACATTTGGGACTTACTGATTGTCTGATGGAGCATCGGGACTGCCCCCCTTCCCCCCACTTTTTTTTTTTAAACGGGACATTGGGTAGTATCCTGGGCGAGCCACTAGGGTGGCAACCTAGGCTCTGGAAGTCCTCTTGGCCCCAGGTCTCCCGGCCATGTGGCCTCTTTCATGGCCCCTAAGTAGTGTCGGGGCGAGCCGGGAATGCCACAATTTCAAGGGCTGTCCTTTACCCCCCTTTTTTTCCCCCTCCCTTTTACTTTTTCCTGATGCCCCACTGTCGGACTACATTGCTTTTTTATCTCTGATTTTACCCACCTGAGTTGGCCTGTTTCATCCTCCCTTTTTACCCTCTTACCATTTTGAGGTATTGCTTTGTGTCTGATTTTGCTCGGCCCTGCGTGGCCGTTGATGTTTTTATGCAGTTGATATGCTTTCACGCTATAAATAAAAATCTTAAATATAAAGAAAAAAAAAAGGTTTTACAAAAACACTGGTTTCTGGCAATGTTTTCTCGAAAATCACTTGGTAGTGAATGGGTTAAAGGCTTCCCAAGCTGGTTGCTCATTGCCATGGTTGACTAGCTCGAAGTTTTTATCCACAAGAAGTTCACAAATTTGAGGACCAACTTCCCAGCAGTGTGTGGATTCAAATGCTGCATTGATTATAACTCATAAAAAACGAAAAACGAACTGATCAAAAAATTAATCGGTCCGAATCAATGAATCGATCTCCAGAGTGGTGCTGCACGGCAGTGTGCGGATTCATATGCTGTATTGAAACCTATGGGTTTAAAAGCCTTGTTTCTTTAAAAAAAGTTAGGAAACCTAAAATTTCCCCCAAAAAATGGCTAAAAAATCCTAAAAGAATAAATAAGTAAAGAAACTTTCAGTGTATTGGTAGTAATCTACTTCCCATTCTTAGATAAGCAATAAAAAACGAAATAACTCATAAAAAAACAACTGATCCGAATCACCCAAAATGATCCGAATCGTCAAAATGATCAGAATCACCGAATTGATCAGAATCACCATATCGAAATGATCCGAAATGACAGAAAAACTGTCCGAAAATGATCCAAAACAAAAAAACACCCAAAAAAAACACGAAACGAAAAAAAAGTCATGCATATCCCTACTAGGCATAAGGCTATCCTAAACAAAAGATAAATCCAGGTAAAGTATCCATGTAATTGGGCAGACTAGATGGGCCGAAAGGTTCTTATCTGCCGACATTTTTCAATGTTTCTATGTTTCTACTACGTACTACCTTAATTAGCTGCTCGGAGCACAACACACTTAATTTCATATAGCCCATTTATAATGTTTTAGGAGATGTATATCTCGGAAATGAGAGCTAATGAAGCATTTTAGGTGTCATATTTGTTTTTAACATACTGAAATCAATACGAAATAAGTATTTTTATGTCAGAAACAATTTCATTGTTCACCAGTGTAATTTGAAAGGAGATCGTCTGGTCTTTCCAATGTTGCCAAACCTTACCATGAAAATAAAAACTAAAAGTTAAATATATATTTTTTAAAAAATACTATTTTAATGCAGTATCAAGATCCACTTTTCACTTATAAAATGAACATAGGTGCTTCCTACCATCACGTTTTAGTTTGGAGGGAAGTGGAGAAAAGACAAAGTATGAAAATACGCACTGAACTATCTACGACATAAGTTCCGCAAATTTTTTTTATTACTTGGGGTATAATTAAATGCTTGGAGGGCAGAATACATGAGCACTATCACTCTGGAATGCATGTGGCATTTCCCACACATTTTCTTACCTTCCGAATTCCATGTCAGATGACTTGTTCTCTTCTGATGAAAATCTGTAATATCAGCCTTGCTGGGGAACATGTATAATAGACATGTGCACAGCACAAAATTTCGTTTTGAACTAATGGATTAGTCCTAAAATGCAATTTATTTAGTTGCTAAAGAAATTCGTTTTCAGTTCTTTAGTATGAAAACTAATTTCATTCATCCGAAAACCAGTGGATACCATTACTATTGTAGTGGGTCCTCAGAGGGCTGAGATCGCTGCTTGTTACAGTATCTCTCACTCTCAGCACAATGTGTCAGGCAAAGCTGTTACAGTAACTGCTGCTCATCAGTGCTCAGAGTTTCAGTCAAACTAGTAAATATAGTTTTATATATAAGAGGTTAGAACAATATTTCCTTGTTTTACTGAAACTTTGAGCACTGTTACAGTCAGTTACTGTAACCGCTGAGCCTGATACATTGTACTGAGAGATAATATAACAAGCAGCCGATCTCAGCGCGCACAGCCACTGGATTTAAAGGGCTAAAAAAAAAGCTCCTCTCTGTATAATGTATAGAACATCCTCCTGCATTAATTAATACCCCTCTCTGTATAATGTAGATAACATCCTCCTGAATTAATTAATACCCCTCTTTGTATAATGTATACAACATTCACCTGCATTAATTAATACCCCTCTCTGTACAATGTATAGAACATCCTCCTGAATTAATGTCCCTCTCTGTATAGAACATCCTTCTCAATTTATACCTTTCTCTGTATAATGTATAGAACATCCTCCTGCATTAATTAATACCCCTCTCTGTATAATGTAGATAACATCCTCCTGAATTAATTAATACCCCTCTTTGTATAATGTATACAACATTCACCTGCATTAATTAATACCCCTCTCTGTATAATGTATAGAACATCCTCCTGCATTAATACCCCTCTCTTTATCATGTATAGAACATCCTCCTGCATTAATTAATGCCTCTCTCTGTATAGAACATCCTACTGCATTGGCATGTGGAGGGTGCAGAACACTGGAATGCAATGCTTATCCAGCACAGGAGAGGGAACTTTTACTTATACTTTGTATCTCTGTGGGGGAGACACAGAATTATAAAAGCAGGGGAGAGGGAAAATATTAACGTAAATCGGTCTGAAATCTCAGAGAAGAGATGATTGGTGCAAATTTATTTTTATAATAAAATAAAGCACTTTAAATCCAGGGAAATTCAAATAAAATCACACTGAAGGCTCATAATGACAGAGTAACTGTGAGAGCTGGATACTAAATGTATCAGACGTAAAAAAAACCTTTATAACATGCAAGCACTGGGAGAGGAGGGGGACTTTATATAAAATGTGTATTATAGATGAGGAAAGGGGGATAGTGCTCCTGGATAATATAAAATGTATCAGACCTAAGCCCTTATTATGCAGAGCGGGAGGGGAGATAAGACACACGTTTTATAAAGTCCCTCTCTTCTCCCAGCGCTGCTTGTTATAAAGGGGTTTTTACTATCCAGCCCTCCTCTGTCATTAGCTTTCAGTGTGATTTATTTGAATGGTTTCCTTCTCCAGCTGCTTTTATCATCTTGTCTGCCTTATAGACATGCAAGGGTTAAGCAAGGGTTAAGTAAAGGTTTCCTCACCTGTGCTGGCTGGCTGTGCTGTGAGTGAGTATTCTGGAGCTCTATCACTGTCAGATTTTTGGGTAGGGGTCGGGAAGGATTACGCATACAAACCTTTTCTGTAGCTTTGCGATGTTGCGCTCTTCATTGCTGGTCTCCTTCACTCATCAATGTAATATCACAAAAAGGACTGAAACTAAAATGTAGTGCATTTTATTTTAGTTTCAGACGTTGGCATTATGGCATCCTTTTGTAAAATCAGTTCTTCATTTCCGTGCCAATTGATGCTTCTATGCCATTTATATATACTTGAATATACTAAGCTTCACGCTTCATTGGGTGTTGTCATGTGATGTCATCAACCCACCAACACCAGAACAATTGGGTATATTACTGCAGCAATGTTGTGTGAGTGTTGGTGTTTTTTTTTTTTTTGGATCCCCATAGCTCTATTGCTGAACTGCCCACAAGACAAGACACATCGCCGGAAAGAATATCGTCTGATCTTTCCTATAATGTTCCCTTTGGGCTGCATAAACGTTCAGATTATGATTTCTCATCTAATAAACTTAATTAAACCTTTAGTTTTTCTTTTAATCCTCCGCACAAAATTACATAATCTTTCGCGGGCACAATCGGGGGGGGGGTCTACTTTGCATATATATACACACATTATTTTAATTAAAAGAAATATTTTCGTTTAAAAGGAGCTAGCTAATTGAAATTTAGAGTGTACTAGGTGCAACCAAGGGTGCTACTACTTACTTTATCATGAGTGATAACAAACAACTTTTGTATGGATTTTATTTCTCATTTATGGAACACCCTAAAAAATTACCTTGCCCCCTTTTCCCCCTTAAATAAGTAGACAGGCACTGCTGACAACATTTGCCCCATATTTTTCATTAGTATTTCTGTTAGTTTAGGCTCACGTTTTCTCCCTTGGCACTGGACAGCTCCTCCTCTTTAACACCTCCTGCAGACGTTCCTGCAGCTCCTTACTACTGGATGAAACTGCTCCAGTCTTTAGTGTAAAAATGACTGCAACTATTACAAACAAGTCACTAGCTTTGTTTGCTCTTGGAGGTTGCGGTTGCTTACTATTATTCTTTACACAGGAGTCATTCATTTGTGGATCTCCATAGGAGAACAAGCTATTCTGGTACATTCTCCTCTAAACAGACCTGTAGTCAGTAATAAATACCAGTTTTTAAATCCTGGTGTTAAGTGATTTTACAAAAGCAAAATCACTTAATACCTTAATTTCACCCAACCAAAAAATCCCTTACTTTCCTCATGTCCCACAGTGCATAGAGTGGTGGGATCCACCACTTCCTCTGGCCATGAACCGTGGAAGATGGGAGCAAATAGTGCCCAGTGTCCATTGTGTGCCTGCTGCTCGACCCACTCAAGTGAGCTCTTGCAGAATGTGTGCAGGGTTGCACTGGGTTCAAAGGAGATGAAAGATTTAATTTAAAAGGCAGACATCAAGGCTGGTCAAAAGATAGAATACAATATGTTCTTATACTACAACTCAGATCATTATTGAGGTTAAAATAGTTGTAGTTCAAACCACTACTTTTACAAAGTTTCACAATGGGGTGCTTAATCTTATACACAAATCCATTTAACTATACAGCATACATTAGACAAAATCCGTCTTCCCTGAATTGTAACTATGCATTAACCCTTTTGCTGCTGAGGCTTTTCACACCTCTGTGCTGAGGTCATTTTTACCGGTTTTGATCATCATGTTTAAACGTGTTTTGAAGGCTTATTTTAGTATATGACCCAGACATATTATATATCGTTCTTTCCGTCAGACTCGGTAGATTCATAATATGTCATTATTATATGTATACGTTATGTCATGTCTATATATTATAACAAAAAATGCAATAAAATATGTATTTTCAATAATTTACAACGTGTAAAGTGTTTTTTTTCACATTTTAACAGGCGAGCAATTGCGGTTATATTTTGTATGGGGTGCGCTTGTTAAAAAAATTAGAGATGGGGTCTCGTTACATTTTTTTTTGGGGAAAATTACACGATTTTTAACAAACGCACCGCATACAAAAATCGTTAGTGCAGCATCATTGTTCACATTATAATTGAAATGGGAACAATATTGCTGCATTAACGAACCAAAAAAAAGAAAAAAAAATGTTTATTTTTTTTTTATAATTTTTTTTTAAATATATTTTTATTTTTATTTTTAATTTTTATTTTTTTGAAAAAACTTTTTTCACTTTCGTGTTTGGTATCGTTGGAACAGCCATGCTCCGGCCGATCCAACCATACCAAACTTTAACCCCTAGCTGCCACGGATCGGGAGATAGGGAGTTCATTGGAACTTCCTATCTCCACCGTTGGTGGCAGTTAGGGGTTAACTCTAGGACTGGCGTCATCGTGCTATGCACGATGACGCCAGTCCTCAGGGGGAGTTCTCGGAGGCTTGGCCGACATCCAAGATGTCGGCCAGCTCCGGGAAAGGATCACGAACCGGCGCTTTTCAGCGCCGATTCGCGATCCAGCTCCCCAGGGGTTAATGCCAGGCACCATTTGGAAGGGCAGGCTGTGCCCTTCCAAATGGTGCCTGGGTTAACCCCCGCAACTCCGCCGATCGGGAGGGAGAGAGGTCCGAAGGACCTCCCCCCCTCCCTTTCAGGCGCCTCCTCCGCACATGCGGAGGGGCGCCTGAATTAGGTGTCATCGCGCTGCCGCGATGACACCTAATTTCACCGGTGGCGGTTCCGGATGCTGGGCTGACATCGAGGATGTCAGCCCGCACCGGGGGGGCCAGCGATCGGCCGGAACTCGGCCGAACGCTGATCCCAAACACAGCACACCAGCAGCCATGCGGAGGACACGCTGAGCGCGTCCTCTGCATCGAAGTGGTTAAAAATGTTTTGAAAAATGTGGTTTCAAAACATCTGGGGCTCTATTCTGTTAGGTTCCTTAAAGATTTTCTTTGGTAATTAGTAATTGGTAATTAGGGATGAGCTGTTCGGTTCGATCAGTTCGGAGTTCGATTCGAACTTTGGCCGTTCGCAAGTTCGCGAACTTCGAACTTTTTGGCGTGTTCGATTCGAGTTCGTAAAAAAATAAATTTGAAAAAATTATACAAAATGCTTAAAAAATACTAAAAAATCTAGAAATAAAGAGACTCTTTACTGCAGAATATTATAAGCAACGGTTTATTAGATATTGAATTAAAAACTAATGTGTACGTGCAAAGATTCTCACCTCTAAATGACCTGTGTTCACAAACGGCATAAACAACAGGTGTTTTTAGTCTGGTCTAATGAATTTGATACATTGTATGTATGTAGAGTATACTGAGGGTGTGGTGTCTGCTTCTGAGAAGTGTTAATTTCTCTGCTAAGGCTAGGGTCAGACAAAAGCATTTTTCCCACGAACGTGAAAAAGTGCGTCCGAACGCATTAACGTATTTTTTCACGGAATGCGCAAAAACAGTCAGACGACGCGCATTTTCGGGCGTGATTTTGTACGGATCGTCAATAAAACTCTTTTTGCATCTGGACGTTATGTAGGCTGGACATTAGCAGCGTCTGACATCTCCTAATCACGCAAACACGCCGCTATGCCGCAGCTGCGCACTCAGTACGTCAGTACTAGCGGTTCAGCGTTCTCAGAAAAATGCGTTCAAATTCCACTTGCGTTGCACGGCCGGACTTTTGTGCGGCCGTACATCGTATATTGGCCGTCATTGCCCGTCATCTGCTGCTAGTGCGCCCGTAATTATGTGCGCCAGAACGCACGTTAAAAGTGCGCTGGTCTGACCCCAGCCTAAATCTTCCTCTAATATGCTGCATTTCACTGCTGTGTGCTCAGCTCATTTTTACCGCTTTCGCTCATCATGTTTAAACGCGATTTGAAGCCACATTTTATTAAATAACCCAGACATATTAGATATCGTTCTTTCCGGCAGACTCCGCAGATTCATAATATATAATTTTTATATGTATACGTCATGTCCTGCCTGTATATTATGACAAGAAATGCAATAAAAATTTAATTTTTAATCATCTGCATTGTGTAAAGTGGGTAACTCACTATGTTTTCTATAGGGTGCGCTTGTACAAAAATTAGAAATGGGGACTTGTTACATTTTGTGGGGGGAATTACGTGATTTATAGCAAACACACCCCATAGAAAAAAATCATTAGTGCATCATCGTTCACATTATAATTGAAATGTGAACAATATTGCTGCATTAATAAAAATAACATACAAAAAAATACATGTTTTTATTTTTTATTTTTTTTACTTTATACCTGGTCATGTTGGGTATCATTCGAAAGGCCATGCTCAGGCCTTTCAATTGATACCCTCCATGACCCCCTAGATGCCTGGAGATATCAGGGTTCAAATGAACCCCCTATCTCCACCAGAGGATTGGCCTGGGCAATATATATACGCATGATGTGAGCTGGCCTGGGCAATATATATACGCATGATGTGAGCTGGCCTGGGCAATATATATACGCATGATGGTGCATCTGTGACTGTTTGTGAGCATGATGTGAGCTGGCCTGGGCAATATATATACGCATGATGTGAGCTGGCCTGGGCAATATATATATACGCATGATGTGAGCTGGCCTGGGCCTGGGCAATATATATAAACATGATGTGAGCTGGCCTGGGCAATATATATATGCATGACGGCGCATCTGTGACTGTTTGTGAGCATGATGTGAGCTGGCCTGGGCAATATATATACGCATGATGTGAGCTGGCCTGGGCCTGTGCAATATATATACACAAATGATGTGAGCTGGCATGGGCAATATATATATATATATGCATGATGAAAATTTGCAAAGGATAAGGTACGCAAAGTGAAATTTTGATGTGTCTGAAATTGAAACTTACGTGACAACTCACTACCTAAAAGGTAGAACGTAACAAGGTAATACCAGAAAATTGAAGAGTAAGAGAAATTCTGAATGAGAGCGGTGGTAAGAGACCGAAGGGTTTACCCCTATATAATTCGAATGAGCTTCAGTTACACTGATGAAAACATCAGGGTACTAGTGTCTCCCAGAGACCAAATTAATATTTAACTTTTATTAGACATAATTAAAAAGGAGTCAAACATATAAACATAAATAGACAGTGCTCACAAGACAATAATAAAACCAAATCTGCTGAAAAAAGGTATATATATATAATGGCAGAAGCAGTGATCAACAGTCAATACAATAAGTGACCTTCAAGGATCACTTCAAGGTATTGTTACAATGAAATGTATAAGGTACTTATTGACAATATTAGACCACAAAATGCTGCGCATAGAAAAGCAGAAAAACCAGAGGCAGGAATCCCCAATGGGAGAAATTAACTCAAATAGCCCAATGCAAATGTGCCCTAGAGTTTGCCCAGATATTCATTGTCAAAAGACGTAAAGGTAAGTATAAGCATACATATGTTCGGGTCTCAAGGCACGTATTTAGAGGATGGAATTAGGGAGTTCTTGCCTGCGATGTGCACCCGACGCGCGTTTCGCCAAAAATGGCTCGTCAGGAGTGCTTACGGACTGAGAGAAGAAAGAGGCTATTTAACTTGTTCAAATTCCGCCCCAATTGGTGAATCAACCTATGAAATAGGGGAGTAGCGGATGGTCCAATCAATTGCCTGCCCTGAGGATTGGCAGGCAGAACGTCCAGTGAGAGTCAATGTTTGAGGCGACTGCCTGAGCAACTGGTAGAGCGAGTGGATCTCGCTTCACCGTTAGTTTCGATGTAAATACAAATATTGAGATCGCGTTGCCAGTGAATAATAATTGCAAGATGTAATCATGTGTGTTGCCAGATTTATAAACATCGCTAAAAACAGAAGGATGATTGCTAACTGGAATTGATTTAAAAGGTTATGAATATATGATTCAATTGAGATTTCAGCTAAAGAGTTTTAGTAACGTGAAATTACAGTAATGATGATGGATGGAGGTATTAACACGTTGCCAAATTTGATATTGCGGCAAAATAGATTACATGATACACGAAGATGTTAAAGGTGAATTTGACCTCACTCATTATTTGACAGATCGCTTGGAGTGAAGAATATGATAACCAATGAAATTTAACTGAATAAAAGTACGTGTATGAAAAAGATATGCTAATTGAAAAACCATTAATGGCATTCATGTAGATCCAAAGAATGACCTAAATTTTGGATATAGGATTAACAACAATGATGACAATAAATAGCGCTGCTCTTTAGTTGCTAGGTTTAATATTATATCATGTTAATTACAAAGTAATGAGAAGGTACTAAGAGCAGTATAAGGCACATTTATTATTCGCCAAGTCGCTTAATATAACTGACCTAGTGTCAGATGAAGGTATCAACTGAGACTACATATATGAAATATATTTTGATAAAATGACCAATAAAGACATTCAAAGAATGGTATGGCAAATGAAACCATTGTATCATAACTATGGTGGCATAAATTAAAGAAATACACACATTGGTGTGAGGATCTGAAATCTGATTAAAAATTAATGAGATAGGTCACAGTTAATTAGAATATAACGAGGGCTTGCTGCTCGATTGGAAAACATTATCAGGGAAGGCAAGAGACTGGCCATCAATAATCAAGAAATATGTAATATACTGTAAAATAACTAATATAGAAAAATATATAAAGATAGCCCCTAATTGATTAAAAAACGAGGGACGAAAATTGTGAAAAATATAAATACGTCTAAGTAAATATGAATGTGATGATGATTTTAATGTTTACAAACTCATTACAATCGAAACTGAACGAGATATGTATGAATACAAATATATAATAAAGTAAATTCTGGTTGTAAGATTATAAAAGGCGAAAAACAAGGAACAAAGGATGTCTGAAGATGAGACAAGGTGAGCAAAATAAAAGACATGATAGTAAAATGAATGGCGTATAATTAAAGTCTTCATTTAAACCGTGTGGATACAGAGTTTTAAGTGTGTATATCCAAAAGGACTCTCTGACAAAGATTTTTATCAAGATTTCCTTTTCTTGGTCCGCAGACCATCCCTTCAATAGCTTATAACTCTTATTTTTTTTTCGTTCATTTATATTTGTTCAATACAGTTAATTTTAATTTGTTTAATAGAGTTAATTTAAAATGGTTTAATACAGTTTATTTATATTTATTTTACCTTTACTGTTGGTGCTTTTCAAACTTTATTCTTAAATAAAAAGAAATTTAGCAGTTTCATGTTGTGTCGTTTTTTGTTTTGTTTTTGGGGGGGGGGGGTGCAAGTAGCTGGTCTTGCCTAGGGCGCAAAATAGTCTAGCACCGGCCCTGACCGCATGGTCCACCCCTGCACTCTTCCACAATACCACAGAGGGGTTACTGTATGATGGCACTTGCTGGCCTGGCACCAAAGGCACAATATTTGGGTGCACTGCCACTGACGCCTGTACCAGATTCATATCCTCAGATGGGTTACTGTGTGACGGCACTGTTGCCGACGCTAAAAGCCCAATTTTAAAGCACCTATTGTTACTTTCATCCAAAGCCTGCATAAGTTTCACCATAATTTAGCCAAAAAAATCACTAAACTTTTTCTGCGCGTCCTAAAATGTCTTTTCATACAGGCTGCGGCCCCAAGCAGTAGTTTATGAATAGATTAAAGGAAAAGCATTTACCGTCATTTGAAACGTCATTTTTTTGTTTTTCAATGTTTCTATACATCCTAGAAATCCGCCACTTCACGAGCATGTTATGGGGACCTCCTAGGCACGATATTTGAAGGAATTTTTCGTTTTTATTTTTAACCCTTATTTCATGGAAACCTCACTGTCCCTTTAAAAACATTTATTTTTTAACTTTTTGTCCTTGTTTCCTGTCCCCCAGGGCACTACCCGGACCCCCATACACCTTTTATGGCAAATATCTAGCATATATGCCCTCTTGGAGGGCACTCTAAAAATCAAATTTTGAGTCCCATTGACTTGTATTGAGTTCGAGTTCGAGTTCAAATGCGAACATTTGGAAAGTTCGAGTTCGAATGCGAACCGAACTGGGGGGTGTTTGGCTCATCACTATTGGTAATGATTGTGGAGCCCCACACAATCATTACCTTGTTGCATGGTATTTTAAGCCAAGCGGTAAGTTGTGATGCTGTTTGGCTTTTGTACATTTACATCACATTACATTAGATCACCGATTTGCCAGGCCTGTCAGAGGCCTATTTATTAAAGGGCAAAGTCTGGAGAACTGGCAGAAGAGAGAACAATCTAGACCCAATAACCAATTTGGAAAGTGAGATAATAGGATACTTTTTCTGGTTTGGCTTTTTTAAACTAGATTTTCTCATTTCTGCCAATTCTCCTGACTTCACCCTTTAGTGAATGGACCTGTAAGTGTTCTTGCAAGAGCAAAATCACTTTATATACAGGTTAAAATGTATCCTCTGCATCAATGCACATACAACATAGTAATGATATATTTTGAATCTGCTAAGTCCACTGAAAGAAAAGGAATTATAAATTGTTTGGGTTCTATAATAAAATATGACTTTAAGTCACATTTAAACACGATGAGCACAAAATGTTGAAAATGGGCCCAGCATACAGGGATGATATGATTCAGCAGTGAATGGGGCTAAAATTTAATCCATATGCATTGAATTATAAATCTATATTTCATTTTTCTATGTGAGTTGTACATTAATGTAAAAATGCTGTATAAATGTTATTAATGGAACACTCGTTACTACAATTTGTTCATTTTAATAAGTTAATTTTTTATAATACTACATACCACCATAATACGTGAATTAGTCATAGATGTATGGCATAGCCTGCATTTTGAATAACTTGAGTACTATAATTTAACAGATTACACAGGATTCTGGAGTAATTCACAAAGGGCAAATGGAAAAATGTTATATCTCTAAAAAGGCATATAGGCATGTGATGGGATAATTCTCCTGTTCAACTGAGCTTAAAGGTTACCTCTATTTTTCAATCTGAATTTATTCCAGGTCTCGAGTTCAAATAGGAATATGAATAAAATATTGACTCTTCGTTGTCCTAGAGGACTGATTTGGGAAACAAGGCGTATCCTATTATGGCTACCACTTCACTAGTCCCACATCTCCTTCTGACTTGTTTTAATGTATTGCTCTTATGCATCCTGTTTAAAGGCACAGTGTCACATATGAGCTGCCAGTTGCAGAAAACTAGTGGGAAACAGTAAAATAAATCAAATTATAATATATATTGTAAAATAATGGTAATGAAAACATGCACATGCTAGATAAAAACCATTAGAAGGCACACATCCATAGTGAATCATTTAATGGTTGTGAAAAACTCACCAAAAATTCCTAAACACACCCACCAAAGACTTCCTACATCAATCTTCCGATGCAACTGCTAAAAACAAGAGTTTGAGATCATTTAAATCCCAAGAATAACTATATTCTAGGGTTCTGTATTTAAAATGTGGTTGAAAATGTATTTCTTTAGGTACAGTATATTATATATTTTTTAATTCTTAATATTGCATACATTAGGTATTAGTATACGGAGGGTTTTAGCAACATTTTTAGCATTTATTAATTGCCCCAGCAGTTCCTTTTAGTAACACCAGTCTCTGTGGAAATGAACAGTGAAGCATTTGTTTATTATTTCCTTGCCTTTATCAGGTTACCATTGTCTCTGCCTACTAGATGCAGTGAATCTCGGCCATTGAAATGTGTTTTTTTTTTAAAATATGAAAGTTTTTTATTTACTCATATAGAAAATATAGCAACAAAAAGGGGGAGGAAGAAGGGGTACAGAAAAGAAAAAGGGAAGGAAAGGGTGTGGTCAAACCGAACACATACCACCTCCGGAGCTTGAAATGTTTTTTTTAGCTACCTTCAGCAGGTATTGCCTAACCAGTAACATCTCTGTGCTGATATATTGTTTCTGAGTCAGTTAACAAACACCCCTTGCTTGTGTAACGGGTGTGTACTGTATAAATATATGTGTGTGTGTCTTTAAGGAACATTATATGTGTATTACACTAATTCCTTACAAAAATAGATATGTTCCAGTCCCAGGGGCATTAGGTTCTTTAAAGGGTTGTTGTGAGTAGTTTTTATATTTGGTTTGAGCAGCCGTTTTTATGAGGGGGTTAATATGGTAATGAGGGATGACATCACTCCCTGCTAGTTAGATGTAGGCAGTTCCCTTCCTTCCCGGGCTTATCAGAGCACGTGAGGCTTGAGAAGCAGAGGTGGAACGTCTCCTGATATATATATTCATTCCTGTATATATGTATATTATTTTATTCAGAGGAGAAGCGGCGCCAAAGGCAGAGGAGTCGCCTGAAGTAAAATCCGTTCCCCAAAAAAAGTCACATGTTGCCGGTCTCGTCCTTGCTGCACCACACCAACATACAACACAACGCAGAGTCCATCATTACGAACGGGCGGTGAGGGTGTAGGCCGGTCACACTTGCTAAGCGTCATCACATCTGTATTTGCTCCAGTAATTGGATATCTAAAATATGACCACCATAACACAATTCTCAAAAGAAAAATATAACGCTGGTTTTTGCTCACTGCTAGGGAGTGTCTCCTTAAGTAGCACTTATCAATGGTTAGTTATAATGGAAAAAAAGTCTTTGTTTCAAAACAAAATTGGCTCAATATACATATAATAGGTACTCTGTATCTGTCTTACTTAAACAATATCCCTTACTCATGTACAACGCCTGTACTACTATGCCCTTAAAATTAAAATGTGTGTATATTTCATAATAATTGAACACATTCTACATCACCTTTTACTATAACCTATAAGAATTACATTTGTTGAAGATATACATTTGTAGATTATCCAGTAATTACCATGCTATTATTACAAACTTAGTTCTTGCTTAATATTTAGATTTTATATCAAAGAATGTCATGGCTGTTAAACAACAAATTCATGTCTAAAGTTTAACATTTATAAACATGTCAGCAATATAATTGGA
The DNA here is from genome assembly GCA_009667805.1 of Leptobrachium leishanense. NCBI lineage: Eukaryota > Metazoa > Chordata > Amphibia > Anura > Megophryidae > Leptobrachium > Leptobrachium leishanense. The sequence continues at coordinate 191,838,975 of CM019067.1, read as the reverse complement.
ACTCAACTAAGAAATGATGAGAGCTGCGCTGTCCAGGGTTCTGATCTGAACTACTGTAAAAGGGTTACATGGGTAGCCGGGTCATAAGAGCAGGCTACACAGATAGCCTCAATTAAGTAACTCAGGTTTTCAGAGACGTAGACTGGAAGAAGCGTGGTTCATCAAAATTTCTTCTAGTCAAATGAAGATATGGACATGTGCATCTCTCCTAATGAAGAATAAAAATACAGAGGATACAGTATAATCTGCACTATTTGCAAACTGTGATATCTCGATATGGAACATCACAAATGGTACAGATGATACTGCACACACGTTACCAGGCCCACTTGAAAGAATTTGCCTGGGAATCTCATGTGCAGCCGCATCCATACAACATCTTATTATGATCCAGTAAAAAGATATGACATGTTGCAAACAACACAGATTTACGTAAATAATATCACTTTTATTAATCGATTTTTACATCAGTTGCACTTTACATTTTAAGTTTACTGATGCACAGTTACACCTAGAATCAAGATGAAAGAGCATAACACATAAGGAGAATACTAGAATTACAAAACACAGGTCTTGCTTTAAGGTTCATAATGTGGCTACCACACTCAGTGCCTAGGATTTGACAAAGTGACATGCTGAACATTATTTTGCCAGAATTTAAAAAGGGAATAAATCAGGAGGACATTTATTTTTTGTTGCAGAAACTGATGGTAGAGCTCATACCGGACTACTTCACCCATTCAATACCAAATGGTGTTATTCACTAATTATTCTTGTGGCTGAAAAGTTCATCATAGCTGCTAGCAATGGTAAAAAATCTCCAGTCTTGCAACTATGGTGAACTTCGGCTATCCAGAGAAGCAATATTCAACAACAGCAGGTAATGTTAATGCAAACAATGCTGAGCAACGCTGAACAAAGGTACCACTATTATTCCTTCATGAAATTTGTAAACTACAGCTATTCACCATTCTGCTTTGTTCTGCTGTTGTTTGCAGCAACTGTGAATAAACTTGGGTGACTTTAAAGTGACAACCTCCATTGAACTCCGATGCTGATTGCTGAAAACATTAAAAACGACACCAAACAAATTCAATTGAAACACCAGTGAAAACTAAGTTGAAATTTACACTAAATACTTTATCAGAAACTACTGTGGAAACCAAAGCAGAGAACCGCAGCAAATAAGTTAGGTAGAAACTATGCTGAAAAGTACAGTGATGTATGGTGGCAGTTCGCTAAACAGTGAATTCTGCATGGTCTTCAGCATAATTGATTCACCATAGTTCCCTGAATTTAGCTGACATTATATAGACTGGTTATTAGTGAGAAATCACTCACGTTTTTCATTGTTTTGTATAAGGGAATATTGAGTAACATTAATTGGAAATATGTATTGTACACTAGTTGCCAAAACTGTGGATGCATTATGGTACATTTCCAGCCAAAATGTAACTTAAAGTTTTTTGTTGTTAAGGCATTCATTTACTATATTACATTTTACTTTTGCTATGACATTTTTAGAGATTTTTAATATAAAAAGTACTTTAAACTGCAAAAGTTTGAAAAAACGTAAGGTGTATCCACAATTTTGGCCACCAGTGTAGAGCTAGACCATAAGCATTAGATTATCACTCATTTTTCCATCACAAACCTGTAGTCTGAAAAGCAAGCACCAAGTAAAACATTCCTCTTATAGGATATGTGGGTCAATTTACTGAATATTCATGATTATATTTGAAAGCATAGCTCAGCAGTATTTTGAGGTTTACTTAGTACTTTTAATTTATTCACTGAGTTAGTATTTTCAAGCTGAAATTGAAACAGTATTTAATTTGTTTATTTTTTAGAACATATCAATTCTTTATTTGTGCTATTATCATTAACAATGACATGTACTTTATATCAATTCTCTAGTAAATATTAGATAATTCAGAAAAAAGCTAGACATAATTTAATTTGAAATGTGTCTCGTGACAAAACTATAAAATATTTGTTATTTAAACAAGAAAAAGTAATAAGGACGCGTGATACAATTTAAAGAATCTTATGTGTGTATATATGCAGTACACCTCTTATGTGAATATTTCAGTCTACTTCATATGAAACATTTTCACAGAACAGTCAGGGTTATTCAGAAAGCGGTGAAAAGCAGTAGAATGACTGGAGAATGCAAAATTCTAGGTCAAAATAGCCAAACCAGAGAAATTCTCCCTTTCATCTCACTTTCCAAATCGGCTATTTTGACCTAGAATTTTCCATTCTCCAGTCATTCTCCTGCTTTTCACCTCTCTCTGAATAACCCTGTAGGTCAAAATAGCACATTTGGAAAGTGAGATGAATGGGACAATTTTTCTGGTTTGGCTAATTTAACCTAGAATTTTCCATTCTCCAGTCATTCTCCTGATTTTCACCGCTCTCTGAATAACCAGGCATATTTTTTCCTGCAAATTTAGGTTGTGTTTAAATTCACTAACTATATTTTTTTGCTCCAGATGAAGCCAATGTCCAGTTGGCGAAACATATGTTGAGCTGATGTATCAACCTTGATTTTAAGCCGTGATTTGTTGTGTGTGTAGCATTTGCAGGGTGAGGACAGAAATTTTGAGCATGAGCTCGACTAGCTAAGGGTCAGTGTTGGCGTGCTGATTGTGAAGGTGATTTATGGTTTGCATTTTGATGCTAATCCCTTTGTGCAATTATGGAATTCTATTATGGTGCCTAATACATTGATTGCAATCCTTTTTCCACACCTCTTTTATGCACAGCCATTTTACACTGGCGTCAATTCCAGTACACCCTGCTTTGTCTGCTGTCATATTTATGTTTTTTAATAGATTTTTCCTTGCATCTGAGAGTGTCTATATTCGTTCTAATAAAGATTAATTTTTCTGTAGCCACTCCTCCAGTGCCATTTGCCGGTTCTTTTTTGAGCTGCCAAGTGGTTTATTGAGACATATATCTATTTAGGTCAGGTTTAATCCTGAGTAAGAGGTTGTGCTGCTCTCACTCATTTGGATGAGAGTCAGGTGATTGTCTAAGGCTAGGGTCAGACGAACGCATTTTTCACGTCGTCCGTGAAAAAGTTCGGTCGAACGAACGTACGTATTTTCCCCCGGAATACGCGATAGCGGTCATACGATGCGCCTTTTCGTCCGTGATTTTGTACGGATCATCAATAAAACACTTTTTGAGTCTGGACGTTATGTTGGCCGGACATTAGCAGCGTCTGACGTCTCCTAATCACGCACACACGCCGCTATGCGGCCGCAGCGCACTCTGTACGTCAGTAGTAGCGGTTTGACGTTCTCGAAAAAATGCGTTCGTTGGCCACTTGCGTTGCGCGGACGAACTTTCGTGCGGCCGTTCGTCGTATGTTCCCCGGCATTGGACGTCATTTGCTGCTAGTACGGCCGTGATTTCGTGCGGCTAAACGCACGTTAAAACTGCTTTCGTCTGACCTTAGCCTCAATTTGAGGGTTCCTGCTGTGGGTCCCCCATCTCTCTCTTTTCTGGTAAAATATTGTGTTTAAATACCTTAGAAACATTTAGTGAATTGACCCATATATACATTTACAGAATAAAAAAGATAGCAATAAAGACAAGCAAAATCAACTTAAATAAAATGAGAATTCATACACTTGCAAACTACACATTTTTGAAAACCAACATCACATATTAGTGGGTTTTATTGCTCACACCCAGGGTGTAATCTTGCATAGGCCAACTAGACCTGGGTTTAAGGCTGCAGATTGGAGGGGGCAGCATTTTTTCCTAATGTCCTTTCATTTAAAAGTCTGACATATTTGATGTGTGCAGGTATATATCAGAGCTGCCAAGCAACTAACCTCCCAGCAACGTATATCTAAACTAAACTGAAGATTCTTAGAAACCATTTGGTGTCAGTTACTTTGCTTTTATTCTAAATAACATTGAAATAAGTAGCCCTTATAGGTTATGAATATCTATCTTAATTCCATATTTAATTGATATTGGGAGTTTGGTAATACATTTTAGAGTTTCTAGTTCCAAGACCAAATGACTTTTTAGCTTTTATATTTGAGATACTTTGGGGGGATTAGAAAATAATGGTTAAGAAGAAAAGGAGAGAGCTAGATTTAATTATTTTACACAGACAAAATTGCTGTGGTAGTTTAGGTATTGAAATGAGAAAGTTCTAAAGTGTCACTCACCCACCTCCAAATTGGCCTCAAATCTCCCTGAATTGTGAATATCACTTTTTGGTGCAATTTCAGGTCATCTCGTCAACTACAGGCGAATTGATAGTGAAATACAATGCAATTCGTCGGTGTTCGGTGACACCAAAATTGTCCTATAGAAGACTATTGTGTCTCCTATTCACAGAATGCCGAACTGCACTGAAATTCTGGTGAAATACCCTGATTTTCAGTGTTTCAATCCGACAGGTTTAAACAGGCGTATCCCATAGGTACAATGTAAAAAAGTAATATCTTATTTTTTTAAAGACTGTTCAGTCTTTTTATTTTTTGCCAAAACCCTTTTTATTTTTTGTATTTTTTAAAAGACCTTTTTGTATTTTTTGGACAACATTTTTATTAAAATAAATTATTTTTATATGACGTTTATTTTGTAACACACATTTTAATTATTTATAAAGGACTTTTTTCTTATTTGGACACATCTTTACAAAATTTTTATTGAAACTCCTATTAGGAGAATAGACTTTTTTTTAGTTCGCTGATGCTAATTCGGTGCAATTTGGCAGTTATCGGCCAGGGAACCCCTAGCTCCCAAGGGATTTCCTAAGGAAATTCCATGGTGGAGATAGTGGGTTCGTTTGAACCCACATATCTCCAGGACGGTGGAAGCTAGCGGGACATGGTTGATGACATTCAAAAGGCCAGAGCATGGCCTTTCCAAAGATATATAATGTTAAAAGTAAAAATAAAATTGCAAAAATTGAAATAATAATAAAATAGGACGGATAAACAATATCTTAAATAAAAAAAGAATATGATTATTTATCTATAAATTATCAAAAAATACCTACTTTTTACATTCTGCCAAAATTGCACAAAAATAAAGAAACCCCCCCGGCTGTCCCATAATATCGGGTATCGGCTCTATTTCTTCGAGATTGTCAGAATATATAGACACCTTCTTACAACCCATAGTGAAGAATACTAGGACATATTTGAGGGATACTAAGGACATATTGAATATCCTTATGCAACAACAATGGCAGGAAGATTTTTGGTTGGTCACAGGGGATGTCACTTCTCTATATACTATTATACAGCATTCTAAGGGTCTACAAGCTACATCTAAATTTTTGGAGATGGATGGGAAAATTCCAGTGGAACAGAGAGATTTTTTAGTAGCTAGCATCAAATGGATTTTACATAATAATTATTTTTGGTTTGATCAGGATTTTTACATTCAAGTGGCGGGAATGGCGATTTTAAAATATATGTTGAAATGCATTTTTTTAGATGTTAAAAATATCTGGAAAATATATTTTAAAAATCCATTTTCAAATATATGTCATTGTAAAATACAATTTAATTACCTTTTTAGAATACATTTGGAATATATTTAAAAGTATATGTCGAGATGCTTTTTTTAGTTATTAAAAATATATTTTAAAAATCCATTTTCAAATATATGTCATTGTAAAATACATTTTAATTACATTTTTGGAATCCATTATCAAATATATTTAAAAATATATATTATTGGAAAGTATAACAAAGAGTTTGTGGTAATAATTTGTGGAAGTGCCTTTTGCGGAACTCTAAGGCTGGGGTCAGACGAAAGCAGTGCGAACAATTTTTTTATTGCTGCAGCATGTATACTCAGATTTATTTTGACAGGCGCAAAAACATTAGTGAGCCAATTAAGGTGAATTGATTTCAATTAAGGTTCTTAATTCTGATTGGCTGAATCCCACAAAAAAAAAACAGTCCGTGCACTGATTTACATGCGCAACGTTACTGTGTGTGTATTACACTTCGTTTTGCGTGTTTTTTTTCTAACGTTATTTTTTGACGGATGAGAAAATGCGTTCGGATCCGAATATCACGTTAATTTTCGCGCGATAACGCTGGACATTGCGCGCAAAGAATGTAATATGGCCCATATTTGGGAAGAATATATTAAGAATGTATTCTAAAAATATATTTCAAATATATTTTCCCTCCATGTGGGATATTAACATCCCTCAGGATATTCAAGCTGTTATAGAAGAGCTCTCCAAATGGCATGGTCTACTTTCTCCTTTGTGGGACAGGTAAACCTTTAAAAAAACTATACATTTTTGGAAACTACATTACCCACTCAAAATCTTACCTATCCTCAAAACATACAAAGAAAGTTCCTCTAGGAAGGGCTTGACAGCCTGACTCAGTCTGACCAAACTTCATCATCCCAAGTGCCACAGAGGATTAAATCTACCCCATATCAGAGACAATAACATAGCAGCACAATGTAGAAATGCCATAGATTGGATTAAAAATCATTCTCAATTCTCTGATGTTTTTCTATCTGATACCTTCACAATCTCCCATACTTGCTACAATGCCCTTTCAATGAGCTACCTCCCACACTTTTTTGACGTACCATTCATTGCCACCACTATAGAAGCTTGGAAGATCGCAAGGCTCAAAGTTTCGGCTTGCCCCACATCATCCCTCTTCCCCTCCTCTAACAGTCAATCCTCGTTTTGGTGAAGGAACTGTGTCAATGTCCTTTGTAGCATGGGCGGCCAGGGGATAATGAAATTTATACCAATTTAAAGATCTCCCTTTGAAATCAATATTGACTTTATATACCATAACTGCTAAATACTGGGGCCTACCTATCCCCGATTTCCTGGTTCGATCGTACATACACTTCTACCTTTGGGAGTAGGGATTGGACGAATACGCTGGATAACCACATATGAAATTGGCCTATAGTGGAATATTCCATCTCAACCCTCTATAACATTCTACGCTATATGCCAGACCGGATTGTTACTATTACAGGTCCATTACAATGGTTTCCCCACTTCCTTGTCTCCGCCATGGCCGAACATCTTTCTGCACACAATTACATGATAAAAATACCACCCACTATCTCATAGTTACATAGGCTGAAAAAAGACATGCATCCATCGCATTTAGCCTTTTACACATCACCTACAGCTGTTTATCCAAAAGAAAGAAAGAGTCCCAGTCTGAAGCACTCGCCGAATATGCAACATACTGGGAAAAAAAATCCTGCTTGACCTCAGATGGCGGTCAGATTTCTCCGTGAATCAAACAGCTTTCACCCATAAATATTATAACTCTTAATCTTATGTTTTTGAAGGAAGTCCTCTAGTTGTTTAAAACACTATAGAGACTTTTACCCAACCACTTCAACAGGGCATTCCACAGCATTATTGTTCTTAACATAACAACCTTTTCTGTGATTAAGGCTGAATTTTCTTCCGTCCAGTCTAAGTGGATGATCTTGTGTCTTATGTATAGTCCAATGAATGAGTAGGTTTCCAGACAATGGTTTATAATAGCCCTGTATATATTTACATAAAGTTATCAGATCCCTCTAAGAAGGCACTTTTCTAAACTAAACAGGTTTAACCACTTGAATGCTAAGGACGCGCTCAGCGCGTCCTCAGCATTCCCCCTGGGGTCAGCATTGGGGTCAGCGTTGGGGTCGCTGGCCCCTCCGGTGCGGGCTGACATCCTGGATGTCAGCCCGGCATCCGGAGCAGTGGCCGCCATTATTATGTGTCATCGCGCCCCGCGATGACACATAATTCAGGCGCCCCCCCCGCATGTGCGGAGGAGGCGCCTGAAAGGGAGGGGGGGAGGTCCTTCGGACCTCTCTCCCTCCCGATCGGCGGCTCACAGGGGCTTAACCCAGGCATCATTTGAAGGGCACAGCCTGCCCTTCCAAATGATGCCTGGCATTAACCCCTGGGGAGCTGGATCGCAAATCGGCGCTGAAAAGCGCTGATTTGCGATCCTTCCCGGGAGCTGGCCGACATCTTGGATGTCGGCCAAGCTTCCGGGAACTCCCCCAGAGGACTGGCGTCATCGTGCGCAGCACGATGACGCCAGTCCTAGCATTAACCCCTAACTGCCACGAAGTGTGGAGATAGGGAGTTCCAATGAACTCCCTATCTCCAGATCCGTGGCAGTTAGGGGTTAAATTTTGATATCGTTGGATCGGCCAGAGCATGGCCGTTCAACGATACCAAACATGAAAGTAAAAAAAATTGTAAAAAAAAAAAAAAAAGAAAAAGAAAAATAAAAAAAATTAAAAAAAAAAAATAATAAAAAAAAAATAAACACTTTTTTTTTTTTTTTTCTGTTTTGTTAATGCAGCAATATTGTTCCCATTTCAATTATAATGTGAACAATGATGCTGCATTAACGATTTTTGTATGCGGTGCGTTTGTTAAAAATGGTGTCATTTTCCCCAAAAAAAAATGTAACGAGACCCCATCTCTAATTTTTTTAACAAGCGCACCCCATACAAAATATAACCGCAATTGCTCGCATGTTAAAATGTGGAAAAAAACACTTTACACGCTGTAAATTATTGAAAATACATATTTTATTGCATTTTTTGTTATAATATACAAACATGACATAACGTATACATATAATAATGACATATTATGAATCTACCGAGTCTGACGGAAAGAACGATATATAATATGTCGATGTCATATACTAAAATAAGCCTTCAAAACACGTTTAAACATGATGCGCAAAACAGGTAAAAAATGACCTCAGCACAGGGGCGGGAAAAGCCTCAGCAGCGAAAGGGTTAAGCTATCTCCTGTTTCAAAATTTCCCTAAACATTTTTCACCATGCCTACTATTCTCTTCGTAGGCTATTTCGTATGGGATAGAAACCCTTACCCACCTTCTTTAACCATTTCCCTGTGGAGGACGTGTGGGGAACGTCCTAGTTGACTCACGCTATATGCAGGTGATGCTCCCCACACGTCCTCTGCTTGCAGGAGCCCTCAGAGAGATACTCACCTCTATCTCCAGGGTCCCGCAGCGTTCTGACTTCCTGGAAGTCAGACGCCGAATTTATACCCCTCCCGACGTCAATGACGTCATCACGCCATGCGCGATCACGTCATTTTCAGGCGACCCCCCGGCAATGCCAGGAGATCGCCTGAAAAGGAGGGGCGATCCTTTTGGATCTCTCTCCCTCCCTATCGGGAGGTGCAATATGGACAAGCCAGGCACCGCTTGAAAGGGGAGAGTCTCCCCTTTTAAGTGGTGCCTGGCTTTAACCCCTCAGGCACCGGGCCGCGATCCGACGCCATCCAGCGCTGGATTGCGGCCTAGCTCCGGTGGGGGCCACCATCTTGGCACGATGACGTCAGTTAGCCAGGAACCCCTAGCTGGAGATAGGTTCCTATATCTACCGAACGGTGGCAGCTAGATGGGTTATGTTTGGTATCATTTGAAAGCCCATAGAATGGTCTTTCGATTGACACCAAACATGACCATGTTTAAAGTAAAACAAATAAATAAATAAAAAAGTGGGGTTTTTTGTGTGTTATTTTTATTAATGCAGCAATATTGTTCACATTTCAATTATAATGTGAACAATGATGCTGCAATAATGATTTTTTTCTATGGGGTGCGTTTGCTAAAAATCACGTAATTCCCCCCAAGAAAATGTAACGAGTCCCCATTTCTAATTTTTTTAACAAGCGCACACCATAGAAAATATAAACACAACGGCTCCTATGATAAAATGTTAAAAAAAAAAACACTTTACACGCTGTAGATTAAAAATTTAAATTGTATTGCATTTTTTGTTATAATGTACTGGCAGGACATAATGTATACATATAATAATATTATAATAATATTCTGAATCTGTGGAGTCTGCCGGTAAGAATGATATATAATATGTCTGGGTCATATAATAAAACGTTGCTTCAAATCGCGGTTAACATCATGAGCAAAAGCAGTAAAAATTAGCTCAGCACACAGACGTGAAATGGCTCAGCAGCGAAGGGGTTAAATGCCCAGGATCCCAGGCTGACTTGTTCCACTGCTTCTGGAGCTGCCCCACCAATCAATCATTTTGGTCCACTATAAATACCTTCCACCAGTTCACGCTCAATATCACTCTCCCCATCTCTCCACACTCCCTGAGAAGTCCAGATCGAAAACTTTGTTTTCATGTCGCAGTGCTACTTCCCAGCCCTTGAATCATTGTTCCGTGCAATGAAAAAAATCCTCATGATAAAATACTCTGGATATTATTCCCAAAAAATGGTGGCAGGTCGCAGGCCCTTGCGATCCCCAACTACTGCACATTCCAGTGCTTAACCTGTTTCAAGTTGATGTCCCTGAGATATGTTGGTCCGGATATGCTTTAAGTTTCAAGTTTTTGGTTTCTCCTTACTCTATTTTCTGTTTATATATATATATATATATATAAAGTATATAAATTCGAAAGGCCGTGTTAGTCCAGATGCTAAAATCACGAGTATAGCAGTACGTAGTGATACCTTTTTTTATTGGACTAACGCTAAATTTAAAAGACAAGCTTTCAAGAGGATTCCTCTCTTCCTCAAGTCTGGAAGCTATACTGATCAGTTCCTAGAATTGAACATTAGGACATTAAGGGTATTAGGACATTAAGGGTATTGTAGTAATATTATAATAAGTCATATTTGTACCCGCTATTAAGTCAACACAAATGAAAAGCTGAAATCAACAAAGCTGCTTGTTTTATTTGTTCAGAACCTTCAGTTCTATGTTATAGTCACATATTGTAGTGTCAAAACATGGAATTTAAATAGTCTAGCTTACATAACTTAACACTTTAAAAGAGCCAAATATTTTCATTTTGACACAAATGCTCCATATTCCCTATTTTAGTGCCAGGTTGAACACTGTATAATGTGATACATCATTGACAAGTTGATATTAAATGAAGAGACTGTAATTAATAAGTGGCACGTTCTATGTAGAATACAAAAACATGCTAGACACAAGCAGCATGATATATCTTATAATAAATAACATGGATGTACTGTAAAGAAGGGAGGCTGTTTCACTTGTAGCGCAATATAAGAAATACAAGTGATTGCTGAGAAATAAAGATTGCCTTAAGCCTGATGGCAAAATGGAAACAGTATGGAACAGTTGGAGGGCTAGTCACTTTTTTGAAGCAAAATTCCTTTTATAAATTTCCTAGCATGATGCCCTTGGTGTTTATGTATTCAAAACAGTTAGCAGGCAAAAGTATAACTTAGATCTATAGAAATAAAATACCTTGAGACAGAATGATATGATGAGCCTTGCATACTTTGCAGCAGGAATATGATAAATATGAGATGTTAAACTGATGGAAGTGGGACTTGGCATCACTTTTAAAAACACACAGGGTCCTATTCCTTAGTTGTAGTAAAATGGAGATGGTAAGCAGGAAAACCCGTACCTGCAGTTTTTCCTTACCGTCTCCATTTTACCGCATTATTCCAGGGTAGGATCTGTATTAGCGCCTAGCCCCAGAGCAAAAGCACAAAGCTGGGCGATACTGGCAGAGGCGCAGTGCAACACCACGAGTACCAACTTCTGGAGTTCATAGGACTCCATCACGTGCTGGCTGCGAGCTTTGTGCGAGCGCACTCTAGTGAGATTGTGCAGCGTCGCAGATGAATTGCACAGGGAGACTAGGAACTATTTGTTCCCAGTCCCACTCTGCTCCTGGCAAGAAGAAGTGATGGAATGCGCCGTCCTTTTCATTCCGGGATGAGAGGGGAGTATGAGATTTAATGGGGGTTAGGTGAGTGTGACTGAAACAACTAATAAATTAATTGACAACTAATCGATAATGAAAATAGTTGACAACTATTTTCATTAATCGAACAGCTGATTATAAAGTAACTGTTTAATTAAATGTTAATAATTTCAGACACTACTTCAGAGCTGATTGGAGAAGAAATGCCGCTGCTTTACACAGCATGACTTAGTTGTAGGGTTATGTCAGACATAACCAGTTTGTATTTATTAAGTTTACTACAGTAGTAGAATTATAGCACAGACCCTGGGGTAATGCCACTAGATGGAGGAGTTGTACCTCCAGTGTTTTATCCTTACTTGGAGCCTGAGTCCTGTGCCACCCCCCTCTCTGCCTCCCTCTCTCCAATCTGGAGTTGCCATCCCTCCCTTTGGTCTGTTGCCTTCCCCCAAACTCCCTCCCACTTTCAGGTCCGGTCTCTTGCCCACATTCACTCCATCCCACCTCCGGTCATTCCGTCCATTCAGTTTGTTCATGAAATTATTATAAAGGAACACTCCACGTGCCCTGACTTCTTTAGCATAGTATGGGCTTCATAGGCGTGCGCAGCCTATTGCATTAGGGTGTGCACCCAAAAGCTCATACATACATACATACAACGACACACACACACCATTACTATCAGGGTTATTCAAAGAGATTCGAAAAGTCACCGCACGTTCGGTGACTTTTCGTTCTCTTCAATTCGGTTCCTTTTGCCGATCCATTTCGGTGACCAGGGAAAAGCTGCCGCAAACCTGACGAAAACTAACCGCAAAACCCACCGAATGCACGCCGAAAACCCCCAAAAACATCTGGATTAACCTGCTGAAAACCGGAGCTGAACGCAGCGGAGACCGCAGACGAGGGAGGTGAATAAATTAGCAAAACCGTTTGTATGAATCTGTGAAAATGAAACGCTGTTTTTTCCGGTGGAAAAACTCAGCAATGTGCAGTGTGTATGAGCGTATCACAGAATCCACAGCAATAAAACCAAGCAATGTGCGGTGTGAATGAGCATATCACAGAATTCACAGCAATAAAACCAAGCAATGTGCGGTGTGAATGAGCATATCACAGAATTCACAGCAATAAAACCAAGCAATGTGCGGTGTGAATGAGCGTATCAGAGAATCCACAGCAATAAAACTCAGCAGTATGCAGTGTATGTGTATCACAGAATCCACAGCCATAAAACTCAGCAGTATGCAGTGTATGTGTATCACAGAATCCACAGCCATAAAACTCAGCAGTATGTGTATCACAGAATCCACAGCCATAAAACTCAGCAGTATGTGTATCACAGAATCCACAGCCATAAAACACAGCAGTAGGTGTATCACAGAATCCACAGCCATAAAACTCAGCAGTATGTGTATCACAGAATCCACAGCCATAAAACTCAGCAGTATGTGTATCACAGAATCCACAGCCATAAAACTCAGCAGTATGTGTATCACAGAATCCACAGCCATAAAACTCAGCAGTAAGTGTATCACAGAATCCACAGCCATAAAACTCAGCAGTAAGTGTATCACAGAATCCACAGCCATAAAACTCAGCAGTATGTGTATCACAGAATCCACAGCCATAAAACACAGCAGTATGTGTATCACAGAATCCACAGCCATAAAACTCAGCAGTATGTGTATCACAGAATCCACAGCCATAAAACTCAGCAGTAAGTGTATCACAGAATCCACAGCCATAAAACTCTGTGTTTAAAAATATTTTGAATACACTATTAAAAAATATTTTTGATATATAAAAATTGCCCCCTCTTCTGCTCACCTTTGTTTTTTCTGCTTGCAGGGAGGGGGTTGAATATGTATCATTGGTGGTCCAGTGGCACAGAGGGGGGGGGTCGAGGAGGGGGAACCCGGCTGGCCGCATCTGATGGATAGCCGCCGGGACCCCTCATTTCCGCGGGCCTGGCGGCAGCCTCCGCTTCCCTGGTGGTCCCTGTGGTTCGTGGGGTGCTGCACTGCGATCTGTGCATGGCGCACAGACCGCACAGCACATCCCTCGCTGACACGAGCGGCCGGCGATCGCTGATGACCTGTCACCTGACCGCCGGCGCTTACTGACTGTGTCAGAGCGCCGGCGGTCAGGTGACAGGTCATCAGAGATCGCCGGCCGCTCGGGTCAGCGTGGGATTTGCTGTGCGGTCTGTGCGCCATGCACAGATCGCAGTGCAGCACCCCACGAACCACAGGGACCACCAGGGAAGCGGAGGCTGCCGCGAGGTCCGCGGAGTTGAGGGGTCCCGGCGGCTATCCATCGGATTCGGCCAGCCGGGACCCAGAATGTGTCCCGGGCCGGCATTAGGGTGTGCCTAGGCACACCCGGCACACCCCATGCGCACGCCTATGATGGGCTTACTTCCCCTAGCACAGGGGCCAGCAACCTTGGCTCCCTGATGTTTTGGGAACTACATTTCCCATGTGGCTCAGTCAGTCTATTGGGTGACTGAGCATCTTGGGAGATGTAGTTCCCAAAACATCAGGGAGCCAAGGTTGCTGACCCCTGCCCTAGCATATGTAAACTAATAGTAACCCAGCTACATAAACATGATCCAGACAAAACACAGGAGCTTCCTCCACACTGCCAACACTAAATATTTATTAGATTTATACAAAACCGTAGGTACTTTTCAGTGTTCCTTCTTAACACTTCTAGATCCAAAATGCAAATAAACAAAGCTTCCTACGGTATAAAAGGAAAATTATAATGCACACTGTATCATATAAGCAGTCCTGCAAGAGATATTTAGAACTGCGCACCAGAGATAAAAGAAAACATGCTTATCTGAGCCAGGTTCCAATGTCAGGAACAGTCAGTCTCTCCTCCTCTCCAAGGGTTTCCAGCCAGATGAACCGTTGTGCGTGGAATCAAACACCAACAGTCCAGGTGTGAAATGAATATGTGTTTATTCAATAAAACATGTAAAAAACATGTAGCATAAATGGAATGAGATATTTCTTAATATTCTCAACGTATTTCGTCCCTTCCAATACAGAGTGGGACTATATCAGGAATATCTGGTGCGCAGTTCTAAATATCCCTTGCAGGACTGCTTATATGATACTGTGTGCAGTATAATTTTCCTTTTATACTGTAGGAAGCTTTGTTTATTTACATAAACATGATCCTCCTGTGATCTTTCTTCAAACAAATCCACTGGAAAAAATCCTTCCCTTTCACCCTCATGGCAAAATGGATAGAGGTTTGCATCTGTCATGGAGCTGATGTAACGCTCCATGCTTCAAACCCCAAGAGACTTTATGTTCATTTATATTGTGTGTTTTTAAATATATTTTACATCGTTTGGTTTTAGTTTAATTTAGTTTAGTGTAAAATGGCGTAGCTTTGGTTTTAAAAATACTTATATTCCTGTAGGTAAATGTGTTTTTGTGTAAAACAGTAAACAAGCTTTACTGCTGTGTAATTTATGCACCAGGGCTTTTCCCATTATCTAGCTGCATGTTTAATTCAAGGGATCTCTGATAGTGTGTGTTTAATCTGATGTGTTAGAACAATGGATATACAAATGTTGTGTGAGCTGAAAGGCTAGAGAATGTAAAGAATGTTTATTGTTTAATAACTGACCTAATGTAATTAGTATGGGTATGCAAATTATGACTGTTGGACTTCAGCATAAATGGTGGTTGTTCATTAAAAAGTCAAAGAACTCTCAGAGCTCAGAGAGAGAGGATCCTGTTTTAAAGCATACAGCCGCGCCTGGTGTCTTTATTTCAGCGACGCTACACTATACACTATCACCCTCAGAAGGCAGAGAGCGGCCTTCTGGAGATTCCTAACGGCTCCAGGGCAGAGGAACAGAAGCAGGCAGGTCAAGCCGCTCGAGGCGCTGAGGACAGCGCTCCCAGTAGCCGGGCTGACTGCAACGAAGGGGTGTCTGGAGAGCCAGGACAGACGGAAGGGAACGGTTCCTTCACACTGGTGGCAAGCGGTGAGGATAAGCTCTCCAACCCCAGAAGAAACGCAGAATGGCCAGCTATGCCAACTACAAGAGGGACACGCTGAGATACATATTAGAGTGCCGTGGAGGAATCGCCGGCACCAAAAACAAGAAAGCCCTGGTCAAGGAGCTTACAAGGATGGACCAGCGAATGGTAAGAACCCCAACCCCGACTCCGGCCACTGAAGATCACCTCCGAAAGAAAGCTCGAGCAATATTAGAGATATGCGGCACCACCCCCTCCGAAGCCGCAGTTGTACAACTGATGATGGACCTCCAAGAAGATGAGGAGCGAGATAAGGAGCAGCAACACCAGCTGCGGTTGGCCGAGCTCCAAGCGACATGGACAGAATACCCCACCCCTGAAACCTACCCCGTAGAGCCCTGGGTGGAGGTTGACAGCCCGCCTGGAGCTTCATCCAGGGAATCTACACCCCCCCAGCGATCCTTTTATGGGGACTTACAGCTTGTCTGGAGCTTCATGGGAGGAACCCGCACTCCCCAGCGATACTTGGGAGGAGATTTACAGCTCGCCTGGAATTTCCATCAAGGAAGCTACACCCCCCACAGTCTGCCACGAGGAGCAGACAGATGTTCCCCCCGGGCTGGTTTGCCCGCAACCTTTGATCCCACCGGAGATGGAGGACGCCATCCTCCTGCCAGAAGACACTTTGTCAGTGTCTATCCCCCCAGCTGAAGCGCTGGCGACAGGGCAGAGCGCCGCTGGCCTCTGCCCACTCCCCAAGTTGCACCAAGACGACCCGAGCAAGGATCTCCACAGGCTGCCGGCCCAGCAACGAATGACCCCACCGAGAATGGAGGACACCATTCTCCCGCCCGGAGACACGTCCCCAGCATCTACCCCTCCAGCGGAAGCGCTGGCAACAGGGCAGAGCGCCGCTGGCCTCTGCCCACCTTTTTCGGTCCGCACAGAAGATTTCGGTGAGGACTCCCAGGGGCTGCCGGCCCCACAGCCGACGACCCTACCCCGACTGGAGGTAAACTGTTTCCCGTATAATAGTATAATACACCCGTCCCCCCAGCAGAAGAGCTGGCAACGGGGCAGAGTGCCGCTGGCCTCTGCCCACCACCCAACTTGTGCCCAGAGGATGCAGGCAAGTTTTAAAAGAAGGTGCTACCCTCCGGACCAATGGCTCCCCTGAGAATGGAGGGCGCCATTCTCCCGCAAGGAGGCACTTCCCCAGCATCCACCCCCCCAGCAGAAGCGCTGGCTACAGGGCAGAGCATTTCCAACCTCTGCCCACCACCCAACTTGTGCCCAGAGGATCCAGGCAAGTTTTTCCAGAGGGTGCTACCCTCCCGAACAATGGCTCCCCTGAGAATGGAGGACACCATTCTCCCACAAGGAGGCACTTCCCCAGCATCCACCCCCCCAGCAGAAGCGCTGGCTATGGGGCAGAGCATTTCCAACCTCTGCCCATCCTCCCAACTCTTTAGGCTGGAGGCCTTTTGCCTCACCTATTCCCCTCAATGGCTGGCCAGAGCACCAGGGGCAAATGCAGTTGGGACACGTTCCCCCCGGGTTATTGATACCCTGGGAGAAGGTACAGGCGGTACCTATCCCCAACAGCGAGACACTTCCCCAGGAGGGGACACCAACAAAGGATTACACCAGCGACACGCCGGGCCCCAGAGTATAGGGCACCCCTCGGACAGCGGGCCAGCCCACAAGGACAAGTGGAGAAACCCAGGGGCTCGCCTCCTCCCGACAGACTATGGACCCACACCCAGGCATACCCTGTGGCGACCGTCGGACCCCACTGGTGATGCTTGTGCGCCAGCACCCTGGAACTTTGAGGATGGCGCAGAAAAAAGGACAAGGTGAGAAGTCTCGTCAGTGGCAAGATATCCATTTGGGATCTAAGCTTGCCCTGCCGTTCTGGAAGGGGGAACATATGTCATGGAGCTGATGTAACGCTCCATGCTTCAAACCCCAAGAGACTTTATGTTCATTTATATTGTGTGTTTTTAAATATATTTTACATCGTTTGGTTTTAGTTTAATTTAGTTTAGTGTAAAATGGCGTAGCTTTGGTTTTAAAAATACTTATATTCCTGTAGGTAAATGTGTTTTTGTGTAAAACAGTAAACAAGCTTTACTGCTGTGTAATTTATGCACCAGGGCTTTTCCCATTATCTAGCTGCATGTTTAATTCAAGGGATCTCTGATAGTGTGTGTTTAATCTGATGTGTTAGAACAATGGATATACAAATGTTGTGTGAGCTGAAAGGCTAGAGAATGTAAAGAATGTTTATTGTAAATAACTGACCTAATGTAATTAGTATGGGTATGCAAATTATGACTGTTGGACTTCAGCATAAATGGTGGTTGTTCATTAAAAAGTCAGAGAACTCTCAGAGCTCAGAGAGAGAGGATCCTGTTTTAAAGCATACAGCCGCGCCTGGTGTCTTTATTTCAGTGACGCTACACTATACACTATCACCCTCAGAAGGCAGAGAGCGGCCTTCTGGAGATTCCTAACGGCTCCAGGGAAGAGGAACAGAAGCAGGCAGGTCAAGCCGCTCGAGGCGCTGAGGACAGCGCTCCCAGTAGCCGGGCTGACTGCAACGAAGGGGTGTCTGGAGAGCCAGGACAGACGGAAGGGAACGGTTCCTTCACAGCATCTCTGCCCCAAATTTTAACTCTAAGGAACTTGCCATTTAACTAAATAATTCTATTGCACCAATTACACAAAATCAAGTCTTGGCAATGCTAGATGTGACCATATCAGATTCAAGATACAATCTGCTCAAGGTCTATGCTCCCAATTATGAATTTGTATAACCTTTTGATTCCTATTTCTGACTCCAACTTAATGCATGGGGATTTCAGTAAGGCGATAAATGGGACACTGGACAGGTCCACTTCTGCTCCCTCCCAGGATGATCGTGGTCTTCATCTTGATGCTTACAACTCACATCTGCCGAATTTGGAATGTCAGGGTTACAGGATAGATTTTATTCCTGATCTACCCTGTGCTCATTCCCAAGCTCATCTCAAAGCCATTTCAGCCCTACGTTGTCATCCTCATACAAATCCAGGGCCACAACACTTCATCCAGGTCCTGGATACATTTTTTTCTAACCTCCTTGGGCTCATCCCAAAGCTAATTTCCAAGGCAATTCTAACCGTACTTTACTATTTTTTTGTAGGCCCATTACCTAACTAAATAAGGATTTTAAATTGCTTAGTAAAATATTGGATTCAATGTTTTCTACACTCCTTCTTACATACACTACAGTTTGGGTTTATGAGTGGCAGAAATTCCATCCAAGGCATTAGAATGGCAAATGCAGTCACCTCCCACTATGACAACAAATGTGCTGAAGACCAAGCAGTTCTGTTCAGTTTAGATGCCTAAAAGGTCTTGGTCCAAGTAGCATGGCTTCAGCTTTTTCATACCTTGAAATACTGGTTTTGACATCTCTTTCTACAATCTTATGAGGGAACTATACACACAACAATCCTCCCAAATAAACATGAAAGGAATAGACAGAAGGTGTCACACAAATAATTAGGGTCGCCGCATGACAGATTTTATACATATAATATATGAAGAATGGTGGATTTAGGGTCAATAAAGCCAAATGATAATAGTATACAGTAATATTTCGCAAAGTTTGGTCAAAAACTTTCAGTAAGTTACACGACAAAGCAACTCTATCCATGTCTTTGCATAAAGGATTAGTTGAAGTCACTGGTAAGGTAACTAAACAAGTTCCCTACCACCCCCCATACAAATTAAATGGTATTATTCATTAGAATCCAATAAAAATATTAAGCACTATATCAATGTTTTATACAGACATGAAAATATACGAGTTGACTACAAAGTGCTTTCTAAATATATGTCAGACTAGATAATATGTTGATGCTTTCAATATATACATATTACAAAATACAGCTCCATGACTGTCTTTTACTTAAGTATAATCACATAAATGTTGAATCATTGCTGTCAGCTCAGCAGCAAAGATAATGATTAATTATGGTTGAAAAGCTATATATAAACCTACTAATGAAAAAAACTGTACAAGTGATCCATGCAAAATTACATCATGACACTCAGTGAGTTCTCTTATTTTATTGAGAAATATCACTGGAGATATAATTCAAATAACAAAATTATTAAGCATGAAAACAGAAATTAAAGGAACCTTTGAAGTCACTCACCTTGAAACGGTTGATTAAATCGTACCGTGTAAGCAATTCATAAAAGATAAATTTAAGTGCATGATCGCCACTAGCATCGTTTAGTGCAAATACATCAAAGGTCCACTTGTCAACATTCTGCAAGACAGAAAACATAACTTTTTTATTAATGTGGATCTAGAACAATTTCATCAATATCAAAATATTTATTAAAGAAAAAGCTTATTTACCTATATGTTAAGAAATATAGAAATGTTTTGAAATTCAAACAAAAGATTATTAAGATGCGCAAATAAGGACATGTTGTATGTGAATTCAACATGTGTAAAAAGTTTTGACTGTGGGCGGGATGTACTAAAGTCCTAAATCTCGCCTCTGACGTGTGTCAAGAAAGTTGCAAGGCTCACACTTTGCGAGTTCTTAGATATTCGCTAAGGTTTAAGCCTGCGTCCATTTCTATGGATTCGCGAGCTTCCAAGATTGTCACCGGAGCAGAAACTCCCCATCACAAAACCACTGATTTTATTAAAAATAAAAGTTTCAAAATTGAATATAATACACTAGAGGCCACCAAACCCCTTTGCCAACATAAACAGTGCTTCACACGCAAGAACAAAAACAAGTATTTCAAATCACAAAAATTACCAGTAAATTGAATGCAAGCTGCCAGGTCACAGGAAACAAAAAATAGGGTCAAAAAGGATCAAGTCCTAAAGGGACCACCTTGTCCCCAAACCTTGCAATGAACCAATATACCCCAAAATAACCACATGAGTGGCACACACAAAAAGCAAAATGCGTAACGCAAATCACAATAAATACAGGTAAATTGAGTGCAAGGTCATAGACCAAAAAAATAGGGTCACAGGGACCTTGTCCCTAAACACTGCAATAAAAGAATATATCCAAATTGAAACACTTGAGTAGCACAAGCAAAAAACTAATTCATGTCGCACAATTTACAATTTTTTACCAACAGATTGCTGGGTCACAGCCAACAAAAATAGGGTTACAGTGAATCACAACGTAATATATACATATATAATATGAAAAAAATATTTTTTCCCCATAGCAAATTGTTGGAAACTCCACACAGCACATAAAACATTACAAAAAAATTAAAAATTAAACCACGCAAAAAAATTCAGCATATCCATTCCCATGTAAAGAGAGAATTTTTTTTTAAATACAAAGCCTAGATACATACATAAATGGAGATAGATTGACAAATACATACGGACACAGGTATATACAGATACAGATAAATAAATACAGATAAATAAATAGAAACAGAATCAGAAACAGACACATACAGGGCTATTCAGAGAGAGGTGAAATTGCCAGGAGAATGAACAATCTAGACCAAATAGCCATTTTGGAAAGTGAGATAAATGGGAGAATTTTTCTGGCTTGACTATTTTGACCTAGAGTTTTCAATTCTCCAGTCATTCTCAAAGTGTTCACCTCTTTCTGAATAGCCCTAGTAGAGATAAATATAAAGATATTTCAACAACATTTATGGTGTGTACTAGTATTAAATTAACTGTGTATTAGACAATAAATACTATTTTTGACAGCTATTTTAAAATTCCTCACAGATCATAATACATTGCAAAAGGCATCACTTTGATTGCAAAAACAATTGCAATCATGAGATTTCAAAATTAAACTGCCTATCCATTGCCATGTAAAGAAGACAACAAACACACTCTTATAAAATCAATGCAAGCTATGAAACAATTAAAAACAGCAAATGTGATGAAAAAAAGCTGCCAAATACTAGCCCAAAAAATACACAGCATACATAAATAGATGTATAATAGACAGATACAAATAGGTAATGGAGTGATAAATACAGATATATAGATAAATAGATATAAAGATACACAGATTAAAGATACAGAAAAAAAGAAAACGTACTACACTACAACCCTTTAGCCGGGCGGGTTGAGCCCGATAGATGGGTCAGAAAGTCAGCTGGGCATAGTAGTATGCTCCGTGGCTCTCCTCAGGCCAGCTTATAGAAGAATCCAGCACCCACTTGCAGAACTTGAAAACAAGAGATGATAGTGCAGAACACAAACACAAGAGGAAGCCCTGCACTGGGTATGATTTCTCATCTAAAGACAGATTTTAGGACAGGGAGTAGACACCATGAATTCAGCAAGCTGCAGGGCAGAACTCGGTACTTGAATAACACAACAGTAAAGACTGTTGATCCTAGCACTCCCAACCAGGGAGGTCAGACAAAGCCTTGAGTCAGAACTGAGGATAGACACAATGAATGCAGCAAGATGCAGGGCAGAACTCGGTACTTGAATAACACATCAGTAAAGACTGTTGATCCTAGCACTCCCAACGAGGGAGGTCAGACAAAGCCTTGAGTACCACTCAAACACCAAATGGCTTTGTGGCCAAATGCCTGCTGAGTGAAACAAGCAGATAACAGAACAGTAAAGACTGCTGATCCTAGCACTCCCAGCCAGGGAGGTCAAACAAAGCCCTGAGTACCACTCAACACCAAATGGCTTTGTGGCCAATTGCCTTCTGAGGGAAACAAACTTAATATAAACTGACAGAATATTCCTTAAACAGATAAGGTACATACAGAAGAGAGGTCCAAGAAGCCAAGCCAGGTCATACACGAGATATCAAAATACAGAATCAGAATTTAGGGAACAGACTAGAGAATATCCAGAAACCAGAGCCAAAGGGTCATACACAGAAAAACAGATATCCAGATATCCAGATATCCAGATATCCAGATATCCAGATATCGATACAGGGAGCAGGAAATCAAGGGAATTAGGACTATCCTGATCCAAGGATCAAGTAAACTACTGGCCCTATATACAGGGCTGAGCAGGTCATGTGACTGCAGACCATCATCCCAATGGAGATAGTCTGCAGAGCCTGAGCATGAAAACCAGCAAACAGGCAAATCCCTGCTCCCACCACCAGGGGGCAGAGTCGAGACGAAACACATGTACATGGCAAAACCTCTATAGTCATCAGTTCACATGAAGCTTAAAAGCCTTGGTCCGTAAGGGGTTAAATTAGAAACGTCACACTATGGATGACATCTATCAGAAGGATTTCATATTAATTCACAGGTGTCACTTCAATCAAATACATAAATGTACTACACGGCTCACCACTGTTAAATGACAAGACAACCGAACATATTTTGATAACGTTATGTACACTCAAAATTCTGGTGTGTACAGCAAACATTTTACATACTGTATGATCTTGAAGCCTATTTTTGAATTTTCCATGCATCACAAACATTTCTATTACTAAATATTAGACCCATCTTTTACATAGGGCAATGTCTATCAATTGATACTGAAGACGTGTACCTTGCCCCAGAGGAGGATCTGCCGGATCGTCGCGTAGGCCCCAATATGGAGCCAGACCCGCAGAGTGCAGGGCCGCCGTCTCCTGCTTCGTCGGCCGGCACGTGGCCGGCACTGGACTGGCCGGCCGGCACTGCAGGACCTAGCGCAGATCATCTGCTCCCTACCCACACATGCCGACCTGGACGCTGCCACAGCCAGAGTACAGGCCTCTATTGAAAGGGAGATCCAGGCCCTGTGCTCTGGCCTGCTAGGCCTCAGGACCCGCGTTGGCTCGAGTGGACAGCCATCAATGCTCCTTTCGCCACCTGGTACGTCATTTGGAGGACCTAAAGAATCGCAGCCGCCACTGCAACATCAGGCTACGCGGCCTCTTAGAGACAGAGGAATCACCAGGAGAACTTGTAGGCATACTAATACGTTTATTTAATCAGGTACTGGGCCGTGATTTTAACTCCAAACTGGACATAGAGAGATGTCACAGGGCACTCCGCACTCGGGGCCCACCTGGCAGCCCCCCCCCCAGGGACGTTGTTTGCTGTCTGTTGCGTTTTGGGGTGAAGGAGGAAATATTGCAAAAGGCACGGAATGTACCGCATATTCAGTTTGAAGGCTCGGAAGTGTCTTTTTTTTATGATTGGTCTCCCATCACATTGCATTCCAGACGTAACCTACGCCCTTTCACAATGGCTCTCTCCCAGGAAGGATTACAATACAGCTGGCTTCATCTGTTTGGATTACAAATACGCACGCCGGAGGAGCTGCTGATTCAGTGGTCAGAGGTGGGTCTGACGGCAGCGTTACAGCTTCTTGATTTACATCTGGATACCCAAATTACCTGGCCGGACCCGGTGGAGTGCTACTACCCTATGGCTCCCTTGCCCCTCTGTGAGCCTAGACCCTGTCGTCGCAGATCTCGCCCGGCGTCCTAGCTCACAGGAGTAGTTTATCTGAGGTACTGTTTGTGACCACTGTTGGACCTGCTCTGCCTGGAGCGCTACCTGACAACTGACTAACCCCTTGGTGGGCCAGACGGCATGCCGGCCCTCTTACCGTGGTCTCACGCTGTTGTTTTTTCCCTCAATTGGGAGAATGCTACCTTTAGGTGACAGTCCGGATTCTACAAGCCGTAGAGATCAGCCTGACTATGCCCTGGTATTGAGTCTCCTGCTATGCGGGCAGGGAGTGGCGTTGGACTTGAACGCACCCAGCCTTCAGAGCTGCAGACTGGGGTCCTGGGGACAGTGCCTGGGACGTTGGCGATGGAACTCTCCTCCTAGCTCTACTGGGCGCCGTTGCGCCTCTCGGTTCTCTCTTTTAGTCATATCCTTTAGTATAAGATTGAATATGTTGGATGCGCACCTCGCTTCTTGGGCTGGGTCCGCATTGCCACTGCTTGGGTGCTAATTACCTCCAATGTTTGTTTGTTTTATCTGTTGTTATACTGTTCACATGTCGGGCTCGCTTCCCATCCTTACTCGTGTCTAGTCACATTGGCGACGTACAAAAGGCACTTTTCTCCTTCTTGAAGGGGGATTAGTCCCGGTTGTTGACACATTATAGTAAATTCTTGTTTTTTTCGTTTTCTACTGTTTAATTACTGTGGTTGGTCTTTCACTCCTTTTAAAGAAGTTGTTTGTTTAAGGGGGTCTCTTCCTGGGACTGTTTAAGATGTATCACCCTCGCTCCTTACAGGTCGTGTTCATTAACGCACAAGGTTTGAATATCCCGGCCAAACGCTACATGGCCTTGCAGGACTTTCATAAACAACGTGCTTCTATTGTGCTCATATAAGAAACGCACTTCTATAAGGACCTGCTCCTTCTCTGCGTAATAAATACTATCCCAAGGGCTACTTTGGGACCAACACAGGGGGTATATCAAAAGGGGTGGCGATCCTGATATCTAAAGATGTACCGTTTCAACATTCAGCCACGCTGACTGATCTAGAGGGTAGATATGTTTTCGTTAAGGGCACATTGTGTAATGTTAGTTACACCTTTGCATGATGACCCCTATAGGACTTTATTGTCCCTCCGCGCGCGCCTCCATACACTTTATAATTTGAAGGCTCAGAAAACTTTTACGCACATTAAACATCATTACTATGAGGCTAGTAACAAGTGTGGCAGGCTGCTGGCGTGGGCATTGAGGAGGCGCAGGGCGTTACTTTATATTTCACAAATGCGAGATGACCATGGCAAATTGGTCAAGCTCCCAGACGGCATGTTGTCAGTTTTTCATTCCTATTTTACTGATCTGTATAATTTGGTGCCGTCCACGTTGCCACTGTTACATTCACGCATTGATACGTACCTGAAGCAACATATTCACTCGAAACCGACGACTTCTATGAGACAATCCATTGACCAACCCCTCACACTGGACGAATTCCGGTCAGCACTGACAGATATGCCCCAGGGTAAGGCCCGTGACCGGATGGCCTTTAACTGTGATATTACAGAGAAACCAGTAAGGCCTTGGTGCCTCACTGGTTACGCGCCTTCAATTCAGTAGTTGATGGGGAGAATTTGCATTCGCACTCTCGCCTGGCCACCATCACAGTTTTACTTAAACCCGGGAAGGACGTGGTCTACTGCAACATTTACCACCCTATTTCACTGCTGAATGTGGACGTTAAACTGTTTGCTAAAATTCTGGCCTCTCGCCTGAACCACTTTTTGCCGTCCCTGGTACACGGGGACCAAACTGGGTTTGTCCCATGGCGGGAGGCCCAAGACAGCACTGTACGTGCAATTAATTTACTCCACCACTGCGCTGAGAAGTCTAGGGGCCCAACGCTGTTCCTCTCCACTGATGCGGAAAAAGTGTTTGATAGGGTCGCCTGACCTGTTCCCCACCCTGTCACATATGGGATTTGGCCCTAACATGTTGAAATGGATTGCTGCGCTGTACCAAAACCCAGTGGCCAGGGTAAATGTTAATGGGATTCTCTCAGCACCTATCCAGATCTCTAATGGCAATAGGCAGGGCTGTCCGTTGTCTCCCTTATTGTTTGCCCTCTCTCTGGAGCCCTTTTTACATGCAGTCCGGTCTTCCCTGGATATCCATGGGGTTTATAATGGTCAAAATGTACACAAAGTTGCAGCTTATGTTGATGACATGTTATTTTTTGTTCCGCAGCCACTCATATCTCTCCCCAATATACTGAAGGCTTTCCGCGAATATGGCTCCCTGAGCAACCTTACAATTAATTTTGGGAAATCTGAATTTTTGGCCATTAACTGCTCAGAGACCCTGCAGGCCGCCCTGACCACCTCCTTCAGCCTTCAAGATCTGTAGGAAGACCATGCGATATCTGGGATTGAACCTTACCCCCGACTACTCAGACCTCTTCCAAGCTAATTATATGCCTCTCCTGACTGCAGTGGAAAAGGACCTTCAGGAATGGCAACTGCCCCACGTAACCTGGTTCGGCCGCATGGCGGTTTTAAAAATGAATATATTACCCCGATTTTTAGATGTATTTCAGACTCTCCCGTTCTCTGTTCCGACCACATATTTTAAGCGTTTGAAGGGTATTTTCACAAAGTACGCAAAACTCCACGACTGAGTTACGATATTCTCACTGCCCCTAAACATAAGGGTGGGGTGGGCTTGCCAAACATGAGCATTTACTATCAGGTGACCCACTTGCTACGTCAGTTGGAGTGGGGCGGCGGGGGCTGGGGCAACAGGTGAGTGGCCCTGGAAGCGGAGACCTCCCGAATTAAACTGGCAGACCTTCCCTGGTTACCAGAACGCTTTGCCCGTTCATGCATTATGGACCATCCAATGGTCACACCCATGCTGACGGTGTGGTGGCGCCTTATTAGACTAACTCCCATTGCCCCTTTCCCTTCGCCTCTCATGCCTGTGAACTCGTTGCCTGCCTTCACTTCCTGCCTCCACCCTGTTTCTGGGGACGGGATGTTTACTCCAGTGCGTCCCAGGGCGTATATTGAGGGTGACAGTCCTAAACCACTGTCGGAGATACCTTTGCGTCATCCGGACTCGTCCCTGACACAATTCCACCACCATCGCTTTCTTAGCTCCCTCAGATGGATCGCTCCTCTCTCGGATTTCCAGAGACCTTTGACTGAATTTGAGAAACTCTACCAAACAGGCAAAGTTCCACTGCACGGCATATCGCTATTGTACTCTCTTTTGCAACGTAATCGAACTATCTCTACTCACTTTGGAGCCAATTGGGAGACTGACTTATGCATGTGTTTCTCTGGAATGGGAATCAGATATGCGCTTTAGCTCACTCCGGCTCTAGGGTGTCTCTAGATTGCAGGAATCGTCCTACAAACTATTAACTAGGTGGCATCGCATTCCTGCCAAACTTGAGAAAATGTTCGGGAATATAGACGCTGCATGTTGGCGATGTGGTTTGAAGGGAGCCACTACAGCCCATATTTGATGGGATTGTCCTTTTATGGTTCCCTTCTGGAAACAGTTGCATGGCATTTTCTCTGATTTAGTTTCAGACCCTGTCCCGTTTGCCCCTGAAGTTTTCCTACTACACAACACGCCGCTTGAGATTGATATAAGAAAACGATTCTGGTTAGAGTACTGAATGCAGCCAAAGTGCTGGTCCCGGCCCATTGGAGGGACCCCCTCCCCCCTCTGTCGCCGAATGGTTGAACGCCGTCAAGCAGATTAGAATACTTGAGGAGTTGATTTATTCGTCCGAAGGCAAAATAGCTGCGCATAATCTAAAATGGTTTTACTGGCTGCATTACTGTATCCCTAAATCGACGTGCTGCCCAACCCTCTCACCCTGTTTCCTTATGTCTTTGAGCTTTGATTGACCTCCACTATTTACTTCACTGTTTCTATGTACTGTCTTGTAACTGTGCCCCTCTGATGTTGCCGAAATGACAACTGTCACCATGATCTGGCACCATTGACAGCTGATAACTTTTGTTGCTCTTGTGTTATTTGCTCACTGTATGCACTTACTTTATTTGAAAATAATTGTTTTTTGTAGTATGTATATTTCTTTCTTGCTTGGAAATTTTAATAAAACCGGATATTTAAAAAAAAAAACAAAAAAAAACAATTAAAATATCCCACTGACTGCTTGTGGGTAAGAGATAAAGGGGAAAAAATATATAGAAATTAAAAGTTGTCACTGAATGGCAAATCACATTGATCATTAGTGACGGAGGTTGATGTTTAACACTGGAATCAATAGCTCTCGATATAAATCAGTTTTCTCTGCGAAACTTTCTGGTATGGAGCTTGACCCATAGAGCTTTTGTTTGAGTGTCTTTTTTCTCTCGTCTTCCTACCTTCGTTCACAGATAGTTGACTGCTTTAACCCTTTCGCTGCTGATGCATTTCACGCCTGTGTGCTGAGCTAATTTTTACTGGTTTCGCTCATCATGTTTAAGCGCGTCTTGAAGCCTTATTTTATTATATGACCCATAAATATTATATATCGTTCTTTCCAGCAGACTCGGCAGATTCATAATATATCATTATTATATGTATACGTCATGTCCTGTCTGTATATTATAACAAAAAATGCAATAAAATTTGAATTTTCAAAAATGTACAATGTGTAAAGTGTTTTTTTTCACATTTTAACATTCAAGCATTTGCGATTATATTTTCTATGGGTTAGAAATGGGGTCTCGTTACATTTTTTTGGGGGAAAATTACGCGATTTTTAACAAACGCACCACATACAAAAATTGTTAGTGCAGCATCATTTTTCACATTATAATTGAAATGGGAACAATATTTCTGCATTAACAATACAAAAACAAAAAAAAACTTTTTTTTTTTATTATTATTATTTTTTTATTTTTATTTTTTATTTATTTTTTATTAACATTTACATGGTCATGTTTGGTATCGTTGGAAAGGCTCTGGCCGATCCAACAATACCAAACATTAACCCCTAGCTGCCACGGATCGGGAGATAGGGGATTCATTGGAACCCCCTATCTCCACCATTGGTGGCAACTAGGGGTTAACTCCAGGACTGACATCATCACGCTGTGCACGATGACGCCAGATGTCAGAGGGAGTTCCCAGAAGCTTGGCCGACATCCAAGATGTCGGCCAGCTCCAGGAGAGGATCACGATTCGGCGCTTTTCGTGCCGAATCGTAATCCGGCACCCAAGGGGTTAAAGCCAGGCACGGTTTGGAAGGGCAGGCTGTGCCCTTCCAAACTGTGCCTGCCTTTAGCCGCTGGACCCCGGCGATCGGGAGGGAGAGAGGTCCGAAGGACCTCGCCCCTCCCTTTCAGGCACCTCCTCCGCACTCGCAGGGGGGGGCACCTGAAATAGATGTCATCGCGCCGCCGCATGCAAGATGTCAGCCCACACCGGGGGGGCCAGCGCGTCCATAGCACAGGAGGTGCCCTTGGCAGGACGCGCTGAGTGCGTCCTTAGCAGCCAAGTGGTTAATGACCGTGTCCCATGTCTGTAAGTACTAATGTTGTTGGGTGTTGTTTTTAAGCAGCCAAATATTGTATGGGGTAGCCTCTTATTCCACATGGCTACTTTATAATAAGGGACAGTGACAGTTAGCATCACATACTGTATGTAGGTATATGCTGCATTAATTGTACTGCAGAGAGGTGCTGCAGCATATGAATCCGCACTCTGCTGGGCAGCACCTCTCTGCAGTATAATTAATACAGCATATGAATGCGCACACTGCCGGGCAGCGCCTCTCTGCAGTATAATTAATGCAGCATATGAATCTGCACACTGCCGGGTACTTCCCAGCAGTGTGTGAATTCATATGCTGCATTAATTATAACACATAAAAAACGAACAACGAACTGATCAAAAAATGAATCGATCTGCAGAGAGGCACTTCCCAGCAGTGTGTGGATTCATATGCTGCATTGAAACCTAAATCGGTTAAAAAGCCTTGTTTCTTTAAAAAAAGTTAGGAAACCTAAAATTTTACCCACAAAATGCCTAAAAAATCCTAAAAGAATAAATAAGTAAAGAAACTTTCATTCTATTGGTAGTAATCAACTTCCCATTCTTAAATAAGCAGTAAAAAATGAAATAACTCATAAAAAAAAGAAAAACCAACTGATCCGAATCACCCAAAATGATCCGAATCGCCAAAATGATCCGAAACTCGATATGATCCGAATCGCCGAATCGAATCGATCCGAAATGTTTAGATCCGCACTTTTCGGATCGATCCGAAATTTTCGGAAATGCTCCCAAAGTACAAAAATGGTGAATTTTGTCCGAATTTCAATTCGGAACGAAAAAAATTGCATATCTCTACTTAGAATCACAGCTATTGTAGGCTCTGTCTAGAGCTGAAATAAATTATACCTACAAGGCTGATACCAATAGTGAAGAACGCCATTATATATGAGTATGTTTTGATATGTATATATCTTTAGATATATATTTATAGATTAGCCTCCCACTTCCACCAAAATTTTGAAGCCTGACTATCTTACTTTCTTCTTCTTTTTTTTTAATTCTTTACTTTGAGATTTTGCGTTAACAAAATAAGGCATATGTAAACGAAAATGGCTGCACAGGGCCAAAACATGTCAGCAGATATACCATGCATGAGAAACAATAAGTAAAACAATTAAAAGTCATTGCAGCATTGCTGGTATCAAAGAAAAGTCCTCAGAAATGACACAAAAAACACAGGGGGGGAGGCAGAAAAAGTCATCAGAAAAATGTCGCAAACAGGGGTGGGGGTTACTCAGGTGAAGGGAAAACAAAAAGTCACAGCTGAAACGTCCCCAGCCGGGGACATCTATATCATGTTAAGGAAACAAAAAGATTTAGCCTGGTAGCAATGGGGGGAAGCACATGCAGAATTGCATAAGGGAGAGGGCCAGAAAAAAATGACACATCAGCGGTCCTTTCATCCTGCGTCACGGATTGGCAAAGGCAGGGGGGCAGGCGGTGCACAGCAGGGCATGCCAGGGCATCCAGATGTAGAAAACCCACAGGCAAAGGACTGGACAGTGGACACCATGTAGAGCCAAGACCCGTGTCATCTCAGGCAGCCCAGTTCAGCGAACTTGGAGCAGGGCCAGCTGCGACGCCAGGGGACGCAGCTGCGCCATCTTGAGAAGGGAGGGGGATGTTCTGCCACTGCAGGCCCCTGATAGGGATCCGTCATGTCCAACCCAACAAAGGTCTGCTACTTCCCAGCAGTATCCTTGTTTTCCCAGTTTGCTGTTCACCCACGAGGGCCGAGACACTAAGGCCCATACCCCAGGTGAAGCACCACTCCCAGCACAGCTCCCCAACCCAGCCACAGCAGTCGAGCAGGTCACAGCTCCACTTGATTCCGAGGTGACCTCCGGCTCCCCTGCCCCCATGATCATCATCTCCCAGCAGCCACGTAATATCGCCAGCATCCTGCGCCAGACCAGGGAACCAAGCGGGCTCCGGACTGTACTGTACTGACGGTCAGCAGCTCAGGGATCATACAAACTGTAATCTCCTCAAATATTGCCAGCTAGGGGTCCCTTTACAGAGAAGATGTGCAGAGCTCCACAAAGACTTAAAAGTGTAAAGGAGGTCATAGCGCTGCGGCCAGATCGCCTTTGAATCGCTAACGGGTTAAAAAATCCATTAGCCGTCTTTAGCACTCGTTAATTAGCGATTCGTAGCGCAAGTTCACTGTCCTTTGTGTTTCGTATACTT
This sequence comes from Leptobrachium leishanense, assembly GCA_009667805.1. Lineage (NCBI taxonomy): Eukaryota > Metazoa > Chordata > Amphibia > Anura > Megophryidae > Leptobrachium > Leptobrachium leishanense. The sequence continues at coordinate 191,806,998 of CM019067.1, read as the reverse complement.
AACATAGGGAGAGCAAAGTGAAAGCAAGGAGTAACTAGCGTTAGGATCACTTGGTCCTAATGCTAGTTACTAAGAGCTAGTGCTAACTGAAAAAGTTACCACCAGCTCAGAGGTGTAGGTAATGGATTGCACTGCTGCAGAATCTGTTACCTGCAACTCAAAACCCCCCCAAAAACAAATACTCACCTCTTATCCCACGGCGAGAACGGCTGCCCGATCCGCTGCTTCTGATTGCCAGGAGCAGAGGGAGACTGGGGAAAGAAAGTCCCCTCTCTCCCTCTGCAATCACTCTGCCAACCAGCAGTATCTTGCAAGAGGCGAGATCCTGCGGGTCATGTGTCCTATGGATGCCATGGAGGGGATGCTGGGGATATATACTTCACAGTATCTTTGTTAGCTTTGCAAGTTATTTCATATAACTTGGCTAGAAACCTCGTTCTTGTGTGGTGGCACTGTGGCTCCAGTCCATCGATGGCTTACTGAACAAAAAAGAAGGATGCCTAATGAGTGGGATCCGTACCAGCAATCCAGAGACCTGTAAGCTGTGAGTGCTGATACACTTCTGCAGTACGGAGGCCATCTTCGGCAGCCTGCCTTGCTTTGCCAAAGCCAATGTACCAGCGATCCAAATACCTATAAGCTGTGAGTGCTGCTATACTCCTGCATTATAGAGCCCATCATCGGCAGCCTTGCCTTACTTTGCTCCAGCCAGTGTACCAGTAATTCTGAGACCCTCTGTTCCTAGCACTCCTATGACCCTGGTACCTTCAGCTTTGTTATCACCTGAACTTTGTTTATATACCTTGTTTCTGTCTTTATTCTTTGTTCATCCCCTGCGCTTGGGACTTTTATTCGTTAATTTTGGCATGGCTTATGTAGGGTGCTACCCTGACAGTATCATTACTTCCACTAGCGGTTAAACAACTAGAAAGGCTAGTTTATGACCCTTAACCCTCTTCCTGTCCTCCAACTCCTTCCTTGACCCCCTGCAATCCAGATTTTGCACCCAACATTCGAAAGAAATCACTCTCATCAAGGTCACAATGATCTTCTCTCTGATAAATGTAATGGCCATGATTCCATAATTATCCTTCTTGACCTCTCAGTTGCATTTGATACAGTGGATCATCCCCTCCTCCTAAAGACCCTAAGCTCTCTTGGTCTCTGCGATACCACCCTCTCCTGGTTCAACTCCTATCTCTCCAATAGATCCTTCTCTGTATCCCTTGCTGGCAATTCCTTATCTTTAATGCCTCTGTCAGATGGCGTTCGTCATGGCTCTTTTCCATCTATACCTTCTCGCTGGGTAAACTCATCACAGCTATGGCTTTAAATATTACCTATACGCAGATGACACTCTGAAGATCTACCTCTCCACTCCCAATCTCTCTCAGGTCAGTGACTGTCTGGAATCTCACCTGGATGGCCTCTCACTACTACCTGAAGATCGGTATGTCTAAACTGAGCTCCTTCTAAATCCCCCCTCTAACTCTGCTCAGATTTCTGACTTTTCTATAACTGTTAACAGTATTACTATCCTTCCCTCAGCCCAAGTACGCAGCCTTGGAGTGACTCTTTACTCCAGTCTTTCCTTCAGCCCCCACATCCAATCACTCTCTTCATCTTGCCACAATCACCTCTGCAATATCGCCAAAATTTGTCCATTTCTGACTGTTGACACCACCAAGCAACTTATCCACTCTTATAATTTCTGGCTTAGACTACTGCAATAACCTACTAAGTTCTAACTGACCTTCCTCTCTTCCGCCTCTTCCCCCTGCAGTCCATCCTAAACACATCACTCTGGCTCATCCACCTCACCCGTTGCTCCGTCTCTGCTGCCCCTCTTTGTGAATCCCTACACTGGCTCCCCATCCACAGCAGAATTTAATTCAAATTACTCACCCGGACCTACAAAGCCCTCACTAAATATACTCCAGTACGCCCCCTAAGATAAAACAACAACCTCATTTTGGCATCCTCCATCACCACCACTTCACATGCCAGACTGAAGGACTTTTCTCGCATGCCGCCGACCTTATGGAAGGCACTTCCTCGCAATATCAGACTCATCCCCAAACTGTCTTCTTTTAAACGCTCCCTAAAGTCAATTATGTTTAGGGAAACTGTCAGGCTCTGGTACCGGGGTGGCACCAGAGTATAAGGGGGGTTTGAGCCCAGCATGCAGCATTCTGCACAGACACAGATATGGGTGGAGGTGGATGGATAAATAGACTGACCAGATTGCCAATACAGATGAAGATGGTGATAGTGGTTGCTGGATCTGGAGTTATGGTAGAGGAAGCCGGTGTTAGTCAGGAACAGGTAGAGGGATTTTGCAGAGCAGACGTATATAGGTCTTTACCCATGCAGGTAAACAGATACAATGATAAAGCAAAGTCAGGAGGGGGGCATGGTGCTCTTTATTTTGAGTGTGTGGTGTGACGTGCTTGGTTTTAACTGTTGATTTGCTGCATGAGCCGATTGCAGGTTATACACAATACAGGTTGCAGGAACAGGGGCAGCATAGGAAGCATGCTGCCAGGAGCTTCAGTGGATGGATGCAGATGGGGGGCATGACAGAAACCTACCACCTAACTCCATAATAAACATCCAACCAACCCAATAACTGTCCTTTTCTCTCTTCATTACCATGACTCATCTTTGTAGCCCTCCCATCCTGTTTCTTGCCCCTCCACCCATCTAGATTGTAAGTTCCCATGGAAATAGGGCCCTCATCTCTCCTGTATCTGTTAGTGAAATTTTGACTGGCCTTTTCGGTGTATTGTAAAATTGTCTTGTTACCCATTGTACCTCTGTTAGGCCCTGCAGAATTTGGTGTCGATTAGCAAATAAAATAATAAAAATAGGGGTTTAGTTTCAGGAATAGGCGTTTCTAGGGGGGCAATTTGCCCCCCATGTGCCCCCCCACCAGGGATCAGCATCCAGCTTCCCCCACATATTCAAACCACTGTATCTCTGGCCCCATGCATCGATCGAGGTGTCATTGGAAAGAGCAGAGTCTGGCCTTTCCAATGATACCCAACATGACCATATTCAGTGTAAAGACAATATCATAAATAATAAAATAAAAACATAACATTTTTTTTCACAGGGTGGAAATGGCTCAGCAGTGACCGAGTTAATGGTCAGAGTATATTTTACATCGTGTATTACTTTCGTTTTTGCCTTAGGTTAGTTGTATATTAAGGGTCAATGTGCAGGCTTCATCCCTCGCAGTATACATTTTATTTTTTAATTTATTAATGGCATTTTAGGAGTTAATGGGTAGGCTACATGCCTCACAGTGTATACATTTTGGGCTCAATTACAATCATCATGCTAAAACGGGGATGCTAAGGAGGAAAACCTGAACCTGCAGGTTTCTCCTTAGTGTCCCTGGTTTAGCGTGATAATACAGGGCAAGCGTTAATTCAGCTGCCGGCCCCGTAACGTGGCACTAAGTCCCAGGAAGCTCAAGGCAACGCTAAGTGCCACACCGAGCATCCCCTCCATTGAGTCCATAGGACTCCATTGAGGCTTCCATTACTGGTCACATGACCTGCAGGATCACGCCTCTCGCGAGATCTGGCAGGTCGGCGGAGTGATCGCGGAGGGAGACTGGAGGATTTTTTTCTCCCAGTCTCCCTCTGCTGCCGGCGGAAAGAAGAAGTGGATCGAGCCACCGTTCTCGCCGCAGGATGAGAGGTGAGTATCTGATTTTTGGGGGTGATTTTAAGCTGGTTCTGACTGATTCCGAAGAAGCTGTATCATTTAGCACCAGGTCCTAGGTGTGGTTAACTTTTGAGGTAACCGCAGCTGGACGTAATTAGCGATAGGACTTTGTAATCCTAACGCTAATTAACTTTTTGCCCTCCATATGTTAAGCATAGGGAGCACAAAGTACAGTAAACTCACACTGAAAAGTGCAAGTTTTGAATCGCTAATGGGTTTTTAACTCCTTAGCGTTCAGATTGTAATATGGTCTGCAAACGCTACGGGCACTTAACCAAATATTAACGCTCACACAGCTGAGCGCTAACGTTAGCGTTAATTAAATAGGACCCTTCATGTTTTCACTTCATTACTGGCATTTTGGGGGTTAATGGGTAGGCTACATGCCTCGTAGTGTACATATTTCACATTTTATTCTTGTTAACTGGCATTTCAGGAGTTAATGGATAGGCTACATGTCCCACAGTGTATTCATTTAATGTTTTCCCTTGATTAATGACATTTTAGGGGTTAATGGGTAGGATACCTGCCACACTGTTTACAATTTTTTATTGTATTTCTATGCTTTAGTGGCATTTTAGGTGTTATTATGGAAGTTAGGGGTTATTATGGAAGTATCTAAAGCGTCTATTCATATATAAATCCTTGGCTTTTTGTCACATTTCGAGGAATCAATTTCACTGAAAATATGGTGAATTCCCTATTTAGCGAATGGTCACCGTAATTTGCGAAAATTGGAGTCACTGAAGCAGTTATAAGACATCGGCAAAAACCACCAAATTTCAGCAAATAAAATTTTGAATTTATGTATCATTGCACCACATTACTCTGGGATTTTGGAATCTTATTTATATATACTTATGTAGTTTTTTCAGTGGTATGATTTAGTGACGAAAATTTGTGCCCTCCCAGTTTTGACTGTGGTATCTTATGTGCCCCCCTCATATATAATTCCTAGAGTCGCCACTGGTTTCAGGGATGAGTTCCGTTTTAGGGTGAATTTTAATTTTAGGGTTTTGGTTTGCTATCTTTTAGGGATTAGTTTTGGGGTTTAGTTCTAGGGTTTGGTAAGGAACTAGTTTGAGAATTGTGGTTCAGCGTTGTGATGTGGGGCAGATGGTGTCTTTTAGCAGTTATGTCAGTGGTGGGATTTCCAGGCTTCAGCCCAAATGTGGTACCCAAAAAGCCATGAATGCAGAAATGTCTGGATACTGTTGCCTAGCCCCTGACCTCTTAGGCACAGGGACAGGCCTCATTACATTCAAGGCTAAGTAATACTTAGAAGGACTTTGCTCTGATTTTTGAGGTATGTGTTGTATATGAGTGTGTATAACAGTAGCATTGATTTTGTGTGTGATGCTTTTTGATTGTATGAGCAAAATTGACATTTGAGAGTTCATACTGACTTGTCACCAGTAGTACCACTGAATTTACAGATGCTTAAAGAGCGACTAGACTAAACCCAAACATTTGGGAGGCACATCTGAGTTGGCCTTGATATCTCATTATCCCATTAACCTAGCATGACAGACCAATGTCCAGTAACTCAGTCGGAAATTTTGGACTATTGGGCAAGATTAGTTCTCCATGAAACAGTTCTTGGTTAACACTTCATCCGCATGTCAGGCATCAGCATCTAGCACATGTTTGTGCATGCATACAAATGTTTGACCATGTACATGTCACAGAGTTTGAGGAGATTTGGGACTAGTACACAAGGGTTGTAGGAAGGGACTAATAGCAATTTTGTGACTGGGAATTATAAAAAACCTTCCTATTTCTGTCTTTTGACTCATTTTATTCTATTTTTAAAATTTACATAAGGACAATCACGGTTTGTGCTGTTCGCTTTTCATCACGGTTCGTGCTGTTCGCTTTTCAGCGGGGCTGCCTATTCCACAACACGCAGACAACATAGCAAAATAGAAGCAAGGTCAGAGCAGGTAGAATGCAAAAATAATGTATTTCATACAAGGCAGTAGAATATGTGACGTTTCAGTCTTGCGACCTTAATCATGCACTTTTACAGTATTTTGCTGTGTTGTACTCATTAAACTGGTGTTACATGAGAAAAAAGGACCCCTGTCCCGTTTAAATTCTCTCAATGGTATCATGGCATTAACACACTTTGATATTCCCCGAGCAGTCAGTGAGAAGCAAGGTGTGATTGGAAGGCATGATTGGAAGGCATGAATTGAGGAGCAGGGGCGGATCCAGAGACTAGTCTCGGGAGGGGCACTGACAGAAAATAAGGTGTTTTAGCAGAGAGCCCGACTCACGAGAATTTACAGAGGGCCCGGCTCACAGGAGTTTACAATCTAGAGGAGCAGAGGGCCCGGCTCACAGGAGCTTACAATCTAGAAGAGCAGAGGGCACCCAGGACCTTACAATCTAGAGGAGCAGAGGACACCCAGGAGCTTACAATCTAGAGGAGCAGAGGGCACCCCGGATTTTACAATCTAGAGGAGCAGAGAGCACCCAGGAGTTTACAATCTGGAGGAGCAGAGGACACCCAGGAGCTTACAATCTAGAGGAGCAGTTTACAGACTCATATCTGAGAGGACACGTCACACTCACACAGCCAGGCCTGTGACAGTGTGACTGCTGTGACTGAGCAGACTGAGCTGCTGAGGACAGGACCGTGGGGTCACTGGCTGGGTGTGGGCCGCCCCTGGGCCGGCCTGGGCACACTAGGCAGTCAGTACTGGCAGCTGGCTGCCTGCATTCAGTGCAGGGCATGAATGATGATGAAGAGATGAGGGCAGGCAGGGCAGGGCAGGCAGGCAGAAAAATCACACCATTTATTATCATTCACTTCTTGACTCACCGTCTCAGTCTCTAACTGACAGTGTCTTCTCTCTACTAGTCTCTTCAGTGTCTCTCACGTCTCGAGTGCAGTGTGTGACTGTGCCGCTGACACTGTGCGAGTGGCGTGCGCACGCACTCGCAGCAGGCCAGCGGACTTAGCCACAGCACTCATGAGTCATGACACTGACTGGTCTGAAACTGACAGGCTGCTCAGCTGCTGAGCAGCAGCACACAGGGCACGCCACAGGCTGCTGCTGCACTGTGTGCAGCAGAGCCAGAGACAATGTGGCGCCTCCTGCTCGCTTTCCCGCCCATGTGACACTCACCATGTGACACTGACTGACCACGTCACCAGTGGCGTAGCGTGGGTTTTCCAGCGCCCGGGGCAGCCAAGAATTGTGCACCCCCACCTGTGGACACGTTATCGATATTGCCCCAGCTCATGGATTTGCCCCAGCTCATGGATTTGCCCAGCTCATGGATTCGCCCCAGCTCATGGATTTGCCCCAGCTCACACATGGATTTGCCCCCAGCTCATGGATTTGCCCCAGCTCATGGATTTGCCCCAGCTCACACATGGATTTGCCCCAGCTCACACATGGATTTTCCCCAGCTCATACATGGATTTGCCCCAGCTCATGGATTTGCCCCAGCTCACACATGGATTTGCCCAAGCTCACACATGGATTTGCCCTAGCTCATGGATTTGCCCCCAGCTCATGGATTTGCCCCCAGCTCATGGATTTGCCCAGCTCATGGATTTGCCCCAGCTCATGGATTTGCCCCAGCTCACACATGGATTTGCCCCCAGCTCACACATGGATTTGCCCCAGCTCATGGATTTGCCCCAGCTCATGGATTTGCCCCAGCTCACTCATGGATTTGCCCCAGCTCATGGATTTTGCCCCGCTCATGGATTTGCCCAGCTCATGGATTTGCCCCAGCTCATGGATTTGCCCCAGCTCACACATGGATTTGCTCCAGCTCACACATGGATTTGCCCCAGCTCATTTGCCCATTGCCCAGCTCACACATGGATTTGCCCCCAGCTCACACATGGATTTGCCCAGCTCATGGATTTGCCCCCAGCTCATGGATTTGCCCAGCTCATGGATTTGCCCCCAGCTCATGGATTTGCCCAGCTCATGGATTTGCCCCAGCTCATGGATTTGCCCAGCTCACACATGGATTTGCCCCCAGGTCATGGATTTGCCCAGCTCATACATTTGCCCCCAGCTCATGGATTTGCCCCCAGCTCATGGATTTGCCCCAGCTCATGGATTTGCCCAGCTCACACATGGATTTTCCCCCAGGTCATGGATTTGCCCAGCTCATGGATTTGCCCCCAGCTCATGGATTTGCCCCCAGCTCATGGATTTGCCCCAGCTCACACATGGATTTGCCCCCAGGTCATGGATTTGCCCCCAGCTCATGGATTTGCCCAGCTTACACATGGATTTGCCCAGCTCTCACCTGGATATTGCTCCAGCTCCGGCAGGGGGAGAGGGGACCCAGATGCCGGGCAGCGCGGGAGTGCCTGCCCGGTCCTGAAGAGTCCGTCCTGTTGAAGGTGATGCGGCTGCGTGGCGTGCGTGCGCAGGTCACGCGGTCCGGCCAGTCAGGTGGTACAGAGACTCAGTACCACCTGATTAGCCGGACCACGTGACCGGCTGCGCCTGCACGCAGCCGCTTCCCTTTAACAGGACGGACTCTTCAAGACCGGGCAGGCACTCCCGCGCTGCCCGGCATCTGGGTCTCCTCAGAATCTCGGGGGGGGGGGCAATTGCCCCGTTGCCCCCCCTGGATCCGCCCCTGTTGAGGAGGATGCATGGGGAATAACGTCTGCACTACAGAGGGATCACAGACAATGCACTCTGCACATACTCATCACTGTAGTGCAGTGGTTCACATCCGTGGTCCTCAAGTACCCCTAACAGGCCAGGTTTTAAGGATTACCTTGGGGAAATGCAGACTAAATACTCACTGAGCAGCAAATCATATCACCTGTGCTGTGCTTCAGATATCTGGCAAACCTGGCCTGTTAGGCATACTTGAGGACTGCAGTTAGGAACCACTGTTGTAGTGATAAAAAAAAAATGCTCGAGCACTATTACATAGGCTTGTGCACCGATTTTTGTTCGGTTCGATTCGGTTCGATTTGTTCGGATGTTTAAAATTTTCGATTCGACTCGTTTCGACCGATTTCTGTTTCGGTTCGGCTTGTTTTTCGTGTACATTTTTTTTTCGGAATATCGACCATTTTTCGTGTTTTCGGGTCACTTTGCTTGTTTTTTGTATCGACTTTTCGGAAATTTCGGAAATTTTCGTTTTTTTGGAACGTCTGTTCTCCTCGTTTCAAAGTGTCTACGATAATTCTGGCGATTCTATCATGTTTTTTTTTATTAAATAAAGATCCTTTTTTTCTTATGAATAATTGAATATACATTTCACAACTTTATTTAATCATATTAAAATGGTATGAAAGCCAAGGAACAAAAAAAATGAACGCTATTTAAAAAACGATTTAAAAAACGCTAAACTGACCCGAATGCCACAAGAGACAAGTGATACGCATTTACGAATACAAAGTTTACAGAATCAGCGATATAACCGATAATAGTTAAATATACGATTTCCAGAATTCCCGAAAAGGAACCGAAATCACGAATGGAACCGAAATCATAAATAGAGCAAAAATAAATTTCGATTTGACACATTTCAAGTCCATTCGAAAAATCCGAAAACTTTTCTTTTCGGCTCGGAAAACTTTTCGGCTCTATCGGTTTTTGGGTCCGACCCGATTTGGAAATTCGGCCGAATCCGAAGACACGAATCGGGAAATTTCGTGAAAATTCCGAAATTCCGAAACCCGAAACGCACATCCCTACTATTACATAGTGCCTGCTAAAATGGGGACACTAAGGTGGAAAACCTGCGCCTGCAGGTTTCCCCTTAGCATCCCCATTTCAGCACCATATTACGAGGCAGGCACTGATTCAGCAGCCTGCCCCCTAATGCATCACTAAGCCACCGGAAACTTGTGGCAGCACTAACTCGCCACTGCGACTTTTTCCCCCTGGAGTCCATAGTACTTCATGAAGGCTTGTGCTGCTGGGGCAGCTGACCTGCAGGATCTCGCTCTCGCGATAGCCTGCGTGGCCGTGGAGTTATTAATGGAGGGAAACTGGGGACTTTTATGCCCCAATCTCACTCTGTTTCCGGCAGCCAGAAGCGGTGGGTCGGGCCGCCGTTCATGCCGCGGGATGAGAGGTGAGTATCTGGTTTTTGGGGGGATTTTAAGCTGGTGCTTTTCAGTTAACCGCAGCGGGTTGTAAATAGCGTTAGGACTTTGTAACGCTATTTACTCTTTGCGTTCCCCATGTTAAGTATAGGGAGCGCAAAGTACAGTAAGCTTGCAGAAGCGAGCGCAATCCCCGATGTGCTAATGGGTTTTTTAACCCATTAGCGTTCGGATTGTAATATGGGTGGCCAGCGCTAGGGCCACTTAACCCAGAATTACCACTCACATAGCTGACTGCTAACGTTAGCGTTAAGATTGTTTTATTGCCCTCAGAGTAGAGAATTTACAACATTGATAAGTCAAATGTGAGTAACCAGAAATCAATAAAGTTCGAAAATTTGCAAGCTAGATATATAGAAATAGATTTTTTAAATAAATGTGCTTACAATGTGTTGCGATTAGAATTCAGACTTCAATTATATAATAATGAATACATGCTGTGTATGGAGTAGAGACACTGCTACAAATAAAAAAGGTACATAAAATTTGCAAGTCATGAAGGCACATTGAGCGCACTGCAACCTAAATATAATATTTCTTTATGCCTATTTAGTTATGCAAAATTACATATTGCTCCATCTGAATACATTAAAAGTGTAACAGATTGTCATACTAAAACTAATTTAAATATTTCTGTACTTCCTACTAACATATTATTAGATTTTCAAGTGTATTTTACAAAGTTGAGAAATGTGATCGTAGACAGGCATCTGAATGTACGTCGGGCCCCATGCATAGTATATGCATGAGGTGTGCACCCTTCCATTTCCAACAGAGGGGGGAAAAAAGCATGTTTGTCACACATGTTCAAAATCCTACTAAATAGCCTACATAATGGAAATTTTTGGTTACTAATAATACACATTAGTAACATAAGCCCACCAGTCAGCGCCAAGGCAAATCTCATTGGTCGTCTTAACCTGGCTAACCGAACTCACAAGTGAAAAAATTCAAACATGAACCAATATACTGTATGTGTTAAAATAATCCACAGGCCACTATTCAGCCCTAGAATGTCCATGGTCATACAATATAATTACCTTTAGAACAGCAATAACAGCAGCAGGGTAGCTTAGTCCAACCATATTTGATGTTCTCCTGTACATCCTATCAAACAAAATCATTCAGATTATACTAAGCAATATATAAACATTACCAATAGTTTTGTGTATTTTTAGCCTACTTTGTGACAAAGCACATGCTATGATGGCATCAGTCCTGTGACAAAAATAAGAGAGGAATGCATCTTTCAACCAGGATAATGTTTACTACCACTGAGAACGGTTTTTTACTTCACATAAGCAAGAAACAAAGGATTTAATTTTGCATCAAATATTAGTTTGAGCTGATCTATATTTTTTGGCATTCTTTTTAAGTTGAAGCGTGTGGTAAGGTAGATTTTATTATAAATTAACTGTATATCAATTTTCTAAAGATGTGATTACACTGTTGATAACAAGATTGGAACAAACCTAAACCTCTACAACATGCAAAATACCCATCTTCGACCCGAGTTATGGTCAAGGCACAGAATCTCATATAGAAGTATAGAAGGTTGTTTAACTCCTTTTCAATTTCTGCTAAAGTCTAAATATATTAGTTGTATGTGGGATTATTTCTGTTCTCAGATAATCCAGGATTTTCTGTGTGTATATAATATGGATATGCTGATAGACAGTGTGTGATTATTGCACTGGTGTCCTGCCATATGTAGAATCTACACACCAGAGTTAGGAAATCAATTATTTAACTCGCTTGGGATCACAGATGAATTGCCTTTGTTAGGGAATTGATTTTCCTCCTTACTTCCCTGTGATCCTCCTCAAGAGGAAGTATGTGTCCATGTGTCAGTGTGATGGTTCTTTAATTTGAGAGCGCAGTGTGTCAATTTGATAAATATGCAAGTGTAATTGTGTGCTTTTGGGTATATTTCCCTTGCATGTTCTCTTTGTTTCTGTATTAAAAGAAAGCAATTCAATATCAGGAATGCAGTGAGGCGTCTAGTAGATCAACCTAATGGTATTGCAGTGGAATAAATACATGTTTCAAAACATTTTAAGATATTAATTTAAAAAGCAAAAAGAAACCCACCAAAACATATTTAGCCTAGAGTGTACTTATAATCACACCCTGTCTCGCATGTAGTGTGGAAAACGAGAGACCAGTGAACACTAACTAACCCAGACTAAGTTACTTCTCAGTTTTGTATTGCTTATTCCCCCTACTTTACCACGTTACATGGGAACTAGAAAGTTGTTAACCATCATTCTTCTGGCTTTTTTTTTTAGTTTTAGCTATATGTCCAAATGTTCAGGATGGAGACTTTGCATCTTTTAAAAAGTAAATGTAACATAAAACTTTCTGTTAAACAGTTGCTAAGGTATATGCAGGATTTGCATGTTCACATTAAGTACACATAATGGGCCATATTACAATCATGACGCTAAAACGGGGATTCTAAGGAGGAAAACCTGTGCATGCAGGTTTCTCTTCAGCGTCCCATTTTAACGTGATATTTCAAGGCAGGTGCTAATTCAGCAGCCTGCTCCGTAATGCGGCGCTAAGCTTTGGGATGCTCTAGGCAGCGCTAAGCTCCACCTTGTGGCATCCCCTCCATGGAGTCCATAGGACTCCCTTGAGGCTTCCGCTGTCAGTCACATTACCTGCAGAATCTCGCCTCGCGAGATCCGACAGGTTGGTGGAGTGATTTGCAGAGGGAGACTGGGAGACTTTTTTCCTTCGGTCTCTTTGCTTCCGGCAGCAAGAAGAATCGGATTAAGTCGCCGTTCTCGCCGCGGGATGAGAGGTGAGTGTCTGATTTTTGCTGATTTTTGTAGCTGGTGATGACTGTTTCTGCAGAAGCGGTATCAGTTAGCACCAGGTCCTAGCTGTGGTTAACTTTTGAGTTAACCGCAACGGGATGTAATTAGCGTTAGGACTTTGTAATCCTAATGGTAATTAACACTTTGCTCTCCCCATGTTAAGCATAGGTAGCGCAAAGTACAGTAAGCTCGTGCTTAAAAGTGCAATCACTGAATCGCTGACATTTTTTTAACCTGTTCGCGTTCAAAATGTAATATAGTCCGCTCGCGCTAGGGCAACCAAAGCTAACCTTAAGCATTCAAGTAATCAAAAACCTCTAATTGTGTTTTGATTCACACAGTGTTATAGGGATAAACGCAGATGACACTTTTTTCCTTGTTATGTTTTATACATGTTACTGGGCTGGATACATCTGGTAGTTGCAGCTGCCCCGGTGGGGATTAGGTGCGACACTGTTTTTTCTGTATAAAGCTAACGTTAACGCTCACACAGCTGAGCGCTAACGTTAGCGTTATGTATGTAAAGTGGCCCGATATGAGTAATAGGCATAGTGTTACATGGAATTGTTAATGACTGTTGCTGTTGATTTCCGTTCCATTAACTTGGGTTCAATAGTCACGTAGCATTAGAACTTTTGAATTAAATAATTTGCCTTGGGCAATTTCCCTTCATTCCATCTTTATAAAAATACCAGGGAGCACAGTCATATATCATACTGGGCAAAATATCTGTTCAAAGCGAATATCTTTAGATAAGTATGCTTATCTAATGCTACCTCTTTTATGTTGTCTCATATGCTTCTCTCAACCAAAATATCAACACACTAATGATTCATGAATGAAATAAACAAAAGTTAAGTCATCACCACCTAGGGCATTGATAATAACACAAAGTTTATTTTGTTCTAGCTAATTAATAACACCATTTCTTAACAGATAGTCAGGCATGTCTTTCTTACCAGTAGAAAATATATATTTTTATTGGTTTATTGCCTATAATACCGTGTCAGTTGATGCTAATATGTCACATATATGCAAAATATTATCCCCTTCACAATCAAGTGATTTAAAAAACATATTTTCAGAAACCAGTGTTTTTTGTAAAATTAATTTAAATTAATTATAGTGTAAAAATTAGTTCTTGATGTAAATAAATTATTTGGCCAGTAGATGGCATCATCTACTGCCAAATTGCATTACAGCCATCACAGCTGTAGCTCTTTTTTTCCCTTCCCCTGCATTGGCTGCTGAAAGCCTGATGTTTCACAGCATTCATCTGCCAATATTACAGTTTTAGCTCTCTGGATATTATGCCCAGAAAGCTAAAACTTTGGGGGCACCTTCTGCAGCCCAAAAGCAAACAGGATTCTTTTGCAGCCAACAAATTTCATTTGCTTTTGGGCTGCAGATCAGCAGATTGAGATATCTCATCATCAGGGCACTGGATGGTGCCTTTGAAGCTCGAGATATCTTGATCTCTGTAGTGAAGGGGTTAAACATCAACTGCTTCTAAAGCAGGAGATGGATACAAAACATAACATAATGTAAACATCATGAAATTAAAAATTTGATGTGACAATGGATAGGTCTGAAACCTTGTCACTGGTGCTGTAGAAAGCAACTGATGCCTTGATAGTTCTAAATCATTGAAGGAACATCGCAGCTCCTAATAGGTGTAATCCTCAAATTTAGCATTCATATAAATCTAATGCTGATCATCAAGACAGCTACTTTTTAATATGTTCAATATGAACTTATTTAGATTTAATTCTAGGAGACCTTACCTTTCTACAAATATCCCAGCCTGTACTGCATGGACAATGCTTCTAAACCTTGGTTTTTCTTCTGTTCTTCTCAGCATCATTCCCATTTGTCGCGTGAAGGTGGAGGCCAGCCAATCCCGTACCTCTGACGGCACAGAATCTGACTGTATGTCACTAAGCTCATCTTCTGTATCCAGCAAGCGTCTAAAAAACAAAAAAAACAAAGATAACATAAACTGTATCTTGATAGTATGTTGATCACAATCACAGAACTTTACAAATTCTAGGGTTTATTCACTCAGTAGGGTTTATTACTCTATTATTGTAGTCACTAATCCTTTTCACTCAGTTTAAAATATTGCTGTATGGCTTGCTTTTCTTTGATTAGTGTTTGAAGGTGTTTAAAGAAGCTCATAAGCAAATAATAAAAAATTAAAATAAAGGAAGCTCTCAATGTCATTGACTGGCAGAAACTCTTTCACGGGAAAAACACGGAGGATAAGTGGAATATCTTTAAACTAACACTAGAAAAGTACACGTCAAAATATATTCCACTGGTTAATAAATATAAAAGAAACAGACTGAAACCAATGTGGCTTAGTAGGAAGGTAACTAAGGAAATGAAAAATAAAAAGAAGGCATTTAAAGCTTTTAAATTTGATAAATCTGAGGCATCCTATAAAGCATATAGGGCAGCCAATAAAGCATGTAAAAATGCGATTAGATGGGCTAAACTAGAAAATGAAAAAGAAATAGCCAAAGAGAGCAAGACCAACCCTAAAAGATTCTTTAGGTACATAAATTCTAAAAAACCCAAGAGTGAAAATGTAGGTTCACTAAAATCTGAGTCAGGGTTATTGTTAACTGAAGATCAGGATAAAGCAGAAATTTTAAATGATTATTTTTCTTCAGTATTTATCAAAGAGAAACCTATAACAGGAGACATGAAATTCATTAATAAAAACTTACTAATACAAAGTGACTGGTTGACTCAGGCCAAGGTTTTACACAAATTAAACAATGTGAATGTTAATAAAGCCCCAGGGCCAGATGGAATTCACCCACGAGTACTGAGGGAGCTATGTGTTGAAATATGTAAACCTCTGTTCTTAATCTTACAAGATTCTTTTCTTTCAGGAATAGTGCCAGAGGATTGGAGAAAAGCTGACGTGGTCCCTATATTTAAGAAAGGTTTAAAATTTGTGCCTGGGAATTATAGACCTGTGAGCTTAACATCTGTGGCTGGGAAAGTATTTGAGGGGTTACTAAGGGAAAGTATTCAGGAATTTATTGGGAGGTATAATGTAATTGGCAAAAATCAGCATGGTTTCATGAAACACAGATCATGTCAGACTAACCTAATTACGTTCTATGAGGAAGTAAGTAGAAGTATAGATCAGGGGTTGCAGTGGATGTGATTTACTTAGATTTTGCCAAAGCTTTCGACACAGTTCCACACAAAAGGTTACTATTTAAATTAAGAAAAAATGGTCTAGATGAAAATACTTGTTCTTGGATAGAAAACTGGCTAAAAGATAGGGTACAGAGAGTGGTCATAAATGGTACATTTTCAAGATGGACACCAGTGGTAAGTGGTGTCCCTCAGGGGTCTGTTATAGGACCAATACTATTCAATTTATTTATAAATGACCTTGAGATAGGCATTGAAAGTCATGTATCAGTGTTTGCAGATGACACAAAGCTAGGAAAAGTAATACAATGTGAGCAGGATGTTACTTCGCTGCAGAGGGATTTAGATAGATTGGGGGACTGGGCACTTAAATGGCAGATGAAATTTAATCTAGATAAATGTAAAGTTATGCACTTTGGAGTGAAGAACACACAAGCAATTTATACCCTAAATGGTATGGAGTTAGGAAAATCCAAGCAGGAGAAGGATTTGGGAATAATCATAGACTTCAAACTAAGTAACAATGTGCAATGTCAAACAGCAGCCGCCAAGGCCAGCAAAGTACTGGCATGCATTAAAAGGGGAGTTCACTCACGGGATGAAAACATAATTTTGCCTCTGTATAAATCAATGGTCAGGCCGCACCTTGAATATGCCGTGCAATTTTGGGCACCTGTGTTAAAAAAAGATATTATATCGCTAGAAAAAGTGCAGAGACGGGCAACTAAATTAATAAGGGGGATGGAAGGGTTAAGTTATGAGGAAAGACTAACAAGCTTAAACCTGTTTAGTTTAGAGAAAAGGCGCCTTAGAGGGGATCTGATAACCTTATATAAATATATACGGGGCCATTATCAACCATTGTCTGATAACCTATTCATTAACAGGACTATACATAGGACAAGGGGTCATCCATTTAGACTGGAAGAAAGAAAATTTAGCTTAAAGCATAGGAAGGGTTATTTTACGGTGAGAACAATAAAGCTGTGGAATTCTCTGCCTGTTGAGGTGGTTGGGTCAGAGTCTGTACAGACTTTTAAAAAACGACTGGATGACTTCCTGCAGACACAGAATATTAAGGGTTATAATATTTAATATGTGGGTAAAAGCTTCTTGATCCAAGGAGAAATCTGACTGCCATTCTGGGGTCAAGAAGGAATTTTTTCCCAGTATGTTGCATATTGGCAAGCATTCAGACTGGGTTTTTTGCCTTCTTTTGGATCAACAGCAGTAGGTTATGTGGGAGAGGCTGAACCCGATGGACGCATGTCTTTTTTCAGCCTATATAACTATGTAACTATGTAACTATGTAAAACCTCTAAAATATAAATTCATACATTCAAACATAAGTATATTTGGTTTTCGCCAATGTCTATGGGTAAATTTATGTGCCATAATTTTGTGGGTTTTAGTTGGGTAGTTGAATTGCAAAAGGTAAAATTTCTTTGTTGTTTGTATAGTATAAAATAATTCTATGAAGATTGTTTAAGTCAGGGAACATGGAAAATTACTCCTTTTCCTGTTTTAAAGGAATTGCCTAAGGTTTAGTTTACTTAATAATGCCAGGATCATATAATACGTAACAATCCACATTTATACACAAACCTACAGGATTATTCAGAGACAGCCAAACTGGCACTGAAATTGCACAGAATTTTCCCATACGGTGCAATTTTGGGGCCATTCGGCTATTCAAAAAGCAGGCAGTTTGAAAATTTTGGCGAATTGCCAGCAAAATACGGTGCCTGTTCGACAGCAGTAAAATCCCCATAGAGAATCAATGGTTAATCTATTCAGAGAACAACGAACAGCAGAGAAATGTCAGTGAAATGCCCTGCTGTTTGGTGGTTTCATTCAGCAGGTTTAATCAGGCGAATCCCACATGTTTCAATGTTAAAAATATTCCTGTTTTTACACCGTTTATTCTTTTAATTTGCAGCAAAAAGTTTATTTTTTTTTAGGATTTTCAAGAAATTTTTCGAGATTTTGTCGGCAAATTTTTTTTTCTGTTTTTTTTTAAATATCATTTTTTCTGTAACAGACCTTTTTATTATTATTCATAGGATCTTATATGTTAATTCCAGACATTTTCATCCAGTAGTCTTTTTGCAAATCGTGTTTGAGATTCGTTGAATTTCAATAGTTTATGTTTTTTTTATCCCGTTGGTCAGCTTGTCAGCTTTTTACGGCAGCTTGTCGGCACTGTGTTCGGCAGATCGTCAGTTTTTTTTGGACGTGTTCGGTAGGTTTGCAGTGGATCATTGGGTACTTTCGGTGGGTTTTCTGTGCCGTTTCGGAACGATCCAATTGTTTGGATTGTATCAGTGGGGTTTTCGGTGGATTTTCGTATCCGTTCCCTGCACTTTGGGGACTTTGATGTCAATGACATTTCGGTGCTCTCTGAATAACCACTCTAGGGTTAAACTTTTTAAAGTAAAATAATTCAGCACATTACCTAGTACTATAAAGTAGGACACTGACTAGCTTTAACCACCTGAGTATTACAGAGGATTTGTGGTTCAGGAGACTATTTGTCAATAGTGCATGAATAGAGGTGGCAAGCTAGTTGTAATTGTGTTCCTTGGTATAATATAACTGCAGTGCCAGGGTTCACATGTCACAGTATAATAAGGAAGAAAAACCTCTGTATTGTGATCAATTTAATAACATAATATACTGTATACAATAATTTTAAATGAATGTGAAAATGATATTGCTGATAAATATTTTATAGGCTACATTCCATACCTTACACAGATAATTAATGTACATACAGTAACTATTTTAATAATACGAGCATACATATACCTTGTTTCATCAATATACACAGTCTCAAGTACTGTGGCTGCATATTCCAAGTTCTTTTTTAGATCTACTACAGAAGCTTCACCTCGTTCCAACTGCTTCACCAAACATCGCAATCTATAGAAAAGAAAGTAAGGAAAATTGTCAGATGCAGCCGAGATGCTGATAAGTAATAAATTGAAATTGTTGTCAATCAGAATTTTATTTTGTCTTTGGATATTTTTATAAACAGTTTATATAAATCTATGAGTATTCCCTTCACTAGACAAATCAACTTTTAATCTTGGCAAATCTTACACAATCAGTGTGTCTTTTGGTAGAATACTTCTGTAACAGGAACTGGGAGGTGACTGGTGTCTGGCTTGAGCACCAGACCCCAACCTATTACAACGCATCCCTTCCGTCAAGCAAAGTGGATCTGCCGCAGCTTTTTCTTTATAACCCTCAGCCAGAAAGTGAGAGAGTGCTGTATCACTCCTGGTATCTCTCCTCAAACACCAGACACAGCTCAATGCAGGGAAGAATAATGATTTTATTTGAAATTTTGACTAGTTTATATGGAAAACAGGGAGGTGGTAAAATTACACAATTATCACAGCACATGTCTACACAAGGGGGATAAGGATGACTTCAGAAAATACTATGTTGGTTTTTAAACATTTATTAATTTGCATAAATATTTCTGGGATGGAAGGTTCTAAATTCTAATAGGTGTCCCTTACCTTGCACAATTTAAGCTTACAGTTTTACGGTGCGGGTGAGAGCTGCTCTTTGTAGCTTCTTTAACCCTTTAGGACCAATGACAAAACTGTTCTGTCAAAAATGCATTGACTTTATAGACCCTTGGTCCTTAAGGGGTCAAAGTAATACAGGGAGACAGGAGTGAGGTCTCATTCAGAAATTCATATTTCCCCATTAAGAACACTAATCTTGCATTTAAAAGTATTGTAATTATAATCTCTTATATTCAAATTTTCCAATTACATTGTATTTCCATGCAACTACAATGCAAACTAGTGTATACTCCTTAATGATAGTGAAATGGCTGCTGAGTTTGCAAACCCAAAAGGATGTACTTTACTGATCAACTATGTCTCTACTAAGACGACTCCTGATTTTGCTGAAAACTGCTGTATAAATTACATGGTTTCAAAATTTCAGGGCTAATTTTTGTCTTCAGAGGCACAGTAAGTTAGCTAGTAATAATGGAGATAATTTAGGAAAATTAATCTTTCCACTGGTTGAATTTGTATAGGTACAGTACAAGAAACTACTATAAAGGCAATTTCATATGTAATTTGTAATTAGCATGTTTAATGTATTCTAATAAATTTTACTGTACTTTTAGACTTTGTTGGGACATATATAATAAACATGAAAAACATACTACGCTGGTAATTAAATATCCATTATATATTGTATAGAGTTAGACCCCTAAAACATCTCTGGATTTTTTTTTAGCTTTTATATGCTAGAAAATGTTTATCAAGGTTGATGTTGCTTTAAATTCTGCCGAACTGGTGATACTTCTGCCAGCATAGGCATTAAAGAACACTTTCATGTAGTCTGTCTTTTTGATACACTATTGATGTTTCAGACGGACATGCAACACTGCCTGACTCATGTTAATTTTATATAATTTGAACTGCGTGAATATTATTAAAAAAGCTGCATACTTTAGTTACCAATTCTCAAAGATCCTGTAAAGTCCAAGGCAGGGGCGGACTGACCGTCGGGAACTCCGGCCCCGCCCCAGGGCCCGCAGGTTGAGGGGGGCCCGGATTCCATACAGGATTCTCGCACTGCAATCTGATCCCATTCGGATTGCAGGCGGTCCAGCAGTTCACACGGCAGCAGGGGGTGCCCAGTCCAAAATAGAGCCCGCGTTGAAGAAAGGGCCGGAGGCTGCGCGCTTGCGTGTGCAGGTCACGTGGTCTGGCCAGTCAGGTGGTACTGAGTCTCAGTACCACCTGACTGGCTGGACCGCGTGACACGCACGCACGCAGCCTCCAGCCCCAACGTGAACTCTCGCTCTATTCTGGACTGGGAAAGGAATCAAAGCCACACAGTGTACCCTCTGCCACTGCTGACAAGATGGCTCCATGCACAGGCAGAGCCACGATCCGAACGTGGCCTGGAGGGACCCCCTGCCGACTTCATACACAGCCCTGCTGACTCTGCACACAGAGGACGGAGGCTGCCACCGGTAAATATAGAATAAATAATTGCTCTGTGCTCCTATTCACTTAGTTTGCTGGGGGTTTTATGGCTGTGGATTCTGATACACTGACCGCACATTGCATTGCTGGGGGTTTTATTGCTGTGGATTCTGATACACTCACTGCACATTGCATTGCTGGGTGTTTTATTGCTGTGGATTCTGATACACTCACCGCGCATTGCATTGTTGGGGATTTTATTGCTGTGGATTCTGTGATACACACTGCATATTACTGTGAGTTTTATTGCTCTGGAGCTCTAGGATACGCTCATATACTCTGCGCATTACTGTGAGTTTTATGGCTACATACCCCTGGGGTTTATGGGATGTATTGTTATGTTCAGTATGTGAGCGTATGGCTATGTGTGTAAATGCATGTATTTGTCTTTAAACAGGTTGCTGTGCTTAAAATTCTGCGTCTGTGTCCTTGTCGCAGTCCGGCGTTGCCCCCTCTCCCTGCACCCTAAAGACTGGTATTGCTCCTATATTCGGCACATTATCTGCTGCCAGCACTGCACAAAGTAAAAATGACACACCCCAACCATGGCTGTGAGTTATATTGATGTGGATTCTGTGCCCATACACCCCAGCCATTACTGTGAGTTATATTGCTGTGGCTCCTGTGTATACTCATATGCACTGCCTATTACTGGTGTGGATTCTGTGTATGCTTATACACACACTGCCCATTTTCATGAGAGTTATATTGCTGTGCAGCTCTGTGACGCGCTCATACACACCCCACATTACTGTGAGTTTTATTAGCAGAGCAGTGGCAGTCTGTAAGTCTGGAGGGGGCACTATGGATTTCCCTAATTCACTGGAGAGCCTGAGTGGATTTTCTTTTCTCATTAAAATTATTATTTTGAAAATGGTGTAAAGAAATAAATTCTTTATCACAAAAATGCGAATGTGGGTTGTGCGTTGTATTGGTGGGGTTTTATAGGTGTATGGCCTACTGTGGGTGTGGCGCAAGGGGCCCCTAGATCTCCTATTGCCCGGGGGCCCCATTAGTTGTCAGTCCACCCCTGGTCCAAGGTCCACATTACATTCTTCACGCTAACGTTAACACTCACTTGCGTGAGCATTACCGTTAGCCACGGTGGATACCGCATATTACGATCCAAACGCAAATGGGTTAAGTAAGGCTAATGTCAGACAAGCACATTCTGTGCGGACTGTGCATCTATGCACAACGGATGTACTTTCTGACTGACGTCAAGGTAGTGGCCACACAGTCCGTTTTTGTGACTGTTTTTTTTGACTGATGTAGAAGGGAAAATAAATTAATCTGAAAAACATTTTTTCCGTCAAAATGCTGGATTTCAAAAATGCAGTCCGTCTGACTTCGTTCCATCACTCACACACAAAGCTATGCGGACGTTGCCGACGCAGCGCACTCTGTGCATCCGTTCTAGCGGATTTATTTTCTTGCCTAACCTGCGTCCGTTTGCCACATCCATTATGCGTCCGCAGTTCCGTGCGGACGTACTTCGTGTGTGGGTCTCCATTGGTCATAATTATATGCTGTAACGGATGTACAAATGTGCGGCAACGCGGACGTGATCAGTGCGCTCATCTGACACGGGCCTAACCCTTATGCGTTTGGTACCTTGCACTTTTCAGCGCAAGGTTACCGTACTTTGCTCTCCCTATACTTAACATGGGGAGCGCAAAGTCCTAACGCTGATTAATGTCTGGCTCTGGTTAGCGGAAAGTTAACCAGAGCCAGGACTTGGTTAACACCATCCAAAAAAAAAAAAGTCTGATACTCACCTCCTGTCCCACGGCAAGGACCGCGACTCAACCCGCCTCCTCCATCCGGCGGGAGCAGGGATAGACTGGGGGAACATGTCCCCCCAGTCTCTCCCTGCTTATCACTAGCCGACTGACGAGGTGAGGCCTGCCTCACCTGCCACCCCTGACTGCATGTCCCTGGTGTGTGTGTGTGTGTGTGTAGGCGTATGTGTGATGGTTAGAGGTTTAAGGGGTTAAATGGTAAATAATAGTGGTTTTGCACAAAACCATGTACTCATGCCATTGGTTTTATGGCAAGCCACTTGGTAGGGAAGGTGTTAATCATGATCAGGTGTCAGTAAAAAAAAAGATGCACATGACTTCAGACATATTATTGAATTGGTGGAACTGCTAGCAAATAGTTATCACAACGATTATTGAAAGATTGTGTACAAGATAATGCTGACTATTCTGGCTGTACTGTTAAATTGTTTCATAATAACTTTGTTACCTACAGAAATATAATTCTTCCTTGAAGTGTGTTTTATTATTGTAAAAAATAAATAAATTGAATAATATATTTAATATAATAAATACAAATATTATAAAATATATGATAATAAAATAAAAACAACACGCAAGTTCATTTAAATTCACAAGTATACATCAAGACAGGAATTATTATGATTTGTTTAGGAGATTTTAATATATCAATATAACTTGCAACACTACATAATTTATAAAAAGATAGCATTTAATCCTGCATCCTATATGTTACACTATTGATTGTCCTGTCATCTTGCTGTCAATAATGTGTTAGTCTTTACTATTGGTTTTTCTAATTATTGTTAAACCTAGACTAACCTCATAATTTTGTCTTGACAAATATGATACTCTGTCTCTTTTCCTAAAGTACTTAATAACTCTATTCCTTCGAAGTAGTCTTTAGTCATAATGAAGCTGTCTTCTTTAACGCTCTTGTGGAACTCATTTTCTCTGTACCATAAATAAGCCTTTAATAGATGCATGTATCTGCACTAGTTTAGAAAAGACAGGCTGTATTATTATACAAAGTATGAGCTCATACATATTATTAATCACATATACAGTATTAGATGATTATAGTTATTCATCTTTCACTCAACCATCACTAAAATAACAATTATAAGCTATGTATATCTCTTTCGCTACATTTCTGATAGAAAAGCGGTTATACCATATTACAGAAAAATGTAATATACATTTTGTACAAAAAGGTATTTTGTACAAACATCAGAGAAAAAATAGTCTATCAGTTTGATAGCATAGATATACAGTACATAACAAAAAAAATTGTGCAAATTAGATTTAAAAATGTGGTCACATTGGTACAGATAATATGTGGATTCCTTTCATCCAAATTTTGTTTCATTAATTTCCTTTCATTAAATTCATTGTTAAATTTTTGGGGAAGTAATGCTCAGGAATTTGCCCGGGGCCAGCAATGCATTTTTGAGTTTCAATAAGCCTACAAAAATCCTTTTATTCCTTTAATGCACTTTTTATTACATATAACAAGCCTCCTTCTCATGGAGCAGAGTATAGCTAGGGAACCTAGTGGAGTGGGAGATGCTGAGTTAACTGGGGAACAGATAGGTAACTGGGTGAAAGTGACATGTGGTAGCAGCGGGGGAGGTAAGAAGAAAGGGTCTGCTGGTCCTGATTTTTTGCTCCCTAGCAGATTTGCCCGTTTGAATGAGGATGTTGGGTGCACCAGCTGTACTGGGGGAAGCTGCTCCCTCTAACAATCGGGGGATTAGCCCTCTTAGTACGGGAGGTGTGAAGAGTTTAAGAAATCCTAGACTATTTGTGGTGGTAGGGGGACTCTATTATTAAGAGAGTAGATATGGTAATCTACCACTCTGATCGCCTTAACTGGACAGTCTGCTATCTGCCGGGTGCCAGGTTCGGCATGTGGCTGACAGAATAGATGGATTATTGGGAGGATTGTACAAGACCAAAAAACTCTCCTAGCATGGACGGGGCATACAAGGGTTGCCCCTAACAGGTGAATATAGTGGTATGTATATTCTTACAACAGGTGGTAGATGTGCTTTAGTGAATCTGTGCACAATAATATAAATTATAAAGGGATAATAGTTAGGTATCTTTTAGGTCATTCAGCTTTCAGCACAACCTCAAAAGGAAACACCATATAGACATAATAGCGCAGTACAGTCTGATAAAAAGGGATATGGAGTAAACTTGATGGTTGCATACACTCAAATTTACAGAGTTTATATTTAATTGGCTCTGTAATATTGGCGTTGTACCTATTCCGCTAACCTAACGCTAATAATGAGTAGAGACTGGTAACTTGATGTTGTTAGTACAGATATGATACCTATTTTTTTTCAATATGTTAAATAATGGGTCAGGTACACAACAAAGGAACAGAAGCATATCACAAACCAGGTACCAAACTGTGGCAGTGTAAAGAAATGACAGCATTGAGAATAAAAGACAAACAGCACGTGAAAAACATATTGTTAATCATATATAATTTCTTTAACACTATTGTTAAAAATCTTAACAACCTATAAAACTCCTTTTGTCTTCCTCAACCCAAACTCATCTAGACCAGTGGTTCCCAACCGCGGTCCTCAAGTACCCCCTAACAGGCCAGATTTTAAGGATTACCATGGGCAAAAGCAGACTGAATCCTGCAATCACTAAGCAGCAAATCACATCACCTGTGCTGTGCTTCAGATAGCAGGCAAACCTGTCCTGTTAGGGGTATTTGAGGGCTGCGGTTGGGAACCACTGCTTGAGACTAGGGATGTGCGTTTCGGGTTTCGGAATTTCGGAATTTTCACGAAATTTCCCAATTCGTGTTTTCGGATGCGGCCGATTGTCCGAAAATTTTTAGATCCGAAAATGGCAGATCCGAAAAGTTTTCCGAGCCGAAACGATATATTTTCGGAATTTTCGAATGTACTTGAAATGTGTGAAATCTAAATTTATTGCTTTGAAACGAGGAGAACAGACGTTCCGAAAAAACGAAAATTTTCGAAAATACGAAAAGTCGATACAAAAAACGAGCTAAGTGACACGAAAATACGAAAAATGGTCGATATTCCGAAACCATTTACAATTCCGAAAAACGAAAATTTCCGAAAATACGAAAAGTGGATACAAAAAACGAGCTAAGTGACACGAAAATACGAAAAATGGTTGATATTCCGAAAAAAAAATGTACACGAAAAACGAGTCGAGCCGAACCGAATCGAAACAGAAATCGGTCGAAACGAGCCGAATCGAAAAGTTTAAAAATCCGAAAAATCAAATCGAATCGAACCGAAAAAAAAATCGGTGCACAAGCCTACTCGAGACTGTAAGCTCATCCAAGCATGGCACTCTACACCTTTGTCTCTGTTCCTATGTTTGTAATTTTGTCTCAGTCCCATTGGTTACTGAAAAGCGCTTCAGAATGTTGACGCTATATAAATGATGATGATGATAATAATAATAATATACACATACCTAGACTTTGGATGAGTGAGTTTAATTCAGATTTACATCAGGCTTTGATAAATGATTCCATTTTCAAAGCTCCGAAAATGTATGCAGGAGGAACTAGATAAGCACTGATTCCTATGCCAGGATGATAAAGACAAACAGATCTAATACTCCAAGTGTCATCTTAAAAATAATTGTTTTACTGCTGAGTCTCAGGGAATTATGAGTCTTGAAATCATGTAAGACTGAGAAAACATTATCAACTTTCAACTTTCCTAAATAAATTTGGCTAGGACTTATATCGGTCTATATGAATATATTAAATGTAATTGTGCTGATCAATTTATCTGTGTTATTGTTATTTAGTTTACATTGTACACTGAATGCCACTTAATTATTTAATGCAAGCGGCAGCAGTATAATAGTATACATTAACTGAGAAGATTGGGAATACTGCATCTAATTTTTTCATGTGCCAAAAAATGAGTCACTGGCCATGAAATATTAACTACTGCATTCATATGATGCAGGAACAGAAATGTATTTTCTAAAGTCAAACTTAGCAGGAAAACTATGTGGCAACTGGGCACGTATAGTTGACTCAAAAATTATTAGTCTTGCAGGGTTATTCAGAGAGATCCGTAAAGTCACCGCATGTTCGGTGACTTTTCGTTCTGAGCACTTCGGGCGATTCGGCGATTCCTAGTTCACCTACCCTGCGCTGTATTCAGCAAGCACTGCAGGGCCCCCGTAGTGCAGGAAATACTTGCGGCAAACCCGCAGAACACTCGCCGAACACTCACCGAATACTCACCGAACACTCACTGAAAGCCCGCAGAAACCGCCGGAAAAACCCTGCTGAACACGCCGGAAAACCCCGACAAGCCACTGATCACAGCGCAGAGCAGCCACCTGAAAAAGCCGTCTAGCAGACGAACGTGGTAAAAAAAAAAAAAAACAGTACGCTTGAAAGTTTCAAAATTGAAACACTCTTTCCAGAAAAACTACTCAATGAAAATGTCTGGAATTTTCATATAAGATCCTATGAATGATAATAAAAAGGTCTGTTAAGGAAAATTTAAAAAACAATTTAAAAAACAAATGGAAAAAAAATTTTGCTGAAAAAAAATTCCGAAAAATGCCTAAAAGATCCTAAAAGATCTATAAATAAGGAAACTCTTACCGCAGAATAAAATAATAAACAGTTTATTAGATATTGGATTAAAACGGGAATATTTTTAACATTGAAGCCAATCACCTGTCACCTTAATAAACCTGTCGAATGAAACCACCGAACAGCAGGGCATTTAAGGCAACTTTTCCCTGCTGTTTGGTGTCTCTGAATAGACAAACCGTTGCTTCTCTATGGGGATTTCACTGCCCTCAAACAAGCACTGTACGTGCAGGCAATTCGCCAGAATTTGGCGAATTGCCTGCTCTCTGAATAGCCAAATTGCCCCGATATGTCCCCGTTCGCTGAATTTCAGTTTCTGGTTACATTTTGACGACATTTCGGATCTCTCTGAATAACCCCTATAGTTTTCTTTCTAATGCAATTTCATTTTAGCTTGTGCAGATGCATAGCAGCTTATTTACCAGTGGAAGCTTGTCCATTGGAGTAGTGCCCCTCCTGTACTTTTGGGGTAAAAAAAATGTATACAATTAAGTATCAAATGGTAATAAATTAGTGTGTAAGCTCAACGCTAGTCATGTTTCCAGGAGCTATGTTTGGTGTCATTGAAAAAGCCAGTCTTTATCTGTCCAGTGACACTTCGCTTGACCTTGCGAGGGTGATAGAAGAATTAAAATACAAGGGTTCAAAGGACCACTACCTCTCTTCCCACTGGTGTACCAGCTTATGTTTTAGAGAACCAGTGCATTATCTCCTCCATACGTGCTACCGTGTGGAAATGAGTATGTATGTTACTGTAGCGGCATTGTTCACTCTATAAGTAAAAGCAAACAATGGCACTGCCTTAGAAGTGAAAAGGAAAGCAAATCTTGCATTTATCTATTATTTTCATTTTTTTGTATTTACTCATGAAATGGTCTTGTTTGGTATCATTGGAAAGGAAAAAGGCTGGCCTTAACAAAGACAACTTACTTGACCTTCCACCGCTGTAATCACACACTGTGTCATCTCCTCCACACTTGCTCCCAGCAAAGGATATCAGAAAGTAAGTTATTGCTGCAAAATTGTTTACTTTAAATGTAAAAAGCAAATAATGCTGCTATTTAAAAAGCAAGAATTTTATTTTCACACAAAGTGTTTGAAAGGGAATCATATAGATGCATTGTTTTCTGACATATAGAACTGGAATAAGGGAGATGCAGATTTTTGAGAAGGACTGTCTCCCTCCTTTCAATGATATATTTCTACACCAAAAAATGTTGATTTATGTAAATGGAGAGATTCCCTGTCAAAAAGGTAAACTTGTTTTGCCCATAACAGATTCACTTTAATAACAAATATCTTTCGGTTTTATTGTTGTGGAGCTTTGTGGTATGCTCATACACCTCGCTCATTACTGTGAGTTTTATTGCTGTGGCGCTCTGTGATATAGTCATACACACCACACACTACTGTATCATAGAGTTCCACAGCAATAAAACTGTAATGTGGGCTGTGTAGGAGCATGTCACAGAGCTTCACAACAATAAACCTCACAGTAATGTACAGTGTGTACGAGCGTATCACAGACCTCCACAACAATAAAATTCAAAGTAATGTATGCTGTGTATGACCAGTGACGTATCTTGGCCTAGGCCGACAAGGCCTAGGGCGGCACTTTTGCGGCACTATCCGGGGGCGCTCACTGGTACCCGCGGCCGCCGTTTTTTTAAAGCACTGGACTACCCGGTATCGTAATGCGCAGGTACGCGCAGTCCGATTGTGCCTCCCACATTCTATTCGCAGCGTGCGTGTCTCCCATGAAAGCACCAGTGCGACACGCTGCCTTGGCGCCCCCCTCTTCCACGTGACATCACGTCACGTGATACGTAGTAGCAGAGTGGAGGCACAAGAAAGGGCGCAGTCGGAGCCTGCAATGTCCAAGCCAGCCAGTAAGTCAGCCTGCCTGCATGAAGGACAGAGTTTGATGGTGGTGAGTGAGTGATGTCCCACCATGTGAAGCTCTGGTATGTTCATACAAACCGCACATTACAGTGAATTTTATTGCTGTGGTGCTGTGATACGTTCATACACACTGCACATTACTGTGAGTTTTATTGCTGTGGAGCTCTGTGATACGCTCATACACACTGCATATTACAGAGAGTTTTATTGCTGTGGTGCTGTGATACCCTCATACACACCGCACATTACAGTGAGTTAAACAGGAAGGGGTGTGTCAAATTTAAATTAGGGGGTGCACAAGTTTAGTCAGGCCTAGGGCAGCACAAAACCTAAATACACCACTGGTATGACCCACCTCCCCCCTCCTGGAGTTCCACTGGGAGGTAGATGAACTTAAATGCCTTGAAACAGCATAACAGACAGTCCGCAGGGAAGGGAGTAAGCCAGAGCAGTGCCAAAAT
The DNA here is from genome assembly GCA_009667805.1 of Leptobrachium leishanense. Taxonomy (NCBI): domain Eukaryota; kingdom Metazoa; phylum Chordata; class Amphibia; order Anura; family Megophryidae; genus Leptobrachium; species Leptobrachium leishanense. The sequence goes on along the minus strand of CM019067.1, from coordinate 191,777,360 downwards.
GCCACGGGTGTATTGTGCTGCCATGTGGCATTTAGGCCCACTTGCAGCCTGGAAGGCATAGTCCATCGTGCCTTGTTAAGGGGCTAACGTAACTTCAGTACTAAATAGTTTTCTGAGAAATAAATGCTAAAAAGCTCCCATATGCTTTTTAGCATTTATTTTTTTGAACAATTGGAAGTGGAGGATACACTTATTTGGTGAGCTGCAACATATATTGTCTTATATTATCTAGCGCCTATACACTCATCTACTGCCTGTTTTTTACATATAAATAGTTTTCTGCATGAATTTATGAAACTGCAACTGAATTGTAATTGTTAGCTCAAACGGGGACGCTAACATGGAAAAACTGCACCTGCAGGTTTCCGTTAGCTTCCCTGTTTTTCGCACCATATTACGGGGCAGGGGCTAATTCAGCAGCCTGCCCCGTAACAATTGCTGCCTTCAGGATACTTGCACCAGTGCTTCCATGTCACCATGAGTATCACCTCCTGTAGCCCATGGAGGGCTGTGTTGCCGGACCGCGAGACCTGAGCGATCTCGCAAGTTCACGTAGGGCCGTCGAGTGATTCATGGAGGGACACTGGGCACTATTTGTCATAGTCTCACTCTGCTCCCAGTGGCTAGAAGTCGTGGAACAGGCCACCGTTCGGGCCGCAGGATGAGAGGGGAGTATATGATTTTTGTGGGGGTTTTTTTAGCAGGTACAAATTGATTCTGCAGAAGCAGTAGTGTCACGGTCCGAACCCCCAGACCCTCTGGCGCTCTCTTGGGTATCCTTTTTGCCGTGTCCTGCATTTCTATATGCAGGTTCCAGGACATTTTCCTCCATATGCTTTCCTGAACTATAATTTGCATAATGGACATGGAACCACACCTGCCCTTCATTCTCCCTAATTGATCCTGCATATGAGGAAGCTACACCCCTGATCCCACGCTTCCTCATTGAAGTTCACAACCCTATCTAGTGCAGACCTACTTCGTGAAGTTCCTGAGACCCAAGTCTACCAAAGAGATCCCTGTCTTCCCTCTGCTCTGGGTACCATCACCCATACCGGTATCTGTGTTTTCCCCATTGCTATTATTGTTCCCTGTATCAGTTTATTTAGTTCTGTTTGTTTATTTGTAATACAAATAAACCCAGTAACCTGCCTAATCCCTGTCTTCTGCTGCTATTACTGCATCCTGGGCTCACACTCACACTACTGCACACCACGCTCGACGCAGTCCGTGACAGGTAGCATCAGCTTCTAGCTGTGGTTAACTTTTTCGTTACAACATCGGTACGGTAATCAGTGTTCGAACTTTGTAATCCTAATGCTAATTAGGGATGATCCGAACACCAACGTGTTCGGTTTGCATTCGAACTCGAACAAGAGCCATGCTGCGCCGAGGTCGCTGCTGAACCGAGCCTTGCCAGGGGCACTGCCCCATCGAGCCTTGCCAGGGGCGCTGCCCCATTGAGCTGTGCCAAGGGCGCTGCCCCATCGAGCCGTGCCAAGGGCGCTACCCCACCGGTCATCACCGAGGGCGCTGCCCCATCGAGCCGTGCCAAGGGCGCTGCCCCATCGAGCCGTGCCAAGGACGCTGCCCCACCGGTCATCGCCGAGGGTGCTGCCCCACCGGACATCAACAAGGGCGCTGCCCCACTGAGCCTTGCCAAGGGTGCTGCCCCACCGAGCCCTGCAACCAAAGTGTCACCGTCGAGCTGTGCCCATGACACTATTCCTGATGCCGAGTCTGAAAGGGCTGTTCTCCTTGCTCTCAATGAGGACTTCCAGAATCCGGGTAGTTGGACTGGCAAAATGTACCCTGCTACAGGACCTGCCCCTACGGGCTACACCAGGATGCCCTCTGGTGTGTTGGTCCAGGAGGAGTACTTGGCAGTGCTCAGGCGCTACCCCGAGCTCTGGAGAACCCTCGACATCTATTCTGATGACTCTAGTTAGACTGATTCCACAGATCCCTGATTCTTCGAACTTTCTGGGGTTCGTCTTGTGTTTATGAACGTTGCACCTGCCAGTCTTCGGACACTTCTGGGCACTCGGAGGTTGCCCCTTGTCGGGGGGTACTGTCACGGTCCGAACCCCCAGACCCTCTGGCGCCCTCTTGGTTCTCCTTTTTGCCGTGTCCTGCATTTCTATATGCAGGTTCCAGGACATTTTCCTCCATATGCTTCCCTGAACTATAATTTGCATAATGGACATGGAACCACACCTGCCCTTCATTCTCCCTAATTGATCCTGCATATGAGGAAGCTTCACCCCTGATCCCACGCTTCTTCATTGAAGTTCACAACCCTATCTAGTGCAGACCTACTTCGTGAAGTTCCTGAGACCCAAGTCTACCAAAGAGATTCCTGTCTTCCCTCTGCTCTGGGTACCATCACCCATACCGGTATCTGTGTTTTCCCCCTTGCTATTATTGTTCCCTGTATCAGTTTATTTAGTTCTGTTTGTTTATTTGTAATACAAATAAACCCAGTAACCTGCCTAATCCCTGTCTTCTGCTGCTATTACTGCATCCTGGGCTCACACTCATACTACTGCACACCACGCTCGACGCAGTCCGTGACAGGTAGCATCAGCTTCTAGCTGTGGTTAACTTTTTCGTTACAACATCGGTACGGTAATCAGTGTTCGAACTTTGTAATCCTAATGCTAATTAGGGATGATCCGAACACCAACGTGTTCGGTTTGCATTCGAACTCGAACAAGAGCCATGCTGCGCCGAGGTCGCTGCTGAACCGAGCCTTGCCAGGGGCACTGCCCCATCGAGCCTTGCCAGGGGCGCTGCCCCACTGAGCTGTGCCAAGGGCGCTGCCCCATCGAGCCGTGCCAAGGGCGCTACCCCACCGGTCATCACCGAGGGCGCTGCCCCATCGAGCCGTGCCAAGGGCGCTGCCCCATCGAGCCGTGCCAAGGACGCTGCCCCACCGGTCATTGCCGAGGGTGCTGCCCCACCGGACATCAACAAGGGCGCTGCCCCACTGAGCCTTGCCAAGGGTGCTGCCCCACCGAGCCCTGCAACCAAAGTGTCACCGTCGAGCTGTGCCCATGACACTATTCCTGATGCCGAGTCTGAAAGGGCTGTTCTCCTTGCTCTCAATGAGGACTTCCAGAATCCGGGTAGTTGGACTGGCAAAATGTACCCTGCTACAGGACCTGCCCCTACGGGCTACACCAGGATGCCCTCTGGTGTGTTGGTCCAGGAGGAGTACTTGGCAGTGCTCAGACGCTACCCCGAGCTCTGGAGAACCCTCGACATCTATTCTGATGACTCTAGTTAGACTGATTCCACAGATCCCTGATTCTTCGAACTTTCTGGGGTTCGTCTTGTGTTTATGAACGTTGCACCTGCCAGTCTTCGGACACTTCTGGGGCACTCGGAGGTTGCCCCTTGTCGGGGGGGTACTGTCACGGTCCGAACCCCCAGACCCTCTGGCGCCCTCTTGGTTCTCCTTTTTGCCGTGTCCTGCATTTCTATATGCAGGTTCCAGGACATTTTCCTCCATATGCTTCCCTGAACTATAATTTGCATAATGGACATGGAACCACACCTGCCCTTCATTCTCCCTAATTGATCCTGCATATGAGGAAGCTTCACCCCTGATCCCACGCTTCTTCATTGAAGTTCACAACCCTATCTAGTGCAGACCTACTTCGTGAAGTTCCTGAGACCCAAGTCTACCAAAGAGATTCCTGTCTTCCCTCTGCTCTGGGTACCATCACCCATACCGGTATCTGTGTTTTCCCCCTTGCTATTATTGTTCCCTGTATCAGTTTATTTAGTTCTGTTTGTTTATTTGTAATACAAATAAACCCAGTAACCTGCCTAATCCCTGTCTTCTGCTGCTATTACTGCATCCTGGACTCACACTCACACTACTGCACGCCACGTTCGACGCAGTCCGCGACAGGTAGCATCAGCTTCTAGCTGTGGTTAACTTTTTCGTTACAACATCGGTACGGTAATCAGTGTTCGAACTTTGTAATCCTAATGCTAATTAGGGATGAGCCGAACACCCCCGTGTATGGTTTGCATTCGAACTCGAACAATTTCAAAAGTTCGAGTTCAGACGCGAACACGATCCGAACTCAATGCAAGTCAATGGGACCCGAACGTTCGATTTTTAGAGTGCCCTCCAAGAGGGCAAATATGCTAGATATTTGCCTTAAAAGGTGTATGGGGGTCTGGGTACTATCCTGGGGGACAGGAAACAAGGACAAAAAGTAAAAAAAAAAAACTTTTTAAAGGAACAGTGAGTAAAGGTTAAGAATAAAAATGAAAAATTCCTTCAAATATCGTGCCTAGGAGGTCCCCATAACCTGCCCGTGAAGTGGCGGATTTCCAGGATGTATAGCAACATTTAAAAAAAAAAATGACATTTCAAATGACGCTAAATGTTTTTCCTTTAATCTATTCATAAACAACTGCTTGGGGCGGCAGCCTGTATGAAAAGAGGAGACATTTTAGGACACGCAGAACAAGTTTAGTGATTTTTTTGGGCTAAATTATGGTGAAACTTATGCAGGCTTTGGATGAAAGTAACAATAGGTGCTTTAAAATTGGGCCTTTAGTGTCGGAAACAGTGCCGTCACACCGTAACCCCTCTGTGGTATTGTGGAAGAGTGCAGGGTTGGACCCTGTGGTCAAATATTAAAATATTAAAATGATATGAATCTGGTACAGGCGTCAGTGCACCCAAATATATTTTGCCTTTGGCAGCAAGTGCCTTCACACCGTAACCCCTCTGTGGTATTGTGGAAGAGTGCAGTGGTAGACCCTGCGGTCCAATATTAAAATTATATGAATCTGGTATAGGCGTCAGATTCAAATTTGCTGAACTCTGGTAGAACTCACTGATACACACTGTCCCTGAAAGCCTGGCAGTGCCAAGACAGATTCAAATTCCCAGAAATCTCCTACAACGTCACTGATGCACCCTGACAGAACAATCTCCTCTCCTCTCTGATATACTCCTGCAAACACACATGCTGGGGCTGCAGGCAGGGAAGCCTTATATAGAGTGCTGCGGGACTTAGCTCTGTGAGCCCATGATTGGGCAAAATTTGCCCAATCAGGACTCTGAGCCGTGATTGGCATAGTCTTGCACCTGTCTTGCACCTGACCTGTGGTCAGGTGCAAGGCTGTAGCCAATTACAAGCTCAGGCCAGTGGAAAAGTGCATTGTGGTCCATTGTGGTACATTGTGGGCGAACATGCGGCGACCACGCGGAAATGTTCGGATTTCGACGAACAGCCGAACGGGCGATGTTTGCATCGAACTCCGAACTGATCCGAACCGAACTCTCATCCCTAATGCTAATTACTAATTGCGCTCCCTATGTAAGTATAGGGAGCGCAAAGTACAGTAAGCTAGCGCAATCACCGATGCGGTAACAGATTTTTTTTAACTCGTTAGCATTAGGGATATAATATGGGGGCCATGCATTAAAGTCACTTAACCTAGCATTAAAGCATTACCACTCACATATCTGAGCACTAACGCTAGTGTTAGGGCCCTATAATGGCTCTGGTAAGCTTACAACAGCTCTGTTTAAATTAGCACCATCTATGGAATAGAGCCCTTACGCTCTGGTTCCACCATCTTAACAGTCAATCTGTACAAAGACAAGGGAAATAAGCAAGAAAAACCTACATGGCCCTTATGCATAACCGTCTACTTGTAAAAACTTAAAATTTAGGGAAAAGAATAAACTTTCTTATATTCCCATTATTTGGAAATTGATACATCAAATATTTTTTGCATTTTACTTGTTGAATCTCATCACAAAATGATTACTTAAAACCTTACAATGTCCCACTTGACAGTTTAAATGGGAATTGGCAGAAAGCATGGAGAGAATTTTACCCTATTAAATGCCTAAATCTAATAAAAAGAAGCCACCATAATAAAAAAATGGCAATTTGTAGCATTTGATTTGAAGCTCACTGCCAATCTAAGCTGTTCATTGCTGGTTCTGGCACACTGAGAACTGGCTGAAGGGATGTTTTTGCTTAATGAGATTGTCTGGAGCAATGCTTGGATCGGTTACCTTCTGATCTTTTAATTAAATTAAAATCAAAGGAGGTTAACAGAATGAATAGCTCAATCATTTTCTGTTTCTTCTTTGCACGCCTAATAAAGCAATATATCTGATGTGCACTACACTTGCCAAACATTTAAATTGATCAAGCATAATAAATAATTTTAAATGTACTGCTAAACCGTAATAATATGTGTGAGTGTTTAATTGTGGATTCAAAGAATCATAATTATATATACCTGGTAAAATTCCCTTCTGTTAGGCCAATAAAGAATACATTGTTAAAACTGGGGCCACTTCCTGACTTTTATTTCATAGCTTTTGGTAGCCTATTTTTTTTAATTTTTTTTTGGAGAAAGGATTTTACCAGGAAGGATACATTAACCACTTGAATGCTAAGGACGCGCTCAGCGCGTCCTCAGCATTCCCCCTGGTATGCGGAGGACGCGCTGAGCGCGTCCTCGCATTGGGGTCAGCGTTCGGCCGGGTACGGCCGATCGCTGGCCCCTCCGGTGCGGGCTGACATCCTGGATGTCAGCCCGGCATCCGGAGCAGTGGCCGCCATTATTATGTGTCATCGCGCCCCCGCGATGACACATAATTCAGGCGCCCCCCCGCATGTGCGGAGGAGGCGCCTGAAAGGGAGGGGGGGAGGTCCTTCGGACCTCTCTCCCTCCCGATCGGCGGCTCACAGGGGCTTAACCCAGGCATCATTTGGAAGGGCACAGCCTGCCCTTCCAAATGATGCCTGGCATTAACCCCTGGGGAGCTGGATCGCAAATCGGCGCTGAAAAGCGCCGATTTGCGATCCTTCCCGGGAGCTGGCCGACATCTTGGATGTCGTCCAAGCTTCCGGGAACTCCCCCAGAGGACTGGCGTCATCGTGCGCAGCACGATGACGCCAGTCCTAGCATTAACCCCTAACTGCCACGAAGTGTGGAGATAGGGAGTTCCAATGAACTCCCTATCTCCCGATCCGTGGCAGTTAGGGGTTAAATTTTGATATCGTTGGATCGGCCAGAGCATGGCCGTTCCAACGATACCAAACATGAAGTAAAAAAAATGTAAAAAAAGAAAAATAAAAATAAAAAAAAATTAAAAAAAAAAAATAATAAAAAAAAAATAAACACTTTTTTTTTTTTTTTTTGTTTTTTTAATGCAGCAATATTGTTCCCATTTCAATTATAATGTGAACAATGATGCTGCATTAACGATTTTTGTATGCGGTGCGTTTGTTAAAAATGGTGTCATTTTCCCCAAAAAAAAATGTAACGAGACCCCATCTCTAATTTTTTTAACAAGCGCACCCCATACAAAATATATCCGCAATTGCTTGCATGTTAAAATGTGGAAAAAAACACTTTACACGCTGTAAATTATTGAAAATACATATTTTATTGCATTTTTTGTTATAATATACAAACATGACATAACGTATACATATAATAATGACATATTATGAATCTACCGAGTCTGACGGAAAGAACGATATATAATATGTCGATGTCATATACTAAAATAAGCCTTCAAAACACGTTTAAACATGATGCGCAAAACAGGTAAAAAATGACCTCAGCACAGGGGCGGGAAAAGCCTCAGCAGCGAAAGGGTTAAGATTTCTCTTGTTTTCAAGTATGTCCTGGGTGGCGAGTATGTTCCTCCATGTGTTTTGTAATTAATGAGAATGTAGTTTTTTTTTCAGTTGAAGTAGTGCTGACAGACTGGGACTTCACTAGATGCTCATGCAAGCATTTAGCCAATCTGCGACATCTACATGTTCTTGCCTGGAGACGCATCAGAAGGTCTGCAATACAAAGAGCTGTTCATTGTCAACCTAAACCCTAGAACACTGTCCAGCGCTAACTGACAGCCTCCCAGGGTCTAGCGTTTTGACAGGGAGGCTTTGTGCTCAGACAGTTGTAGCGCGCGCAATTTCTGCGTGCGCTGCTGCGTATGACCGACCCCGTCACAACGCTGCGACGGATGCCAGCAGGCACGTCAGTATGGGCGCACCTAGTGCGCTCATCTGACACCGGCCTAAGAGAATATAAATGAACTACAACAGAAACAGTAGACATTAAACTCATTTTGTATGTATTCTGATGTTTAAAATCATCACTGGCTTATGACACTATGCATAATGTCTATAGTTTGTTTACTTACACTATTGGAATATAATTTATTGTCATAGAATATGCACTAAACATTTAATAATTAATGCAGAGGGACACAAGGTAAACATTTCAGGACCATGTCCCTTTGTTAAGATTGTATCCTAGCAATGTTGTATTGACATTTGGACGTTGATCCCTAAACGTTTATAATGTGTTGCTCCACAATAAATAATGAGTTATACCATTGGACCCTAACCACTGTATATTCTGCACTTTCACCAACGTCTTCATTTTACAGGTAGATAGTCAGCATCCTTACAATAAAGTGTATTTAAGAATGTCTACAGTCTTGTACTATAGGTGGGAATGGAGGGACGTGTCTATCATTTATGTTTTGATCATAGTTAGAAATTAAACAATATTATTTACAGACTACTTGTCCTTGACAACATTAACAATCAGTTTTCATAACTGAGTTAATAATTTGGCTCTTCGGTTAACTCCTTCACTAAAGTAATCAAGTATACTTAATTTTGAAAGCGACTGCAGAGGACCCAAGATCAATAATACTCAATGTGGTTTGGTTCTGGAGCAATTCAAAGGAATTTCGCTTATTGCAAACAAAATTTATTTGCAATTGGACTTCAGAGCATGCCCCTAAATTTTCAACACATAAAACATCACATCCAGTGTGGTGAAATGATTTAAAAACCTTTGAGATCCATTTTTCCTTTATTGAAACACAGAGGTGAAGTTACAATGAAAATGTAGTAGCATTTTTTTGCTAGCAGAGGGAGCCCTCCATCTGTCAAAAGGGCTTACCTAGAGTGAACATATACAGAGACACTTTGGTATATTTTTATCGTCTGACTAATGGAAGGACATTTCCCATAAATAACTGGTTTCTGTCCCCGTTTTTAAGGGAAATCTGTTGGTAGTAAACGTAGTTAAGACTAAATAATTAATGTATGCACAGTCAAAATCACCCAGCAGTTATTTCATACCTGTTTCCAGTCAATTCAGATATATTACAATTAAATAGTGTGTTGTTTAGTTCTAGCGAACAGGTTAAATAAACAAATGCAGACCATTTTAACAGTAACAAAAACTGAATAGCTTCAGCACCCTAGTATTGCTCAATAGACTTTTGCCTTAAAATATTTTAGTAGTGACTTTGCAAATGAAAATCAATGCCAGCCCCAAGCTAAGTGACTTCAGTAAAGTGCTTTACACACGACACAACATTAATGCCATGTCGCAGCTGCTATGATTTCCATTCACAGCAATACTTTCAAAATATGTTAGGACGTGACATTTCAGTGAATGGCCCTTCATTTTCAACAAAACAAGGGCATTGAAACACATATCACTATAATGAACAGATAGGATAAAATTGTATGACTGTTAAAAAATATTCATTCTAATAATGTACTCCAAATTTTAATTTATTACTTAAACTATTATTCAGTCATATCAGCTATAAAAATATATATATTGTGTATAATTGGAAAATTACATTTTAGTAATGAATGTTAACTCTCCCAAAGCTAAAGAGGCCTGACATCAACAATAAGGAAAAGTCAAGAATAAGGAATTAGATGGACACTGACGGGCATTTAAAATCACCAGAGTTAAAAAATACCAGTTAAAAGACCAATGCCACCATGACATGACATACCCGTTCATACCATGACCGTGACCATACCCGGAGATCACATCGCTCAGTCCACGTAGGTTAGACTCTACATTTAGCCAAAAGATCTGTTCAATGTTGCACTCATTGCAAGTGATGGCAATCCTATGCATGAATCAGAGATCTGATGAATATAGTCGTGTCTGGAGTTACAGGCCCTGTCCACAGCCACATAAATTCATTCTTGTCCCTTGCTGGGTGTTGTAGGATCCCAGGGACCAAACTCCCTGGTGTAACGATTACATTTAAAATGTATAGAGCGACAGCTCCCAGTGTCCTGTGTGACTTAACGGTGCTTTCTGAGCAGTGCTGCAAAATACACAGGGCAATATTCCAAAGTTGGTGCTAACTTAACCAGAGCTGTTTTAAACTTAACAAACCCACAGACTATCATGGCTCTGGTAAGTTCTGTGGTTAAGTAAGTCTGTAGGCACACAAGCATTTTTAGAGTGGAAGGACTGTCTGTGAGAGTGGACGTTCCTTCAACGCTGACGTGTGGCCACCTCGCTGAGTGCAGTTAGTGCACTATTCACTACAAAGCAAGATCCTCCTATGACCCCACTTGCTGGATGCTTCAGCAGGCGCCTCCCCGAGCCCGCCTAGCCGCTGATGTGTATCGATCACTGCAGGGGGACAGCCTGAGTTAAGATTCAGTTCAGAGTTCAGTTCAGAGTTCAGTTCTCAGAACTCCCTGAGTTCAGGTCGTCCTGCAGCAGCCAACTGCACAGCGGCACACCCTGACTGCTGGGTGGGGCCGAGGTGGCCCATAGAAAGTCAATGGGGTGTACTAGTACGCCCCACGTCTTTAAGGCCCACCCACCACAGGGACAGCATGGTGCGCCCTGCAGCAGGAAAGGGTTAAAGCAGCATCCTTGGCTCAAAAGATGTTTTGAAACTACATCTCCTATGATGCTCAACAACTCATTAGATATCTTGAGCAGTGAGCCACATGGGAAGTATAGTTCCAAAACATATGTAGATCCTAGGTTGTCCCCTGCCTTAACGTAAGTAATGTGCTACCGCCAATAACTTCCCTAACTGTAAAAGAAACACAAATAGTAAACCTAACAGTAACCCATAAATTACCCCAACCATAACCTAAAAGTAACACTTATCCTAACTCTATCCCTAAAAGTAACCCTAAACCAACCCAAGCCCTATAATAGGCAGAAATACTAACTATAACCTCAATACTAACCTAAATGTAACTCTAACCCTAAAAGAACACGGGCTACATTACGATTATGGCGCCAAACCGGGGATGCGAAGGAGAAAAAACAGCTTAAAAAGCTGCCTGTATTGTTATCGGGCGCTAAGCCCCGGTATGCGCGTGGCAGCGCTAAGCACCGCCGTGCGCATCCTTTCCATGGAGTCCATAGGATCCATTGAGGCAGACCCTGGCGGTCACATGACCTGCCGCATCTGGTCAGCACAGTGATCCGCAGGGGGAGACCGGGGGACTTTTTCCCCCAGTCTCTCCCTGTTCCCGCCGGACGGAGGAGGCGGATGGAGCCGTGTTCCTCTCCGCGGGATAGGAGGTGAGTATCTGAATTTTTATGGGGGGTTTCTGCTGGTGCTAACGGATTCTGCAGCAGCGGAATCCATTAGCACCAAGTCCTGGCTGTGGATAACTTTTTGCTAACCGCAGCCGGATGTTAATTAGCATTAGTACATTGTAATACTAACGCTAATTAACACTTTGCGCTCCCCATGCTAAGTATAGGGAGCGCAAAGTACAGTAAGCTCGCGCAGTACAGCGCAAGATTCCAAAAGGTAACGGGTTTTTTAACCCATTAGCGTTTGAATTGTAATATGGTGCGCCCGCGTAAGGGCCACCAGGGCTAACGTTAACACTCACTCGGGTGAGAGCTAACGTTGGCAACAAGAATGTAATGTAGCCCTACAAGTACTAACCCTAAGCCCTAAAAAAGCCCTAAAAATATTAACCCTGATGCTAAAAGTAATTCTAACCTTAAGAAAAAAGCACAATTACTAACCCTGAACCCTAACCCTGAACCTAATACTAACCCTGATCCTAAAAATATACCTAACCATAATAATAAACTCTAACTCTATATCAAACCCTAACTCTGAAAGTGAAATTAAAAGCTCTTGTAACCACAGTCACAAAGTGATAATGTTACTACAGGATATTGTGGTGGCACAAACCAAATTGATCTGAAAATAATAGATTCATTATGGATCTGTTTATTTTCAGCATTTATGTATTATAATGATTCAGAATCAATGAATTACCGAAACATCGAACGATTTCCAATTTGTTGCAAAACATATTATGATCACTACAAATACCAATAACCACTGGATAGCTGACCTTTTTTTCTATCACTATTAAGTTTACTGTAATTGATACAAAGCCCATTTCTGCCTGTGTGCTGATAATGTAAACCACATTTAAATTTGTGCATCTAAAGTTTAGAACATTTCGCCCCAGCAATATTACTGTAAAGGATAAATGAATACATGGAAAATTAAAAATAAGCAAACGTACATTATTTTAACCTTTTAACTATCTCGGAATATCAATCTCTAACCAAACTTTTCATTTTTACCCTATATTTAATTAACTACACACCTCATATTTCTAATAAATGTTATAATATTTTTTCAACAAAAAGCACTTGGAGGTAAAGGAGTTAATAGCTGACTCATTATGACTGTTCAAGAGGAATAGAACCCATCATGTACAAGTGATTGAAGTAAATGCTTACAGACACTTGCCAATCATTATTATTGTAAAAATTGAAGCTACAACATGAACAATACCTTCAGGATTGTGTAATCTAACATAAATATGTACATGGAGAAATCCTCTGCTAATCCCCTGTTTGTCATGCTCTCTGAGGATTGACCCTGGAGAATGAACTGAAAAAGTAGGACAACTAAATTCAGTGTGGGATTTTATTTCTCCTCTCAGTTCCATTAACTATCTGCTGGAAGTAGTACTGTATATCATGTAACAGCGCAATCGTTTCATGCAACAGCTTTATGATACATAGAACAGAATAAATGGTATTCATTTTTTTCCTTTACTACAATAATAATTACAAACAACCTTATTTGTCACTGCTGACTCTGGAGTGAAACCACCATGTTGTAAATCTCTGTATTCTTTCCTGTTTTGATAGGTAGGCATAAAAGAATACCACAACAAAACACTTAACCACTTGGCTGCTAAGGACGCGCTCAGCGTGTCCTGCCAAGTGTTCCTCCTGTGCTACGGACCCGCTGAGCGCGTCCTGGCATAAGAGGCAGAAATCAGCTGGGATTCCGGCTGATTGCTGGCCCCCTGGTGCAGGCTGACATCTGCATGTCAGCCCGGCACTCCGGGACCCCGAGGAGGAAGATAGATGTCATTGCGGCGGCGCGATGACATCTATTTCAGGCGCCCTCCGTGAGTGCGGAGGAGGTGCCTGAAAGGGAGGGGGAGGTCCTTCAGACCTCTCTCCCTCCCGATCGCGGGGGACCAGAGGCTGAAGGCAGGCACAGCCTGCCCTTCCAAACCGTGCCTGCCTTTAACCCCTTGGGTGCCGGATCACGATTCGGCGGCGAAAAGCGCCAAATCGTGATCCTCTCCCGGAGCTGGCCGACATTTTGGATGTCGGCCAAGCTTCCAGGAATGCCCCCTGACGACTGGCGTCATCGTGCATAGCACGATGATGCCAGTCCTGGAGTTAACCCCTAACTGCTACCAAGGATGGAGATAGGGGGTTCCAATGAACCCCCTATCTCCCGATCCGTGACAGCTAGGGGTTAATGCTTGGTATTGTTGGATCGGCTAGAGCATGGCCTTTCCAACGATATCAAACATGACCATGTAAAAATTAAAGAAAAAAAAAAATATATATATATATAAAAAAAAATGAACAAGTTTTTTTTTGTTTGATTTGTTAATGCAGTAATATTGTTCCCATTTCAATTATAATGTGAACAATGATGCTGCACTAACGATTTTTGTATGCGGTGCGTTTGTTAAAAATAGCAAAATTTTCCCCAAAAGAAAATGTAACGAGTCCCCATTTCTAATTTGTTTAACAAGTGCACCCCATAGAAAATATAACCGCAAATGCTCGCATTTCAAAATGTGAAAAAAAAACACTTTACACATTGTAAATTAATGAAAATTCTAATTTTATTGCATTTTTTGTTATAATATACAGACAGGACATGACGTATACATATAATAATCACATATTATGAATCTGCCGAGTCTGCCGGAAAGAACGATATATAATTTGTCTGGGTCATATGTTAAAATAAGGCTTCAAAACGCGATTAAACATGATGAGCGAAACCGGTAAAAATTAGCTCAGCACAGAGACGTGAAATGGCTCAGCAGCGAAAGGGTTAAAGGATATTCTCTATATAGCCTTTTTAACACCTTAACGAAGTGGCTAAATGACGATGTGGCGTACAGGTATGCCTCGCCAACAGGTGCTGTCACGAGTCGCAGATTGCAGCCCGCCCCGTTGCCAACGTGCATCATTGGCTGCAAGGGGGTGGCCTGAGTTCAGGCCATCCCCGTGCAGCCAATAACCGCAGTGTGCGCAGGCTGTGGGGAGAGGCCGAGGTGGCCCATTGAAAACAGCGGGGTGTACCTGTACGCCCTGCATCTTCAAAGCCCTCCTGCCGCCAGGACGGCATAGTACGTCCGGGGGCGGCATGGGGTTAAGTGTGCAACATGTCAGATGGGAGAAAATAAGAAAGAGATGTTAATATTCCTGTATTTCATGTCAGTTGACCTGTAAGCATTCCTGAAGTAATTTACCTAAGGCTGTTAGGCCCCAGTTACTCAAATCATTTTATTAATACAGGGCTCTATTACATTCTCCGCGCAAATTCCTACGCACAGCACATTTTTTTGGCGCACAGCATTAAACGCCAACGTACGTAAATTAACGCAGGTATTACGATCCGAGAGCATTTTTTCATTCGTCTAAAAAATATCGCGCTTAAAAAAGACGCTTTAAAACGCACGCGCATTAACGTTGCGCGCAGAAATCGGTGGGCAGATTGTTCTTTCACACGATTCAGCCAATCAGAATTAAGAAAAACAATGGTCTCCCGTTCAGTTTTAGCGCCTGTCAAAATCAATCTGTAAGCGCCTGTCAATCAATAAAAACACACAAAACCTCTCTATTTTATTGTTTGGGTATGTGTAGAATGTGTAACTATACTGTGTTTTTTTTTTTCTCGTGCTGGTGTATCTCGTTTCGGCCAGAAAGTTCAGATTTGCAGTTACCACCAGCTTTTAAAAGGCGATAAAATTATGCGCGCAAACGTCATTCGTAAAAGTTGCGCATCGATTGTAATACCACCCACGTACCAGCGCACAAAAGCATTTGCACTCACAATGTTAAGTATAGGATGCGCGCACGAACTTGCGTTTGCGCAGGGATCGCGCAGGGTCACTCGCGTTAGACGTTAACATGCATTGTATGAGCGAATATCGTAATATGACGTTCAGCGCAAAGGGTTTTGCCCCTCGTGTTAATGCGTTTTTGCGCATGCGCACATTTTTGCGCGATGAGTGTAATAGTGCCCACAGTATTTATGAAGATTGTATGTTATATTTATGTTTAATGTTAGAATAAAGTTAATTAAGAGTTGGATTATAAAGCACTCATGCAGTCACGTGATACAGTTAGATGTAATCACTTAAGTAAAGCATAATTGATTATGTTTAGGGTGACTGCTACAGGAAAGGTGTATTGGTATGGCTTGCTTAGATAAGCATGTAACGTTTGTGGGATTGATGTACATAAGAAGCAAAGAAGAATACTAGTAAAAAATTTATATGTACATGTTTTGGATAAATTAGCACAAATAGTATGCTATTAAGAACGAAAACGTTTATTGTTTGAATACAATTGCCAAAAATATGCTTTTAATAAGTATTGTCACCGAGGACTCTCGAGTGAAACCACCATGTTGTAAATCTCTGAATTGTTTCCTGTTTTAACAGGAGCTCGCGGGCATGGATGATTACTAGAGGTGTGCATTAGTTTCGTAACAAACTGCAATTTGTTTGAAAATTCGTTAGTTCGTACTTCAGAAGTACTTCTGAAATAACGAATTGATTTCATCCGAATTGAAACGAAAACTAAACAAAATGGTATATAACAAAATTGATTCGTTATACTGTTTCACAAAATAAACGGTTTAAGAAAGATTTAAAAAAAAGGGGATTTTTTTTACATTAAACCCTATAGGCGAATCCTATAAGTTGCAATGTTAAAAAAAAATTTGCCCAATCATGGGCTCACAGAGCTAAGTCCCGCAGCACACTATATAAGGTTTCAACGCGCCGATTCTGCACGCATTTCAGAGGAGATTTCAAAGAAGATAGTTGTGTGTGTTGTTACTGTCGGTCTGCCACGCTACTGGGGGGGGGTCTGGGGGGTCTCATTTCGACCAAATATCAGGGAATTTAGGTGATGTGTGTCTTGTCACTGTGCCAGCAAGTTTTTTGGGGGTTTACAACTTTATTTAAAACATTTGTGAATTGAGGTGATTTTCTGGGTCTTGTCACTGTGCCAGCAAATCTTTTTGGGGCTCACTAATTTCTTTTAAACACTTGTGAATTAAGGTGATCTTCTGTGTCTCGTCACACAACCAGCAATTTTTTTTGGGGCTCACTAATTTCTTTAAAACACTTGGGAATTAAGGTGATATGTGTTCTCGTCATACAAAAAGTACCACGCTGTATTTTGGGGCTCACTAATTTCTTTAAAACACTTGGGAATTAAGGTGATCTGTGTCTCGTCATACATACAGTACCACGCTGTATTTTGGGGCTCACTAATTTCTTTAAAACACTTGGGAATTAAGGTGATCTGTGTCTCGTCATACAAAAAGTACCACGCTGTATTTTGGGGCTCACTAATTTCTTTAAAACACTTGGGAATTAAGGTGATCTGTGTCTCGTCATACAAAAAGTACCACTCTGTATTTTGGGGCTCACTAATTTCTTTAAAACACTTGGGAATTAAGGTGATCTGTGTCTCGTCATACAAAAAGTACCACGCTGTATTTTGGGGCTCACTAATTTCTTTAAAACACTTGGGAATTAAGGTGATCTGTGTCTCGTCATACAAAAAGTACCACGCTGTAGTTTGGGGCTCACTAATTTCTTTAAAACACTTGGGAATTAAGGTGATCTGTGTCTCGTCATACAAAAAGTACCACTCTGTATTTTGGGGCTCACTAATTTCTTTAAAACACTTGGGAATTAAGGTGATCTGTGTCTCGTCATACAAAAAGTACCACGCTGTATTTTGGGGCTCACTAATTTCTTTAAAACACTTGGGAATTAAGGTGATCTGTGTCTCGTCATACAAAAAGTACCACGCTGTATTTTGGGGCTTACTAATTTCTTTAAAACACTTGGGAATTAAGGTGATCTGTGTCTCGTCATACAAAAAGTATGTATGATGATACTTGCTGGCCTGGCATTAAAGGCACAATATCTGGGTGCACTGACGCCCATTACCAGATTCATAGCTTTTTAATATAGGACCGCATGGTCCACCCCTGCACTCTTCCACAATACTACAGCGGGGTTACTGTATGATGATACTTGCTGGCCTGCCATTAAAGGCACAATATCTGGGTGCACTGACGCCCATTACCCGATTCATATCTTTTTAATATAGGACCGCATGGTCCACCCCTGCACTCTTCCACAATACCACAGAGGGGGTACTTGCATGCCTGGCACTAAAGGCACAATATCTGGGTGCACTGCCATTGATGCCTGTATCAGATTCATATCCTCAGAGGGGTTACGGTGTGACGGCACTGTTGCCGATGCTAAAAGCCCAATTTTAAAGCACCTATTGTTACTTTCATCCAAAGCCTGCATAAGTTTCACAATAATTTAGCCCAAAAAAACACTAAACTTTTTCTGCGCGTCCTAAAATGTCTTTTCATACAGGCTGCCGCCCCAAGCAGTTGTTTATGGATAGATTAAAGGAAAAGCATTTACCGTCATATGAAACGTCATTTATTTGTTTTTAAGTGTTTCTATACATCCTAGAAATCCGCCACTTCACGGGCAGGTTATGGGGACCTCCTAGGCACGATATTTGAAGGAATTTTTCGTTTTTATTTTTAACCCTTATTTCATGGAAAACTCACTGTCCCTTTAAAAACGTTTTTTTTTTACTTTTTGTCCTTGTTTCCTGTCCCCCAGACCACTACTCGGACCCCCATACACCTTTTATGGCAAATATGTAGCATATATGCCCTCTTGGAGGGCACTCTAAAAAAACGAATTTTCAGCCCCATTGACTTGCATGGGAGTTCGGGTTTGGGTGTGGGTCCGGTCCCGAACAAATGGGAAGTTCGGGTTCGGGCTCGAACCGAACTCGGGGGGTGTTCGGCTCATCCCTACTGAGGACCAGACCCGAACCTGTTACAGCATCAGTCCCTTCTCTCCAGTCAAGCAGATCTGCAGCAGCTTTCCTTCTCTCAAACCCTCGGCCAGAACTTGAGGGAGTGTATAATTCTTTGTATCTCTCCCCAAACCCCAGAAAAGACTTGCAGGGAAGAAGAATATAATTAATTTGACATGGAGACCAGTTTATATGAGAAACAGGGTGTGGTGGTAAAATGACACAATCAACAGAATATATTGTCTACATGAGGGGGGATGTGCATTCCTTCAGGAGATACAGAAACCTTGATTAGTTTAAAACATATGGGATTAACACTGTATCAACAAAAATTGAACATCAAATTAATCTAAGTGCAATCAATCATAACAGAGAAGTGCCCAACTAATAAAAATCTCTTCCATCTGGGGTGAGCCAAATTGATTTCCATACAGAAAATGATTGGTTACTTTGGTAAATTTTTCCATTGAAATTAATAGTGTGAGAGTGCCAGTTTTTAAGATAAATTAATTTCTTCATATGATTTTGTGGTATAAATGTCCACTTGGTCAAATTTTTCTTTACTGAAATAATACTTTCATGAATAAGAAGATGGGCGAATAAGCTGAGTGAATAAGAAACTAAGTCCAGTCCCCAAATAAGAAGCCAACTTCAGCTTCATCCTTCTTATTTGGTATATTGGTGTTTCTGGTTGCCATATGTCTTTTTTTAAAGTTGTTTAATGTCTGCCAAGGTTACCTTCTAGGACTAATGCCCGTTTCTTAAACATCTAAATTATTTATACATGATTTAGTCTGATAATGCTATTTGTATACATATGATTTTTATGAATTGGTAAGCAAACATTAACAGGCATCCTCTGAAGTAATTATTTGCTGTAGGATCACAATATATTGATGTGTTAGATTTTGACGTGCTTTCCCCATTTCCCTCCGTTTGCACTAACAAAATAAAATAGCAAAACAATCCTTAACCAGAGTTTATGGTTATTTAAATACTGCTATTGAACTGTGTCTGTATGTATTAGAATAATTGAACTAAATGTGACAAGGTTCAATAAAATGTTAAATCTCTTTGGCTACAGTGGATGGTTAATTGGTTTCTTCTCTTTAATTTGCACATTTAGCTGCAATGAAAATGCCAAAGGATTTATGAAGCTTCTTGTTTTGCTTCTAAGGCAAAAAGCATCATGTATTTCCCAGCTTTTTTTTTAGAACTGTATATAGCCTTGTGAACTGTGTTGGCATGTAATCATTTTTTTAACTACTTGTCTTGATGGCGTTTATTGTATATTAACTTATATTTCTCTGCCAAGAAGTTGGAAATTAAATATATTTTAAGTGGAAAACTATTCTCTGGACTAATACCAAGGCAAAACATATGTATAATGATCATCTCTTTGGATGCTCTAATTCTCCTCTGTCTTTTAGGTTGCTTTGTATATAAATTTCAGAAAACGTCCTATCCCCAGGGACAGCAAATAGAAAGATGGCAATCATGTTCAAAGCAACACCCACACAGGCATTTGACATAGGTTAAAAGAAGAAAAAACAAAATAGATTATTTACATCAAATCACAAGATCAGCCATTTTACTCTCCCTTGGACAAATTGTTTTTCATTTATGTTTCTTGTAACAATTTCCCTGTCTTCCTCTCCCTCTATACTATTTCTTATGTAATTAATAAGCAAGATTGCATGTATGCAATTTTGTGTCACTAATACAACCAAAATGGACATGAGCTGCTACATTAAAGCACATCGGCCATCTGTGATATAGATTTTTAACCCCTTCATTACCAAGTGATTTTCCAAAAAAACATTGTCAGAAACCAATGTTTTTTTGTAAACTCATTTAAAATTAATTATACCGCAACAAATAGTTATTACTGTAAATAACCTATTTGACAAGTAGATGGCGCAATGTACTGCCAAATTCAGTTACAGAGGTTTGAGCTACAGGTCAATTTTTTGACCCCTGCATCGGCTGCTGACTGTTGTTGAAAGACTGATATTTCAGAGCATTCATCAGCCTATTTTACAGTTTTATGCCCACAGGACTAAATCTTTGGAGTCGCCTTCTGCAGTCCAAAAGAAAACAAAATTTGTTTGCAGTAAGTGATTTTCATTTGCTTTTGGGCTGCAGATCAGCAGATCAAGATATCTCGATATCGGAGCACCAGATGGTGCCTTTGAAGCCTGAGATAGCTCCATCTCCATCAGTAAAGGGGTTAATATGTGTTTTGTGGTAGCTTAATTTAAATGGAGAGGTGCTCTTGCTGGGATCGAACCTGTGTCTCCATAGGCTCTCTCCACGGTTAAAGAGCAGTGATGTTACCTCTACTCCACCCAGGCAGCCATGTTTTTTGCTTCCTCTCTTTCGTGGGAGGAGATAAACATCTAAACTGTGTGACTGACAGCTCAGCTTAGGATGGTTAAGAGGGAGGGGTTCAAATAGCAAGGAGGCTTTTAATATTAATTATGACATGCTGAAAAAGCTTCATAAATCCTTTGGCATTCAAATAAGTGATCATGCGAGATATTTCTTAAGGAGGGTGTGATATGTGCCAGGAAGTCGGCCCTCACTGTTTGGTGGCCGGGATCAGAGGCAGATGACTGCAAGGCCGCAAGGTCGCGCTGAGTGCGTTGTCCGCACGGAAGCGTGCAAATCAATGACACGCTCAGAGCGTCCTCCGCATCGAAGCAGTAAACCTCTGATTGACTTGTTTTACACTCAGTAACTAATTTGGATTAGGGGCTGCAGCTTGACATTTTTAAAATCACTATGGCACGCTAGTCCGAACTATGCCGTCAGCTGCGTTCAGCGGTTTGTGGCTGCGTTCGGTGAGTTTATCGTTTGAGTTCAGTGGATTATCAGTTGTGTTCAGAGGGTTGCTCGGCACTGTTCAGCGGATCCATTTGGCGCACTTTGGGGATGAATGCTGATTTCGCCACAGGGTCGGGGAATATAAATTGCAGACGTGCATCAAAAGAAATTTCAGTGCTCTCTGAATAACCTCTTCATTGTTTTTTTTTAGTGATACGAAACAATTCGAAATAACTAAATGAAATAACAAAACAAAATAACAAATCAATCCGAAATAACAGAACAGAATAAAGAAATGAAAATGAATCGATCCGAAATAACGAAACAAAATAACAAAAATGAATCATCAGTCAAACAAATTCTGTTTCGGAAGAATTTTTTTTTAAACGAAACAAAACTAATTATTCACCCTTGCACATGTCTTATAACCTTGAAAAACTTTAGAAAAAAAATTCTATAGATGATATCACAGTGAGACATTATCATATGTATCGAACATGTCACTGGTTTAGGGCAGTGGTTCTCAGACCTGTCCTCGGGACCCTCAATCAGGCCAGATTTTGCAGATCACCTTGAGGAAATGCAGACTGAATCCTGAAATCACTGAGCAGCAAATCATATCACCTGTGCTGTGCATCAGCTATCTTGAAAACCTGGCCTGTTAGCGGGTCCTGATGAGGACAGGTTTGAGAATCACTGGTTTAGGACATAGGAACCATTCCATTTCACGCAAGATTTAAAAATAAAGCACATGTTCACTACAATTCATTGCTATACAAAAATATGCCTAATCATTAGTAAAGGCTAATGATATTCAGTTTTAAATTAGGCTGTGTTTCCATCTATATAGTTGCCCTATATGGAAAGACATATGGGTATTAACATGACTCTAAGAACATTTGAGAAATTATTTTCCTCAAATGATTATGATACTCAGTCAAAGATTGAGCATTTCTTTAAAACAAACAGCAGATTTAATAGAGCACACTGTTTAATACCCTTCTTCTAAGGCTTAATGTAACAGACCCTAATGTACTTTCTAATCTCATCAATGCTGCTGCCAAGAGAGATGAAAACATGGTGACCCCAGAGGACTGCTGTAAAACAGTAAGATGTCCAGACTCCTAATGTCTCTTTTGTTTCTAAAAAATCTATATGACTCTAGGCTGCAGTAGTGGATTTTCATTTTAATATTAAAAGCAATCTTCTAATTGGTTACTTTTCCTCAAACACAGTTTCCCATTTTAACAAGAATTTAATCTGCAAACAAATGGAAAATTTTCTAATTAAAAGATCAAGATTAATGGATGAATAATCATTTAGTGATCATACGCAAAGATATAAAGATAAGTACCAAGTGGCATAAAATATACAACAATATCTGTATCATTTTAGAGCTGATTTTTTCCCCCTCAGTCCTGAAAGTGGTTATTGAAGTATTCTGAACATATTACCAATAGTAACTCAGATTATTTTATCTTCTGGAGAGGTATAATGGAATTTGTTCTTTCGAGTGGTAAATCTGTGCATACTGATGAAAAATTGGCATAGAATGGACTAAGCAAATGCTGCAATTTCGATGCCTCATTCATTATAAGATGATCAATTTAATGAGTTCTTGTAATTAGAAACAGCTTTGCCAGTCTTTTTTTTTTTTTACAGGATATGGTATGTCTGGTTTGAAGGATTGATCATTTTTTTCTAAACATCAAATTGAAATATAATCTCTCACTCATGTTTTGTGCCACGCAGCAGATTACATTTCTCTCTCTCTCGGTCTATCTAACTTTACCCTTTCTCTCTCTCTCTCTCTCTTTTTCACACACACACATACAGTACATGTGTTGAACTGCCTGGCACATCAACTCTAGCTTTCTCCAAGATGGAACCCATAATCCAGCATCTGCAGTCCAAATCTCCCTGGGTTACTAGGCAGAACCAGTAACTTTTAGGGCAGGAACACAAACTCCCAAAATAATAAACATTTATTCAAAATCACTAGGCAATACCAGTGCTGAGAGTAGATATAACTACAGTATATATATCCATTCTGGCGTTTGGCACTCACTCTCTTGGTATCCTCCTTAAATGAAATTCAATTCTCTTGGGTGCTGAAATCCCTTCGGTATTGTTTACCCCTGTTCCATGGAGGGACTCAGACTTTTCTTTCAAACATTTTTCCTTTACGTTCCTGGTATAAATAATTAAACATAGTGTCCCAGCTAAATGTACCATGGGTCTACAAGCACCATGCTACTTTTAGCTGAAACACCCAGTACATCCAGCGTGCAGCAACACCTGATATTTTAAGGCACACAAAATATCCTGAGTTATTGTGCATGAGGCTCATGAAAAAAAGAGAAAAAGATTATTGGCTGCTGCTATGGTGAGATTGTATTATACTTCAAGGATACAGAGTAACAATTCAAGGATATTACTGCTAGCAAACTATTGTCGATGTTTTAGTTTTTCTATGAGATCTTTTTCAGGACAAAGTATATAGTTATATATACACAGGTTACGGTTAGTGTTCAAAATTGGGTAAAGCTAACTTTAACTGGGTACAGCCCGCATGTCAGGGGTCAAGTCCTCGGAAAAAAAGTGAGGGAACTCACCCACAAATTCCACAACCCCTATTACCTGAAGAAAAATAATATATATCACGAGTATAGCAGTGCGTGGCGATACCATTTTTATTGGGTTAACTTTACATTTAAAAGACAAGCTTTCAAGAGTGTAAACTGGAAACTATACTGATCAGTGAAAGGTATCACTCCGTACAGGTATACTCGTGATTTTGGCAACTGGACTAACGCGTTTTATATATAATATATATATATATATATATATATATATATATATATCCAGGCACAGACCCCCCAGAATTATATGCACAGGCACTGGACCCCTAGAATAATATGCACAGCGCTGAACCCCCAGAATAATATACACAGCGCTGAGCCCCCAGAATAATATACACAACGCTGAACCCCCAGAATAATATACACAACACTGAACCCCCAGAATAATATACACAGCACTGAGTCCCCAGAATAATATACACAGCACTGATCCCCCAGAATAATATACACAGCACTGAACCCCCAGAATAATATACACAGCACTTAGCCCCAGAATAATATGCACAGCACTGAGCCCCAAGAATAATATGCACAGCACTGAGCCCCCAGAATAATATACACAGCACTGAGCCCCAAGAATAACATACACAGCACTGAGCCCCAGGAATAACATAATAACATGCATAGCACTGAGCCCCCAGAATAATATACACAGCACTGAACCCCAAGAATAATATGCACAGCACTGGTTATATGGATATATTTTCCCCAGTTTACATGGATATATTTTCCCCAGTTCACATGGATATAATTGCCCCCAGTTCACATGGATATAATTGCCCCCAGCTCATATGGGTATATATTGCCCCAGCTCTCATGGATAATGCCCCAGCTCTCATAGATAATGCCCCAGTTCTCATGGATAATGCCCCAGCTCTCATGGATAATGCCCCCAGGTCTCATGGATTATGCCCCAGGGTCTCATGGATAATGCCCCAGGGTCTCATGGATAATGCCCCCAGGTATCATGGATAATGCACCCAGCTCTCATGGATAATGCCCTCAGGTCTCATGGATATGCCCCAGGTCTCATGGATATGCCCCAGCTCTCATGGATAATGCCCCAGCTCTCATGGATATGCCCCCCAGCTCTCATGGATAATGCCCCAGGTCTCATGGATAATGCCCCAGGTCTCATGAATATGCCCCAGCTCTCATGGATAATGCCCCCAGCTATCATGGATAATGCCCCGGTCTCATGGATAATGCCCCTGGTCTCATGGATAATGCCCACAGGTCTCATGGATATTGCCTCCAGGGTCTCATGGATAATGCCCCAGGTCTCATGAATAATGCCCCAGAGTCTCATGGATAGTGCTCCCAGTGTCTCATGGATATTGCCCCCAGGGTCTCATGGATAATGCCCCCATGTCTCTTGCCCCAGGGTCTCATGGATAATGCCCCCAGGTCTCATGGATATTGCCCCCAGGGTCTCATGGATAATGCCCACAGGTCTCATAGATAATGCCCCCAGGTCTCATGGATAATGCCCCCAGGTCTCATGGATAATGCCCCAGGGTCTCATGGATATTGCCCCCAGGGTCTCATGGATAATGCCCCCATGTCTCATGCCCCAGGGTCTCATGGATAATTCCCCCAGGTCTCATGGATATTGCCCCAGGGTCTCATGGATAATGCCCCCATGTCTCATGCCCCAGGGTCTCATGGATAATGCCCCCAGGTCTCATGGATAATGCCCCCAGGTCTCATGGATAGTGCCCCCCAGTGTCTCATGGATATTGCCCCCAGGGTCTCATGGATAATGCCCCCATGTCTCATGCCCCAGGGTCTCATGGATAATGCCCCCAGGTCTCATGGATATTGCCCCCAGGGTCTCATGGATAATGCCCCCATGTCTCAAGCCCCAGGGTCTCATGGATAGTGCCCCCAGGTCTCATGGATAATGCCCCCAGGTCTCATGGATAATGCCCCAGGGTCTCATGGATAGTGCCCCCCAGTGTCCCATGGATATTGCCCCCAGGGTCTCATGGATAATGCCCCCAGGGTCTCATGGATAATGCCCCCAGGTCTCATGGATAATGCCCCAGGGTCTGCTCTCATGGATAATGCCCCCAGGTCTCATGGATATTGCCCCCAGGTCTCATGGATAATGCCCCAGGTCTCATGGATAATGCCCCCAGCAGCCAGCTCACCTCTCTGTGCGCCCGGCGGCCGCGTGCTTCCTGCTAGAACGGCCACTGACAGGAAGTGCAGCCGCTCGCCTGGGATCGATGAAACATCCAGGCGAGCGGCTTCACTTCCTGTCAGCGGCCGTTCTAGCAGGAAGCAGCACGCGGCCGCGGGCAATGTGCGGCGGCGGCCTACTCTAGCCTTTCGGGCTTGGGCCACAGCGGGAACGCTGCGTTCCCGCAGCGTTCCCGCTGTGGGAGAAGTGCGGGAACGCCATTCCCGCGCGTTCCTGCTCGACTCGAGCCTTGACATGTCCCGAAAATGCTGGGTAAAGCTGTAAATAAAATTAACGTTGCAGGCTTTACCCAGGTAATCTGCAGACTAACCAACCCTCTTGGGTAACATTGATTAAAAAGGTTTTAATAAATTTTATCCAAGAGAGTTGGCAAAAGTGCTTAGGCAAAATTGAATTTTGTTAATATCAATGGATATGGGTGATTGTAGATTTTCACTGAACTGTAAATTACTTCCACCTCTTACAAAACACATTACCCAAAGGTGTTTGGGTACATCACGGTTTACCCAGGTAAACTGCAGTTTGATTTTGTCTCGGGGTTTACCCAAAGGTGTTGGGTAAAGTCAGTTTTAAAGAAGAAAGTGATAAGGGCGAATGAGAAAAATAAAAAAATACATAAAATACGTAACTTAAGTGAGAACCCCTATAGGATGGCTTCTCTTCATCCGTAGAACACATAAATATAGAAAGAAATTAGGGGTCTCACACAGAAGTTAAAAGCAGTGCCATGACAACTGCTGCCCGTGCGGAAGTGGTTTTGTACATTTACAGGTCACCGCTAGCACCAAGTTTAGCAAAGACAAGTTCCAGGGCGGGAATGGCGGGGCTGGAGCGGTAGGTTTCGAACCGGAAGTAATGGGTTCATTACATCTTGTTTGAAAGCTCCCGTTCCATCCAGCCCCGGCCATTCCCACCCTGGAACTTGTCTTTGCTAAACTTGATGCTAGCAGCTACATGTATAGTGTACAAAATCACTTCCGCACGGGCAGCAGTTGCCATGGCGCTGCTTTTATCTTCTGTTTGAGACTCCTAATTTCTTTCTATATTTATGTGTTCTAAAGTCAGTTTTACCTGGATTATTTTCACTTCAGACTCTCCCTGTACTAATATATATATATATATATATATCTCATTACAAGCAGCGGCACTCAGGGTCTTTTCCACATAACAACAGGTATTTTTATTGCTTCAATGTTTCAGTTTACTCTCTGTAAACTTTCTTCAGATCCCGTTTAAGCAATAAAGATACCTGTTGTTATGTGAAAAAGACACTGAGTGCCGCCATTTGTGATGAATTGCATTGGGCCGAGCGTTGCACCGGGCACGAGCTATGGTGAACCCTGAGTGCCAGATTTGCAACTAAAGATATATATATATTATATATATATATATATATAGACACACACACATGTTATTATGTATATGAAACAATCAATTCAAAGATTTGAATGTGGCTGTGAACAATATGCAGCCTGGCAATAGAGATACAAAAGTCAATGCATGAAACCTTGTAGGTGGCAAATGGCTATTTACTTAATCAGAGATTGACATGTCCCTCACTGCCTGTAATTTTCTTTTAATCACCAACTGCAAAAAAGGATAACTAGTGACCTTGGAAACAAATTATTCTCTGGTTGCCTCAGCTGGAATAGAAGGGAAGCCTTTAAGGATAATGGCCCCGCTCATTAATATTAACAGCTCACTTGTTAATACCAAAGGAGCTTCTGGAATATGGCCTATATCTTTCGTGCATTCCCATCCACAATGTCCATCTCCTTCTATGTCTGTACACATATTTTCTGTTTCCACAGTTCCTATGTCTCTCTGGCAATGACATTATAAATGTCAGTTGTACGGAGCCCCGCCGGTGTCAGGATGAAAAAAAAATTAACTTGTGCCCACAAAGTATATGGTCGTAGGGACGATCTAGCAAATCGTGGGCACAAGTTAATTTAGTTTTGTTTTGTTTTTTTAAACATCTACCTCTGCAAGCACAATCATAATAATAATATTATTAAAATGCAGCTATTACTATTGTATTATTAATAATAATCTTATAATTATAATGCTATTACTATTAATAATGCAAAACAATAATAATAGTAGCTGCATTATAATAATATTATTATTATGATTGTGCTTGCAGAGGTAGATGTTTAAACAAAAAATAACCTCACAGGACAAGAGGAGATTTGAACATGGAACTTGCTGCTTACATGACAAGCACCAAATGAGCCACAGTGCCAAACAATCTGATGCATATATCTATCTAATGAAGAATCCTTGCCCCAGGAGCTGGCTAAGGAGGGCTGCGGGAGCCTGTGGCCTCGAACTAAGGGGCGCTCAGGGGAGGGGACTGTCTGCCTGGGTATGCGTACGCATGGAACGGCTAACTCATGCTCCCGCTAATGAAAAAACTAAATTAACTCGTGCCCACGATTTGCTAGATCGTCTCCACGACCTTTTTTTCATCCTGAAACCAGCGAGGCTCCATACATTTGTGCTCCAGATCCATATTTCTAAAATGTATATATTAGAGATGTGCATTTTGTTTCGAATCAAAATTCGTACAAAATTTTCTCGATTTGTATTTTGGAAGTGCTTCTGAAATACGAATCGGTTCCTCCGATACGGTCCGAAAACGAAACGAAAACTAATCGATTCAGACTAAAACTAAACCAAAACGAAATGGTATAAAACAAATTGATTTCATTTTTATTTGATTGATTTTCGATGGTTCATTCGACAGCTTTAAACAGGCGAACCCGATAGGTTCTAATGTAAAAAATATTCTCAGGTTTTATTAAATAGCTATTTAACCCAGGGCATACTTGAAAATGAGAGAAATCTCATTGTATCCTTCCAGGTAGAATGGTTTGCAAATAAATAAATAGCAGTTTATCTTTTCACTTGCAGCAAAAAATCGTAAATTTTTTAGGATTTTTTAGGTAATTTTTAGACTTTTTTGATGAAAGTTGTGGATTCCTAATTTATTTAAAACGAGACTTTTTTCTTTGCAGAAAGCAGCATTTTTTTTTCTTTCCTTCAGTTTTCCTGCATTCGGCGGGGGTGTCTATGGTGCTGAAACCTATTGAACACCATGGATAGCAACTCCGCTGGGCTCCGGAGCACCATGGGTTCTTTCTGTATAGGTTTCGGCATCATGGATAGCAGCTCCGCGTGGCTCCAGAGGCCTGCGGACCTGCTATCCATGGTGCTGAAACCTGTTCACCCTAATCTAAGTAATGAATTCATCCACCGACATTATGAAATAACTAAAAAGGAAATAACTAATTAAAACGAAAAACAAGCAAAATAACTAATAAAAACAAAATACGAGTTGATCCAAAAAACAAATAACCAATAAAAGCAAAATAAATAATCAATCCAAAATATGAATTACCGATCATCCTAACCAATGAATCAATCTGAAATATGAATCACGGTAACATAATGACTGACCCGAAACAATTAGAAGAACGGAAGAAATCTATCCGAAACAAAAAATTTTTTTTTTGCTGTGCATATGTCTATTATATATCCTCCAGCATTTAGGTAAAGGATAAACAGAAAATGTAAATTTAAAGATATTGTCCATTTATCGTTATGATAACTATGCATCCAATATTCATAACATCATTCCGTTGTTCTTAAAACTGAAATAATCTGACTCTGAAATGGTTAAGGAACATAAATTGCAAACCTTTGCAGCCCACTAAGCATCCAATGTTAGAATCCAAATTATACTAACTACTGTTTTCTGGATGATATTTTTCTTTCAGAGCTGGGTATGTTTTTAAATAAAAAATTCAGCAGCTGATTAATTAGAGGATGCTAGTAATGAGAACAATTCTTCTGGTGCATCAAAGACAATTGTTTTTGTTACCAAAAGAAATAGGCAGCAAGAAAAGTATTACTCTGACAGAATGTCTTATTGATCACTGAAATATACATGCTTTGTTACATCTGTGCATGTCATATAGCTATATATTTGCATATTTTTCATTCTTTGGCTAACAATGAAACACAAGAATGTAATGCCAATAGGGAAGACATGTTTATTTTAATAATATTCTCAGGCAACATTCAGTTTTAAACAGTTGTCATTTCTGAAAATCACCTTTGAAAATCCAGTTCAACACATTAAATAATTTATAATAGTTATACAATCTTTCATTGATCAATATTTCTTATGGTTTGAAACTGAGAATTAAAAAAACTACCAATAACTAATGCTTTCTACTATTAAATCATAACTATGTATCAACATATCCTATAATGATGCTGCCACATCAGCCATTATCCACCGTAGCTACTACATGCTGTACTTGTTTAATTGGCAACTGTAGGACATTAATGGCAATGATCTAAGTTATAGAAGGTTGATTTGTATAGATTCGTGTTGGTCAAAGTCATTGTTCTGCCTGGGTCCAAAGATGAAATGCTGCCCCCAACACACCCACGCGTATCCTTGAGCTGCATAGCAATGAAACTCACCGCAATATGTGGTGTGCATTCCTGGATTAAGGGCATCATGGGCCGGGTGCTGAGGATTTTGGTCGGCCTATTTTAAGATACTGAGACAACAACCGGTCTGTGCTGCTTTCTCGTTTAGAGGCAGGCAGTGCACTGTGCGTATGTCACGCTTTGCCAATGTCAGAGCGACTGGGAAACCTGACTGGTGACTCTGATGTGGTGTGCTATGAATGCATAGCGCAATTTACAGTGCACCGGGTCAGAAGCCTCCTGCTGGATTAGCGTGCGTGGCCCATATATGAGTCGATCACTACAACTCAACTAGAGAAGCTAGTAAGGATGGGCCTGATCACTAAATGAGACAACCATATAGAGATTTATTAATCAAGTCCATCCTTACTAGATTCTCTAGTTGAGTTGTATTTCTACTAGGGGTTAGGCCCCACTGTGGACCTGTAAATATATTGTACATTGCTGGTTCTATTTATGAGCCATATCTGGTGGCAGACTGACAATACTTGGGGGTGCAGGGCCCCCAGACCAAATAGAGCAAGGGCTCCCATATGATTAAAATCTGAACGGATAGTTACACTTTGTTTTTTATATAGTTATAGCATTGCGACGGAACAGGACTTAAGTTGGCTGTCCACTGGGTCCATGTTCTGGTGACCGACGTGGTCGTCAGACTATAGACAACCTAGGCTGAACAACGTCAAACTTCCTGGGTTGTCCACCACAAGTGACTTTGAACAACCCAGGGACACAGACAAAAGCTGCTGGACTGACAGCCAAATGCCACTGAAAGAACAAAACAATAAATGGAACTCAGTTATTCTTGTAGTATGTATTTAAACCAATAAAAATCCATTAAAATGTGTTATAAATAATAAAAAGGTCCCTTGAAAAATAATAAAAAGATCTGTTACAAGAAGAAAAAAATTATAAAAAATAAAAATAAGAGGGGGCGTGTCTGGATGCCGAGGAGAGCAGACGCCATTTAGCTGAGCTCTAGGCCACAACACTAAACTTGGGGTGATTGTGACTGTCCTGACGACCCAAAATCGGCACACTCTCCTCGCACACCCTGCTGACTGTACCGGATCGGATTACTTATCCCGGTTGTCCTATTTTTTCCCTGGACAATGGCTGAGATGGATGGCACCACTTTTGGATCCCTGGCTGATGACACCTTCCTCACAAAGCATTTTTCCAAATCTCCTCCCCAGATGTGTCTCACCCCTTATTGACAACTAGGGATGAGCCGAACACCCCCCGAGTTTGGTTCGAGCTCGAACACGAACGTCCCATTTGTTCGGGTCCGAACCCGAACCCGAACTCGAACCCAATGCAAGTCAATGGGGCTGAAAACTCGGGTTTTAGAGTGCCCTCCAAGAGGGCATATATGCTACATATTTGCCATAAAAGGTGTATGGGGGTCCGGGTAGTGCCCTGGGGGACAGGAAACAAGGACAAAAAGTAAAAAAAATTCATTTTTAAAGGGACAGTGAGTTTTCCATGAAATAAGGGTTAAAAATAAAAACAAAAAATTCCTTCAAATATCGTGCCTAGGAGGTCCCCATAACCTGCCCGTGAAGTGGCGGATTTCTAGGATGTATAGAAACACTTAAAAACAAATAAATTATGTTTCATATGACGGTAAATGCTTTTCCTTTAATCTATCCATAAACAACTGCTTGGGGCGGCAGTCTGTATGAAAAGAGGAGACATTTTCGGACACGCAGAAAAAGTTTACTGATTTTTTTGGCTAAATTATTGTGAAATATATGCAGGCTTTGGATGAAAGTAACAATAGGTGCTTTAAAATTGGTCCTTTAGCATCCCCAACAGTGCCGTCACACCGTCTGCCATTGCCCCTAGGTAGTCCTGCACCATATGGTGAAGACGCTGGCAATGGGTGCCTACATTTGACGTCCCTGGGCGTCGAGGACTAAAAAAATTTAAAAAAGCATCAGTCAAGCGGCCCTGGCCTTCACCACTATTCCTCTGATCACCCGCAGCCTCAGAAGCACGTGTGTCAGCACTTGGTAATCTACCAGTGCCTGGAAAGGTGTTACACAAGTGTCGCTTTAGAGCGTCCTCAAGTTTTTTTCATCCTGTGCTCCCTCTGTGCGGGCAGGATGAGCTCTGCAACTTTCCCCTTGTATCGTGGATCAAGAAGGGTTGCCAACCAGTAATGATCCCTCTCCTTGATAGCACGAATCCTGGGGTCCTTTAGTAGGCTTTGCATCATTAGGGAGCCCATGCAGCGTAGGTTGGAGGTGGCATTAGCTTCCGAGTCTTCCTGGTCAATGAGGATGACCGTATCGTGTACTTCCTCCTCCCAGCCACGCACTAGCCCTTGTGTTTCTGGGCACACAAAACCCTCCCATGAGGAATCCCCACCTTCAATGCCCCCACTACTTAAATATTCCTCCTCCTCCTCATCCTCCTCCTGTCTGATCTGAGTAGGACCCGCTGGAATGCTGTCTGCGGAAAGACTGGGGCCTTGAGAGCTAGGGAAGGCCTCCTCTTCCTCCCGCTGCTCTGCCTCTAGAGCCACATCTATAATTCCCCGCAGAGTGTGCGCCAGCAGGAACACTAAAGGAATTGTGTCACTGATGCATGCATCGTCCCTGCTCACCATCCTTGTTGCCTCCTCAAATGGTGACAGTACAGTGCATGCATCCTTGATCATCAGCCACTGCGGGGGGGAAAAAAAAACAAGTTGACCTGAACCTGTCCTTGTGCCATACTCACACAGGTACTCGTTGATGGCCCTCTGCTGCTTGTGCAGACGCTGCAGCATCGCTAATGTTGAGTTCCACCTGGTGGGCATGTCACAGATCAGACGGTTTGTGGGAAGGTGGAATTCTCTTTGAATTTCTGCCAGGCGAACGCTTGCTGGGAATGACCGTCTGAAGTGGCTGCAGACTTTTCTGGCTTTGATGAGAAGCTCTGGCAGCCCCGGGTACTTGGTTAGGAAACACTGTACCACCAGATTTAGGACGTGTGCTAGGCATGGTACATGCATCAATTTACCCTTGCGTAGGACGGAGAGAAGGTTGCTGCCATTATCGCAGATGATCATTCCCAGCTCAAGCTGGCATGGTGTTAACCATCTCTGCACCTGCCCCTGCAGAGCTGACAAAATTTCTGACCCAGTGTGGCTCCTGTCCCCTAAACAAACCAGCTCAAGCACAGTACGGCATCTTTTTGCTTGAGCCATTGCGTAGACCCTGTCAGGCGTCGGTTTAACTGCCACTTCGCCAGAGACAGAGAAGGAGGAGGAGGAAGAGGGAGAGGTGGTGGTGGAGCAGACAGACCTCATACAAGCAGCTTTCTGGAGGTGTGGAGGATGAACAAGCTCCAGCACAGAGCCCCATCTTGGATCCCTCCCAGCTGCGATCAGAGTTACCCAGTGTGCCATGAAGGAAATGTAACGACCCTGTCCATGCTTGCTGGACCACGTGTCTAAAGTCACATGCACCTTGCTGCTGACTGCCTTTCCCAATGACTGGATAACATTGTCTTCCACGTGCTGGTATAGTGCTGGAATGGCCTTGCGTGAAAAGTAATGGCGTTTTGGAACCTGCCACTGTGGTACAGCACATTCAGCAAATTCACAGAAGGGAGCAGAGTCCACCAGCTGGAAAAGCAGCAGCTGCAATGTGAGTAATTTTGCTAAGCTGGCATTTAGACGCTGTGCTTGGGGATGGTTGGGACTATATTTTTTCTTTCGCTGCAGCAGCTGCGGCAACGTAATCTGACTGTGTAAATCTTCAACTACTGGGATGATGTCCCATTGTGAGGAAGGACCTGGTACATCCATTACTGTAGCATCATTCCTGTCGGTGGAGGTTGTAGGCAATGACATGGGAGGACATACAGTGGGGGTAGAGACAGATGAGGAGGAGGAGGACCTACGCAAAGTTTTGCGCCAACGGGATGTGTGGCACTTGTTCATATGTCGCCTCAAGCACGTGGTACCCAAGTGTCTGGTATCTTTCCCACGCTTAAGCCTCATCTGACATAGATTACAAATAGCAACGCTGCACTCTACTGCACATTTCTTAAAGAACTCCCAGACAACAGAGTTCCTGCATGTGTTCTTTGAGCAACAGCGCTCTGCACCGGAGCAGCTCTGACATGTGATGCCTTGGACTGGCTAGTGCTACGGTTGGTCACAGAGGATGTTGTGCCTCGTGTTTGCTGTGCCTCCTCCTCCCCCTCTTCCTCACTTAATTCCTCTGTTTGATCTGGCACCCAGGTGGAGTCAGTGACCTCATCATCATTGTCATCTTCACCCCCTATCTCCTTATCACTGGAGCCAACCTGGCAGTATGCTGCAGCTGCTGGGGCAACATGGGTGCCAGTTATTTGTGTGTCATCACTGGCACCCCCTTCCTCTAGGTTGATTATACTCCCTTGCTCAACCTCAGAGATTGAATCAGAGCACTGTACTTGCTGCGCATCCTCAAGCAGCATGTCACTCTCATTGTAGTCAAACAATTCAGCTGACTCCTCCGTG
Source organism: Leptobrachium leishanense (assembly GCA_009667805.1). Classification (NCBI taxonomy): domain Eukaryota; kingdom Metazoa; phylum Chordata; class Amphibia; order Anura; family Megophryidae; genus Leptobrachium; species Leptobrachium leishanense. Next base: position 191,742,409 of record CM019067.1, on the reverse strand, counting down.
TGTGATAGCGAGGCTACGGCAGGAGTAGCTGTGGACATGGAGGCTGCATTAGATGCTTTGGCAGCTGAGGTGGACTGTAAAGCACTAGAAGCCTGGCTGGCAGAGGACTCGGAGGATGAGGATGGCCTGGTTAGCCAATCCACCAAGTCCTCTGTATGTTGCTGCTGCTTAAGATGGCAAGCACCAGTTATAAAGGACAAGCGTGCCCCTGCAGAGGATGCACCACGTCCACCACGACCAGAGGCACAGCCTCCCGACACAGGGGCTGCTTGCCCTCTTATCTGTGTCTGGGAGCATCTGCCTGTCCTTTTTGTTCTTTCAGACATGGTGAGTGATATATAGATTAATATATACAGAACTCTGTTTCAACTCTGGTATAAAGATTTAAAGAACTCTGGTATAACTCAGTGAGACACACTGATAGCTGGCAGCCAGTGACGCGACACAGATCAACTCAATTCACAAATGTTTTAAAGAAATTAGTGAGCCCCAAAATACTGCGTGGTACTGGATGTGTGACGAGACACAGATCACCTCAATTCACAAATGTTTTAAAGAAATTAGTGAGCCCCAAAATAATGCATGGTACTGGTTGTGTGACGAGACACAGATCACCTCAATTCACAAATGTTTTAAAGAAATTAGTGAGCTCCAAAATACTGCGTGGTACTGGATGTGTGACGAGACACAGATCACCTCAATTCACAAATGTTTTAAAGAAATTAGTGAGCCCCAAAATAATGTGTGGTACTGGTTGTGTGAGGAGACACAGATCACCTCAATTCACAAATGTTTTAAAGAAATTAGTGAGCCCCAAAATAATGCGTGGTACTGGTTGTGTGACGAGACACAGATCACCTCAATTCACAAATGTTTTAAAGAAATTAGCGAGCCCCAAAATAATGCGTGGTACTGGTTGTGTGACAAGACACAGATCACCTCAATTCACAAACGTTTTAAAGAAATTAGGGAGCCCCAAAATAATGCGTGGTACTGGTTGTGTGACAAGACACAGATCACCTCAATTCACAAATGTTTTGAAAAAATTAGTGAGCCCCAAAAAGATTTGCTGGCACAGTGAGTCACAGTGACAAGACTTGCTGGCACAGTGACAAGACCCAGAAGATCACCTCAATTCACAAATGTTTTAAAGAAAGTTGTAAACCCCCAAAAAACTTGCTGGCACAGTGACAAGACACACATCACCTAAATTCCCTGATATTTGGTAGAAATGAGACCACCCCAGAACCCCCCAGTAGTGTGGCAGACCGGTAGTAACAACACACAACTATCTCCTTTGAAATCTCCTCTGAAATGCATGCAGAATCGGCGCGTGGAAATGTTATATAGTGTGCTACGGGACTTAGCTCTGTGAGCCCATGATTGGGCAAAATTTGCCCAATCAGGACTCTGAGCGGTGATTGGCATAGTGTTGAACCAGTCTTGCACCAGATCTGTGGTCAGGTGCAATGCTGTAGCCAATTACGAGCTTCAGGCCAGTGGGAAAATGCATTGTGGTCCATTGTGGTCGAACATGCGGCGAACACCCGGGAAATGTTCGGTGTTCGCGATCTAGTCGAACAGGCCAAGTTCGGGTCGAACTCCGAACCGTCCGAACCGAACAGCTCATCCCTATTGACAACCCCCTTTTCACCGGTAGCTGAGTGTTTACCCCCCCCCCACCTGAAGATATACCCTGCTTATATCCCCCTCCCATAGCACTTGGGACTTTTCCTGTGGAAGTCTTTGCCTTAGGATTCTCAGCTGAAGTTCTTAATTCCCCCCCCCCTTTTACTCATCTATGTTCGTCTGAGTGAACATGCAGATTTACTTGGAAGAATTGGATTCCTAAGAACCCAAAAGGAAGGTGGGAACAAATTATTAAAATTCGAAACCTTTATTGAACTTCTGAGAAAAAACGTACACACCCACAAAATGTATAAAAAACACACAAAAAAGGTCATAGACCAATCACAAAAAACATCTAATGCAGGGTGAGGTCTCTGTGACAACAATTGTATGTCAAAAACTGAGAACCAACACCTGAAAAAATAATCAGCAAAGAGATGCCTAAGGATTCCCTCAGAAAAGTATGCACACGTTAGAGTATACTCAAATGCTTAAAGACATGTGCCACCAAATTGGTTATTCTAGTTAGCATGCACCACTCAAAAGCGTCACGATGAGGTGCAAACATAAGTGGTCCATGTCACGGAATACAACTGGTTAATATAGAGACAAGGAGTGAGCCTGGTAGCTACAATTTGCAATGCACTGATCGAGAAATCACAATAAAGTGCAAGCAGTAGCAATCACCCAGCCTAAAGTGTATTCCTAAAAAAGAAAAAAAGAAAAAATGGGCATACGTTGGAGTATACTTAAATGCTTAAAGACATATTCCACCAAATTTGTTGTTGTAATTAGCATGCACCACTCAAAAGCGTCATGATGAAGTGCAAACATAAATGGTCCACGTCATGGAATACAGCTGGTAAATATAAAGACAAGGGGTAAACCTGGTAGCTACAATTTGCATGCACTGATCGAGAAATCACAATAAAGTGCAAGCAGTAGCAATCTCCCAGCCAAATGTGTATTCCTCAGCAGGAAAATTCATATAATATATACAGGGGATCATGAGATTAAAAATCCATCTCCACATTGAACATGTTACAATGTTGCTGAACGGTTATGGGCAATCAGTAGACATGTGCACAGCACAAAATTTCGTTTTGAACTAATGGATTAGTCCTAAAATGCAATTTATTTAGTTGCTAAAGAAATTCGTTTTCAGTTCTTTAGTATGAAAACTAATTTCATTCATCCGAAAACCAGCGGATACAATTACTATTGTAGTGGCTCCTCAGAGGGCTGAGATCGCTGCTTGTTACAGTATCTCTCACTCTCAGCACAATGTGGGCCATATTACATAGTTGGTGCTAACTTAACCAGAGCTGTTGTAAACTTCCCAGAGCCATTATAGCCTATGGAGGTTTTCAGTTTACAACATCTCTGGTTACGTTAGCACCAACATTGTAATACTGCCCCGTGTCAGACAAAGCTGTTACAGTAACTGACTGCTGCTCATCACAGCGCTCAGAGTTTCAGTAAAACTAGTAAATAATATATTTATATATAAGCGGTTAGAACAATATTATTTCCTTGTTTTACTGAAACTCTGAGCGCTGTTACAGTCAGTTACTGTAACAGCTGAGCCTGATACATTGTACTGAGAGATAATATAACAAGCAGCCGATCTCAGCACTCACAGCCACTGGATTTAAAGGGCTAAAAAAAAAAAGGCTCCTCTGTGTATAATGTTTAGAACATCCTCCTGCATGAATTAATACCCCTCTCTGTATAATGTAGATAACATCCTCCTGCATTAATTAATACCCCTCTGTGTATAATGTATACAACATCCACCTGCATTAATTAATACCCCTCTCTGTATAATGTATACAACATCCACCTGCATTAATTAATACCCCTCTCTGTATAATGTATACAACATCCACCTGAATTAATTAATACCCCTCTCTGTATAATATATAGAACATCCTCCTGAATTAATTAATGTCCCTCTCTGTATAGAACATCCTCCTCAATTTATACCTTTCTCTGTATAATGTATATAACATTCTCCTGCGTTAATACCCCTCTCTGTATAATGTATAGAACATCCTCCTGTATTAATTAATGCCCCTCTCTGTATAGAACATCCTACTGCATTGGCATGTGGAGGGTGCAGAACTTCGGATGTTGCGATGTTGCACTCTGGTCTCCTTCACTCATCAATGTAATATCACAAAAAGGACTGAAACTAAAATGTAGTGCATTTTATTTTAGTTTCTTTCGTTTTTTGTACTGAGCAGTTTCGTTTCTCTTGAGTCATACGAAAACTAAATTATCCCAAGATTCGGACCAAATCATTTTAGTACTAAAATGAATGCACATGTCTAGCAATCAGTCATAGCCCAAACAGATTGTGCTGTAATGGTATTGTTCTCTATGAAATATAGATGCGTCCAGCTCAGACATGCAACGAGAGGAAAACCTTAAATGGGTTAATAGAGCACGTCCAACGCAGCGTTTCGCTTGTGTCTGCTCCTCAGAATGGCCGCTGACAGGAAGTGCAGCCGCTCGCATGGGATCTAACAGCCAGCCGCGATCTCGCGAGATCGCGGCAGGCTGTTTCATCGATCCCAGGCGAGCGGCTGCACTTCCTGACAGCGGCCGTTCTAGCAGGAAGCACGCGGCCGCCGGCAATCGTTCCCGCAGGACTCGGCTGCGCCCCTTCACAGCTGTGCACGCGGCAATGAGAGGTGAGCTGGGGGCACTATCCATGAGACCTGGGGGGCAATATCCATGAGACCTGGGGGGCAATATCCATGAGACCTGGGGGCACTATCCATGAGACCTGGGGGCACTATCCATGAGCTGGGCCATATCCATGTGAACTGGGGCAATATATACCCATATGAGCTGGGGTCAATAATATCCATATGAGCTGGGGGCAATTATATCCATGTGAACTGGGGAAAATAGTCTGGGGGCTCAGTGCTGTGTATATTATTCTGGGGGGGTGTATATTATGCTAAATGTTCTTTTGCTATACGTGCATGTATTCTGTGTGTGTACTGTATTTGTACATGTACTGTGTGTGCACTATATATGTAGGGCCCCATCACCTCCTTAATGCTAGCACTCACACATGTGAGTGTTGGTGCTAGGTTAAATGAGGTTACTGCATGCTGCCCATATCACATCCTAGCACAGGACCCTCATTACAATCCAAACGGTAACAGGGTAAAAAATCCAGGAGATTGCGCTTTTCAGCGTGAGGTTACTGTACTTTGCGCTACCTATACTTAACATGGGGAACGCAAAGAGTAAATAGCGTTAGGATTACAAAGTCCTAACGCTAATTACCATCCCGCCATAGCTACAAATGTTACCCACAGCTAGACGCTGGTGCTAAGTGATGCCGCTTCTGCAGAATCAGTCAGCACCAGCTGGAACCCCCCAAAAATCACATACTTGCCTCTCATCCCACAGCGCAAAGGGTGGTCCGATCCACTGCTTCTGGTCGCGGGGAGCATCCAGGAGCTTAGCACTGTGCCACTGGTCGGAGTCTCTGATTTTTAAAATTATGTGGGGGGGGGCACAATTTTCTGTTTTTGCCTTGGGTGCAAAAGGAGCTAGCTACGGCTCTGGAGTGCAGGATTAACAGCTAATCCTTCCTGTTAATTGGTTGTGCATAGTGGGAGCTGGGACTCATCTGTCAGAGAGCACAGTAGCATGAACAGGGTTCAATTTTATTTATTTTGTCATCTCAAAAGCACTAATCCTCCCACAGCACATCTAAACTCCTATCGCATAATCTAAAACTTTATTAATAACACATTGATAATTACCTCCTTCTGTACGTCCAGGCCACCTCTCCTTGCATAACATTTAATTTGGACCCTGTTTAGGAGATGCATTCAGAGGTAAGAGTATTGTGTGTGCATGCTGTCTTATTTCTCTCTTCTAGAATGAGACCAAAACAATTGAAATAATGATGCGGTGTGGATTCTCTATCAACAGCTATAAATGTTGCCAGGGGAACCAAATTAATCCCTCTTGCAATTAGTTTAATGATGTCTATGGAATAGTTGTTTGAGCCAGGGTCCCCGCTCCCCTAAGGCCCTCTCGCTTGTTTACATATTTTGGCTTAACATGGTGATTCTGAGCCTAGGCAATGTGGGAGTAGGAATATTTAACTTCGGCAGTGCCTCCACCTGTCTGGGCATCCATAGTGATGGATGATCTCCCAGGCAGGAACTAATAACAACTACAACACACAACTTAGGTAAATCAACAGGTCTGTATCAATGTAGCGACAAGAGAACTAAAGGCAGGCAATACAGTGACTAGCTAACACACCAATACTCTCCAAACAGACCCAACTCCCTCCCAAACAACCTATATCCAACCGTCCTCTTCACCCTAGCGGCTGGTGGATATAGTTGGTGCACATAAGCGTTGGGGCCCTTAGATGGAATAAACCAAGCAATAGCAGAAAACACTCCCAAGAAGGTTGTAAGTGAATCCTTGTGCTGGCTTGGAAGCTTTTATAGTGTAGAAGGAAAGCGAGTGCCCTGTTGGCGGGACAGGGGTAGAGGTACTGGTTACCAATATATTCAGCAACACAAAGCCGCAGGAGGAACCTCCAAGCTCCGTCAGCTCTCCGCATTACAGATTGCTGTCCCGGGTGCTATCACTGTACCACGAACGGCCAGGTTGCTCCAGATCATGGCTGCTGCTCCAGACTGCTAAGCAGCTGCAGCCTACTTTATTAATGTGATGGCACCAAACTGCTAGGTGGTCTTGGCCTGCTCTGGCAATGCTTCCTCGGTACATCACACTAAGAGCTCTGCTCCAGTCTGCTTACACTTCGATAACTGCTCACTCAGTCTCACAGGCTTTGCAACGTTGGTCTTACCAGCCGCGTGTCTCCTCGTGCTCTCTCAATAAGATATTGCATCCACATGTTTTATTTGGCAAAACTAGTCACATGTGCCTTGCTCTTCCAATGGCTACGTGAGTCACATGCAAAGGCCCTGTACTAGCCTGGTTTCCCGGTGCACGATTAACAGTCTCCATGATGTCACAAAACATAGTCCCGCAACAGAGTACCAAAAATATTACAAGGGCTACATCTACAAGGGGGATCATTAAGGACCTGTAGTCACTGCTATCTACACACGTTCTATGAGGTATCTAATGCACTCCCTGTATACACAAATATAAGTCTTGTGCAGTTGTTAGAGATTTAATTAAAAAGCAAAGATTTTAAGAAGTATATTTTGAGGATTTAGTGGTACCTCAAAAAAAATCAAGGGTCTCGGGTACAAAATAACCTTTTAATATTCCACAACCATTTGCTGAAGCCTTACTTTAAGTGTAAATTCTTATACAATCTTACTTTTTCATTACTGTAAGAGATGAAATCTCCCAGAATAACTGGCCGGCCAATTGAACATACTTTGAGTGCTCTGTGCTGTGTTTGTATATGCTTCTTACTAGTACATGACAATGTCGCCAATTTTCAAGGGACCAACTCAGTGACTGCTCATAAAGAATGGACGATCGAAGTTCTATTGGCCAGAATCAACTTACTGCAGAGAAGTGAATGTGTGCAGCCTGCCGAGGAATTCTGTAAATAAGTTATGTGCTTTTCAGCTTAAATTAACTACTGTACTTTTGAAGGGCCTTGCACTGATAGAAGTTGAAGCCAACAAAATATGAGACAGTCTACAACGTGCACATATTTTGCAATACATGTATTATAATATCATTGGTGGGAGATCAAAAATACAGTTTACTATATTTTGTACCACTAGGTAGCTTTCTGAGGTTCAAGGTTACCATCTCTAATCGTTATCAATATCTTCAGGTCAGTTAACACTTTATATAGTCAATTTTTTGTTCATATGTTCAGCTACTGAAACAGTATTTGTAGTTGTCTGCTACACATATGTGGAGGATCAGTATACAGGTGAATAAACAGCAGGTGATAAAAATCGGAAAACCTAGACCCAGCCAAAATGCCCCGGGTAGCTAGCAGCACAGTGGCTCACAGGTAGGAAACTACCTGGGTTAGGTAACCGTAGCATAACAGAAAGATATAATGCACATGTGAGGGATGCAATTACACTGAAGCAATTGAGGGCTAAAAGCAGCTTGGAGTTTAAACAGAGAAGGGGTATGCAGAAAATGACTTCATGGCTGCTTTTGAGTTACTGGTTAGTCATGAAGACTCACCCTTGTGAATTTACCAATCCTTAGAGAGTTATACACTAAATGCCAGTGAAGCAAAAAATGGCTAAAAGGCCATTACTGCAGTGCTGAGAAATGCTGGTGCTTCTCAAACCTGAAAGCTAAACAGCAATAGAAGAAGCTGCACAGTACAGCTACTCCTTTTACTTAGTTTTTAGTTTTGAGTAACACCAACGTTTCTCTGCACTGAAATACGAGCAATGTTAACTAGCAGTTTTTGCAACAAATGCAAACACTGTCTCTTAGTAGATACCCCCTAAGTGATGGGATCCCATCTTGGATTATTGTAATAGGGAACTGAGTAATAACAATTTTCAAGCTCGGTTGAGGAGCCATTATAGACACACAAAACCAATACAAAGGTCACCACTAGTTAGCAAGAAATTAGATGGCCAAAGAATCGATGTGACCAAACACCAGGAAACCAGTTATTGTATTAAAAAATCCGCTATAAAGTTATACTGTCGCTAGAAATCTTTTTTCTTTCTGGTTTCTAAATGGAGCAATAAAGTTTTATTCTTTGAACCTTCCTCTATGATAAATAATATTGAATTGACTTGTCCCTTCTAATATAATTGCACCCATATACCACCCAACACCCACTAAGCATGTCTGTCAACCAACCATTTTTTTAGCTGTTTATCCTTTGCAGTAATCGTTAGAATTCTAAATGCTTGCAAAATTAATACTTACATATATATAATTAGGAAAAAATAAATGCTCCACGGTAAAAATAAATTTAAAAAATCAACAGAAGACACCCTGTCCATTTGCCACACATCTCCTTTGCCCTGTCCTTCTTCACCATGTCTCTCCTTGTTCCTCATGTATCTCTCTTATACTTCATACACTTATGGTTTCCTTATCAAGTATTGTGGTGGAAAGGCAAACAGTTTCAGCTTGTCTTTTAAGATTGTACTGCTGATGTCCCTTCTTGTTAAAGAACCGAGCCAGACAGTAACAGCTGCCAAGTATCAGAGGTATGGGAAGCAAAACTATGCCACAAGAGATACGGAGAAGAATACATACAACACAAACTCAACATGGAGACCCTGAAACGCCAGCATTACCTGACCCATTATATGGGATCTACAGTCAGGTCCAGAAATATTGGGACATCGACACAATTCTAACATATTTGGCTCTATACACCACCACAATGGAGTTGGAATGAAACAAACACAATGTGCTGTAACTGCAGACTGTCAGCGTTAATTTGAGGGTATGTACATCCAACTCAGGTGAACGATGTAGGACTTACAGCAGTTTGCAGATGTCCTTCCCACTTGTTAAGGGAAAAGTAATGGGACAGAATAATAATCATAAATCAAACTTTCCCTTCTTAATACTTGGTTGCAAATCCTTTGCAGTCAATCACAGCCTGAAGTCTGGAATGCATAGACATCACCAGACGCTGGGTTTCATCCCTGGTGATGCTCTGCCAGGCCTCTACTGCAACTGTCTTCAGTTCCTGCTTGTTCTCGGGGCATTTTCTCTTCAGTTTTGTCTTCAGCAAGTGAAATGCATGCTCAATGGGATTCAGGTCAGGTGATTGACTTGGCCATTGCATAACATTCCACTTCTGTCCCTTCAAAAACTCTTTGGTTGCTTTTGCAGTATGCTTTGGATCATTGTCCATCTGCACTGTGCAGCGCTGTCCAATGAGTTCTGCAGCATTTGGCTGAATGTGAGCAGATAATATTGCCCGAAACACTTCAGAATTCATCCTGCTGCTTTTGTCAGAAGTCACATCATCAATAAATACAAGAGAACCAGTTCCATTGGCAGCCATACATGCCCACGCCATGACACTACCACCACCATGCTTCACTGATGAGGTGGTATGCTTAGGATCATGAGCAGTTCCTTTCCTTCTCCATACTCTTCGCTTCCCATCACTCTGTTACAAGTTGATTTTGGTCTCATCTGTCCATAGGATCTTGTTCCAGAACTGTGAAGGCTTTGTTAGGTGTTGTTTGGCAAACTCTAATCTGGCCTTCCTGTTTTTGAGGCTCACCAATGGTTTACCGCTTGTGGTGAACCCTCTGTATTTACTCTAGTGAAGTCTTCTCTTTATTTTAGACTTTGACACACATACACCTACCTCCTGGAGAGTGTTCTTGATCTGGCCAACTGTTGTGAAGGGTGTTTTCTTCACCAGGGAAAGAATTCTTCGGTCATCCACCACAGTTGTTTTCCGTGGTCTCCCGGGTCTTTTGGTGTTGCTGAGTTCACCGGTGCGTTCCTTCTTTTTGAGAATGTTCCAAACAGTTGTTTTGGCCACGCCTAATGTTCTTGCTATCTCTCTGATGGGTTTGTTTTGCCTAATGATGGCTTGCTTCACTGATAGTGAAGGTTCTTTGGATCTCATCTTGAGAGTTGAGAGCAACAGATTCCAAATGCAAATAGCACACTTGAAATTAACTCTGGGCCTTTTATCTGCACATTGTAATTGGGGTAATGAGGGAATTTCACACACCTGGCCATGGAACAGCTGAGAAGCTGTCCCATTACTTTTGGTCCCTTAACAAGTGGGAGGCACATCTGCAAACTGCTGTAAGTCCTACACCTTTCATCTGAGTTGGATGTACATACCATCAATTTAAAGCTGACAGTCTGCAGTTAAAGCACATTGTGTTTGTTTCATTCCAACTCCATTGTGGTGGTGTATAGAGCCAAAGATGTTAGAATTGTGTCGATGTCCCAATATTTCTGGACCTGACTGTATGCTCGAATGCTTTCATGATAGGTTTTACAGTCTGTGTTCCGAAACCTAGTTGGACAGAACTGGTACATGGTATAAACCAAAAATCGGAATATTTAGTTAACCATAACATTTATATCATGCAAGTTATTAGTAAGTGGGAATTTGGATTCATAGAAAGCTGTTTCTGTACCGGACCTAAGCCCGCTTTATCACTCCTCAGTCCTCATCTCTCATATGCACTTTATGTTCCGGCACCTTCGGATTTACAGATTAAGAACGGATGATCAGAAATGGTAAATAAATGTGCAGTTTGGTCAATTCAAATCTTGTAATTTCAATTGCTTAAATTTCTACTTATAAATATACGGGGTGTTAAAAAAAACATACAACACATAGGGTTATACCCCCCAAACACAATTTACATATAGAGGTGCTAATTGGCCACTCACAAACTGTTTGATAGAAGGCTCATCCCAGATCTTTAAGTGATTCCTCGAAAGAATGGATGCAATATTTAAAACAGATACAGCATGTCAATATCACCAATGTCCACGGCCTGGACAGGTCTCTGGATGGTACCGCTCGACGCATTTCCTCTGGACAGATGTCATCAGGAGCATATAACCCTATGTGTTCTATAGTAATACCTTGGATTGCGAGCATAATTCGTTTCGGAAGCTTGCTTGTAATCCATAACACTCTTATATCAAAGCAAATTTCTCCATAAGAAATAATGGAAACTCTGACAATTGGTTCCACAACCATTTATTCATATGAAAATGATTACAGTAATACAAAATACTGTACAGTATAAAGTAAAAATAAAACAAATAAACCTGCAAATTGTTTTTGAGAAGAATTGTGGCTGGTGAGAGAGAGGGGAGAGGAGGAGGGTTATTGTGCAGGACGCTTATCACTAATGGGATCACTGCTATCTGTTGGGAGGGTTTCAGCACGTCCTCTGAAATGCGCAATACTATAACGCACGTTACACCATGTGGCCCTCCCCGTCCAGCTGCCAGAATGCTGCCACGGACGCAGCGAGGAAAGGTGACCATGGCCTCAGTCGTGCCACTCGACAGACAAAGCGTACGTACTTTGACATCGCTTGTACATCAAGACATTGCTTGTATAGCATGTCAAAAATTTTTAAAAAATGTGCTCTTCTTGCAAAACGCTCTCAAACCAAGTTACTCTCAATCCAAGGTTTTACTGTAGTTCTTTCTAAAATTCTACTTGCCGGAAGAAATTGTGATCCCTGAAAACATTTTTAGAAAATGATGCCTACGTGTATCCATGGTTTTACCATTAGAGATGTTACTTGATATTGTTATTTAATCCTTTCTGCATGTCCAATGTCTCCTTACCATGATATATTACAGGAATTTATGAAGAGGAAAATTGTAAAGTATTTTGCCAGGAGTCATACGTTTTATGCATGTCGCTTGTCAATGTCATATTACCTTTAACATTACTGTTCTGCTCCAGGTAAAATGAAAGTACCCGTCGGAGGCTTTTTTTTTAATTGAAAATGCTATATTCAATATTTATTTTCTGTTTTGTTGTATTTTTTTCTAAATGTACATGTTTTCAAATAACAACATTATACTAACTACATTGTAATTGAGTCTAACACCATTAATTTCTAGAAAAATTTCTCTAATGTTCAAGCATTCCAGTTTCAAACACGACATTCTACTTTGATAAGAGTGAATCGTTCCGTTTAAGTGCTCCAGGGCTATACTGCTCTTGTAATATCCAGTGACTTATTCTTAAAACAATCCTCAAGAAACTGATGTAAGACCGAAAAAAAAGTGACAAACTCTGGGAATAAAAATAGCACAGCATAGAATGCCTACACTGGGCCTAGCAAAGACAATAATTATATTTGGCAGCCCTGTAGAGAGTAAACTAGAGAGAAAATGCAGTCAAAACGTAATTGGTTGTTATAATAATAGCATGTATGTAAAAAAAAATATTCGTACATTCCTTTAAACAACATTTGTGGGGAATGGTATCTATTACAGAATTCGTCTGCCAGCATAGCAGGGGGAAAACTAAAATGGTATTCAGTAAAACACCCCTTTTGTCTTGTAGAAATTCTCATGGAACATTAGAAAAGCTGCATCTGCCATAATTCTTGGGGTTATCATAATTTTAGAATGGAACCACAGCAGCTTACATGCTTGCTTTCAGCCCTTTACAGATCAAATAAATATTAGTGATATACAGCTCTTAACTGAATTCCAACTTTCTGCTGCAGCATTTTAAGTGCCCCACTTGTGTACCATACAAAGCAATACATAAAGTGGAAATTACTCAGAATAACTGTGTTACATATAACTTGAATGCACTTCAACCCGAGATATAGCATCATACTCTGAAAAACGTACAGTAAAACCAAAAACATACACAGGGTTATCCAAAGAGATTCGAATTGCTTGAGAAAGGTAACCGAACGCTGAAAATCAGCGTTCGGTTACCTTTCCTGGCCATTCGGCTATCCAGAGAGCAGGCAATTCGCCAAATCCTGTCGAATTGCCTGCACATACGGTGACTGTTCGGTGCCTGTTCGAGGGCAGTGAAATCCCCATGAAAAAGCACTGCTTCGGCTATTCAGAGAACACAAACCAGCAGTGAAACGTTCCCGAAATGCCCTGCCATTCGGTGGTTTAATTCGGCAAATTTATTCAGGAGAATCCCATAGACTTCAATGTTAAAAATATTCCTGTTTTAATTCAATATCTAATAAACCGTTCATTATAAAATTCTGCAGCAAAAAGTCTCTTATTTATAGATTTTTTAGGATACTTTAAGCATTTTTCTGAATTTTAAAAAAAAAATAAAAGTCCGATTTTTTTTTTTTTTTTTCAGTTTGCTTATTTTTTTTGTAACAGCCCTCTTTATTATCATTCCCTGGACCTCCTGTGAAAATTTCAGACATTTTCGCTCAGTAGTTTCTTTGCAAACAGCGTTTCATTTTCCCAGATTCATACAAATGGTTTTTCTAATTTTTTCACTGCCTCCTCTACGTCACAGCTGCTTCGGCTCTGTGTGATTCGGCTCCTGTTCGGCTCCTGTTCGGCTCCTGTTCGGCTTTTTCGAAGGTTAATCCAGATGTTTTTGCTTGTTTTCAGCGTGCATTCGGTTAGTTGTCGTCAGGTTTTCGGCAGCTTTTCCCTGCAATTCGGGGACCCTGTGGTGCTTGCTGAATACACCGCAGGGTCACCGAAATGGGATCGGCAAAAGGAACCGAATTGAAGAGAACGAAAAGTCACCGAACGTGCGGTGACTTTTCGAATCTCTTTGGATAACCCTGACAGGGTTATTCAGAGAAAGGTGAAACTCTGGAGAACTTTTGGAGAAGTGAAAATTCTAACAGGGTTATCCAAAGAGATCCGAATTGCTTGAGAAAGGTAACCGAACGCTGAAAATCAGCGTTCGGTTACCTTTCCTGGCCATTCGGCTATCCAGAGAGCAGGCAATTCACCAAATACTGGCGAATTGCCTGCACATACGGTGCCTGTTCGGTGCCTGTTCGAGGGCAGTGAAATCCCCATGAAAAAGCACTGCTTCGGCTATTCAGAGAACACAAACCAGCAGTGAAAGGTTCCCCTAATGCTCTGCCATTCGGGTGTTAATTCGGCAAATTTATTCAGGAGAATCCCATAGGCTTCAATGTTAAAAATATTCCCGTTTTAATTCAATATCTAATAAACCGTCATTCTTAAAATTCTGCAGCAAAAAGTCTCTTTATTTATAGATTTTTTAGGATACTTTAAGCATTTTTCTGATTTTTTTTTTTTTTTATTAACCACTTCAATGCTAAGGACGCGCTCAGCGCGTCCTCAGCACTGCCCCTGGTATGCGGAGGACGCGCTGAGCGCGTCCTCGCATTGGGGTCAGCGTTCGGCCGGGTTCCGGCCGATCGCTGCCCCTCCGGTGCGGGCTGACATCCTGGATGTCAGCCCGGCATCCGGAGCAGTGGCCGCCATTGTTATGTGTCATCGCGCCCCCGCGATGACACATAATTCAGGCGCGCCCCCCCGCATGTGCGGAGGAGGCGCCTGAAAGGGAGGGGGGGGAGGTCCTTCGGACCTCTCTCCTCCCGATCGGCGGCTCACAGGGGCTTAACCCAGGCATCATTTGGAAGGGCACAGCCTGCCCTTCCAAATGATGCCTGGCATTAACCCCTGGGGAGCTGGATCGCAAATCGGCGCTGAAAAGCGCCGATTTGCGATCCTTCCCGGGAGCTGGCCGACATCTTGGATGTCGGCCAAGCGGGAAACTCCCCCAGAGGACTGGCGTCATCGTGCGCAGCACGATGACGCCAGTCCTAGCATTAACCCCTAACTGCCACGAAGTGTGGAGATAGGGAGTTCCAATGAACTCCCTATCTCCCGATCCGTGGCAGTTAGGGGTTAAATTTTGATATCGTTGGATCGGCCAGAGCATGGCCGTTCCAACGATACCAAACATGAAAGTAAAAAAAAATGTAAAAAAAAAATAAAAAATAAAAATAAAAATAAAAAAAAAATAAAAAAAAATTAAAAAAAAAAAAATAAACACTTTTTTTTTTGTTTTTTGTTTTGTTAATGCAGCAATATTGTTCCCATTTCAATTATAATGTGAACAATGATGCTGCACTAACGATTTTTGTATGCGGTGCGTTTGTTAAAAATGGTGTCATTTTTCCCAAAAAAAAAATGTAACGAGACCCCATCTCTAATTTTTTTAACAAGCGCACCCCATACAAAATATAACCGCAATTGCTCGCATGTTAAAATGTGGAAAAAAACACTTTACACGCTGTAAATTATTGAAAATACATATTTTATTGCATTTTTTGTTATAATATACAAACATGACATAACGTATACATATAATAATGACATATTATGAATCTACCGAGTCTGACGGAAAGAACGATATATAATATGTCGATGTCATATACTAAAATAAGCCTTCAAAACAGGTTTAAACATGATGCGCAAAACAGGTAAAAAATGACCTCAGCACAGGGGCGGGAAAAGCCTCAGCAGCGAAAGGGTAAAAGTCCGATTTTTTTTTTTTTTTTTTTTCAGTTTGCTTATTTTTTTGTGTAACAGCCCTCTTTATTATCATTCCCTGGACCTCCTGTGAAAATTTCAGACATTTTCGCTCAGTAGTTTCTTTGCAAACAGCGTTTCTTTTTCCCAGATTCATACAAATGATTTTTCTAATTTATTCACTGCCCCTCTACGTCACAAGCTGTTCGGCTCTGTGTGATTCGGCTCATGTTCGGCTCCTGTTCGGCTCATGTTCGGGTTTTTCAAAGGTTAATCCAGATGTTTTTGCTTGTTTTCAGCGTGCATTCGCGGTTAGTTTTCGTCGGGTTTGCGGCAGCTTTTCCCTGCAATTCGGGGACCCTGTGGTGTTTGCTGATATACCCGCAGGGTCACCGAAATGCAATCGGCAAAAGGAACCGAATTGAAGAGAACGAAAAGTCACCGAACGTGCGGTGACTTTTCGAATCTCTTTGGATAACCCTGTAAGTCAACATAACCAAACCAGAAAATTCTCCCATTTATCTCACTTTCCAAATCGGCTATTTTAACTTACAGGGTTATGCAGAGAGCGTGAAAAGCAGGAGAATGACTGGAGAATGAAAAATTCTAGGTCAAAATAGCCGATTTGGAAAGTGAGATGAAATGGGAGAATTTTTCTGGTTTGGCTATTTTGACGTAGAATTTTTCATTCTCCAGTCATTCTCCTGCTTTTCTCGCTCTCTGAATAACCCTGTTAGAAGTTTCACTTCTCCGAAGGTTCTCCAGAGTTTAACCTTTCTCTGAATAACCCTGTTAGTGTAATATTTATACACAGCAAATTTGTAGTTGACTGCATAGGTGTACTAACTCGCAAAATAAGTTTGGCTATTGTGCTACTCATACAGAATAGGCTCCTGGATGGATCAAGGCCACTTATAATTGAATCCCAAACCCGTAATTCTCATAACTGAATCCATAATATATGGATCACATGATGTATTTGTATATAAAAACAGCTGTAGTCTGTAACAGCCTGTAGCTTCTTCTACAGACAGTAAAATTTAAAAAGGATGTGGACTCAAGAGTCTCACTTTGCATTATGGTTATTGTATCATTGTGGTGTTATTGTGATGAGGTAGCAATTTTTTAATGCTTTTAGATAGATAGATAATATCCAGTGGGATTTTAGAAATTGGGGACCCGAAATGGCAGGACAAGGATCCACATGTGGGACAGTTGAACATAGGTTTGCCATGGAAATTAGCAAGTCAGTGTGGCTACCTAGTGGTTTAAAACTCCTTAACCCCTTCACTACTGAGCAATTTTGTTGAAAAAAATTGATATCGTAACATTTATTTGAAACATGGGATGTGAAGTTAATTAAATATAGAGTAAAATAGAAGTTTTGCACAGAATTTGTTATTCTGAGATAGTGAAAAAAAAATTAATAATGTTAATTTGCTAATTTTTAATGTATTCCTTGATCCTTTACAGAAATATTGTTGAAATATAAGATTCTGAGCTCTAGATGGTTTATTTATCTTACACAATGTCAAATGGGGTCTGCATTATTATCATACAGGCAGAAATAGGCTTTGTGTTAGATACAGTAACTGTGATAAAGATAAATAATAAAAATGGCCAGATCTTCTGTTTATGGGGGTTTGTAGTGAAGGGATCATAATGAGATTATTAGCAACGCATCCTTCAAAAAATTCCAGTAGAATATAAAAATTATATCTGTTTGAGGCATAATGCCTGTATATGGAAATTACAGTAACACCATGTATTTATACTGTGCAACGGGGCATGTGGATTTTCCATCATTATAACCGCCTGCATCTTATCCCTGTACAGCAGTGAGTGACCCCAGAGCTCTCCCTGAATTTGGCCCTCTCCCTGGCAGCTAGAATGTAGTAGTAATCTATTTGAACTTTTTGTTACAGAGCGGATCTAGGTTTCTATTTGCAGTTGATTTTAAGTCTCTCCAGGGTGCTTGGAGAGACATAAAACAAAGGATTTTGTTTCTCCACAGGGGGCACACTAATCTGGCTTTGAAGATGTGTGAAAATGGTATTTTGACAAATGGTCTATTGATATGCTGATGAGTGCTTTTCAACGTTTTACAATGCAAAATCGAGATAACTCCTGCTATTAAGAAATAGCAAAAGATAACTATGTCGGCATTTAGGAAGAAGACCCTTGCACTATAAACTGTACTTTTCGCGGAGTGAGCTATAGTGCATATTGTAACAATTCTTAGTGCATAAGTACATATGTTACAGACAGTCTACAGCAAACTGTAACAAAAGTGTAGTACAACAGGTACCTTTTCTTTACATGACTACCGCCATAATTTTTTACATTCCATTTTTTTTTGACACATGATTAGAGGTGAATACCTCTTATAAGTACCTCTCTTGGCATATCTTTGCTCTGCTATTTTAAAGTGCACTTTAGTCAGAAGTATCTCTTATCCATCTGAAGGTTATTGAGAGCTAGAAGTCATCCACAAGCTAATTTTATTTGATATTGTTCAGAAGAATAACCATTGCTTCCAACCAAAAAGAAAATAAACATTTTTAGCCTAACAGAGCAAGCAAAAGCAAGGGAAAATGAAGAATTACATTGACTACTTACATACTGTATATGCATTGTTACACTCAAATACAAAACACCTATATTAACATTTTATACAGTTGTGTTCAAAATTATTCAACCCCCAATGCTGTAAAGGGTTTTAGGGAATTTAGTGTACATTTGTAATTGTATTCAGAATGAAATCCTACAAGGACTTTTTAAAGAACCATATGCAACTAAAATGACATCAATTGGTTTTGTAATACAGTAGTAAATGTTTCTTTTGTGAATTCTTCATTGACACAATTATTCAACCCCTTAAAGACTACCACTCTGAAGAACAGAGGTTCATTCAAGTGTTTTCAATCAGGTATTGAAAACACCTGTGGATGTCACGGAGCAGCAATAAAGCATAATAAGCACCAATTAGGCAGCTTTAAAATGACTGTGATACTCAGCTCCTTCTAGACATTTACTAGTGTGGTTACAAACATGGTGAAGTCAAGAGAATGGTCCAGGAAGACAAGAGAAGAGGTGATTACTCTTCACAGGAAGGGCAATGGCTATAAGAAGATTGCAAAGATGTTAAACATACCAAGAGAGACCATAGGAAGCATCATTGCAAATTCAAGGCAAAGGGCACTTGTAAACGCTACCTGGTCGTGGCAGAAAGAAGATGCCGACTTCGACTGCTGTGCGCTACCTGAAGCGTAGAGTGGAGAAAAGTCCCCGTGTGACTGCTGAGGAACTGAGAAAAGATTTGTCAGATGTGGGTACTGAAGTTTCAGCTCAGACAATACGGCGCACACTGCGTAATGAAGGCCTCCATGCCAGAACTCCCAGGCGCACCCCCTTGCTGTCTCCAAAGAATAAGAAGAGTCGACTGCAGTATGCCAAAAGTCATGTGGACAAACCACAGAAGTTTTGGGATAGTGTTCTGTGGACTGATGAAACAAAATTAGAACTGTTTGGCCCATGGATCAACGCTATGTTTGGAGGAGGAAGAACAAGGCCTATGAGAAAAAGAACACCTTGCCTACTGTGAAGCATGGCGGGGGTCAATCATGCTTGGGGCTGTTTTGCTTCTGCAGGTACAGGGGAGCTTCAGCGTGTGCAAGGTACCATGAATTCTCTTCAGTACCAGGAGATATTGGATGACAATGTGATGCAGTCCGTCACAAACCTGAGGCTTGGGAGACGTTGGACCTTTCAACAGGACAATGATCCCAAGCATACCTCCAAGTCCATTAGAGCATGGTTGCAGATTAAAGGCTGGAACATTTTGGAGTGGCCATCGCAGTCTCCTGACTTAAATACGATTGAGAACCTCTGGTGGGACTTAAAGAAAGCAGTTGCAGTGCGCAAGCCTAAGAATGTGACTGAACTGGAGAAGATACCCGTAGATCGCTGCAAGACACTTGTGTCAAGCTATGCTTCACGTTTAAAAGTTGTTATAACTGTAAAAGGATGTTGTACTAAGTACTAAGATTGAATGTCACTTGGGGGTTGAATAAAACTGATAATGATGTGAGCACAGAAAAGACATTTGTGGTTATTTCATTATAAATGTTATGTTATATTTGTCTGACCTACACGTGCCTCTTTGATTTAATTGTAAGCAAGATGACTGAATGATCAAAATCAATGTCAAACTGGCCAAAACACTCAATTTCAGTGGGGGTTGAATAATTTTGAACACAACTGTATGTGCATAAATATTCAGGGTTATCCAAAGAGATCCGAATTGCTTGAGAAAGGTAACCGAACGCTGAAAATCAGTGTTCGGTTACCTTTCCTGGCCATTCGGCTATCCAGAGAGCAGGCAATTCGCCAAATCCTGGCGAATTGCCTGCACATACGGTGCCTGTTCGGTGCCTGTTCGAGGGCAGTGAAATCCCCATGAAAATGCACTGCTTCGGCTATTCAGAGAACACAAACCAGCATTGAAAGGTTCCCGAAATGCCCTGCCATTTGGTGGTTTAATTTGGCAAGTTAATTCAGGAGAATCCCATAGGCTTCAATGTTAAAAATATTCCCGTTTTAATTCAATATCTAATAAACCGTTCATTATAAAATTCTGCAGCAAAGAGTCTCTTTATTTATAGATTTTTTAGGATACTTTAAGCATGTTTCTGATTTTTTTTTTTAAAAGTCCGATTTTTTTTAAGTTTACTTATTTTTTCTGTAACAGCCCTTTTTATTATCATTCCCTGGACCTCATATGCAAATTTCAGACATTTTCTCTCAGTAGTTTCTTTGCAAACAGCTTTTCACATTCATACAAACTGTTTTGCTAACTTATTCACCTCCCTCTGTCTGCGGTTTCGGCTTTCTCAGCTTTTTCCGGTGGCTTCGCTGCATGTGATCGGCTCCTGCTCGGGTTTTTCCGGCGTCTTCGACGGGTTAATCCAGATGTTTTTGCGGGTTTTTGGCGTGCATTCGTCAGGTTTTGCGGTTAGTTTTCGTCAGGTTTGCGGTAGCTTTTCCCTGCAATTCGGGGACCCTGTGGTGCTTGCTGAATACACCGCAGGGTCACCGAAATGGGATCGGCAAAAGGAACCGAATTGAGGAGAACGAAAAGTCACCGAACGTGCGGTGACTTTTCGAATCTCCTTGGATAACCCTGATAGTCTAATGCACTGTGTAAAGTAGCTGCATTTCATGTTGTGTTACCTGTTTAATGAGTGATAAATCCTGGAATTGGTCACTGTGAGGGTGTGCAAGGCACCAATCACTATTGCACCATTGACGATCTTCCATATCATGCCCTTGCTGTAAAACAGATAGTTCTTGCTAGGGATGTGCAATTAGTTTTGTACCGAATCAATTTTTGGACAAAATTTACCATTTTTGTGTTTCCGAGGGCATCCCGAATCCGAAATGTCGACCACACGAAATTTCAGATCGATTCGAAATTTTGAGTCATTTGTTTCGATAATTTGAATCGATTCGAAATTTCGGGTCGATTCGATAAATCGGGTCGATTCGGTGATTCGGGTCATTCGGTTCAGTTGGTTTTTCGTTTTATGCTGCATTATTATACTGTAGTGGTGCTGCCCGGCAGTGTGCGGAATCATATGCTGCATTATTATACTGTAGTGGCGCTGCCCGGCAGTGTGTGGATTCATATGCTGCATTAATTATACTGGTCATTTGGACCCCTGTATCTCCTGAACGTTGGCAGTTAGAGGGTTAGAGCATGGCCTGTCCAATGATACCAAACATGACCATGTTTGGTGTAAAAATTTATAATAAAGAAAAAATTTACAGAAATGTAAAAACAGCAGTGGGTACTTTCAGACAGACAATGGTAAAACAGACTGGTCACTATGGGGTTAATGTTAAATATTGAAGAAGAGGAGTTGTGTTGAAGGCTAAATAAGAATAACCCTAAAAAATTAAATTTCCACCATGAAAGTACTTGAGAATTAGCTGCTCATGTGAGATAAACTGATCATTAGGTCATTAGACAGAGATATTCCTGTATCTGTGACTCCCTCTGTTTTTGTGTCAGCTTTGCTATTAATAGGTTACATATGTAGAGGAAACATCCCCTGACAATTATGACTTTAATAACGCCAGTCTATGTAAAAGCATAGGAGTTCATTTCCATAACAGCACTAATCAAGCAGCTCCACGATTCAGTTATTAACTATGACTTTGTCAACTTGATTTACATGGTTTGCTTTAGCACGCTGACAGAAAAATTGAATCATTTGGTATTACGGCAACGGAAAGCCTCTACTGTGTGACATACCAAGGGTTCAGGTAAAGGTCAGGTAATTTCAACAACCTTGTTTCCATGCATTTGCTTCTTATGAAACTATATCATAAAATTTATTTCTAGTTGTTTTTGAAATTTCATGTGAACATTTCCTGTGCATTATCATGCTTCATTTATCTGATAATGTAACTGAGCAGTAGAGCAACGGATTATATTATCAGTGCTAGCGAAACAAAATGAAGTGAAGGAATCTCAATCTTGTAATCTCAAGTGGCAAAAATAGTTAATACAACGTTGACTGTTTGAACTATAGCTATGAGTAGTAATATGGATTTCCCCTCATGAATTTTATTTTACCTCATAACATTACCTGCTGTTTTCAGCCTTGGCTGGGATTGATATGGAACAAATGTTTAGATATTTTATACACCCTTTGGAGTGTTCCCTGAAAGTATTGCTGTAGCCAAAACCCTAGTTGCCTTCCTACCCACTGGACATCAGGAATGGGGCACCTATCTACTAGCACAAAACATAAGAAAATAGGTGGGAGAATAATCAAAAAGTAGGGATAGACCGATATCATTTTTCCAGAACCAATACCGATTATTGGCCACCTTTCCGGCAGATAGCCGATATCAATTGCTGATATTCTGTACATTGCAATTATTGAAAAAACACAATTTCTACACAAATCTGGCATCAAAATTGTAAACATTACAACAACTGAGAAAAATAAAGGGCTTGCAAAACAAATAGCTTTGCAGATTGCAGAAAAATGGCAAAAAAACCTATAAACATTTATTTATTTATTTATAAAGGATTTTACCAGGAAGGATACATTGAGATTTCTCTCGTTTTCAAGTATGTCCTGGGTACATCACACTAAATGTCACTATTAGAAGGCTAAATAATATTTTGTGTTAACGAATCTCAGGGCTCAGCGTGAATAGGACGAGTATGAGAACAGATAGAGCAATAAACGTTAGTGTAAGAATAGTGCATAGTTTTTTGTAGAGGAATCGAGAACAGTGACACGTAAAGGATTTCAGCATATTGGCAGATAGAGGAATAGGGACGGTCGGTGAGTAGAACCAGTGACATGAGAGAAAGAGGGACATGTCAGCTTCATATGATACAGTAGGAAAATTAGCCACATTCATTATCTCATGCAAAACATGAATTCAACATATTATAGTCAAGAAGGATTTTTCAAGAACAGGCCCTGTGATATAAAGGACACCGACACAAAACTTAGTGGGAAAATATAAGGGACAGCTGAATGATATCAGGTGAGATAACACAGGATGAAATAATGAGATGGAGGGGGGGCAAAAATACCAAGGTGATGTGGGCAGAGATCTACAGCTGTGTAAAGTGTTAAATCTTATGTCTTTTTAAGTTTGTCACAGTTTAAAATGCAAAAATGATTAATAATCTCATCATACAGTACTGTTTTTACAAAGTATAACCAGATGAGTCAAGAAAGTGAGATGTAGATATGAGCTGTGATCTGTGGGTTATGCAATGGTTGGGTGAAGAAAGGGATTAAGTCGGTCGTAGAGTTTAAAACTACGAAGCACCGCAGGTGTCATGCTGTGTTATTTTTTTACACATCTACCTGTGTTTTTTTTGTTTAACATCCCAAAACAAGAACAACAATAAGGATTATAATTGTATAATATTATTATTGTGCTTGTTTTGAAATAAACACCGGTAGATGTGTAAAAAACACCAGAAGGCCAGGCAGGGCTATTAAGAATTCAACTCAGGACTTCTAGTTTACCAAGCAGGTGCCCTAAGACACTGAGCCATGGCCCAACACTGTATTCCCTCTTGCTCTTTTGATTATTAAATGATGTGAAGGCAAAAAAACAATGTCATCTGCGCTTATCCCTATTCCCTATAACTCTATGTGAAACAAAACAAAGAGGTTTTGGTTTACTTGAATGGCCATTGAAGTTTAGACTCCCCTGCCACTTCACGGTACCTCTGGTAGGCGAATTCTACTTAATGAAACCAAAAGCTGCTTTCTAAGCAAGCCACATATGCTTATGCTGTGTCTCAGTCATGAGAGAGACTTGGGGGTTTTCATTTATACCCTCCCCAGAAACTAGTCCACTATGGGATTTAAAAAAAAACAACAACATGGAACGGAACAGCTGCAAGGATGACCTGGCTGGAGATACGACAAAATATGCATACATACAGAAAAAACGGTGTCGTGCCTGATCCCTACCAGGGCGGCTGAAACTACCAGAAGTATCCAGCCCAGTAACATGTATAAAGTTTATCCTTTTCACTTGGCAATTATATTAGAACTTTTATTCCTTCACTGTCATGCAGACAGGCGTATTTCCAACTGTATTAGTATTTAGAAAGTCTAAAAGACCAATATAGTCAAAACTTTACTTGCCTACATGATAGTGGAGAATAATCGTCTATTGTGGGATTCACCTTTTTGTGGCAGAATTATTTATAACAATGTTATTATTGCCTGGCTTAAGGTGGTGGCTGCAGACTCTGTGGCTATGTGCTTGTGATAGCCACAGGGTGCTTCAGTCCCTTATTGGTTTTTCGATTTCTTTAGCAAATGTATAAAAAAATGCTTTTCCGTAGGCTTCGTGTAATACGTGTCCACAAAACATTAACAAATTGTTCCAGTGTATTAACTTGCAGTTTCTTTCAGCATGGTCAGTGAAGCAATTGCTATTTTTTTCCGGTTTTGCTCAGAGATAAATGCTAAATTATAGTGCTTTTTTATATAAAAATTACTTTTTATATACAGTTGTGTTCAAAATTATTCAACCCCAATGCTGTAAAGGGTTTTAGGGAATTTAGTGTACATTTGTAATTGTATTCAGAATGCAATCCTACAAGGACCTTTTAAAGAACCATATGCAACTAAAATGACATCAATTGGTTTTGTAATACAGTAGTAAATGTTTCTTTTGTGAATTCTTCATTGACACAATTATTCAACCCCTTAAAGACCACCACTCTGAAGAACAGAGGTTCATTCAAGTTTTTTCAATCGGGTATTGAAAACACCTGTGGATGTCACGGAGCAGCAATAAAGTATAATAAGCACCAATTAGGCAGCTTTAAAATGACTGATACTCAGCTCCTTTTAGACATTTACTGGTGTGGTTACAAACATGGTGAAGTCAAGAGAATGGTCCAGGAAGACAAGAGAAGAGGTGATTACTCTTCACAGGAAGGGCAATGGCTATAAGAAGATTGCAAAGATGTTAAACATACCAAGAGAGACCATAGGAAGCAACATTCGCAAATTCAAGGCAAAGGGCACTGTTGAAACGCTACCTGGTCGTGGCAGAAAGAAGATGCTGACTTCGACTGCTGTGTGCTACCTGAAGCATAGAGTGGAGAAAAGTCCCCGTGTGACTGCTGAGGAACTGAGAAAAGATTTGTCAGATGTGGATACTGAAGTTTCAGCTCAGACAATACGGCGCACACTGCGTAATGAAGGCCTCCATGCCAGAACTCCCAGGCGCACCCCCTTGCTGTCTCCAAAGAATAAGAAGAGTCAACTGCATGAATTCTTTTCAATACCAGGAGATATTGGATGACAATGTGATGCAGTCCGTCACAAACCTGAGGCTTGGGAGGCATTGGACCTTTCAACAGGACAATGATCCCAAGCATACCTCCAAGTCCACTAGAGCATGGTTGCAGATTAAAGGCTGGAACATTTTGGAGTGGCCATCGCAGTCACCTGACTTAAATCCGATTGAGAACCTCTGGTGGGACTTAAAGAAAGCAGTTGCAGTGCGCAAGCCTAAGAATATGACTGAAATGGAGGCTTTTGCCCATGACGAATGGGCGAAGATACCCGTAGATCGCTGCAAGACACTTGTGTCAAGCTATGCTTCACGTTTAAAAGCTGTTATAACTGTAAAAGGATGTTGTACTAAGTACTAAGATTGAATGTCACTTGGGGGTTGAATAAAACTGATAATAATGTGAGCACAGAAAAGACATTTGTGGTTATTTCATTATAAATGTTATGTTATATTTGTCTGACCTACACGTGCCTCTTTGATTTAATTGTAAGCAAGATGACTGAATGATCAAAATCAATGTCAAACTGGCCAACACACTCAATTTCAGTGAGGGTTGAATAATTTTGAACACAACTGTATATATTGGGGTTTTCAGTGATTGCCATGGAAAATGTAGGATCAAAATAATTAACTAGTGTTCTACTTGGAGGAGAGTAAAGGTTCTGACCCTTTCCGATTTGATTTTAGCTTTCCATTTTCTAAAACCTCATGATATGTGTTTTACAAAAGCTATTCTGCTGTTTTTTTGCTAATTAAGTTTTCACGGCAAGCATTTAACCAGCACTGACATTTACTATTCTATAATATAGACATAAAATGCACAGCCAGTATCTCCTGCTGTTATACATTACACGAGAGAAAAAAATAAATCATGAAATAAAAATATTTTTAAACTAGAAAAAGTACTATCATAAAAGGAGAGCCATTAGGGGAGTTATATTTATAGGTAATGCTAATTTTTCCACTTATAATATGACCTGTGTTTGATTGACAAGAGGTACAGTCAAACGCTCCCTGAAAACATTGCTATTTAGGGAAGCCTACCACCCAACTCACTGACGCAACCATCAATCACTCTCACCTTACAGTCCTCTCCTCCTGTTTCCAACCCCAACCCTCCTAGATTGTGAGTTCCTACGGGAATAGGGCCCTCATCTCCTCCTGTACTGTTTGTCAAATGTTGTTCAATGTATTGTAACCCTGTCTGTACTGTGCTTATTGTACAGCGCTGCGGAATATGCTGGCGCTTTATAAATTAATAATAATAATAATAATACAGTCGATATAAATCGTATCCAGCTAATTATAGAAAATATGTTTTTTAATGCAAAATTATGGGCTCTATTACATTCTTCGTGCATACGTTTGCGCCCGCGCAAAAACGCATTAACGCGAGGGGCAAAACCCTTTGCGCAGAACGTCATATTACAATCTCAGCGCAACAAACGCGCATATACGTCTACCGCGGGTGAACCTGCGCGAACGCTGCTCGAGCTTACTGTACTTTGCACGTCCTATACTTAACATTGTGAGCGCAAATGCGTTTGTGCGCTGGTACGCGGATGGTATTACAATCTATGCGCAGTTTGTAACGCACAGCCTTTGCGCGCATAATTTTAGTAACTCCTAAAAGCTGGTGTTAATGGCAAATTCTATCAACCTGGCCGAAACCAAATACACCAGCCCAAAAAAAACACAGCAAAGTATAGTTACACATTCTACACATACCAAACCAATAAATTTGAGAAGTTGCGCGTGTTTTTTTTATTGATGCAGCATATATGCGCAGATTGACTTTGACAGGCGCAAAAACTTAACGTGAGACAATTTTCTCTGTGCCTTCTGTTGAGCCTTAAATCACTGCAAAACTGTGCTGCTTTTTTAACGTTTTGATTCTATGTGATTATGTATAACTTTGCATTTATTGGCCCTGCGTGGCCCCTTTTTGTGATTTTCTATTGTTGTGTTATATGCGGTACCTTAATAAAACTTTTACATGGAAAAAAATATATATATTGTTTGTCTAGTCAAATGTACCTAGCTGGATAGCTAATTTTATCTAAACCTTTCACAACCTGGAAATGGACCATAAGATAGCTGTGAAGGCTTATGTCGATACGTAAATCTGACACAGCTGCACATTTAACAATTAGCCCAGCCACCAGTGAACATCACAATTTCATGCTTGTGATATCATAGTGTCTTTCAAATCCATTAGGAAATCCCATAATGACAAACAATTTTAGACTTTGCGGTAAATTGAATGGTGTTTTAAAAGCAAATTCTAACATCCTAATATCAAAGTATCTTTCAACAGCATAAATATATTAATCTCTCAGAGAAGGAGTTCAGTTGATTAAAAAGAGTCATTAAGATTTGGCAGAAAGAGACAATGAACTCAGAATGTGTGAGCACTTAAGGGCTTCCTTGAAGACGCATTGATGATATTTTGCCAAAAACTGTTTAAGTGCTAGTAACAAATTTAGGAAGTATTTTCTTGGCTACATTTTGCACATTACTTGCTGTGGTAGGCAGCTTCACTCATCTAAATTTTAATCAATTTAGCAAAAAGATAAAAAGTAATCTTAAATAATACTGCATAATGAAAACATTTGCAAATTTCCTCATTATAAAATGCAATATTTGGCTGGAAAAATCTGAATTATCAATTGTCTGTTAACTGATCTGCCCTTTTCATCTTCTAGATGCCAGTATCAGTTACTAGGCTACCAGCTATTTCATTTTTAACTGCAAATGAAGGTCTGCACTAGCTATATTTGTGCATCTTTAACATTAGGTAAAAAACTTAGTTGAAACTTAGTTGAAAAAAATGCATTAGCCCTTCACTATTAAGCATATTTTCTTGAAAAAATATTAGACATGGTTTGACTTGACCTACATTGTTTCAATACTCCTGTTTTATTTTTCATTTTCCTCCGGTTACTGTTGCCCTCTGGCACAGTCTCTTACTACTTTTTTTATCCAATCCTGTGGTACCCTGGTCATCTTATAGGTGTTCTTGATCCATATACCTAGGCTTCTCAGTCCTGTCTCTATTTTGTCTAAGCCCAGCTATATATTCAAGAACGATGTTAGATCCTGCACTATAGATCTGAATTTCTAGTCCTCTCTCCACCTTGTTTAACCCTTTTATGTCATGTGGTATACTATGCTGTCCCCACGGTTGGTGGGACTCAACACTGCAGGACGACATAGTGCACCGCTCGCGTCTATGGGCTGCTTCCGGCTCACCCACCAGCTGGCTCATGGCGCTTGTAATTCGCTGCCGTGGGACAGCTTGAACTCAAGCTGCCCCCCTGCAGCCAATGACACGTGTGGTGGGTCAGCTGTGTAGGCGGGCTGGAAAAGAGGCCTGCCGCAGCAGCATTAGGACCATTCTGCCTTCCACAGTAAGGGGTTAAACTGGCCAAATACAAGCAGAGGCACAATAACATTATAAACTGAAGTTGTTATAGTGCCCAGAGTGTCCCTTTAAATGCAAGTGAGCAGGTTACAGGTACGTTAATTTTAAGTTCAGTCTATGCTCTACTCCCACTTTGTGTCTTTGAAGTACAGCTGAATACTAATGTCGTTTGCTAAAAAGTAGTGTGAGTAGAGAGCAAGATTCATTTCGCGTGTTTCTAACTACTATTTTGCGGCTAAGCATATTTGCTGTTGTACGTGCTGTCACGTAGCACCCTCACTCCAGACGGGCACGTGACTTGGCTAAATGAGTGAAGAATTAAAATTCACTATTTGTCTGCACTAGACCAAAATAATGACTAAATAACTCACTATCCCAATTCTCTTAATTAACTGCTGCCACCACAGGTCATTTGCCAAATACAAACCAGAGGAGACCAGAATCACCACGTTCACTTAAACACACAAGACACAGTTTAGTAGACTGACCCCACCACGTCCAATTTAGTAGCTCGTCCAGAAACTCTAGGACTCATGGCACAAGGACAAATGCATATATCAGACAAAGGCAGAGCTCACTAAATAAATATTTATTATGACAAGAAAATGGTCACAGTGCATATACAGAATAAAAAAATAGTGCAATTAATATTGTAATATGTCAGTATTGTGCACAACCCTTTAAGGATCTCCAGCACACAAAAAACTAAACAGAACAAAAATAAAAACAACCTATGTATATACAAAGCTAGAATCTCTGCCCGGACGGCTCTGGTGGAAAAACAGTAGTTACTTTCACTTGGATTGACCCCCAAAGTAAAGCACATGCCATCTTGTAGCTGAAATTTTTACAACTCTCCTGGTTCTCAGATTGCACGGTCACAGCAGTAGGTGGCAAGATTGGCCCCTTGCCAGCCCATTTCAACTTTTAAGCAGTCTCCGCACATGTTATCCCTTACATTTCTCATATCTCAAAACATATACAGTATATGCCCCTGGCATTATGTATATATTTTTGAAACAGTTATATGTTCCTCATTCCTTAGACATCTCACATGATAGGGCTACAAATTAAGAATGTAATTCCTCAAGAACGGTCCTCTCCAGAACAGTCTTGTTAGATATCATTCTGTAGGATAATTTCTTGGCTTTGCACAAGAATATATCATGAACCATCCATACGCACACAGCAAAAAAAGTGCTTCTATTAGGAGGGAGACAGCGGGGGAACAAGCAAGAAATTATACGTATCCTTAGACTTTGAAAAAAAAGCCTCCTTCCTAGGTGTGATAAGTCTTAGTGAAGTCTATAAAGGAAACAAATTGACTATAGCGTTACACTGTATATAAAAGTGTTGCATAGGCCCCTAATAGGACCACACTCACAGGATGCTGGATTTTTCAAGGCACATCAACAATGGAGATGTGTGAAACACTTATTATCGATCTATTTCTTCATATCAGCACCATGGATAACGGCAGGCTTGTTATGATCCGAAAGACCGAAATTCCCGGAAAGAAAATCGTTACAAAACACCGAGCCTAAACGAAACGAGCAGAAACGAAAATGGCCCGAAACGATCCGAAACAAAATTTTGGAAAAACCGAACGTGCCGAAAACTAAATGAAATGAAAACAAAACGCGTGCACATCCCTACTAAAAATAGAGCAGCTATTAAGCCATTTGCCAGTACAGTGTAGCTCATGTACTTAGTCATTGAGAAAACTAAAAACTGAAACAATTGTACTATAATTTTTAGGTCAAAGTAACCAAAACATAACCTTTGTCATCGATTCTTTCATATTCTCTACCTTAGAGAATGTCCTTGTCAATTAGCCCCTTTGATATTTACTTCTAATGAAAAATGCCAAGCAAGATTTCATAATTAGTCCTTCAAATTTATTTAAGATTTGAAAAAGGTTCTCCAACTCCATATATGGGTAAATCACAAAATAGCTTCAGTTATCCCAGAAATTGCTTGAAAAATGATTATTTTATGGTACTACTGGTTCCCCCGTTCTGTGGGCTATGTGATGGGATGGGTAGGAATATAAATGTGGTTACATGAACTTCATACAAATAAGGTTGAACCTGTTGACTTTCAGCACTATCTATAACTCATCAGTGACTTAGTTAGTTGGTACTGATTAAAATGGGTAGTCATGGCTAACCATCTACATCCTGCATTTTCAGTTGTAGGTTATCTTACAGTGTACATTAACAATGAAGGCTTAGAGGACACATTTTCCTTGTAGAAACCTGTTCAAACCACTTTCCACCATTTTCTCCAATTCCCAGTCTTAGTGACAGCTAGGTCACACAAGAATGCATGTCAATAAACACACTTATGAAAGCTGAATGAGAAGAATTCTAAAGGAAATAGCACATTCAGCAAAAATGTGAACTTCTATCTATCTCTAACTATCTCTTAGAATGTTTATTGGGGCTTCGGTAGATTCCATTTTCTCCTAGATTTCAATTTAATTTATGATTAATTATAATGTTTGTTCGGCACTGGCTATTTCTGATGATACATAAATATAAACTATATGAACCAGTGAATGGTACATACATGTGTTTTAAGCAATAACCCAGGTTTCTTACTGGGAAAACTTGTAAGCATGTTCATGAAAATGGTGGGTTATAAGAGTAAAGAGCCACGAGTGACCCAAACCTACTCCACAATTAATCCCTTCGCTACTACAATTTTCAATTGCCTAAACTGTAAAAATGTATGTAGCATCTACACATACATTTTTATAATACAATACAATTGACTCATTTGACAGGCAGAGGGCTCCCCCTACTGCAGCATGTATCCATGAGACACTTGTGGATAGAGCAGTTTTTTGAGCTGAAGCCCACTGGCTGCATTGTCTGGTATGATGCAAATTTGAGATATAAACAACTGTCACCTCGAAAGAAAAAGAAAAATGCCATTGCATTGCTCCAGAAAAACTCTACTTCATTTTGGGCAACTGCTAGAGCTTTTATTGATTGATTATGCTTGATCATAGGGTGGGATGTACTAAACTCCGAGGACAGACTGATGTGGAGAAACTCGCAGGGCTCGCACTTTGCGATTTTTTGAATATTCACTAAGGTTTAAGTCTGCCCCCTCACAATGCGAGAAATTCGCCATTACAAGAGCCTGAGAAACCATGCATTTCTATGGCTCGCAAACTTCCAAGATGGCTATATATATATATATATATATATATATATATATATATTAGATTAGAATGCAGTCCTCCCTGACTGTATTTTTGTTGACTGTGACCTGGCTGTTTGCACTCTGTTGTTAAAAATTGTGGTATATATACGATATGAATTTTGTTTTTGTGCATGCTGGTCAAGTGTTTTTTTTTTGTATATTGGTTCATTGTAGGGTTTCAGGGCAAGGTCCCTTTGGGTTGTGACTCTCTGTCACCCTATTTTTCTTGTTTCTGACCTTGCAGGTTGAACCTAGTTTGCCAGTAATCATTGTGATTTGCATTATGCAGTTTTGGGTATGCTAGTCTAGTGTTTTATTTTTGGTATATTGGTTGACCATGGAGTTTGGGGACAAGGTCTCTTTAGAATGTGTCTCTTTGTGAACCTATTTTTGTTTGCGGTGAGCTGGTAGCTTGCCTTTCACTCAATTTACCCGGTAATTTTTACGATTTGTGATATGCATTTTTGAGTTTGGGTGCAATAACAATTTTTTGAGGAGGTTACTTTTATTTTTGGTGGTGAAGGGGTTAGTGAGGGTTCTTTTACACTCTGAGGAGTTAATAATAATCCATAGGGGGCATCTGGGGTCCACCCTATGCTATTAACTCCATAAGGGCCATGGGGGTCTTAGATGGGCAGCAGCCTTCCCGCTCTTCATAATAATCTCAGAACTGCCAGCTACGGGTTGCCAGCCACCCAACAAGCTAACAGTTCAGGTAGGATCGCATAGTATCAAGGCGGATCCAATGGTAAGTGATCCCTGACTCGCAGGGGACGAACTACAACTT
Organism: Leptobrachium leishanense; assembly: GCA_009667805.1. Lineage (NCBI taxonomy): Eukaryota > Metazoa > Chordata > Amphibia > Anura > Megophryidae > Leptobrachium > Leptobrachium leishanense. The sequence goes on along the minus strand of CM019067.1, from coordinate 191,709,542 downwards.
AGGCAGCCAGAGCTCCCTGTTGCGAGTTTTAGGATCACAAGGCAAAATGAGGGCTTCACATTGCGATCCACCCTTTGGTAGCTACGGCAGGATGGCTTGCATCGATAGAGGTCGCCTCCAGTAAGGAGACCAGGGATATTTTACCAACTTCATTATAAAATGGTTTTATTTGTATTTTAAGGGCAAATTTGAGAAAGACATTCTGAATTAGATTTATTTTTTTGGGATACCACCAATTACAGGTACTCTAATGTAGAAGAAATAAGATAAAGCTATGAGATATTATATCAGATATCTATATACTGTAACATATTACTAGGGAAATTCACCTGATTTAACTCTGGCCCACCTACGCAGGCCTGAGCTCATGTCGACCCCCTACAGCCAATGATGCGGACTGCATCATTGGCTGCAAGGGGACAACCTGGGATCAGACCGTTTGGCGGCAGCAAATGACACATTACACGTGGCGTGCTATGCCGCCACGTGGCATTAAGTTCCACCTTCCGCAGTGACGACATATGTATGATTTAACAAAAAAAAGGAGACACATAAAACATATATGCTAAAAAATTTTATCTCATTTGTGTAAAAGTCAAGCAATTACAGTTTTGTGAAAGTTCCTTCTTTTCGGTGAACAGATAATTTGATTAGAAGCATCTCATCCCATTAGTTATTGCTGCAGAATGAGAATTGACAGCTGAGACGCTCAGCATTAATTCGTTTTAGTAATGCAAATACATGCAGCAGAATTTGAAACAAAGCATTCTACTTGATATGAGGAGAAGTTAAAAGTTTGTGAAAAGTAATTTATTAGCTTAAGACATGAAGGGGTCTTTTCCACCCTGTAGTAAACTTAACCAGAGCTGTTGTTAACTTCCTAGAACCATTAAAGTCTATGGACTGGCTAGGTTTACAAGCTCTGGTTACATTAACACCAGGATGGAATAGACCTCAAGGTTCCTTCCTATTCTATTGTTGATGATAAAATGGAGATGGCATGCAAGAACATCTGCACCTGCAGTTTTTCATTATCTCCATTTTACAGCCCATATTCCAGGGTAGGTGCTTTGTTAGCACCTGGCTCTGGAACAAAGCACAAGGCTGCCGGATAGAGGCCAATAAAATAGTCTTATTTCTTTGCACCAGCTGTACTCTATCCCCACCACCTGATCGTGAGTGCGCTGCCTTTCCACCCATTGCTGTTACTCCGATCAGCTTCAGCCACTTGTGTCATCTGTGTGCCCAGAGTACCCAGTCTGAAACTGTCTTGCCTGTCACTTCTTACTCTCTCCTAGCAAGAACCTGGCTATTGACCCTTTGCCCACCAGCAGATTTTGTGAACCTCTATAACCTACGGAAAAAGAAAGGCATAAAAATAATAAACTTTTTTTCTATTGTGGGGTTCTAGTCATATGATCTCTTGTCCTGTGAGACACCCCAAACCAACCGCCTCTCCAGCAACTAAGCCAGGCACAAACATACCCACTCAAAGGTCCATTACTCAGTACAGCAAGCCTGCCAAGTCCAGGGAAGCTTTGCACACTCCTGCCAAGCTCCGAGAGGTCGCTCGCTCTGAGACGCCGCTCCTTCCAAGCTCCCATAGGCTGCTCCTGACAAGTTCCGAGAGGCTGCACCTACCAAGTCCAGAAGATCTGTGCCCATAGAGACCGGATCTGAGGAGGATTGATCTGATGTAGACTCTCTTGTATAGCCCCTGGAGTCAGAGCACATCATATTAGATGGAGCCCGTGATACCTATCAGCTGAGTGCTGGTGGAGAGTGTTAAAATCCAGCCCTCCTACCCCCACACAGAGATTTAAAACTCTGCAATCACATTATTACCAAAAGAAAACACTCTCCAAATTCCTATTTATCCTGCTACTTTCCCTGGCAAACGATGTGGAAAGTAACCCTGGTCCTATAGCTGACACAACCTTTAGTCTCCCCACTAAAAAAGGCCTCTCAATTGTGCATTGTAACATCCGCAGCTTACTCCCTAAACTGGATGAGATTCAAGCTTGGTGTTGCTATTACAAACCCAAAATCATTGTGCTCACAGAATCATGGTTAACCCCAAGAGTACCAGACTCTGCCATATCAATACAGGGGTATTCATGTTATAGAAAGGACAGAGCAAAGAAAGGAGGGGAAATTGTTATTTATGTTGAGGAGTCCATAAAGTTCACCCCTTTACAGAATTCTAGCTCCCCTGCCACCTTTGATTTCCTCTCTGGTATAATTGAGATCCCATTCAGTAAATCAATCATTGTTGCTGGATTCTATTGCCCACCAAGCTCTCCAGTGCACTCCCTCTCTGACATAACTCAAATCCTTAATAACCTACTTGCACAAAACCAAAAAAGTGAACTGCTGGTCCTCGGCGATTTTAATACAGATTGGCTAAATCCTAAAAACAATAAATACTGCTCACTGTTTAAGACTTTACAGCTAACTCAATTAATCTCCTCCCCCACTCGCATTAATATGAAAAGCCCTAACCATACCTTGCTGGACTGGATTCTCTCCTCATGTCCTGATAGAATACAGGAGGCAGGCGTTCTCGCTAATAGCTTTAGTGACCACTGTCTAGTGTACTGCGTGCACAAAATAAAGGCCACAAAATCTCCCCCAAAGGTAATAATCACCAGGTATTTCAAGAAATGTATTCTTGAATCCTTCCTAAGTGATCTCAAACAGCTCCCATGGTACAGACTAAAGTTAATCCCAGACCTGGACTGTGCAATGGAATACTTTCAGTCTGAGTTCCTGCAAGTCTGGAATGCCCATGCCCCGCTGCGTAAAATGAGAGTAAAAGGGACCCATCTCCCTTGGGTTACAGCTGATCTTACACAAATGTACCAGCTTAGAGATTCACTGTGGTCAAATTTCAAGAATACTGGTTCTATGAACGATCACTATGAATACCAAAAATGACGGAATGCATGCACAAAACAAACAAAAATGGCTAAAGCCCAATACTTCAATGAAAATCTAAACAATAACCCTAGAAAATCTAAACAATAACCCTAGAAACATTTGGAAAACCATAAGTAACATACAAGCACCCCCGTCCACTCCCAGCCAGCTGCTGTCAAAGAAAACAACCAAACTAAACCCTGCAACACCCCCTAAATGTAGCAAATGCCTTTAATGATTATTTTGTTGGATGTGCCACCACCCTGATTGCTAAGCTAGAAAATGACATGCAATAAGAAAGGCCGCACACAGGTCAGGCCCCTCCAACTGTGCAAAGACCCTGTATCAGAGAGGAATTCAGTTTTAGACCAGTGTCTGTCAGTGTCATTACTAAACATCTCCGTAACCAAAAAATGAAATACCAGTCTGGACCTGATCAAATACCAGCAATGCTGCTGAAAATCAGTGTGCCGGCAATTGCAAATCCTGTGGCAACCCTAATCAATGAATCACTGGGGACTGGATACATACCCAAACTCTGGAAGACTGCAAGAGTGGTACCTATCCATAAAAGTGGTGACAGTACTTTGGTATCCAAGTATTGTCCGATATCATTGCTCCCTGTAATGTCAAAAATTTTGGAAAAATGCATCTACACACAATTACGTGATTATTATCAATATTGGAACTTCTTAACCCCAGATCAAACCGGCTTTCATCCAAATCACTCCACTACAACCGCCCTTTTAAAAGTCTGCAACGATATCCAAGCTGGCATGGAACAAGGAAAGCTAACTGGAGCCATCTTCCTTGATTTTGCCAAGGCCTTTGACACAGTAGACCATGACATCTTGTTAAAATACTTAAAAACTCTGGTATTGGTGATCGTACGCTAACCTGGTTTCAATCATATGTAGTCGACAGATTGCAACAATATGTGTCCATTTCTGGCAGCTCCTCCCTCCCCCTCCCAGTCACTTGCGGTGTACCCCAAGGCTCAATACTCAGCCCCCTGCTATTCACGATATTCATAAATGATCTGCCTAACATCTGCAAAGCCTCAACTGTACACATGTACGCAGACGACACCGTAATCTATACCAGCAAACCAAATCTCCCGCAGCTGGAGGCCGTGCTGCAAGAACAATTCACAGAGGTAGAAAAGTGGATGAAACACAACAAACTTTTTTTAAATACTGACAAAATTGTAACGATGCTCTTTGGAACAGCACCTAAACTACATAAATTGCAAAATCCCCATCTATGTGTTGGGGACAAAATCAAATGGCGCGCTAACCACAGTCACTTCCCTCAAATATCTAGGTATGTGGATAGACCCAAATCTATCCTTTGGCCCCCACATCGAAAAACTCTCATCTAAATTACTTAATTACCCCAAACTAGGTGCCCTGTACAGAAACAAATCCTGCCTGAGTCCCACGGTAAGAAAGCAGATTGTACTACAAATGCTTATTTATTTATTTATAAAGGATTCTACCAGGAAGGATACATTGAGACTTCTCTCGTTTTCAAGTACGTCCTGGGTTCAAGAACATTAAAATGTTACAGTTGTTACAGAAATACAAAGTAATACAATGCAAGATATTAAAAAAAACCCCACAAATATACAGATTAACATAAAATAAATATGTAGAAAATAGTCATTATGTTACATGTTTACAGGTGCATTCCGTATTGAGGCATGTTAATAGGGAGCTCTTGAGTGACTTTAGACTGGGGGAAGATTTGATGGCGTCTGGTGCTCTGTAGGAAAATGAGGATCGAGCCACTTTCTTTTTGTACTGTGGTATTGCAAGTAAGGTGTTGGTCTTCCTGGATCGGAGGTTATAGGATGAGGGAACTGCTAGAGGAAGCAGTCTATTCAGGTAGGGTGGCAGCTTCCCAGAAAAGCTCTTAAACACCAGGTTGGAAAGGTGAAGGGTACGTTTAGACTCCAGCGACGGCCAGTTTAGCTCTTTTAACATGTCACATGTAACATGTCACATGCCGGCTATTGATTACGGAGATGTAGTGTATGCAGTAGCCCCGCAAACGCACCTTCAGAAACTTACTACATTGTATAACTCATTCTGCCGCTTTGCGCTACAATGTAACTACATGACCCACTATTGTGACATGTTAAAAGAGCTAAACTGGCCATCGGCCTGTAAACATGTAACATAATGACTATTTCCTACATATTTATTTTCTGTTAATCTGTATATTTGTGTTTTTAATATCTTTCATTTTATTACTTTGTATTTCTGTAACATTTCAATGTTCTTGAACCCAGGACATACTTGAAAACAAGAGAAATCTCAATATATCCTTCCTGGTAAAATACTTTATAAATAAGTAAATAAATAAATATTTCATCTGCCAAGTCCAGGAAGAAATCCTCTTTATGCCTAGTAATGGCTCAGTGGAGTAGAGGTAATATCACTGCTCTATTACCGTGGAGACACAGGTTTGAAATCCAGCAAGAACACCTCTCCAGTAAGTGTCCTTGGAAAAGACACCTAACATACTCGCCTCCCAGGACATACTTGAAAACTAATGAAATCTCAATGTATCCTTCCTGGTAAAATACTTTCTCAAAAATAAAACTCTCACCCAGTGACTACTACTTCTATGGCAGCCAGTCAGCAACAACATCCAGTAGAACCTGAACAGATTATCTCTGACATGGACTGTGGTTCACTTGACTCAGAGTATGAGACCCTCGATGATCCTTTAGCAGAGTAGCCATCATCCACTGATGACGCCCCCCATGAAGTCTTTGCAGATGGCCAAACACCACCTTGGACCTTAGAACTCTCTGCCTTTCTTTGCTTGTTATTCCAATAAACCCGCAGTTTACTTTTTCTGGCTGTTTCCCTTGCTTATTGGTCTTGTCATCAGATTATGGGTCCCACCACGGCTCATGCAGTCTGCCACCCTGACCAATATTCATTATTTATGGTTTGTTTTGGTAATGTAACTTCTATTCGTTGTACTATAATTTCACTCAATTCCTTTAGCACTGTGTTATTTGCCAGGACTATACTTGTTATTTATGTTACACTGATTTAAAATTTGATCAAATAGATAAATAGAAACCGTGTGATATTTAATAGACATTTATCAGATTATTATTATTGTTAGGGAAATCTGACTAAAACATATGATTCTGGAAAATGTCCAAGTGTATAGCTGGCATTCAAGCTGTCACGAACCTACCACACTGCCTCCATTATCAACACTATTCAGAAATATCTCCTTACCTTAAACTGGCCACCTGAGTGTCTCGTTTGTGTGTAAAGATCAGCATCTCGATGATGTCATCAGAGGAGTGCCGGGGTTACAGAGATATACTCAGAGAGCACCTGAGATCAATCCCAGACCAATCAGAGGCCCATAAAAGAGAGGCTTGCTGGGTAAGTCATTGCTCAATTATTGTCCTCCCTACCTTGAGCTAAGCATTCTATCCTAGCCTCTTGATCCTGATGCCCAAGTTGCTGAACTTTTGCCTGTGACCACAACAACGCTATCTTCTGCTGCCCAAGTTGCTGAACCTTTGCCTGTGACCTCAACAACGCTATCTTCTGCTGCCCAAGTTGCTGAACTTTTGCCTGTGACCTCAACAACGCTATCTTCTGCTGCCCAAGTTGCTGAACCTTTGCCTGTGACCTCAACAACGCTATCTTCTGCTGCCCAAGTTGCTGAACTTTTGCCTGTGACCTCGACCACGTTATCTATCACCCAAGTTGCTGAAACTCTGCCTGTGACCTCGACCATGGTAAACTTCTATTGCCCAAATTGCTGAACTCTGCTTGTGACCTCGACCACGCTAATATTCCTAAATAAAAATTTCCAAGACCAGTTTGGCAACGTCTAACCTTATCTTCTACAGTCATATTGTACAGACCAAGTCTCCATTACACCTGGTTCCTTATCAGTATATATATATAACACCGTGACACAAGCGAAGATTATAAATAATATAAGGGTATGTTTTATCTACAGAAAAATAATTGTATGTGTTAAATCCAGCAATTAAGTATGATACCTATAGTTTATTATCTAACAATGTTTTCTCGACTGTATACATAGTTATTATTGTTATTATTATTATCAACACTAAAATTCAAATGGAAGTGAGCATGAAAAACAAATAAGCTGTCGAATATGTATCTATTGTGATTAGGGATGGGCCGAACACACTCGAGTTCGGTTCGCCGTCGAACCCGAACAATACTCAAAGTTCGCGTTCACGTGCGAACATAGTTTGAATAAAATGCAAGTCAATGGGACTCGAACGTTCGTTTTTTAGAGTGCCCTCCAAGAGGGCATATATGCAAGATATTTTCCATAAATGGTGTATGGGGGTCCGGGTAGTGCCCTGGGGGACAGGAAACAAGGACAAAAAGTTAAAAAAAGTTTTTAAAGGAACAGTGAGTTTTCCATGAAATAAAGGTTAAGAATAAAAACGAAAAATTCCTTCAAATATCGTGCCTAGGAGGTCCCCATAACCTACCCGTGAAGTGGCGGATTTGTAGGATGTATAGAAACATTTAAAAACCAAATAATTACAATTCAAATGACAGTAAATGGTTTTCCTTTAATCTATTCATAAACAACTTCTTGGGGCGGCAGCCTGTATGAAAAGACATTTTAGGACACGCAGAACAAGTTTAGTGATTTTTGGGCTAAATTATGGTGAAACTTATGCAGGCTTTGGATGAAAGTAACAATAGGTGCTTTAAAATTGGGCATTTAGTGTCGGCAACAGTGCCGTCACACCGTAACCCCTCTGTGGTATTGTGGAAGAGTGCAGTGGTGGACCCTGTGGTCCAATATTAAAATGATATGAATCTGGTATAGGCATCAGTGGCAGTGCACCCAAATATTTTGCCTTTGGTGGCAGCAAGTGCCTTCACACCGTAACCCCTTTTGGTAATACAGAAGAGATCCCCAATCTATTCAGTTACATCAGCAACTATAACAAAACCGGGTCAGCAATGTTTAGGCACTTGTACTGCGCTACTGTATATGGTGAGAATCGGCGCACACCAGTAGCAACAGGAAGCAAACAAAACAGGCAGGGAATACACAGAGAGAATAGTCAAATGGCAGGCAAAGTCGGCAACAGATCAGGTCCTCAGAACAAACAGGGTCAGTAACAAGTATACAAAGAGCCTTTAGAGTCGGCAACAGTGCCGTCACACAGTAACCCCTCTGAGGATATGAATCTGGTACAGGCGTCAGTGGCAGTGCACCCAAATATTGTGCCTTTGGTGCCATCATACAGTAACCCCTCTGTGGTATTGTGGAAGAGTGCAGGGGTGGACCATGCGGTCCTATATTAAAAAGATGTGAATCTGGTATGGGCGTCATTGGCAGTGCACCCAAATATTGTGCCTTTGGTGGCAGGTCAGCAAGTGCCATCATACAGTAACCCCTCTGTGGTATTGTGGAAGAGTGCAGGGGTGGACCATGCAGTCCTATATTAAAAAGATATGAATCTGGTAAAGGCGTCAGTGCACCCAAATATTGTGCATGGGGATGGTTGGGACTATATTTTTTCTTACGCTGCAGCAGCTGGGGCAACGAAATCTGAGTGCGTAAATCTGCAGCTGGTGATGGGATGCTGTCACATTCTGAGGGAGGACCTGGTACATCCATTACTGTAGCATCATCCCTGTCAGTGGAGGTTGGAGTCAATGACATGGCAGGACATATAGTGGGGGTAGAGACAGGTGAGGAGGACCTACGCAAAGTGTTGCGCCAACGGGATGCGTGCCAGGTGGTCATATGTCGCCTCAAGCACGTGGTACCCAAGCGTCCGGTGTCTTTCCCACGCTTGATCCTGTTCTCACATAGCTTACAAATAGCAACGCTGTGGTTTGCTGCACATTTTGTGAAGAACTCCCAGACAGGAGAGTACCCGGACGTGTGATGCAAGACAACAGCACTCTGCACCTGAGCAGCTCTGACATCTGATGCCTTGGACTGGCTACAGTTGGTCATAGAGGTCGTTGTGCCTCGTTTTTGATGTGCTTCCCCCTCCCTCTAGGCTAATTTTACTCCCTTCCTCAACCTCAGAGTTTGAATCAGAGCACTGGAGTTGCTGCGCATCCTTATGCAGCATGTCACTGTCATTGTAGTCAAACAATTCAGCTGACTCCTCCGTGTATGGTGGTGAGGCTACGGCAGGAGTAGCTGTGGACATGGAGACTGCATTAGATACTTTGGCAGCTGAGGTGGACTGTGAACCACTACAAGCCTACCTGGCAGAGGACTCGGAGGATGAGGATGGCCTGGTTAGCCAATCCACCAAATCCTCTGTATGTTGCTGCTGCATAATACGGCCAGCACCAGTTAGAAAGGACAAGCGTGCCCCTGCAGAGGATGCACCACGTCCACGACGACCAGAGGCACTGCCTTCCGACACAGAGGCTGCTTGCCCTCTTATCTGTGTCTGGGAGTGTCTGCCTGTCCTTTTTGGTCTTTTTGACATGGTGAGTGATATATAGATTAAAGATTTACAGAACTCTGATTCAACTCGGGTATAAAGATTGGAGATATGCAGGACTCTGATTCAACTCTGGTATAAAGATTGGAGATATGCAGAACTCTGCTATAACTCAGCGAGACAACCTGATAGCTGGCAGCAGTGACAAGGCACAGATTACAACAATTCCCTAGAATACTGCTAGAAGTGAGACCCCAATAGCTGGCACTGAGAAGACACAGATTACAATTCCCAGAAATTTTATGGAAGTATGTGACACCCTCTGATATCTGACTGTCAGCGACTGAGAAGACACAGATTACAATTCCCAGAAATTTTATGGAAGTATGTGACACCCTCTGATATCTGACTGTCAGTGACTGAGAAGACACAGATTACAATTCCCAGAAATTTTATGGAAGTATGTGACACCCCCTGATTGCCGACTGTCAGTGACTGAGAAGACACACTTTCCACTACCAACTCCCAGATAGCTGCAACAAGGGAGCCCCTCAAATTGCTGCTGTCACTGACTGAGAAGACACACTTTCCACCACCAATTCACAGATATCTGCAACAAGTGAGCCCCCCAAATTACTGCTGTCACTGAATGAGAAGACACACTTTCCACCACCAATTCACAGATATCTGCAACAAGTGAGCCCCCCAAATTGCTGCTGTCACTGACTGAGAAGACACACTTCCCACCACCAATTCCCAGATATCTGCAACAAGTGAGCCCCCCAAATTGCTGCTGTCACTGACTGAGAAGACACACTTTCCACCAATTCCCAGATATTTGCAACAAGTGAGCCCCCCAAATTGCTGCTGTCACTGACTGAGAAGACACACTTTCCACCAATTCCCAGAAATCTGCAACAAGTGAGACCCCCCCCCCAATAGCTGTCACTGGCAGTGAGTAGACACACTGACAGAACAATCCCCTCTCACTCCTGCAGAAAAACACATGCTGGCTGGGCTGGGTTGAAAGCCTTATATAGTGTGCTGCGGGACTTAGCTCTGTGAGACCGTGATTGGGCACAATTTGCCCAATCAGGACTCTGAGCCATGATTGGCATAGTCTTGCACCTGTCTTGTGGTCAGGTCCGAGGCTCTAGCCAAATACAAGCTTCAGGGAAGTGGAAAACTGCATTGTGGTCCATAGTGGTGCATTGTGGGCGAACTCGAGACGAACACGCGGAAATGTTTGCAGTTTGCGAACTATCGAACATGCAATGCTTGATGTGAATTCGCGAACGCATTGAACCGAACGCCCATCCCTAATTGTGATCATCTATAGAAAAAAGAATGAAGTTATAGAAATGTATCTTAGGTTCATAGACTGATATAGCTGGCTATGCTTTATAGTTAATTTATGCTTGACTTGGGAATTTTTTGATCAATATGATAGTCAACTATAGTCAATAATTTTCTGTATCATCTGAGATTTTGGCCCAAAGACAGTTCGAATACACTGGAGATTCAATTTAGAATGTGCTGATGATTAATAGCATAATGAGGAACACAAAAGATAATAAAAATATGTGGCAAGAGAACAATAAGATGGGTTGCAGTACTGAAATTTGCCTTTTTTTCTTCTTCACCTTTAGGAGGATCATTAGACGTAACATATACAGGAAAGTTTGTAGCTGGCGATCAAGCATACGTGTTTTAACGTATGTTATTACTTAATAAAGCTACAAATCTCACAACCTTCTTGTCTGATCATACATGACAGCATAACTCATGACTTCGTCATGATAGTTTCTTCCATTAAAGCATGACAGGAAACCAGAACTCTGAAATTACAGTATGTATGAACACCAATTCCTACCAGGTTGTCTTGATTTATGTTTTCAAAAGTAGTGAGGGATGAGGATTTGCTTTTACTGCCTTATATTTGTTTCTATACTCACCTGTAAAATAGATTTTTGCAAGTAATGTGCAGTTACGCCTATTCCTTAAAACAGGATAATGTCACCATGAAAACACCTTAAGTGATTAGGACTAGGACCCAGTCTTACCTGTAAAAATCTGAAAATGGTCCAAGTGTTGGTTATCCAGCCACTCAATGAGTCCGACAATAACCCTGAACAACAGGATGATAAGTATGAGCCACGTTAAAAGAGGTGATAACAGTCCGCACAGATCACCTCTGATTCGCTAACGGGTTAAAAAAACCATCTTCGATGTCAGCCCGGCCTCCGGGACCCAGGCGGGCACGAAAGACATCATTGCGCCGGCGCGATGACGTCTATTACAGGCACCCCCCTTGTCATTGTGAGGAAGGTGCCTGTAGGGGAGGGAGGGCAGCCTGCCCTTCCAAGCGGCTGTCTTTAACCCCCAGAGGGCTGATCACGATTCAGTGCCAAAAGGCGCTGTATCGTGATCCCCTCCCGGAGCTGGCTGACATCTTCGATGTCGGCCAAGCTTCCAAGATATCCCCCTGATGGCTGGCGTCATCGTGCATAGTGCGATGACGCCAGTTCCGGAATTAACCCTTAGGGGGTTCCAATGAACCCCCTATCTCCCGATCCGTGGCAGCTAGGGGGTTAATGTTTGATATTCTTGGAACGGCCAGAGCATGGCCTTTGCAATGATACCAAACATGACCATGTAAAATGTAAAAAAGAAAATTTAAAAATAAAATTAAAAAAATTAAAATAATTTTTGTTTTTTTTAATGCAGCAATATTGTTCTCATTCCATTTATAATGTGAACAATGATGCTGCACTAACGATTTTTCTATGGGGGCGTTTGCTAAAAAACACATAATTTCCCCCCAAAAAAAATTAACGACTCCCCATTTCTTTTTTTTAACAAGCGCACCCCATAGAAAATAAAACCGCATGATAAATGTGAAAAAAAACCACTTTACACAATGTAGATAATTGAAAATTCAATTTTTTTTTCACATAATAATGATATATTATGAATTTGCCGAGTCTGCCGGAAAGAACTATATATAATATGTCTGGGTTGTATAATAAAACGTGGCTTCAAATCGCGTTTAAACATGATGAGCGAAACTGGTAAAAATTAGCTCAGCACAGAGGTGGGAAATGGCTCAGCAGCGAAAGGGTTAAGGTTGTAAGCAATGAATGAATATATGTATTTAACATATGTATTTGTGTACAGGGTATATTTCACAATAACAAATAGATAATTATTTCTATTCCTGGAATTTGTTTAGACTCAAGTGGCTGAAGAAATGAACAATGGAATGTGGAATGCTGATAAATCTAGCCATTGAGATTACTTGTAAGTGGAGGATAATGTGTAATTGGTTTTTATTTAGAACATTACTCAAGTTCTCATTTTCTGTTTCTATTTCTTCACTATCTGCTGATTATTCTTATCTTTCTTTCCTACCTTCTTACCCCTGCTGTTTTGTTGTGCTTATGCCACTTTCTATAGAAAATAAATGATAAAACTGTGTCTCCAATAACAAAGCACAAAATTAAAAATTGTGTATATTTTAACAGTAAAATGTTTCTCCTGAGACATTTTATATATAACTAAGTGTAGATTTGCATGTCTTGTAAACAGTGCACTGAAAATACTAGCTGATGAATAAAGTATCTTAGCTATTTTGACATACTTCCCAAAAGCTGAAATTGCATCCGAACCAATACCACTTCAATTTCTCCACTTGGTTTACTGGCTTCTTTTCTCTCATTAAAACTTCTATTTAGGGAAGAAATTGCTTTCTGCTTCATCTGAAATGTGTTGTGTGTCTTATTAAGTATTGCTAAAAGCAGAGAAGGGCTTTCTAAGGGGAAAGGTGAGATAGAAGTGTGGAACTGCTTAATGTATATGACTTTAGTCAGGACTTAAAATATGATTAAAGCTTTCAATGCAATAAAAGCCAATGATAGTTTATTGACTTTGGTGACCTGTATTGGCTTTACAGTGCATCTGAAAAAATTAAACATACTGAGAGTTTACACACGTTCAATACCTTTTTTCATGGTTTAGCTCCTTATAGAACCATTGGAATTGTGTCTCATCATATGCCATCCACAAACACACCTGTTAGCTTGGAATTTACTTTTCTATTAATCACTGACAGCCAACTGTTACACGGAATTTTATAGACTATAGAGCAGGGGTCAACAATCTTAGACCTCCAGATGTTTTGGAACTACATTTCCTATAAGGCTCTGCCAAATTAATGAGTGCCTGAGCACCAAAGGAGATGTACTATCATAACATCTGGAGGGCCAATGTTTCTGACCGCTGCTTGAGTGGGTCATTTACTAAATGCAGTTGTTTAGTGTTGTCGCAAACAACAGTTAAAATTTCCGTTGTTGCAGCCACCATAAATTTTGCAAATTAAACTTCATCTGCCATTCTTCGATTTTCCCTATCAGCTTATAGATCCTGTGAACACTTTTATTTTTAAATTTGGCAAGTGTATTTTCAAACCCATTCAGATAACTTTTTAATATATTGTTTTCAAACATTTATATTTGGAAGACCAACATTATTATACATTACAATCTAATAAGGGCTGTACTTTCTACCAACCGACACAGCTTAATACACTAATCAGAAAGTTTTCTAAAATATGCCATCGGTAATATATAGGAATATTCACCAGGTTTTAAGGCTGACCAGTGGAGCTGAGAAATAATGCCTATTATAAGTAGAGGCGGACTACGCAAGCAGGCCTACATGATACCCAAAATGTTGCTGTAGGAACCCCCCTGCCGAAAACATCTTTGTTTGTCTTTTAATTAAGATTAAAAAGTCACGATAAACAAAACCACTGTCTTAAGCACCTCTGCCGAGAAATGCAATATTGTGAAACAGCTGAAACATATACAGTTCAGAATATACAGTTGTGTTCAAAATTATTCAACCCCCAATGCTGTAAAGGGTTTTAGGGAATTTAGTGTACATTTGTAATTGTATTCAGAATGAAATCCTACAAGGACTTTTTAAAGAACCATATGCAACTAAAATGACATCAATTGGTTTTGTAATACAGTAGTAAATGTTTCTTTTGTCATTTCTTCATTGACACAATTATTCAACCCCTTAAAGACTACCACTCTGAAGAACAGAGGTTCATTCAAGTGTTTTCAATCAGGTATTGAAAACACCTGTGGATGTCACGGAGCAGCAATAAAGCATAATAAGCACCAATTAGGCAGCATTAAAATGACTGTGATACTCTGCTCCTTCTAGACATTTACTGGTGTGGTTACAAACATGGTGAAGTCAAGAGAATGGTCCAGGAAGACAAGAGAAGAGGTGATTACTCTTCACAGGAAGGGCAATGGCTATAAGAAGATTGCAAAGATGTTAAACATACCAAGAGAGACCATAGGAAGCATCATTTGCAAATTCAAGGCAAAGGGCACTGTTGAAACGCTACCTGGTCGTGGCAGAAAGAAGATGCCGACTTCAACTGCTGTGCGCTACCTGAAGCGTAGAGTGGAGAAAAGTCCCCGTGTGACTGCTGAGGAACTGAGAAAAGATTTGTCAGATGTGGGTACTGAAGTTTCAGCTCAGACAATACGGCGCACACTGCGTAATGAAGGCCTCCATGCCAGAACTCCCAGGCGCACCCCCTTGCTGTCTCCAAAGAATAAGAAGAGTCGACTGCAGTATGCCAAAAGTCATGTGGACAAACCACAGACGTTTTGGGATAGTGTTCTGTGGACTGATGAAACAAAATTAGAACTGTTTGGGCCCATGGATCAACGCTATGTTTGGAGGAGGAAGAACAAGGCCTATGAAGAAAAGAACACCTTGCCTACTGTGAAGCATGGCGGGGGGTCAATCATGCTTTGGGGCTGTTTTGCTTCTGCAGGTACAGGGAAGCTTCAGTGTGTGCAAGGTACCATGAATTCTCTTCAGTACCAGGAGATATTGGATGACAATGTGATGCAGTCCGTCACAAACCTGAGGCTTGGGAGACGTTGGACCTTTCAACAGGACAATGATCCCAAGCATACCTCCAAGTCCACTAGAGCATGGTTGCAGATTAAAGGCTGGAACATTTTGGAGTGGCCATCGCAGTCACCTGACTTAAATCCGATTGAGAACCTCTGGTGGGATTTAGGCTAGGGTCAGACGAGCGTGATTTCTACGGACTGTACGTCCTTGCACACGGACGTACATCAGTACGGAAGACACAGTAGTGGTCACACAGTCTGTTTTTTTCACTGACGTTTATTTTTTGACGGATGTAGTAGGGAAAATAAATTAAAAAGCAAAACCATTTTGTCCGTGAAAAATGCTGGACGTATAAATGCAGTCCGTCTGACCACATTCCATCACTCACACACAAAGCTATGCGGACGTTGCGGACGCAGCGCACTTTGTGCGGCCGTTCTAGGGGTTGTACGTTCTTGCCTACCTTGCGTCCGTGGGCCGCGGCCGTTGTGCATCCGCAGTTCAGTGCGGTCGTACTTCGTGTGTCGGGCTCCGATGGGCTTTCTGTCATGCTATCACGGACGTACTTTTAGGCGCAATCACGGACGTGAACACTACGCTCGTCTGACCCCAGCCTTAAAGAAAGCAGTTGCAGTGCGCAAGCCTAAGAATGTGACTGAACTGGAGGCTTTTGCCCATGACGAATGGGCGAAGATACCCGTAGATCGCTGCAAGACACTTGTGTCAAGCTATGCTTCACGTTTAAAAGCTGTTATAACTGTAAAAGGATGTTGTACTAAGTACTAAGATTGAATGTCACTTGGGGGTTGAATAAAACTGATAATGATGTGAGCACAGAAAAGACATTTGTGGTTATTTCATTATAAATGTTATGTTATATTTGTCTGACCTACACGTGCCTCTTTGATTTAATTGTAAGCAAGATGACTGATTGATCAAAATCAATGTCAAACTGGCCAAAACACTCAATTTCAGTGGGGGTTGAATAATTTTGAACACAACTGTAATTCGATACAGGTGTAACTCAAACTTCCAAGTGGTGAGCCATGACGGTGCAGGAAAACCCTTTGTTGTAAACGGGTACACGTTAATGAAAAAAATATGATTGCTTTCTTAATAAGCAAAATGCAATGAAAATGTTGCTTAAGACCTTCAATGCCATTATCAAGTATACAAAAACACCTGCAGGTGCCCTGAGATCGAGTACACAAAATCTGGTCTGATTCTGGAACAGAGTGTAAATGGCTCCAGAACATGCCCGTAAAGATTCAAATATATCGTACACGACAACCGATGTGTTGAATTTATTTGAAGAGCTAGTAGGTCTGGTTTTCCATCATGGAATCAGGGAGCACAAGCTATAATGTACATGTAGCAGTGCTGTTTGGCAACAAGAGCAAGCCCTCTGCCTGTCTAATAGGCATACCTACAGTAAACAGATACAGTGGGATAATTTGTAAGTGTGTTTCAAGTCTGCGAGCACCATTTTTGTCAAAAGCTCAACTGGATAATCAATCCAACTACCCAAAATAAATAACTCATGACTATTTATTGTTTTTTTTATTGTCTATTAACCATACAGTCAAACTTAGTATTATAGTGTTGCTTTTACTAATACTATTTAACGATGCAGTCTATTAGAATGTGCAATTAGCCTTTGCAATTAGTATAGCCAAGGGGCAGTCCATAGACATATGGATTCATGTTAACCCCTTAGTGAACGGGTGGTTTTACACAAATCTGTCCTTTAGTGACCGCTGCTGTTTTTACGTTTCTGCGCTGTTCGTGTTTAAGTAAAATTTTCCTCTTACTCGTTTATGCAACCCACACATATTATACACCGTTTTCCCCACCATTAAATGGACTTTCTAAAAATACCATTATTTCCATCATATCCTATAATTTACTATAAACAAAATATGAAATGTGATGAAAAAATTGTAAAAACACACTTTTTCGTAATTTAATCCCCAAAATAGACACCAGCTAAATAGTTTCAAAATTTTGTTGCAAGAATAGAAATACCCAGTTTTTACATGGTTTTGCTTTTTAACCCCTTCACTGCTGAGCCAGTTCACCTACAGTATGTGCACTGAGCTCATTCTGACCATTTATGCTCATTATTTTTGGATGACAGCCTAGGTCCTATTTAACTAAAACCCTCCAAGACAAAAAAATTAAATCCAAGATGTCAGCCACCTCCAGGTTTAAATCGCGAATCACGCCGATTGGCTCCGAGCCCGATCCGGCAGCGAAACGATTAACTTTATACACCGCTGAAAAGGGGAGGCTCTCCCCTTTCCAGCAGTGCAAAAAATCTTTGCTGTAAGGTGAATGGTTGGGGAGCCCCCCTCCCCTTCCTTGATTTCAATGCAGGCACCTGGGGGGTGACGTCAGCATGGTGACATCATTGTGCCCGGCGGCCCCTCTAAAACAGAGGGGCAGGCTTCCTCCGTGCCAGGAATCCGTTGGAGCCAGCGAGGGAGGTAAGTATCGATGGGAGGGAGGTTAGGAGCCCGCTGATGTACTATGTACGTCCGCGGGTCTAAGGGAGACTCGTGGGCAGGACGTACATGGTATGTCAGCGGTCATTAAGGGGTTAAACAGTCAACATACACACATTTTGTGTGGTTTTAAAGCTGTGACTTAGTACTGGGGCAGCCAGGGCGGCATTTTGCTGCCCCTATCAGAGGTCACAGGCCTTCATAAATAGGACCAATTGTGATTCATTCCAAAACTAAAGGTACACGTCTAATGTGCACTCATATTCTTACTGTGCATCTCAAATGAGTGCCAGCTGTAAATTGCCTTTGGATACATAGACGTAAACAGCAGAGTAATTGTGAATTTTAATAAATACTTGCAATCTGCTTCAATCTTGCTTTAGAGTATCAGCAGCACAGAATTTCAGTTTCACAGTGTCTATCTGTGTCTTTGCGTTGCTGTATTGTACTGACTAGGGATGCACCAATATGGATATTAGCATCGTTATCGGTGCCGATACCGGGCATTTGCTTGAGTACTTGCAATTAATAAAGAAACCTTAAAACCATAAAAAAATATTGCATTCTTAATTCACTGGCCACATGCGATAAGATTAAGAATGCCCCCAATATGTGGTTCTCGATCTGAAGGACATTGATAAGGGTTGGAGATTATACAGCCTCCCGGGAGAGTGGTAGAAATGCAATACATACTGCGGAGTCGAACTGGAAGTATGAATAGAACACGTGGAATGCGGAAGTGTTCTACACATGCCCAAGATGGCGGCGCCCGCAGTAGATGTGAGGATGGGATGGAGGCGTGATACGCTCGCCAAGCGCTCAAACAGTACATGTGTGGCTAGCTGAACTAAATCATGGATACCATTTAATAGTGTGAGAGGTTGAAAGGATTATAAAAGCTGATGAAGCCTTCCAAACAGCGAACTGCGCCCTGTATACAATTTTACTTGATTTTATTTAATGTTTTAATAAATTAGAGCTTTGTTCACTACGGCCACATTCTTGGATTCTTTACAATTTTTTTTGGTTTACCCAGAGGAACGAAAAACCCATATTCACATTACTTTGAGCTAAGGAAGCTCCCCAGGGGTAAGGCTGGGGTCAGACGAGTGCAGTGTTCACGTCCATGTTGCCGCACATTTGTACGTCCGTGGCAGCATAGCATTCTGACCAATGGAGCCCCAAACACGAAGTACATCCGCACAGAAGGGTGGAAGCACAACGGACACGGCAAACGGACGCAGGTTAGGCAAGAACATAATACTGCTAGAACGGACGTGCGGAGTGCGTCACGTCTGCAACGTCCATGTAGCTTTGTGTGTGAGTGATGGAACGTAGTCAGATGGACTACATTTATACGTCTAGCATTTTTGACGGACAAAATGGTTTTTCATTTCCCATCTACTTCAGTCAAAAATAACGTCAGTCATAAAAACGGACTGTGTGGTCACTACCTTGTCGTCAGTCAGAAAGTACGTCCGTACTGAACGGACACACAGTCCGTACAAAATGCACTCGTCTGACCCTAGCCTAAGTAGATAATTGGCAATTATTATTGTTTTCTAGCTTACTCAGGTTTACACTAAGGAGGTTCCCTGTTATTTACAATTTTTCATTGTATGTTCCATATGACTAAAAAAACTCCATCAAGGTGTGTGGGTGTAATGGTAGAGGGTGGTCCGAACCCAGTATGGACACACTGGTAAACAGACAGGAGAGACCAGGATTCTTGGGAGACACTGTGAAATGTACCTTGGGGTGATAGACAGGACACAAGTGGGACTCCCGTCAAGGTACAAGTGGGTATTCCACGAGAATAGTCCGGACAGTCCATAAGTCAAAGGCTGAGAGAAGGCAGTAACCAGTGGGCAAAGCAGGGGGTCTGGTACATGGGAGTTCAATAGTAAATCAGGGAGCTTCAGGAAGTTAGATTTGGTTTGGAACACAGCTAGCACATTAATGCTGAAGCATTGCTGGGAGTGAGGAGTAACCTTTATGCAGGGCAGGGGTGTGGTGTGTGTTTGCTGTGTTTAACTCTTTGAGTACTAGATATCAGTGCTGAGCATGGGGTAGCACTTTACATGTGCTGCCTGAGCATGGCTGGTGAGCACAGTGCAGTCAGCAGCAGGGGACATGACAGTGGGTTACCTGAGAAGTAAGAAAGCAACAACCCAGAGGCATGAATCCACTCTGAGCCAGTGCTGGGGCTCTTTATTTGCGAGTGGAACATTACAGACATGTGTTAAAATAATACCTAATAATGGTTTTGTGCACCATAACTGTTATTTTCTATTTTCATGTTGACTGGAGTTGAAAAGAATGGACTGTATACTATCAGGGTTATTCATAGAGAATCGAAAAGTCACCATACGTTCGGTGACTTTTCGTTCCCTGCACTTCGGGGAAATTCGGTGATCCTATTTTGCCATCCCTGTGGTGTATTCAGCAAGCACCGCAGGGCCCCCGTAGCGCAGGGAAAACCCGCTGCAAACCCGCAGAACACTTCCCGAAACCCGCGGAACACTAACAGAACACTCACTGAAACCCGCAGAAAACAGCTGGATTAACCCCCCCGAACACACCGGAGAAACCCGACTAACCACCGATCTCTGAATAGATGAAGCTATGGGGATTTCACTGCTCTCGAACAGGCACCAAACAGGCACCGTATGTGCAGGCAATTCGCCAACATTTGGCGAACTGCCTGCTCTCTGGATAGCCGAATGGCCAGGAAAGGTAACCGAACGCTGAATTTCACTGTTCGGTTACCTTTCGCCAGCAATTCGGAGCTCTTTGAATAACCCTGTATGCGCTTAAGTTGGTAAACTGGTGTAGTTAACAGTACTAAGGTGCAGTAAAACGAAATAGTTTTGGCTGTAGAAGTACACAAAACATGTGTAAATGTTGACTGACGCAAATCCATACGTCTATGGATTGCCCCTTGGTATACTAATTGCAACACATCAATCATTACAATAGACTGCACCTTTAAATAGTAATATATTAATGCTGTCACTAATAATAACACATTTGTCTAAGTGTATGATTGATATACACTTGACATACAATACAAAGAAAATCAATAAATAATCACAAGTTATTTCTGTTGGACTGAATAGTTGGACAGTTGGATTGAATATCCAGGTGAGTTTTGACACACATGGCTCACCCAGGCTTGAAATACATTTACAAAATAAATCAAAGTAAAAATAGATGGGAGATAGCTGACAGCAACATTATGAGGGTAAGAATTCCTGCAGGACAAAGATGTCAAGTCATGATTTTATGGTTTGCAGTGATTGAGGCTTATTTTTTTTTCTTCAGTTTTAATGGGTCTTAATGTTTTCTGAAGCATAACAAGCTCCATTTTAAAAGCTTTACTTTTACTTGCAGGGTCCTTTTATTGTACTTGTAATATGCCAGACAATTGTAGTTGAAAAAGCATTCTGTAATGTAAAAGTGTGTGTATATACATATATATATATTTTTTTATCTCACTTTTTGTCCTCCACCACAACCGTTGAAAGTACTGATTTGCCCTACGGGTCCAAGCTTCCACTGCAACTGGTCATGCCTAGCTCCTAGCTGATGAGGGTCCAATAAACGTGAAACAGCGCTGTCCTAGGAGTGGCTTTGACCAGTTGCATAAACCTGATCTCAGCTTAAAAAAAAGCCATAGTGTGGCATGGCATTGATTTAAGGGTTCTGTGTAAAAACAGACACAGGATGTAATAAAAGTGAGACAGCGGTCATTTGCATATCCTACCCAGAGTTCCTTGCTGCATATGGAGAATGCGGCACAGGGGCTCTGGGATGCAGTTCCTTGAATTGCTGTGATGTGCAGATGGCTTCTGCAATAATAAACATAACCATTATAGCATGGAGGCTATTTATCTCACTTTTTGTCCTCCACTACAAGTATCTATAAATATATATACTGTATATACACCCACACACATATATAAGTAGGGTTATTCAAAAAGCATCGAAATTCCACCGGAATTTCGGTGCTCTTTCGTTCCTCGCACTTCGGAGAGTCAGATTCACCAACCGCATCCAAAAAACTGCCTCATCGAATGTAAAAACTGCACAACCCCAGATAGTGACAAATTCATCCCCCCACCACACATATAGTCCACACAAACACATTCATACAGCTCCTATCATGTATACAACCTCAAAATCAATTGACCTACCGTCCTAGACAAGCTACCACCTACTATCATATAGCTCCATTGCAAAGTTTCACTTATAATGCCGTTGTCATGGGCAAAACAATTTTTCGCATTTGACAGGGCATCCCTGCTTTTATATAGATCAGTGGTTTTTTGCTGATCTGTAAAAGTGAAAAAGCAGAGAAATTCCATTTTAATTTTGCTTGTCCACAATGTGACCTGATGCATGTTGCAGGTGGGAGGACCACTGTGAGTAGAGAGCCGTCCTGCAGGACAGTCCCCACATGACTATTATATACCCTTTACAAATATGTAGTGCAGGAAGGAAGGCAGCACCTGTACCATGAATAACAGACACTCGAGGTTCACTCACCTACAATTCAGTGCTGGGCTCTCTTCTATTGAAGCTGCATCATCAGTGATCTAACTGGGTGACCTGCATAGTTGACCATCCAGCCAAACCAATAGCTCTCAATGCAAGGGTGTTGGTTAAGAATGTGCAAAGCTGATCAGTGTAAACTGATTAATAGCTTTCTGGGCAAATAGAACTGACAGCCATCTGGGACTATACAGGGAAAGAGGGCACACTCAGCCATCCATAACCATTTAAATCACATTAACCCCATAGCGACCAAGAACAGTCGGCGCCAGATCGCAGTCCTCTCCCGCATGTGGCTGACATCTTAGATGTCAGCCAAACCTCTGGGACCTCCCCCCACCCACTGATGTCATCGCACATGAACGTGATGATGTCAGTTGGAGAATTAACCCCTAGCTGCCAAGGGGTTTCTCTATGGAAATCCCTTTTGTGGAAATAGGGGGTCCAAAGGACCCCTTTATCTCCCAATCGGTGGCAGCTAGAGGGTCATGTTTGGTATCATTGGAAAGGCATAGCCATTTCAATAATACCACACATGACCATGTTTTCCATGTTTTGAATATAAAAAATAAATAAAACATAACGTGTTTTTTTAACTTTTTTAAATTTATTAAAGCAGCATTGTTGTTCACGTTTCAATTATAATGTGAACAATGATGCTGTACAAAGCATTGAAATGGCTCAGCAGTGAAGGGGTTAAAAAAATGTAAAAATTGCGTAGTTCTAAACTCAGGACAAAATTTAGAAACTATTTAGCCAGGGTCTTTTTTTGGCGGTTGTAGATGCATAAGAGATTTTGGTGGTCAGAGTTCAAAAACTTGTTTTTTTCCCACTTTTATAATCATATTTCATAAAAATATTTATAGCAAATTATACGATATGAGGAAAATAATGGTATCTTTAGAAAGTCCATTTAATGGCGAGAAAACCAGTATGTAATATGTGTGGGAATAGTTAACGAGTTAGGGGAAAATTAGAGCTAAAGAGAAACAGTGCAGAAATGTAAAAACAGCAATGGGTACATCGGACAGACAATGGTAAAACAGTTCGGTTACAATGGGGTTAAATGGACATGGTGATTACTATAATGGGTATTACTTGGGTTCATAATACGTTTCTCGCACGTACGGTGACTTTTCGTTCTCTTCAATTCGGTGCGATTTGGCGATCCCATTTCGGTGACCCTGCGATGTATTCAGCAAGCACCACGGGGCCGTCATAGTGCAGGGTAAAGCCGCCACAAACCTGCCGAACACTCACTGCAGAACCCGGCGAATGTACACTGAAACCAGCAAAAACTTCTGGATTAACCCCACGGAACATGCCGGAGAAACCCGAGCAGCCGCCGATCACAGTGCAGAGCAGCCGCCGGAAAAACCCGACACCGCAGACGAATGGAATGAAAAAAAAACAGTACGCTTGAATGTTTGAAAAGTGAAACGCTGTTTGCAAAGAAACTACAGAATGAAAATGTCTGAAATTTACATATAATGTCCAATGAATGATAATAAAAAGGACTGTTACAGAAAAAAGAAAAAACGATTTAAAAAAACAGAAAAAATATTTTCGCAAAGAAATCCCGGAAAATGCCTTAAAGATCCTAAAAAAATCTATGAATAAAGAGACTTTTTACTGCAGAATATTATAATCAACAGTTTATTAGATATTGGATTAAAACGGGAATATTTTTAACATTGAAGCCTATGGGATTCGTCTGAATAAACCTGTCGAATGAAACCACCGAACAGCAGCGTAATTCGGCAACTTTTCCCTGCTGGTTTTTGTTCTCTGAATAGACAAAGCATTGCTTCTCTATGGGAATTTCACTGCCACCGAACAGGCATCGTATGTGCAGGCAATTCGCCAACATCTGGCTAACTGCCTGCTCTCTGAATAGCCGAATGGCCAGGAAAGGTAACCGTACACTGAATTTCACTGTTCGGTTACCTTTCGGCCACAATTCTGATCTCTTTGAATAACCCTGATAATCTTTGATGAAATGTGTTCAATAATATAAAAATTTAAATGATCTTGCTTATTTACGAAATAGTATGTCACAATGAGTTTAGAGCTTTCAAACACTAGACTTTGAAAATATTGCAAAAAAATATTTTATTCTAATAATTGTATCCATTTGTGCTATTTTGATCCAACGTGAAGTCAATTGCCATTTTGCCACATTTTATGGCAACAAAAACCCTGCAGTTTTGCTCACGCCTTGATGGTGATAATGGTGTTTTATGTACTTTTCTCTTAGGTGACAGGTCTACTTAATGTTATTAATGGATGCTATTTCTTATTGTTCGATGTTTAAAAATATAGTTAATGTATTAATTTTACCACTGTTCTTAGTGAAGTGAAGTGTGCTGACCATTAAATTGTAGTCATGCAGGCAAACCTCATTATTTCAAGTATGTATGATTATGACTTAAGAGGTTGATAGTGCTGGAGTCATGAATGTTTTCAGGCAAGTTGATGACATGCTGAGTGCTGTTCTATATAATTATTATGTTCTTTCAATGCCACTTGCATTTATTATTTTATATTTTTATATTCTCAACTCTTGTGCGTATTTACCAGGCACTCCGTTTAACCCCTTCACTGTTGAGCCATTTCACCTCTGTGTGCTGAGTTCATTTTTACCGCTTTTGCTCATCATGTTTAAATGCGATTTGAAGCCACGTTTTATTATATGACCCAGACATATTATATTTAATTCTTTCTGGCAGACTGTATATTATAACAAAAATGCAATAAAATTTAAATTTTTAAACATCTACAGCATGTGCAAAGTGTTTTTCTTCACATTTTATTATACAAGCCTTTACGTTTATATTTTCTATGGGGTGCGCTTGTTAAAAAAATTAGAAATGGGGACTCGTTACAATTTTTTGGGGGGAATTACGTGATTTTAGCGAACGCACCCCATAGAAAAAAATCATTAGTGCAGCATCATTGTCCACATTATAATTGAAATGGGAACAATATTGCTGCATTAATAAAAACACACAAAAAAACTTTTTTTTTATTATTATTTTTTTTAAATTATTATTTGTTTCTACTTTTAACATGGTCATGTTTGGCATCATTCGAAAGGCCATGCTCAGGCCTTTCAAATGGTACCCTCCATGACCCCCTAGGAACCCACTATCTCCACCAGGGGATTTCCTTAGGAAATCTCCAGTCAGCTGGGGGTTCGGGGGCTAAGGCTAGGGTCAGACGAACGCATTTTTCGCGTTGTCCGTGAAAAAGTGCGTTCGAACGAATGGACGTATTTTTTCACAGAATACTCGATAGCGGTCATACGATGCCCTTTTTCGTCTGTGATTTTGTACGGATCATCAATAAAACACTTTTTGCATCTGGACGTTATGTAGGCCGGACATTAGCAGCGTCTGACGTCTCCTAATCACGCACACACGCTGCTAGTGGACGCAGCGCACTCTGTACGTCAGTACTAGCGGTTTCACGTTCTTGAAAAAATGCATTTGTTTGCCACTTGCGTTGCCCGGCTGAACTTTCATGCAGCCGTATTGCGTATATTGCCTGTCATTGGACGTCATTTGCTGCTACTACGGCCGTGATAAAGTGCGGCTGCACGCACGTTCGCACTGCGTTCGTCTGACCCCAGCCTAACTGACGTCATCACGCCATGTACGATGACGTCAGGTGGTGAGGGGGAACCCTGAGGTGAAGCCGCCATCCAAGATGGCAGCCCCCACCCGAGCTAGGCCGTGATCCGGCACCGGATGGCCCGGTGCCTCAGGGGTTAAAGCCAGGCACTGCTTAAAAGGGGAGACTGTCCCCTTTTAAGCGGTGCCTGGCTTGTAACGCTGGGACCTCCCAATCGGGAGGTAGAGGGGTCCTTTGCCCCTCCCTTTCAGGCGATCTCCCGGCCTTGTCGGTGCGATGACGTCATTTACATGGGGAGGCCGTTAAAAGAAGCGTCTGACTTCCTGGAGTCAGAACGCAGTGGGACCCCGGAGAAAGGTGAATATCTCTCCCAGGGCTCTCGGTAGCAGTTGACGTGTGGGGAATGTCCTCCGCATATAGCGGGAGTCAATGAGGACGTTCCCCACATGTCTCCCGCAGCGAAGGGGTTAAATAACTATGTAGATTAGGAAGATGTAAACCAGTTCTGTTTTAATGTTAACAAAACCCCAGCAGTGCTAATGTTGAGTACATGTCATTTGTGAAATATATTTTCAAAATATATGAGAACTGAGAATGGGGTATCGAAATAGAAGGTGAAGCAGAAAGAAGCTGGAAGAACCTCAAAGTAAAGTGGTACTTTGATATATGAGAATGAGGTGGTAGAGTGTAAAATAATAGCTGTAATTGGGGTAATGTTGTAAGAGAGTAACAGAAATTAAGAAACTACAGCTACCTCCTACCTACTGATGAGGGTGTTAGCTTAATTACAAAAGACACAAGCAATATAATAAAGGTTTGCATGGATTACATGTCACATTGCTATGTTAAAGACATTAAGATATAGGGGAGCTACAACATAGCATAAGGTGTAGCAACCAAGGGGTTAATTGATATTGGATAAGTATCCTACTGTCCAATACGCTGAGGAGGTAACCCTAAAGAAAACAGTTTTAATATCTGCATATGTGTTGCATATTGGCGAGCGCTTCAGACTGTTTTTTTTTGCCTTCTTTTGGATCAACAGCAGTATCTGATGTGTGAAATGCTGAACTCGATGGGCGCATGTCTTTTTTTCAGCCTTTGTAACTATGCAATAGAGATTGGAGATCTGTGCAGGAGATTTCTGTGTAATAAATATATATTTTAAAATGTAACTTTTAATGGGGACATTGATAAAAGTAAAATATGGATAAAAAGTTTTAATGACTGTATAAATACACACATGTAATAAACCCAGCTAAATGCCCTGGTCTATGTATTGCTTATTAGAAGCAGGTATGGTATGGTAATATCAGAGGTTATCACCATTGTAATTCAAGTTATACATAAAAAATGGGAAGAAATCACTCACAAGAAGCCAGCCTTTGTGGGCCAGCGGGTATAGGAAAGTTAAGAAAGTATACGGTGAGGAAGCTGAGGAAGTTACCTGCATAAAGCTAATAAGTAAGGTGACACAATCAGATATAAGGCATTTCAGAGTTGCTAAAAAATAATATATACTGTACATATCCCAGAATATATCAGAGAAGGGTCTTTGAGCTCTCACAAAAGACCCTGAATAGTAAGGATAATCAGGGAGAAACAATGTCACTGTAAAAATCAAGAAAAGTTAATATTAAAAAAACGATGCTATTTGGGCAGCTTCATCAGTCTTGTCAAAGGTGTGTGATAATGTAAAGGACAGCGAACAGAGGCCTAGGCCAGCTGTTCTAAAAGACAAAACTGACAAGAGAGGTTAAACAGATGTGGGAGGAAACTGGACAGGTAGAACTCC
Source organism: Leptobrachium leishanense (assembly GCA_009667805.1). Lineage (NCBI taxonomy): Eukaryota > Metazoa > Chordata > Amphibia > Anura > Megophryidae > Leptobrachium > Leptobrachium leishanense. Next base: position 191,681,737 of record CM019067.1, on the reverse strand, counting down.
CTGCTATGGAAAGTACCCACAGTTGGAGTACGGACTGGTGTTTGATGGACAGTGTAGGCACCCATCTCCAGGCCCGGTGTTGTATCAAAACTGGTTGCCCGTGAAAATCTGTTCGGCAATTTCCGTAACGCCACCCCCTCACTCTATGCTATATAGGACCTGGCTCCTACGTCCTTTGCTAGCTGGCTAAATTGAATGGCTGATTGCACCTCCCACATTCTGCCTCCATAACCCTAATGTGCCTCCCTTCTAGCCAGTGTCCTGCAGCAGCAGTTAACATACGATTTTTTACGCCTCTGGGTGAGATCCTGCTGCATACAACTATCACTCTCAGGCATCCCTCCATGTACAGAAGGGATGCCTGTGAGTGATAGGAGATGCTTGCAGGCTGCTGTGAGGGCTCTATGTGTATATGCAGAGAATGAGGGGGCGGAGTTACGGAAATTGCCGAACAGTTTTTCACGGCCAACCAGTTTTGATACAACACTGGACTGGCCATCGGGCAAAGCAGGCGTTTGCCCATTAGGCCGCGAGCCTCTCGGGCCGGTCGGCCACGAGCCTCCTGGCCGCTAGCCTCCCTTGCCGGGCGGCCGACATAGCCAGCTGCCCGGCAAGACAGCTTAGGACCAGCTGAAGAGGGAATGCTGCCGACCATCCAGCGAGCTGCGAGCCCTATGACTTAAACAGCCATCGGCCCCCGCTGATTAGGTCACATGGCGCACCACGTGATGTCATCAGCGGGGATCGACGGCCGGCTCCCGCTGATTTGGTCACAGCAGGGCGCGCCCACCACACACACACACACACACACAGGCGGCCGGATCTTGGGTGTGACCGAGCGTCTCTCCTGGTTCCCGCCGTCACGCAAAACCAAGCCCCAGCCACGAGGTATGATGCTGGGGCAGAGAAATTTATGAATTTGAGCGGGTGGAATTAATGAATTTGAGCTGGAGGGGATTAAAGAAATTGTGCTGGGGGGAAATGATGAATTTGTGCTGGGGGAAATGATGAATTTGTGCTGGGGGAATGATGAATTTGTGTTTGGGGAATTGATGATTTTGTGCTGGGGTGGAATTGATGAATTTCTGCTGGGGGAATTGATGAATTTGATGTGCTGGGGGAATGAAATTGGTGTGCTGGGGGAGACATGAATGAATTTGATACAGTATCTGTAAATTACATTGAGTTTTATTACTGTGGAGCTCTGTGACACCCTCATGATGTGCAATGTTGTATGGGTTTTTACAGAGCTCCACCGTAATGTGCGGTGTGTGTATAAGTGTATCACAGACCTCCACAGTAATGTGCGGTGTGCGCGTGTGTGTGTGTATAAGCGTATCACAGCATTGTATAAGCAATAAAACTCACAGTAACATGCGCTTTGTAGAAAAAAAATGTGAGCTGCTCATTCCAAAATGCCCGGGCCTATATTTTGTCCCAGTCTGGGCCTGCCCATCTCCCATTACTAATGGGAGTCTATTCAAAAAGAGTGGGTGGGTAAGGAGGCACGTCTTCTGTATGGGCCCATTGTGTATATGCCTTAAAGTAGGCATGGGGTCTGAAGGTGCCAAAAGTGGGAATTAGGCAGACCAGGGGGGAACGTGACCGGATCAGGCAAGTCCTGGAATGGTGGGAGCCCCTCCCAGTAAAGCACGTCCGATATTGTGAGAATGCATGCGGTAGGAATCTTTCCACTCATGCCCAGTATCTGGTAGACCCGGAAGCAAAAGGGTGGAAGGGCACCAGGACCGATGGAGCACACGTGCATGCGCCGCCTGGGTCAGCAGAGGAGTCCCACGTATGGGAGTGACTCTCTGTGCGGCGCCTGTGCCAATACAAAGTGATGCATAACGGCTTGGGAGCATGCGCAAACTGACTCACAAGGTATGCACCTGTCTAAATATGATCCATAACGGGCATCCGGGTGCATCATCAGTGCAACATTGCTAGGTCATTGCCCTGGAAATGTCATTGAAATAGGAAAATTATGTGAATCATAATAAACCCAAAAGCATGGAACCCGAAGAAATGTTTTTATTAAGTAGAGTGTCATTTAGGTATATGCTATTAATACAATGTCAGATGTGTTGTCATCAAGCTTGTTGGCAGCCTTAAGATTTTAAGTAGCTTTCCTTGGTATAGTGTGATAATGCGCATGTAAGAATTTAAAGTGGTCATATCTCTGTTCCCATTGTTTTCTATGTTAGGAAATAGCATTGTGCTGTGTTTCTAAGTATAGGACAAGTCAGAATATGCACAGGCTGAAGTGTAAACGATTGTAAATATTAATGTTGTTTGGCTTTCTTCCTCAGAGAATACACGGTTATAAAAATGCACTGAACATTTATTGGTTGTACCAATTATTTACTCTGCAGGTATAATTCACAACTTTGGAGTAATGTAACCCCTTAACGACCAAGGACATACATACCAAGTATGTCCTATGAAAAAAGTTGCTTGACGCATCCCTCTGTATACTCACCTCTCTGGCCGGGGTCCCACGGTGGTGTCAGACCCTCACGTTAATAACCCGGGCGACGTACTGATGTCATCACAGCGGGGGTCTGATGAAGTCAGTTTCAGGTGCCCTTTGGACCCCCGTATCTGACCGATCTGGCTCCGAGTAGGGGTTTCAGCCCTCGCTTAGGGACTGCCCCCAGGCATTATTGTGTATGCGTGTGATGACACCTCCTGGTCATGGGGACGTGATGCAGTGGCGTATTTTGGCCTAGGCCAACAAGGCCTAGGGCGGCACTTTCCACTGGGCGGCGGCCCGCACTGGTGGCCCCACCCCTGAATTTTTTTTATTTATTTTTTACTTTTGCAAAGTATTTTGCCAGGAAGGATACATTGAGATTTCACTAATTTTCAAGTATGTCCTGGGTAGGCAAGGCCTAGGCTTTCACTTTCCAGGGGGCAGCAAAAAACCTCACCACTAAGTGGGTTACTCACAGAGCACCAATATGACGCCAACATTTTGGTGTTCTGTAGTTCCCTGCACTTCGGGGAATAAAATTTCCCCACCCTGCAGTGAATTCACCGTTCACCGCAGGGTCCCCAAAGTGCATGGAGTCGGCCGCTGAATGCTGCCACCGCAAACCCGTGGCCTGCTGTTTTCAAAAGAACTACTGAACGAAAATGTCTGGAATTTACATATAAGATCCTATGATTTATAATAAAAAGTTCTGTTACAGAAAAAAGAAAAACCGCTATTAAAAAAAAGGGGGGAAATTTTGCTGAAAAATTACTAAAGGTACTAAAAAAATATCAATAAAGACTTTTTACTGCAGATTAAAATAATAAATGGTTTATTAGATATTGCATAAAAATGGAAATATTTTTAACATTGAAACCTATGGGGTTCGCCTGAATAAACCTGCTGATTGAAACCACCAAACATCAGGGCATTTCACTGTCATTTCTCTGCTGTTTGGTGTTCTCTGAATAGATTAACCATTACTTCTCTATGGGGATTTGCACTGCCTTCAAACAGCACCGTACTTGTTGGCAGTTCGCCAAACTTGTGTGTGAGCATATCACAGAGCAGTGGTGTACTTAGGGGAGTGGCGGAGGGCGGGCCGCCCCAGGTACCAGTGATTATTTGGGTGTCATTAGGGGGTACTAGGAGGTGCCACTGTCACTGTGTGTCAGCTTTGAGCTGTGTTCTCAAACAACGAGCAGCGGAGCAGGGTGTTTACATATGGAATAAAATCGAATAGAATAAAAATCCCCCTCTCCTCCCTCCATAGCTCCTCCCCTGCCCCGCAGCAGCTCTAGGAGAGGGGAGGGGGATGGGATTTGTGTGCAGAGAGAGATGATGACAGTAAACGGCAGGTAAAGGGGGGGTATCAGCAGAATATGAAGCCCTGTCTGCTTACTGCTGTTTAAAGTGGACCTTTCCTTAACCAAAACTGCAGTGATAGAAATTTGTCATTGAGCTGCCTGGCTCCTGGTGAGGCTGCGTGCGTGTAGGTCACACGGTCCGGCCAGTCAGGTGGTACTGAGTCTCAGTACCACCTGACTGGCTGAACCACGTGACATGCACGCAGCTGGCCCACCCTTTCATTACTCTCACTCAGACTCTCACTCTATTCTGGACTGAACACCCACCGGGAAGGGAATCAAAGCCACGGTGCACCCTCTTGCAGTGACACTCCACTGCTGACAAGATGGCTCCACGCACAGGCACAGCCGCGATCCTAACGTGGCCTGGAGGGACCTCCTGCTGAGTCCATACACAGTCCCTGCTGACTCTGCACACAGCCCTACCGCGGACAGAGGCCGGTAAATATAGAATAAATAATTGCCGTGTGCTCATATTCACTCGGTTTGCTGGGAGTCTTATTGCAGTGGATTCTGATGCACTCATACACACCGCACATTGCATTGCTGGGAGTTTTATTGCTGTGGATTCTGATACGCTGACACACACACTGCACATTGCATTGCTGAGAGTTTTATTGCTGTGGATTGTGTGATACACACTGCATATTACAGTGAGATTTATTGACCTGGAGCTCTGGGATACGCTCATACACACTGCACATTACTGTGAGTTTTATTGCTGTGCAGTTCTGATATGCTCATACACAGTACCCATTTCTGTGGGTTTTATTGCTGTGCAGCTCTGTGATACAGTCATATGCAGTGCACGTTTCTGTGGATTTTATTGTTCAACCAATTAGAGCGACTGTGATCCAGTATACTTGACATGTGTGGCTGTTCTTTGTAAAAATGCTTGAATTTAAACATTTCATAATTTTATTTATCTCAATAGATGCATTTGAAATGGTATACAAAATATACAAGTAGGCACTTGGTATCCACTTTTAATATAAAGAGAGGAAAAGGCGGAGCTCTAAGAGGAAAAGGTGGAGCTTCAAGAGGAAGGGTGGGGTTTAACCAGGAAGAGGTGTGCCCTTGACAGGAAGGGGTGCCTCAAATTTAAATTAGGGGGTGCCCGAGTTTAGTCAGGCCTAGGGCAGCACAAAACCTAAATACACCACTGACGCAATGATATCACAAATGGAGATTCCCTACCACCCCTGCCTGGCAGTTAAATCCCACAAGAGATGTAGGGGTCATTTGTACCCCTGTATCTCCAGATCCGTATGTCCTACAAGGACAATTGATGTATTGCTGGAAAGGCCAGAGTCTGGTCTTTCCAGTATTATCCAACATGATCACATTACTAGGAAATGTAAAAAGAAATAATAATACTATATATATATTTTTCTTTTTTTGTTCTGAAAGCAGTGGCATTCCACCCCCCCTTTATAAAAGTAACAATGTGGCTGCACTCATTTATTTATTTAATATATTTTAATTTAAGTCTATATTAATAATATATTTCAATATTTTATTTAACTATATTTTAATTTTAATTAAATACATTTTAATAATATACTGCATTTTGATATTTGCTTTCTGTGTCTGGCCCTTGCAGTGTGTTTTAGCGGAGTAACTAACATTATGTTTTTGTTTTCACTGTTGGGAGGGACTTATTATAATTGTCAGGTCCCTCGTCGCCGCCGCTGTAGAAAGGCCAAAACATGCGGTGCCTCTTGCTAAAAACATATGTCCTATGCAGGTTCCTGGGGACTTGTCTGAAACTTGCATTCATTCTAAATAGATTCCTGGGAATATGCCCAAAGCCTATACTGGTTCCAGGGAGGCCTCAGGTTCATCCCATCCCACACTAATGAAGCCGCCTTAAAAGGAAGTTCCACCCTCCTTTGGACACTTCCTCATTGAAGTTCTGAACTTTGCAACCAAGCTGACCTGTGCCCCGGAAAAGCTCCTTGTTCCTGATCCCATCTGTTAAACCTCTGGACTACCCATCTATAATACCCATCTGCAACCCTTTTGAGAACCCATTTGACAACCATCTGAAGTACCTATCTGTAAACCCTTGCGTGAACCATATCTGGACTCCTGTCATACCGGTAACCTTCACCCATTGTTTCCAGTTCCTCTTTCTATTTGGATTACGTGTATCAGACCCCTGGCTACGAATTTTGAGTATTCTGTTATCTGTTTTCCACGATCTCTGCCTGAAACCTGACAACGATTATTGCTTGCCCCCATCTGGATACCATTCATTATTGTTTACCTTAATTAATCTGTTTTTTTCTTATATCACTCCTTATCTATTCAATGTCTGCCCTATTAGTTCTGTGTCTATTCAGTTCCCTCCTGTGTTTCCTATTTTAATCCTGTGTTTATTCCTTTCATCTGTTTATTCTGCTCTTTACCTCCCCCTATCTTTAGCTCTCTGCTTTAGTTTATTACCTACTTCATCCTCTTTTCCTCTATACCTCTTGATTCAGTTCTCTTGTTTATTTTGCTTCTGCTCTGTTATTTAAATAAATATCTTGTTTAGCCCTGCAACCTGCCTCTTTCATATTCCTCAATGCATATTGGGCTCACACCTGCACATTATGCATAGTTCGCCTGACAATAATACTAGATCATTGAAATAATTTAGCATGTCAGGAAATGTAGATTGTCTCCGTTCAGTCTAAACTCTCCACTAGATTAAACACTACACAAGCTTTTATGGTGCAGTTTGAGAATTCTGCAGTAGAAACAATTATTAATAATGGCGTCAAAAGTCATAAAAATTCCAACTATACGCTAAAAAAAAAGGTAAAGACGTAAAAATAGAAAACCAGTAGGCAATCTGCCATGTCAGGACACATGTACAGATAAACGGGAGCAGATTAGACATATTTATACACAAACTGGCTAGATAAGATAATATATGCCTGTCTCATAAAAGAGTTGCTGAATACTCATTCTTGGCGAGCTGCTGTTGAAGTTAAGTTGTACACCAAAGGTAAGGACTACTAAACTATATGGGTATTGGTATAGTAGGTATCCCGTGTTGGGGTTGATGGTATGTTTCACCCCATACAGTATTAACAGGCTAACAGGTTTATTCAAAGAGCATGCTCTTTCGTTCCCTGCACTTTGGAGAGTCAAATTTGCTGACCCTGCGGTGAATTCAGCATTCACCACAAGGTCCCCAAATTGCAGGGAAAAGCCACCAAATGTATCCGAAAAGCCGCTGCATCGAACAGAAAAACCGCTGCAAAACTACAGAAAAAAACTTGGATCGATCCACTAAGCTGCTGAAAACAAAGGTTGAACGCACCCGAAATCCGCTACAAAACCGCCTAACGCATCCGAAAAAAGCCAACATTCTGCCGAACAGAGTGCCGACCAGTCCATGAAAGAGCCAGCAAGCAGCCGAACCAGGTAAAAAAAAAATAAGACAGAACCGCAACTTATAAAACGAGTTTACAAAAAAAGTACATGGAAAAATGCCTGGAAATAATACTGTATATCAAGTCCTATGAATAATAATAAAAAGCTATGTTACAGAAAAAAAAAAATCAGGAAAAAATAGACATTTTTGCTGCAATTTAAAAGAATAAACAGTTCAATAAATATTTATTAAAAACGGGAAATATTTTTGTACATTGAAACCTATGGGATTCGTTGGATTAAACCTACCAAATAAAACCACCGAAAACTAAACTTATTGTACTCCTAACTAAACAAAGCAGAACAGAAGATATGGTGTGGCTGACATTTCGGGGTTGTTCAGTGTTCTCTGAATAGATTAACCATTGCTTCTCTATGGGGATTTCACTGGCACCGAAGGTCAGCGTATTTCGCTGGCAATTCACCAATATTTTGGGAACTGCCTGCTTTTTGAATAGCCAAGTGGCCACAAAATTGCATCACACAGGGAAATTCACTGTTCAGTGCAATTTCTGAGCCAATTCGGCTTTCTTTGAATAACCCCTTTATGACCAAAGTACCAACTTCTCTTGCCTGTTAAATAGCAGTTTCAAGACACATCCTGCTTGCAATGAAGCTTAAAAGAGGACAGCCTAGTAATTTTTAGGGATGAGCCGAACACCCCCGTGTTCAGTTTGCATTCGAACTTGAACAATTTCAAAAATTTGCGTTCGAGCTCGAACTCAATGCAAGTCAATGGGACTCGAAAGTTCGATTTTTAGAGTGCCCTCCAAGAGGGCATATATGCACGATATTTGCCACGAAAGGTGTATGGGGGTCCGGGTAGTGCCCTGGGGGACAGGAAACAAGGACAAAATGTTTAAAAAAATACGTTTTTAAAGGAACAGTGAGTTTTCCATAAAATAAAAACAAAAAATTCCTTCAAATATCATGCCTAGGTGGTCCCCATAACCTGCCTGTGAAGTGGCGGATTTGTAGGATGTATTGAAACATCGCCATCAGAGACCCACACACGACACCTAGCCACCCTTAAGGGGTTAAAATGCACAGGGACTGGCTACTATCCTGTTAGATGAGGGAATGTATTATATGTATAAAGAAAGGTATATATGACACTGGATAGTCAGAGACTCTAGAGACTCAGCTTGTAAGCTTTATGATAGACATTTCTAACATAATAATAATAATTGTATGCTCACATAGGCCCTTCGGGAGAGGTATATGACATACAAATACTGGAATATTACGTTGAAATCTAAGTGTGATAAAGATTTTATTAAGCCCTTGATGACAAATGACATAACATCTACATCATTAATGATTGGCTTTACAGAACCCTGGTCCTTAAGAGGTCAAACAGCATATCAGAGGACCATATAGTAGAAATGAACACTTCTTAGAATTCAGAACAAGCAGTGTTTGTTCATACATGTGCAGGCCACACCCAGTCTGCAGGCAATGTATCAAATTCATGAGAAGAGACTAATTAGAAGCACATGTTATTTCCAAACACTAATTAAACACCTGTTGTTTACGCCTTTTGAGAGCACAGGTCATTTAGAGGTGAGAATCTTTGCACCTAGACATTAGGTAGTTTTTTAATTCAATCTAATAAACTGTTGCTTATAATATTCTGCAGTAAAGAGTCTCTTTATTTCTAGATTTTGTTTAGTATTTTTTTTTTTAAGCATTTCTTATACTTTTTTCAAAATGTTTTTTTTTTTTTTAACTCGAACCGAACATGCCAAAAAGTTCGAAGTTCGCGAACTTTCGTACTGCCAATGTTCGAGCCGAACTGATCGAACCGAACAGCTCATCCCTAGTCATTTTAAGCTTGCCTTATTTTACAGATTAAAACAGAGTGCAGCTGAAACATTCTGATGTTTCAATTGCAAACATCAGTCAAGTCCCGGCTGGGTGGAATAGAGGTAACATCACTGTTCTGCGTGGAGAGAGACTGTGGAGACACAGGTTCAATCCCAGCAAGAGCACCTCTCCAGTAAGTGTCCTTGGGCAAGACCCCTTAACGGTACATACTCGCCACCCAGGACATACTTGAAAACGAGAGAAATCTCAATGTATCCTTCCTGGTAAAACACTTTCTCAAAAAAAAAAAAAAATGTCAATCAGACTTCAGATTAAAACTCTAGTCAGGGGCGTGGCTAGGTGCCTGAAGAAAGCAGTCGCATGTCCGGGCAGCTCCCACAGAATCACCCTGATTTAATCTACTTTAACGCTGCCATCGGACTTTTCCTGCTTTCCCCTCACGCAGCGACATACCCAGGAACGGGTGGCGTCAAATATTGACCGAGAGAAGTTCCCTGGCTTCGACTGACTTGGCTGTTGGTTTTCGGCCTAGGTGCGGGGTGAGGCAGACCGCCATCTTTGCTACCTCGTGCTGCTGTTCAGCCCCTTCCTCCGAGATACCGGTGCGTCTAACGGCTATGGGAAAAAAGAGGATCGGTGCGGCGGAGTGCCCTAATCTTCCGGATATCAGGGTCGCGCTGGCGGGCCCGAAGGAGGCAAACGCCCTGCCCCGACCACCGGCGGAAACGACACCCGGGGAGGTGGGCCCTGCTGCTTCCCTGCAAACCCCACAACTGACGACGCAGGACTCTGAGGACCTTCCGGCGACGAGGCGAGACATCAGAGCCCTTTTGGCGGACGCCCGCTCCTCGTGGGCATCGGAGCTGGCAGAGGTGCGCTGTGATCTCTCCTCCCTACGCACAGAGGTGGCAGATATTGGCTCCCGAACTGACACCTTAGCGACTACACAAGTCGAGACCTCTTCCCAAGTTCGGGCACTCCAGACCCAGGTCACTGGACTGCAATCTGCCTTACTGACTCTGGAGGCCCGACATAGGAGACGGAATCTGAAGCTGAGGGGTATCTCGGACGCTGTTCCTACCTCTGATCTCCTGCACATGGTTAACCGGTTGATAAAGACCGTCCTCTCTCTCCCTGCCGAAGCCCCAGATCCGGTGATATCAGCGCATAGAATCCGCAAGGCAGCGGCAGCCCCTCAGACTGCCATGAAGGACGTCATTGTGGTGTTCGGAGATGTCCTTGTGCGGGAACACTTTCTGGGGGCGACGATTCGAGCTCCCCCGATCCGATTTGAGGGACTGGATGTCACAGTGTTTCGCGACCTCCCGTTTTTGGCCCTAGCAGCACGGCGACAGTTTCGGCCGATTACGACCATGCTTCGAACCCATGAGGTTCGTTATCGCTGGGGAGTCTCGGGCTCCCTGCTCATTCCCCATGGCTCTGCGATATTGGTAGCCTCGACGCTGGACGAAGCACAGACTCACTTATTGACTCTGGGTCTACCCCATCATGTGGTTACTGCTTGTAGGGAGCAGTTGTGGTCCCCTTCGGATGGGCAACCTTATGATCCGACCTAGTCTGTGATACCCGTACGTACTTCACTCTCTTAAAACCGAGACCGACACCGGTCGCTTCCTGGCCTTGGCTATTCTCTGATCGACTGTATGCTGACTTCATGCCCCCCCCCTCTTGCTCTTCCTCCTGTTCCCCTTCTCATATTATTCTATCTTCCCCACTAATTAACCCCCCCCCTTTTTTTTTTTTTTTTTTTTAGGATTAGAGGCATGGTTTTATTGAGGGCGAGCCGTTGGGACAGTCACCTAGGCTCTCACTGTTCCCTTGGCCCTTCAGTGACCTTTGTCCTGTGGTTCCCTCTGTGGCCCTCTGTCTCCCTGCGGGGTCTCAGAGGAGCGCTGCTGAGTACCATTTTTTTTTTGGGCTGCCTTTTCCGATTTTAGGAATTATTATTTTCCCTTTTTTTTTTTTTGTTTTTTTTTTTTCTTTTCCTCTTCCTCTCCCTCTCGCTTTTCTTCTTCCCCCACCCCTCTTCTTCTCCCACTCTTCCCCATTCCCCCTTTTATCCCCCCCTTATTATGTCCTGATACCAATTACGATAATAGCGGTCCTGTATTACGTTGATTGTACTTGCTTACCTTTCCTGCTGCCAACTGTCATACACCGTTAATGGTTTGATTCCCTTGCATTGTATATGGCATGGCCCTACGGGGTCGTTGTTTTTGTTTTTGTTTCTCTGGCTTTATTGCATTCACTTGTGATTTGCTTAATCATAAATAAAGAATTATAAAAAAAAAAAAACTCTAGTCAGTCTCTTTTTTTGTAGTAATCAAATGTCATTGTCTTATCATAGTTCATCTTTAGTCAACACACTTTCACCCACCTTTATGAGTATTTGCTAACTGTAAATGTTAAATCCTTATTTCATGGGGTAATGGGTAGATACAGTTAAGTGCTGCCTACATAGCGTTCATACTTTACTTGCATGTGTGCATATCCAAACCTTAGACATTTTTACAAATAACTGGAGATAAAATTGCTCTGTACATACATGATGATCCAGGGTACTAATCGGAACAATAAGAACTCTTGTCACTGTGGAATTAAAAGTATGCTCCAAAAAAATGCAATCCTGGTTCTACAAATACAATTTACTTGTAAACTCTCCAATTTCGTATGTCTTTACCAGGAGTTATTCATTACAATCTGCCAACCATAATAGCATGAACAGTTATGTGTATGAAGAAGTTTTGAAAAGCCAGTAGCTCTTAACGCAAGTTCTTACAGGCGGTGATACATATGGGTCGGCAGACTCAATGCCTGGGTGCAGGGGTGGCTCTAGACTTTGACGCCTTAGGCGAAACTCAAGCATGAGGCCCCTACTGATGCCCACAATATAAAAAATGCAAGCGATACAATTATTAACTGTATAAATTGCGGATTTTAAAACAGACAAAATCATTTGATCTTATAATTCATAGCTTTTAGAAGTATATTAGTCTCTCATACCTCATTTTACTGTGAGTTGTATTGCTGTGGAGGTCTGTGATACTCTCATACACATGTGACACTGCACATTGATACAGTAATCTGCAGTGTTACATGTGTATGAGCGTATCACAGACCTCCACAGCAAAAAACTCACACTGATATACACTGCACATTACTGTATCACACAGCTCCACCGCAATAAACACAGTAAAGTGTGGCTTGTATGAGCGTGAGTTTTATTGCTGTGAAGCTCTGAGACACACTGATATACACCGCACATTACTGTGATGTTTATTGTTGTGGAGCTCTGTGATACATTCATATACAGTGCTTATTACGGTGTTTATTGTTGTAGAGCTCTGTGATACATTAATGTGCAGTGGTGTATCACAGAGCTCCACAGCAATAAAACTCACGCTCATACACGCCACACTTTACTGTGTTTATTGCGGTGGAGCTGTGTGATACAGTAAAGTGTGGCGTGTATGAGCGTGAGTTTTATTGCTGTGAAGCTCTGAGACACACTGATATACACCGCACATTACTGTGATGTTTATTGTTGTGGAGCTCTGTGATACATTCATACACAGTGCTTATTACGGTGTTTATTGTTGTAGAGCTCTGTGATACATTAATGTGCAGTGGTGTATCACAGAGCTCCACAGCAATAAAACTCATAAACACTGCACATTACTGTGATGTTTATTGATGTAGAGCTCAGTGATACGCTCATATACACTGCATATTGATGTGAGGTTTATTGTTGTGGACCACTGATACGGTCAAACACACTGCACATTACTGTATCAGAGGTCTACAGAAATAAACATCACAGTAATGTGCAGTGTGTATGACCATATGACAGCTCCACAGCAATAAAACTCACAGCAATATGCAGTGTATCCAGAGATCCACAGCAATAAAACTCACTCAAACACACTGCACATTAATGTGCACTGTGTATGAGCGTATCACAGCTCCACAGCTCACAGTAATGTGAATTTTATTGTTGTGGAGCTCTGATACAGTAATGTGCAGTCAGAGTTTTAGTTCTCTGGAGCTTGTGCTATGCTCATACACGCTGCACATTTTTTTTTATTGTGGTTTGCAGGGGGGCAAATAAATCCTGTATTTTCTCAAGGGGGAGGCTAATAAATAAAATGTGGTGTTTTGGGGGGGGGTCAAATCTGTTTTACTATGGGGTTTATTTTTGGAAGTATTTTTTTTTTCTTCCCAGTGAAGGCAGATAAATCTGTTTTGCTTTGGTGTAAATTTATGACAGGGAGGGGGGGGATAAAAATAACCCAAATCATTTTTTTTTCTTGGGGGGTGGGTGGCCAGCTTTAAACTTACTGTAATGTTCACCACAGTAGTGTGTGCGGTCTATGAGTATATCAGAGAGAGCTTCACAGCAATAAAAGAGTTAATATTGAAGGTGAACACTACAGAAGCTTTCAGTGACCATTAAACATCGTCCCCCCCCAGTGGCGTAGCGTGGGGAGGGCCAGGGGGCGGTGGCCCCGGGCGCAATTTTTTCAGGGGCGCATAATTTCAAAAGAAATTTGCGCTCCTAAAGGTTCCCAGCTGCCGGTCAGGAAGGAAGGGACAGGTCGTAGGATGACGCTGTCAGCAGCTGACTTGAGTGAGTCACCTGACCGTGACGCAGCATGCCGGCCGGCGCCATGCTTCACTGCTGTGGAGAAGGAGGGAGCAGCCTGCCGGGTAGGAGGCTAATTGTGGCAGAAAGTGTGTCTCTGGTCATCTGGGATGGGTGAGTGAGTCCACAGCCACTGCAGCAGGAAATGCCATACTGGGAGAAATCCCGGTAGCCTGCACATGTGTAGGGTCATTTCAGAAGTAAAAAAAGTTTAAAACCTTAACTGTCAGAGACTGTGAAGTGAACTGCTGTGGATAGACAACTGTGTTAGTGCCAGTGGAGCTCGGTGCTCTGTATTCACGGCTGCCTGCAGCACTAACTCCAGCTGTGAGGAGGTCTTTCACAGCTTGTTGCGAATTAGCTACTGTGACCCTGCATATGAGAAGCAGGGAAGCCAGGCTCCTACATCAATGTGAAGCAGCCAGCTGTGACCTAATGGCCCCTGCCCCCCTTCAACTGTAACTGAATATAAACACTGATTCAAAAGGGAGGGGGGGGGCGATATGCAGAGCAGAGGTGTGTGTGTTCAGGGCATTGAGGGGCCTTCTACTATGAGTTGTTATATTGCTGTGGAGCTCAGTAATACACTCACACGCACCACACATTACTCTGAGGTAGTCCATTTTTAATTTAAATTCTTTTTATTTTAATATTTTTTTAAATATTTATTTTAAACTATTTAACTTGTATGTATTTTATATTTATTTTAATAATCTATTTTGGTATATAACTTTTAGTGTATTTTAATGTTCTTCATTTTACTATATTTATTTTAATAATATTTCATTATTTTAATATTTATTTTAATAACTAATTTAAAGGGACACTATGCACCTTAACCACTTTGGCTCATTTAAGTGGTCAGGTAGTGGAGGCACAAAGGGGCTGATTTATGCATTAAATGAGTGCTCTCCACAAATGCGGTGCATAGCGGTTGCTTGAATAAATTTAACCATTACTTCTCTATGGGACAATTTCCTTGCCGCTGAAGATTACCGAATTGCACTGTATTTTGCGGTCACTTCGCCAGTTTTTGACGAATTGACAGCTTTCTGAATAGCCAAACTGCCATGAAATTGCACCTAACGTTTCGGTGCAATTCAGTGACAAGTTCAATGTTTGTTGAATAACCCCTTAAATCTACAAACTATCATATTTGTGTGTTTTTTTTTTTACATGGTTATGTTTAGTATCATTAGAAAGGGCAGACTCTGACCCATCCAATGATACCTAACATGACTTTGTGGGATGTACATAATGGAAATAGAGGGATCCTTTGATCTCCCGCTGTCCTCGCAGCAGAGAAGCAGCATGTTTTTAGATGGATCAATGTGTAATAACTCTTTGCGCCATCACCTCTGTATCAGTGATACATGGAACATATTTATGGCATATTATACAGTCATGGCCGAAATTATTGGCACCCCAGACATTTTTCCAGAAAATCAAGTATTTCTCACAGAAAAGTATTGCAGTACCACATGTTTTGCTATACACATGTTTATTCCCTTTGTGTGTATTGGAAAAAAAAAAAAAAAAAGCGAGGGGAAAAAAAAGCAAATTGGACATAATGTCACACAAAACTCCAAGAATGGGCTGGACAAAATTCTTGGCACCCTTTCAAAATTGTGGATAAATAAGATTGTTTCAAGCATGTAAACTCACCTGGGACATGTAACAAGTGTGGGCAATATAAAAATCACACCTGAAAGCAGATAAAAAGGAGAGAAGTTCACTTTGTCTTTGCATTGTGTGTCAGTGTGTGCCACACTAAGCATGGACAACAGAAAGAAAAGAAGAGAACTGTCTGAGGACTTGAGAACCAAAATTGTGGAAAAATATCAACAATCTCAAGGTTACAAGTCCATCTCCAGAGATCTAGATTTGCCTTTGTCCACAGTGTGCAACATTATCAAGAAGTTTGCAACCCATGGTATTGTAGCTAATCTCTCTGTGGGTGGACGGAAGAGAAAAATTGATGAAAGGTTGCAACGCAGGATAGTCTGAATGGTGGATAAGCAGCCCCAAACAAGTTCCAAAGAAATTCAAGCTGTCCTGCAGACTCAGGGAGCATCAGTGTCAGCGCAAACTATCCATCGACATTTAAATGAAATGAAACGCTATGGCAAGAGACCCAGGAGGACCCCACTGCTGACACAGAGACATAAAAAAGCAAGACTGCAGTTTGCCAAAATGTACTCGCGTAAACCAAAATCCTTCTGGGAAAACGTCTTGTGGACAGATGAGACCAAGATAGAGCTTTTTGGTAAAGCACATCATTCTACCGTTTACCGAAAATGGAATGAGGCCTACAAAGAAAAGAGCACAGTACCTACAGTGAAATATGGTGGAGGTTCAATGATGTTTTGGGGATGTTTTGCTGCCTCTGGCACTGGGTGCCTTGAATGTGTGCAAAGCATCATGAAATCTGAGGATTACCAAAGGATTTTGGGTCTCACTGTAGAGTCCAGTGTCAGAAAGCTGGGTTTGCGTCTGAGATTTTGGGTCTTCCATCAGGACAATGACCCCAAACATACGTCAAAAAGCACCCAGAAATGGATGGCAACAAAGCGCTGGAGAGTTCTGAAGTGGCCAGCAATGAGTCCAGATCTAAATCCCATTGAACACCTGTGGAGAGATCTTAAAATTGCTGTTGGGAAAAGGCGCCCTTCCAATAAGAGAGACCTGGAGCAGTTTGCAAAGGAAGAGTGGTCCAAAACTCCGGGTGAGAGGTGTAAGAAGCTTATTGATGGTTATAGGAAGCGGCTGATTTCAGTTATTTTTTCCAAAGAGTGTGCAACCAAATATTAAGTTAAGGGTGCCAAGAATTTTGTCCAGCCCATTTTTGGAGTTTTGTGTGACATTATGTCCAATTTGCTTTTTTCCTCCCTTTTTAGTTTTGTTCTAATACACACAAAGGGAATAAACATGTGTATAGCAAAACCTGTGTTACTGCAATACTTTTCTGTGAGAAATACTTGATTTTCTGGAAAAATGTCTGGGGTGCCAATAATTTCGGCCATGACTGTATGTATTTCTTACTGTTCAGACGGCAGAGAGGAGACTGTGCTGGGAAGCAGTCTATCGCCAAGTTACAAAATACCTGATGATCAACAGTTCAGCTTCACGGTAAGATACCTGGTGGCTGGAACTGGCAGCATCAGGGGCGCTGCGAGCCCTAGTATATGTCCTGTTTAAAACTATTTTCTTTACAAACAATTAAGGGGTTATTCACTAAGTGCCGAAATTGCCAACAAATTGCACCAAATGGTGAATTTTACCGTATGGTGTAATTTGTCTATTCACCACAATGGGGGGGGGGCGCAATTCTTGCCTTGCCCCGGGCGCTGACAACCCACGCTACGCCACTGCCCCACACACACCACACACCAGCTTAAATCTGCCTTAATGAAAGAAGTAAAGAATGCAGCAGACAGGAGGGCAGCCTCTGGGAAAGAGTAAGCAAAAGAGGGAACAGGAGAGAGGAAGGGAGAGAGTTAATGATGTGTGGCATTTAGTGAAGACATAAATAGGGATGAGCTGTTCGGTTCGATCTGCTCGGAGTTCGCATCGAACATCGGCCGTTCGACAGTTTGCGAACTTCGAACTTTTTGGGACGTTCGCCAAAAGTTTAAAAAAAAAAAATTGAAAAAGTATAAAAAATGCTTAAATACTAAAATAATCTATAAATAAAGAGACTCTTTACTGCAGAATATTATAAGCAACGGTTTATTAGATATTGAATTAAAACGGGAATATTTTTAACATTGAAGCCTATGGGATAAAACATCAGGCAGACACGGCCCTCTAATCAGGCACTGTTGAGGGCAGCCTGCCGGGGCCTCCCAAGGATCCCCTTGAGGAGCATGCGGCCACCGGATGACACAGCTGCGACTGTGCGGGCTAGCCGCCCGGGTGCATGTGGCAGAGACAGGCAGCGCAGGGAGGGAGCCACTGCACCTGCGGCCACGGCAGATCCCCCCCCCCCACAACCAGGATCCAGGGAGTCCCCACTGACCAACAGGCTAAGGTAAGGCGACACATTTCTAAAATAAATAAAATCCGAGGACATTTTTAAATGTCCCCGGCAACATAAAATAAAACCTTTTTTTTTCTTTCTCTACCTGGCTGAATGTATTTAATTACATATATTTTAGTTACATTCAGCCAGGTAGAGGGGGGGGGGGTGGCATGTGGGCTGCACGGTGTCTCAGGCAGTGTATATTTTTAGCAAATTTATAGGGGAAGGTAAGGGCAGGTATGATATATATCTTATCTATACATATAGATAAACAGTATGTCTGTGTGTGGTATCAATGCATCCCAACTCTATACACAGCGCTCCGTGTCCCTATAATATATATGATCAGGGGTTACCTTTTTTTTTATATTTTTATACTATTCCTATTAAATTAACAGTAATTTTTGATGTATTTTATTCAGTAGAAACTTTTTTTTGCCTATATAACATGTGCTTTGTGAAAATAAAACGGTTTTGTGTGTACATTTTAATTTAGTTAGTGGATTCCTGTCCAGTGCGGTGAGAAGCAAACGCAATGCAGTGTAGACACGCTGCGAGGCAGAGCGGAGTGAAGTCAAGCCTGCAAAATGTTTGCTTCTCTTCGCTTCGCTACGCTGTGCGTCGCTACACGCTCAGTGTGTCTCAGCCTTTTATTCCCGCATCGCTAGCTTGCCGACTCAGTTTGTATACTTGTTACTGACCCTACTTGTTCTGAGGACCCGATCTGTTGCCGACTTTGCCTGCCATTTGACTATTCTCTCTGTGTATTCCCTGCCTGTTCTGTTTGCTTCCTGTTGCTACTGGTGTGCGCCGATTCTCAACATATACAGTAGCGCAGTACAAGTGCCTAAACATTGCTGACCCGGTTTTGTTATCGCTGCTGATGTAACTGAATAGATCGGGATCTCTTCTGCATTACCAAAACATCTACCACTGCACTCTTCCACAATACCTCAGAGGGGTTACGGTGTGAAGGCACTTGCTGCCACCAAAGGCAAAATATTTGGGTGCACTGCCACTGACGCCTATACCAGATTCATATCATTTTAATATTAGACCACAGGGTCCACCACTGCACTCTTCCACAATACCACAGAGGTGTGACGGCACTGTTGCCGACACTAAATGCCCAATTTTAAAGCACCAAAGTTTCACCATAATTTAGCCAAAAAAATAACTAAACTTGTTCTGCGTGTCCTAAAATGTCTACTCTTTTCATACAGGCTGCCGCCCCAAGAAGTTGTTTATGAATAGATTAAAGGAAAACTTCTTACCGTCATCTGAATTTTAATTTTTTTTGTTTTTAAATGTTTCTATACATCCTACAAATCCGCCACTTCACGGGTAGGTTATGGGGACCTTAACCTTTATTTCATGGAAAACTCACTGTTCCTTTAAAAACTAATTTTTTTTTACTTTTTGTCCTTGTTTCCGTCGCCCAGGGCACTACCCAGACCCCCATACACCTTTTTTATGGCAAATATCTTGCATATGCCCTCTTGGAGGGTATGCTAAAAATCGAACTTTCGAGTCCCATTGACTTGCATTGAGTTCGGTTCGAGTTCGAACTCGAACTTTTGAAATTGATCGAATGCGAACCGAACACGGGGGTGTTCAGCTCATCACTAAACATAAACCGAGGAGCGAGCATTCTTAAGGTCTGCAATGTTTGCTGAAAAAAAATTCCACTTACACCAATGGCCCTTCACCTCCATCTGCTCTTATCTGTTGCTGGTTGCAGACTGCAATCACTCCGTCTCCTCCTCGCTCCATCTCCTCAGCAGCTCGGCCCCATACACACAGTGTGCAATGCGCGGGGCAAGGAGGTGACGAGGAATAGGGGAGGAGCTGGATACGGAAGCCTCGTGTCCTCTGGGCGCACAGCCAGGATTGCATCAGCGGTTAGCGCAGGGTGAATGTAGTGCCACCGCTGTGCAGTCTGAGGTTGCGGTGGCAAATCGGGCAGCTGCCGCGAGGCCTCGGGAGCGTGAGGCCATAGGCGGCCTGTTAATTTGCCTAATTAGAGAGCCGCCACTGCCTGGGTCAACAAACTACTCTGTACCTGGTAGAGAGAAATGGGGCATGTAATATATTGCTTATGAACCAAAAATTACTCCCTTTAAAATATATATGTACAGTTTTTGAACCCGGTATTTCAAAATTTTACAAGGAAGCACTAATTTAGCCTTTGACGTATCCCCCAGTATCTCTCCCTCTAAGTCTAATACAGTTCAGAGTACAAACCAAAATACTGAGAACAAAGATGAATTTCCGTACCATGTTACATTTTTTTTTACATAGTCTGAAATTTAAGGACTAAAGATTCAACAGGGTTGTAAGGGGATTTGAGAAGACGCAATTTATGGGAGTCATGTAAGGAACAATACATATAGGGCTCTATTAACGTCTTTGCGCAAATGTTAACTAGGGATGTGCACCGATTTATTTATTTTTTTCGGTTCGATTCGGTTCGATTTTTCGAATTTTTAAACTTTTCGATTCGGCTTGTTTCGACCGCTTTCTGTTTCTATTCGGTTCGGCTCGATTCGTTTTTCGGGTACATTTATTTTTCGGAATATCGTCCATTTTTCGTATTTTCGTGTCACTTTGCTTGTTTTTTGTATCGGCTTTTCGTTATTTCGGAAATTTTCGTTTTTTTCGGAACATCTGTTCTCCTCGTTTCAAAGCTGTCTAACTCTATTGCCCCAGCAGTCCAGCACATGGATTTGCCCCAGCACATGGATTTGCCCCAGCACATTGATTTGCCCCAGCACATGGATTTGCCCCAGCACATGGATGCCCCAGCTCATGGATTTGCTCCAGCACATGGATTTGATTCGGTTCGGCTCGATTCGTTTTTCGGGTACATTTATTTTTCAGAATATCGACAATTTTTCGTATTTTCGTGTCACTTTGCTCGTTTTTTGTATCGGCTTTTCGTTATTTCGGAAATTTTCGTTTTTTTCGGAACATCTGTTCTCCTCGTTTCAAAGCTGTCTAACTCTATTGCCCCAGCAGTCCAGCACATGGATTTGCCCCAGCACATGGATTTGCCCCAGCTCATGGATTTGCTCCAGCTCATAGGATATTGCCCCAGGACATGGATTTGCCCCAGCTCATAGGATATTGCCCCAGCTCACACATGGATTTGCCCCAGCTCATGGATTTGCCCCAGCACATTGATTTGCCCCAGCACATGGATTTGCCCCAGCTCATAGGATATTGCCCCAGCTCATAGGATATTGCCCCAGCTCACACATGGATTTGCCCCAGCTCATGGATTTGCCCCAGCACATTGATTTGCCCCAGCTCACACATGGATTTGCCCCAGCTCATAGGATATTGCCCCAGCTCACACATGGATTTGCCCCAGCTCATGGATTTGCCCCAGCACATTGATTTGCCCCAGCACATGGATTTGCCCCAGCACATGGATTTGCCCCAGCACATGGATTTGCCCCAGCACATGGATTTGCCCCAGCTCACACATGGATTTGCCCCAGCTGATGGATTTGCCCCAGCTGATGGATTTGCCCCAGCACATTGATTTGCCCCAGCACATGGATTTGCCCCAGCTCATAGGATATTGCCCCAGCTCACACATGGATTTGCCCCAGCTCATGGATTTGCCCCAGCACATTGATTTGCTCCAGCACATGGATTTGCCCCAGCTCATAGGATATTGCCCCAGCTCACACATGGATTTGCCCCAGCTCATGGATTTGCCCCAGCACTTTGATTTGCCCCAACACATTGATTTGCCCCAGCACATTGATTTGCCCCAGCACATGGATTTGCCCCAGCTCATGGATTTGCCCCAGCACATGGATTTGCCCCAGCTCATGGATTTGCCCCAGCTCATGGATTTGCCCCAGCTCATGGACTCGCCCCAGCACATGGATTTGCCCCAGCACATGGATGCCCCAGCTCATGGATATGCCCCAGCTCATGGATTTGCTCCAGCACATTGATTTGCCCCAGCACATTTACAAATACAAAATTTACAGAATCAGCGATATAACCGATAATAGTTAAATATACGATGTTCCGAATTACCGAAATGGAACCGAAATCCCGAATGGAACCGAAATCATGAATAGAGGGAAAATAAATTTCGATTTGACACATTTCAAGTCCATTTGAAAATTCGGAAAAATTTTCGATTTGGCTCGGAAAACTTTTCGGATTCGGCGTTTTCGGATCTAAAAAAATTCGGAAATTCGGCCGCATCCGAAGACACAAATCGGGAAATTTTGTGAAAATTCCGAAATTCCGAAACCCGAAACGCACATCCCTAATGTTAACGCGTGCGCAAAAACGCATTAACGTGACGGGGGAAAACCCATTGCGCAGAACGTCGTATTACAATGTCCGTGCAAAAAAAATGCACGTTAACATCTACCGCTGGTGAACCTGCTCGAACCCTTTGCGCGTGTAATGTACGTTGCGCGTCCTATACTTAACATTGTGTGCGCAAATGCGTTTGTGCGCTGGTACGCGGATGGTATTACAATCTATGCGCAAATTTTAACGGACAACGTTTGCGCGCATAATTTTAACGTCTTTGAAAAGCTGGTGCTAATTGCAAATCTGAACGTCCTGGCCGAAACCAAATACACCAGCCTGAAAAAAAAATACAGCAATGTATAGTTTCACATTCTATGCATACCCAAACAATAAAATTGAGAGGTTGTGCGTGTTTTTATTATTGCTGCAACATATATACTCAGATTGATTTTGACAGGTGCAAAAACAAAATGGGAGACAATTGTGGTTCTTAATTCTGATTGGCTGAATCACTTGAAAAAACAGTCTGCCAACCGATTTCTGCGCGCTTGTTTTTGTGCGTATTTTTTACGGATGAAAAAATGTGCTCGGATTGTAATACCAGCGTTAATTTACGCTCATTAACGTTTAACGCTGCGCGCAAAAAAAATAGTGCTGCATGTGCGCTTTTGCGCAAAGAAGTTAATAGAGCCCATAATAAATAACATGCACTGGTTTTCTATATACTTTACAATAACTCAATTGTCAAAACCATTCAAAAGCCATAATTGCAATTCTCGTATCCTATGAATTTTTCTATTTAACTGTAGCTTAGAATCTACTTTCAAAGATGTACTGTCAGTCCCAATATGCTTATCTATTTATCCATTTTTAAGGACACAGAAAAAATATGAGCTGATGTAACTAGTGATTACATGTCAGCTGTCTGTCAACTGAAATTACTTCAGATCAGTGGATTTACAGTATAGTGTGTGACTTGATGTCAAAAATGAAGGAATCAGTAATTGTCTTCAGATTAAAGATATTGTAATTTTAATATATTGTAGTATATATTCTAAATAGATAAGTCGCCGACTGATGACCGAGTCGTATGCAGGGAGACAATAAATACTCAAAAAATACACAAACATACAACTGTGAAATAATATATATATTTATTATATATACCGGCCACAGCTAAAAACATCACACCATATACCCACCACCATGACATAAAAATTGCCATAACAAAATAATACAATAACCCAGTGCTGAAAGAGGACTCCACACAACCACCATACACCTCCAAACCAACCAACCACAAAAACCTCCTATTTCCCAACCATCTGAACCAAAATTAACCTAAATAAAAGGAACCCCCTACCCAGCACTGCCTACAATCCCCCGCCAAGACATCCTCACATAACCCCCTTATGGGAGAGCTCTCCCACCAAGGAAAAACAGGGCTTGTTCAATCCCCCTCCTTGATTCCCAGGATGAAAGGATCCTTGCCCACATTGGTCAGGTGAACGTCATCCTCCATAAAATAATACGCTGCATCCTCTTCTTCAAAGGATAGATGCCGCACCACCACACCATCCATCCTCCTCACAAACCTTGCCATACAGCGATTCACCTTGATCTGGCAAAGCCGCACCGCCTCCTCATTCTCTGTGTCAGGTTTGGGTTTACGGAGTTCAGGATGCGAAAACAAGCTGTTAGGTGAGATCTTGGATCTTGCGAGGAGTTCTGTAAACAAGGCAGAGGTTCGGTACACGGCAGGGCTGGCAGAGAGTAGTCGGTGGCACAGGCAGAGGTTCGGTACACGGCAAGGCTGGCAGAGAGTAGTCGGTGGCACAGGCAGGTATACTCAGGAAGGGGTGTTTGTGGGAGAGGAACAGGACAACCAAGCAATGAGTCTTGGAGAGACTGGGATTTAAATAGTGTGCCTGTGGGAATTGCACCAATCAGGGGAGAATGCTATCTGGTTGCCTGAGTATACCGGGTTCCGATTGTTTGGGGTTCCTGGCATCTTACTTGGTGACGCCATCTTGGAGGAACCACGTGGGACGCCAAAATGTCTGGTTGCCGATGCTGGGGGTGTGCTGCCGTGAAGGAGGCCCATGGTGCTGTGGAAGTGTGTGAGAGCTTGGAGGGGTCCCTGACATGGTGCGACCAACGCCGGGAGTGATCCCACCTCGGAGACAGCCACCATAGCTGCAAGGGAGGCCGCGGGGGGCTTGGAGCATCGGCGTGGGGCCGCGGTCCGGGTCTCTGAGGCAGGTAAGCCAGCAGGTCTGTTATGACCTGACACTCTGCCTGCCTCCACACCAACCTTGGCAACACCTCGGACCATACCACCACTGTCCATGGTGACCACTCCCTCAACTGCCGCAGATCCGCCTGCATCTGCTCCAGCAGCACACCAAGAGGGACCACACCCAAATCGTTCCCTCCCCTGTGCACCACCAGCACATGGGGAACTTCACCGTGCCTAAAGGGCACAAAACCGTCGGCTTAAACTCCTCCCACAGGAGCCCACGGATTCCGAACCACCATACCCGTGTTGCCGACCCATGCAAACACATCTGCACTCCAGATGTTCGCACCAACGCCCTTCTCCGAGCCCAGAAAACCAGCGAATCTCCAACGATCCACACCACTCTCGAAGGATCTGCAAAAACAAAACAAATTACCATCATCTCGACCACTCAAAATTATTCCAAAAGAAAAAACTCCACGCCAACCCACCACACACCCCTTCCAAATAAACAATGTCCATACCTGCAAAGAAAGCATAACATAAACAATGAACATACCCATAGCCACAATGATGAAATGATGAAATACTCCAACCCCCACACTACTCCACATACAACAAACAAATATACACAGTATAAAATAAATAAATATATATATTCCATATAATAAAGTATAATTCATATTCCATGTATACGTTTTATATTTCTTTGTACGTTTTTTTTTCTTTTGAAAGCGAACAGAACAGATCATACAGCAAACTTTTTCTCCACATAACCTCCCAGCAGTAACAAAAGTGTTTCAAAATTCATACCACCAAACCTGGCCGCACGTAGGTCTGAAAAGCCCTCGAGTTCCATCTTCCCAATTCTTGAATTTCCGCTGCAGACAAACCAAACCTCGAAGCTTGTGTTGCTGCCCCAATACGAAAGGAGTGAGAACCAAATTCCTCTGGATTTCTCCCTAAACTCAACAAACCCTTCTTAAAAATGGTAACAAACGGATAACTCGATAAAGCTGAGCCATCCGCGTGACATATAAAAGCACTCCAGACTCCACCCTTACCGCCAAAAATTCCTTAACGTTCTTAACCGGACAAACAACGCAGTTATCCACTCTGGATAAACCAACTCTACGCCCCCTACCCAACTGATCAGTCTTGGAGTTAGAAACCCAAATAACAGCTTCCTCAACTCCCAACCAAACCTCATCAGCACCCAAACCACCACCTCTTCTCCTAGAATTGCACACCAGCTCACCCACTCAAAATGCTCCAAAAAACCCCAAACAAAAAGCCGCCCTCATAAGCAGAACCTCATAAGGTGAGGAACAAAAACTCCCAACATAATCCCGTAGACCTTCCAATAACTGCTTTGAAACCGGACGCCATGCGTCCACCCTGCATCCACCCTGCACCTCCCCCTCACATAACCCCAAACTGCACACCTGATAACAAAATCCTTGGTGACATCTCTTTTCCCTGATACCTGGAAAAGGAAAGCCAAGGCGGCCAACGACTGCCCACCCCAGGAGATGCCCCTGATTTGAATAACCGAATGAGGTAAGCTCTAAGCAAGCTCTCCTCATCCAATCCACCAACCGAAACGTACCTGAAACGTTCAGCCAATGTGTCCCAATCCTTCCATACTCGCGAGTAGGCCTTCCAAGTGGAATCAGACAAAGAACCTCACACCCATCCTACAACAATTCCGAGCCTAGCTGCCAAAGGCCCTCCGGACATGGGGTGCCCACCTACCCTGCCAACGGAGCCAGAGAATGAAACCTGTCCCACTGCAAATGAGACAAAGCATCCGCCACTGAGTTAAAGCGTTCTGGAACATGCTTGCCCTGCACAAAACGTTAAATTTCAAACAAAGCAACGCAAACCTCTTAAGCAACCTGATGATTGGCAATGATGAAGCCGACAAAGAATTAACCGCTGACACTACCGCCATGATGTCAGAACGAAACAAAATCCTTCTTCTCCAACACCATTTGACAGCTGCAGGCATACGAACAAGAGACTGTTTAAGTCTAATCCATAACAATTGGTGCCCAACATGGAAAAAGAAAGACGTGGGCAGCACTGAGCTGGGACGGACCGTTCCAAGTATTGGTACCGCATGACATTTCTGCCATCCTCCAACAAACCCAGGCCAAACATCTGTCCTCCCCAATGCACCTGCGCCTGCAATGTTCCGTACTGCTCCCGGATAATGTCACCCTTCCCCGGCTACTCTCCTTCATTTTCCTGAGGGGGGTACTTCTGATTGTGAATTTGTGATGATGATAGCCACGAGGCCCCTATGGACTCTGGTTCTGATGACTCCCCTGACCCATACCCCTTTATCCACTGGCCCCTGTGTGCGATACTCCTCTCACAGCCCCTTACCTGACACTGTATGTGGATGGCTCCTGCTTCACGGACGAGTTTGGTATATATATCATACTGGTTGCGCTTTCACAAGTGAATTTTTAATTGTGTACACTTCCCCTCTCGCCCCCACCGTTTCTGCCTGAAAAAAGCGGAACTGCGCTCACTTCAAGCCTGTTTCCTTTTTTAACACAGATGTGGGTAAATGGGCTCTCACACCTTTAAAAAACATTGATGAATGCCCTCATCGGTCTACACAATCTGTCACCTTTCGAAATACTGTTCGGCACGGCCCCCAGACTAGGGTGCTATGTTCCCCAGCAACTGCAATTACAATCTGACAGTCTGGTAAAATCCATCACCAATATTTCAAGAGTATTAACTGATATCTATGGACAAGTGTTTTCTTCCATTCCAGACATCGACGGCACTCATCAACTGGACCTGGGAGATTGGGTGCTAGTTAAGTAGTTCCTTCTGAAAACTCCACTTGAGCCCAGATACGACGGTCCTTTCCAGGTCCTCCTCACAACAGCAACTTCAGTGAAACTGGAAGAAAAAAATCCACCTAGATCCACGCTTCCCACTGTAAAAAGACCTGTACACCAGAAACGGACCAGACAGCAACCCAACCATGATCGTGTATATCCTTCTCATTTGGGGAGTGGGGTTTGCGGGGGGCTGTTAGATATCGCAGTAAATCAGGTGGCCGCTATCGTACTGCAACAGGCCGTGGGGGAACAGGTGGGCATTGTCATAGGACAACAGGTGGGCAATGCCAATGTCATGGGACAACAGATTGCTGCTGCCGGCGAAAATAGACTAACCACTTTCTGGTATAATTCCTCTAACACTCGAATGGCAATCTATACTTTTAACTATTGTGATGTAAACCCTTGCCCAGGCCCCCGCCTGCAGTGTATCTGGAGAAATGGGATCCCACACAACTACGATATATATATATATATATATGCGTTACAAATGACTATTGGGGGCAGGAGTGTGGTAGTTGGGGATCAGTGGGATGGAATACTGGGGTTTCCTGGGGACACAAACCACAAAGCGCCCTAGACAAGAAAGATAAAAATGGTAAATCACTTCTTACTCGCATGACACTGAAAATGGCCCCAAACACATGCCCCAACCAAGAATTTCTGAAGTCAGATGATGACGAGGTATTTAAGCCTAGAACAGGGGCAACGGCACTGAAACTAATCCTAACCCTAGAAAATCCTGGACCCGGGGATGCAGGGACCTACATTCTGGGTATGTGGGAAAAAGGGGGGTTAGAGAATCCTCGGAGCCTGGAAAAATTCCACCTGCGAGACATGTACCTTGCCCCGGACTGGGTCCCTCCACATCAACAGTCCAACCCCCTTAAACGCCATATAATCTCTTCCAATGGTATAGTAGCCATCGCTAATCCCACGTTCGAGGATACTATGGCCATTGAAACAGGATACTCAGATATGAATGTTTGGTTAGAATGGATGAAATACAGCGCTCAGTCCCACAACAGAACCAATTGCTATGTGTGTGGCAGTGCTAGGCCTCATCTAGGTACGGTACCTCATAATATCCCCGAGGATATTGAGGAATGTTTTCTCAGTTTGTTTACCAACAACACCCTAAATCACGATACTTGTGAAGAATGGAAGTCCAAATACCCCCTCCAGACACAAAACTGCAGACTCTCAGAGAGTATCACTATCTACCTGTTAAGAAGGAGAAAGTGTAAAACCAGGTGATATCCCTGGGAGATGTCTATTGGATCTGTGGTGACCTACGAGTCCGCTCCCGCTTGGTAGGTGTATGGGACGGTGAGTGTGCTCTGGCTAAAGCCATCATGCCCCTCCACATCCTGCCCTTTGATGATAATCTGCCAATAGCCCACACCCCCGGACTCACTAGACAGAGGAGACAGTTGAAACCCGTACCTGGCAGTTTCGACCCACACGTCTACATCGATGTCATAGGAGTCCCAAGGGGGGTGCCTGATGAGTTCAAAGCTAGAGACCAGGAAAAGGCGGGATTCGAATCTTTAATCTCCATGATAACCATCAATAAAAATGTTGATTGGATTAACTACATCTATTACAATCAGCAGAGGTTTGTAAACTATACCCGAGATGCCCTCCAGGGTTTGGCCGACCAGCTAGGCCCGTCCTCTGCAATGACCTTCCAGAACCCCATGGCCCTCGATATGCTACTGGCAGAGAGGGGTGGGGTCTGTATGATGCTGAAAGGTACAGGTGGCTCCTGTTGCACCTTTATCCCGGATAACACAGGCCCTACTGGTAAGGTCACTAAAGCTATTAAACAATTGGAAGAACTGTCTGAGGAACTGAAGAAGAACTCTGGTATTACTGATCCATGGGATCAGTATTTTAGTTGAATGAGTGGCTGGCAGAAGCTCCTCACAACAAATAGGGATAGTTATCCTGGTAGTGATGGTTCTGTTGGCGGTGATTGCATGTTGTGTTTTACCCTGCATTAAAAAAGTTGTAGAAAGAACTGTGGAGTCCACTACCCCTGTTATGCTTAGTCACTTATGTGGGGAAACTGGGGAGGACATTGACACCTCTTATGCTAACCTACAATTTATGGAAATGCCCCAAAATGAGACTTATGAAAAGCTACACCCTGTAGTGATAGAGCAACCACAGCATTACGAGTCCATACACCCCCTCCCTCGGGACACCCGTATCTGAATTGGCTTGAGACAAGGTTTGTGACCCATTGCAAGACGAGTTATAGGCCCGAATCTTGACCCATCAGTCTCGGCCAAGCCCAAGTCCGAATTACAAAGGGGTTTAGCGCCAATAGGGGCTATTCGTCTCAAACTTCGGTGAAGAAAGGTGATGGCTGGCGAGACTTTAGGGGAACGGATAAAGACGCAGCTCGTTTCCAAGGGGACACTTGAGAAATGTGCATTTTTAGGGGGACTGTTATGGACAAGAATATGCATCTGCTTTAATGATATTCAAAGGCTTAGAAAAATGCTCATTTAAGTAGTTAATATGTCCTTAAGAGCTGAATTAATAAAACTGTCTTTTCAGAGAGAATCAAACTGTATCTTGCGTAACTCTGCTGTTTCAACAGAATAGCTAACCACAAGTCATGAGGATTCCTATTTCGGTACCAGGAGCAGGATGCGGGACATCCTGCATCCTGAAACACGCTGTATCTGAAACAGGACTTCGCCCACATACCCATGATGGAGAAAACGGCTGACTTTTGTCAACGACGCAAAATAAATTGATTTGGAAACAGCTGATATTTGACTTTCGTTTCTATGATCTAATCCATAATGCATTTGCAATTTTATTGCTGACAACGATTAAAAATCTTAGTTAACATCCCTGCTTCCGCACCAACTGGCATAAAAGCATGTATCAATCCTATGATTAAAGAGAGAGGTCACTTGGCTTTGTCCAAGAAAGACTACATAGACAAGCGAGCGAGTCTGTGTCCCTTTCTTTCAGTGCGCACTCAAATTGACTTCTCCAACACCATTTGGCAGCAGCAGGCATACGAACAAGAGACTGTTTAAGTCTAATCCATAACACTACCTTCCAGAACACCTCCCCACAGCTCCAAAGCCACCACTAACGGAAACAACACTAAAAATGCTAAATTCCGCACCAATGCAGATGCCAACCAACGATCAGGCCAACGAGAGGCACACCAACGCCCCTCAAAGTATACCCCGAAACCAACACCTCCCGAGGCATCCGTGAAAAATTCCAGTTCCCTTGACAAAACTTCCCTCGAAGGGAATATGGCCACCCCATTAAAAAAAGCCAAAAAGGATCTCCGCACTTTCAAATCCTCCTTCATGGCACCAGATATTCTCACAAAATGGTGACCTTCGCGAATACCCCGCGTCGCCAAAGCCAATCCTCGCAAAAAGACTCTACCCACCGGAATGACCC
Organism: Leptobrachium leishanense; assembly: GCA_009667805.1. Taxonomy (NCBI): domain Eukaryota; kingdom Metazoa; phylum Chordata; class Amphibia; order Anura; family Megophryidae; genus Leptobrachium; species Leptobrachium leishanense. Next base: position 191,651,123 of record CM019067.1, on the reverse strand, counting down.
TGCACGCAAAATTCAAACGATCAATCAACAATTGAAGCTCTCTCAACCGCAATTTCTTCACCGACAGGGCCCCCTTCACTTGCCTTAAAGCTTCCACAACCTTCACCAAATGTAGACGACACTCACCCTTAACCGAATCAATCTCAATCCCCAGAAAAGTGATGACTGACGCCGGACCTTCCGTTTTATCAGAAGCCAAAGGAACACCAAATCAGTGTGAGACCCACTGAAAATATCGAAGAATGTGAAGATACTCTCCTGTCCCTTCCCTACCCACGCAAAGAAAAATCATCCAAATAATGAGTCAAATTCGCCGACCCTGCCACCACCCGACCCACCCACTCCAAAAATTTATTAAAACACTCAAGAAAGGAAAAGGAAATGGAACAACCCATAGGCAAACATAAATCCACATAAAATTCACCTTCAAACCAAAACCCCAGAAGATGATGACACGAAGGATGAATAGGTAAAAGCCGAAAAGCCGACTCAATAGCCACCTTAGCCATCAAAGCCCCCTTTCCTGCATCCTGAACCAAACCAACTGCTGAATCAAATGACACGTACGACACAGAGGCCAACTCCTCACATATATCATCATTCACCGATCCTCCCCGCGGATAAGATAAATGATGAATCAACCGAAACTCCCCAGCCTTCCACTTCGGCACCACCCCCAAAGGGGATATCTTCAAATCCTGCACCGGCGGTGACGAGAATAGGACCTGCCATACTACCGGCCCGATCTCCTTGAACACCTTCTCCTGAACTACCTCCGGATAATCTCTAGCCGACTTCAAATTCCTCAACTTGCCATCTGGCCTTTCAACAAAAGGAATCCAGAAACCATCACCAAAACCGTCCCGCAGAAACTCTGCATCCCTTTGTCTTCCATAAAGCCTTAGCCACGGTAACATCACGTCGAGTTTCACTGAGGAAGCCCCCATCTCCAGACCCTCCAAAAAGCAAACCACCCTGTCTCGCCCTCTTAAAACATCTGGACAATGAATGCAATCCTCCACAATTTGAACATTCATGCTTAAACCTGCACCCATTACCCAACTTGCACTGACCCTCGTTAAACTGCCACTGATTCCTTTTTAACACCTGCCGGTGGAGAACTGACCCCTCCCCCACCGGCGACCCCTGGAAAGGGCAAACCCTTCTGAGTGCACATCAAACGCAACCACAACGTAATGTCCATCTGATCCCACCCCATCCCTGGGTGAGCCGCCAAACGTTGCCTAAACTTTTCATCATACTTCCACCACACCCAGCCACCATAAATCCAATAAGCCTCCCAATTCCCATCCACATAACAAAACAGCGTCAAACAATGTTGCGGGTTCTTCTCCCCAACCACACTGGCCAAAATACAAAAAACGCGGAGCCAATTCCCAAACGACTTCGGAATCCTCCGATACCTCTTCCTCCTTTCCTCCTCCTCCTTTAATCCTTCCTTAGATGAATCGTCCTTAACCCCTGCCACCTCATCCAACGGAAGCAGGGAAAAGAGCTCCACATACTCACCCTACCAAATACATTCCTTAACCTCTTGCTTCAAATGTAACCCCAAAGGACCAGAAAATGACACGTATGCATTCCTCCTGGCTACATCCGCCACCCCTGAGGACTCACCAAGTGAACCCGACACACCACTCGGCCCTCTTGAAGCAACTGCTTCACCACCGAGAGCTCCACCAGCTCCCCCAACTGACTTTGCTGCAACCTTCCAAGCCTGGGCCAAATCAACTCCTTGGCTCACACCCCTTTTAGAACCGGACCACGCTTCAAAGGCACCCTGTAAAAAAGACATGAAGGAACTCATATCACTCCCACTACCATTACCTGTTGCCACACTAGGCCCAGCCGAACTCCCTGGAACCTCCTGCGCCACACTCTCCCTAGCTGGTCCTCCAACTCCACCGACTCCACCAGCCTGGAAACCACCAACCGGTTGTGGACTCCGCTCCTGTACCATAGGAACTGTGGACGAAAAAACATTTGTGCGATGAGCCACAGAACCCGAAGTGCCATTACCATCATCCCGCTCCACCACACCAAAACCTGGAGCCACTTCACCTTCATCATCTGAACACCAATCCCCTTCGGGCTCCTGAGTAACCTCATCCCGCACAACACCACCCTGTGCCACACCACCGTCCACACCCCCATCCACCAAATGCCTTACCACCGAAGCTTTCGTCCCCGAGACAGACCTTGCTCCACTTCTGGGACCCCTGGCGGACAACCGTATTCCTCTTCTACCCGAGGAACTCCTTGACCTCCGCACTCCTTCTCTCTTGGTAGCGCTCACCACACCACCCCTCTGACCAGAAACCGAAGAATCCTTAGCACCTGAGACCGACCTCGAGCTCCTACCTGTCACCCTTCTTGAAATGCTCCCGCCAGCCTCAGTCCCAACTGTGTCACCTTCAGCCAACATCCTCCGGACCAACCGTCCTCTGCCTCTCACCGCTTCCAATCTCAACCATTCAGATCCTGTTCCACCGCCGGATTCTCCTCCCGGACTGAACTGCTCCGGAGGCCTAGAAACCCTGACAGGCCGAGCTCCAACTTCAGACTCTGCCGCCAACACCTCCGTCAAACTCCTTCTCGCCCACTCCACACCACGATGCCGAGCAGCCTCCCACACATCCGCCAACAGCGACTCCAACTCTCCACCTTCCGCCATCCTCAAAGCCAATGAAATGAAGAAAAGGCCGAAAACACCGTTCACTGACGCAGCTCAGATTTTCACCAGCTCTACCTCAGGAGAAAAAGGCGTGCAGAGCTTCCCTTCACACGCCTTAAGTACCCTCCTAGAAACTCCGCCCACACCTCTCCCGCTCAAACCCCCCACAAGCGCTATAACAGTTCTAGAAAAATCCTCCCTGCGTCCTGGCATCAGAGGCAACTTAAGGGCCCTACGCCTTAGGTGCTTCAGGCCTTCATTACTCCTTTTTTGTTAAACTGCATTCTGCAGACTCAGGGCCCTATTACATTCTTCGTGCAAATTCACCGCCCAGCGCAATTTTTTTTGCGCGCAGCGTTAAGCGTTATCGAGGGAAAATTAACAGTGGTATTACGATCTGAACACATTTTCTCATCCATCCAAAAATAACGTTCATAAAAACGACGTGCAAAACGAAGAGTAATACGCGCGCAGTAACGTAGCGCACGTAAATCAGTGCGCGGACTGGTTTCTTTGCGGGATTCAGCCAATCAGAATTAAGAACCTTAATTGACATCAATTTACCTTAATTGACTCACTTTTTGCGCAAGTTTTTGCGCCTGTCAAAGTAAATTTGTGTATACATGCTGCAGCAATAATAAAAACACGCACAAATTCACAATTTTATTGTTTGGGTATGTGTAGAATGTGTAATTACATTTTGCTGTATTTTTTTTTTTTTCGTGCTGGTGTTTTTTGTTTCGGCCAGAACGTTCAAAAACGTTAAAATTATGCTCGTAAACGTCGTTCGTAAAAAGATGCACTTCGATTGTAATACCATCCGCTTACCAGCGCACGAACACATTTGCGCTCACAATGTTAAGTATAGGACGCGCACAGTTCATCACGCTCGAGCAGGTTCATCAGCGTTAAATGTTAACTCGCATCGTTTGTGCGAACGACGTTCAGTGCAAAGGGTTTTGCCCCTCGCGTTAATGCACTTTTGCGTGCGCGCAAAAAATTGCACAGAGTATGTAATAGGGCCCTCAGACTTTTAACCAGAAGAAAAATGACATTTCACTTTGTCATTCTATTCAGAGCAGTAATTTAAACATCCAAATCTGGTGATAATGTTTTGTTCAAAATAATCTTTTGCTGCAGGTATTATTGGAATATATTGATTAACCATCCTTGTGAAACTAATAACCGCACACAATTAACAAGGGTCAGACTTTACTTGCTGCCAATAAGGATTACCTTGAGGACCTGATCAAGCTATTTTCAACAATGGAAGCAATACTTATTCATCTGATTGCTCTACAAAATGATTTTTCAGTTTTAAATTCGCCAAGTCACAGTTTTTTGTAACATTTCTAAAATACATGAGAATATTCTTATTCATTAAGCATTACTTAAAAAAACATCTTTGTTATAGTTTCACAAACACACAATTAAAGGGTAGTGTAATGGAACATTATTTTTGGTAAATAGCAATATAGGTTAATATGCGCAACATTATAAAGGCATATTAACTGCAGGATTTCTCACGCGCAGCCCCCACTCTCTGGAACGCTCTCCCTCGTACTGTCAGACTTTCCCCTAAATTCTCTTCCTTCAAACGCTCCCTTAAAACATTCCTATTTAGGGAAGCCTACCACCCAACTCACTGACGCAACCATCAATCACTCTCACCTTACAGTCCTCTCCTCCTGTTTCCTCCTGTTTCCAACCCTCCTAGATTGTGAGTTCCTACGGGAATAGGGCCCTCATCTCCTCCTGTGCTGTTTGTCAAATGTTGTTCAATGTATTGTAACCCTGTCTATACTGTGCTTATTGTACAGCGCTGCGGAATATGCTGGCGCTTTATAAATAATGAATAATAATAATAATAACTTGACTTTAAAGGGATAATTTATGCCTTGCAATCACTCAATGTAAACTGAGGCATCACAGTGGCCTAAGCAACCTCAGCCCTTCTGGGGGAAATCTCAAAGTGCTGATTCAGCCTTCCCAGAGAAGGGGATTTGCTTCTTCTTTACACTCAAAGGGAGAGGGCTGCCATGCGGACAGACTGGAGCTTCAGGCACGTGGATAAGAAAGACAAAACCAAATTGGCTCCCATTTTCCTTCATCCCAGCCACTGGATTTTTTTGGATATTCCCTTGAGTATCCAACCATCTGCAGCCATGAGACATGCTCTGGCTTCTTGTAAACCAGGAGCGTGTCATGTTCAGAGTATTAGAGACCAGTGATGTGCTGATACTAGCTGAGTTTTAAAAATAAGTAAAGGGTGAAAATGGTAGAGGGGTGCAGAGTGGACAGAAGTGTTTAATATTTAGCGCCTCCATTTTACCCCCCTGCCACTTTAACAATAGAGAATCCATTTAACGAATGCTTAGGTTTTAGCCCACTTAGGGCACTATTCCATAATGAACGTTATTGGTGACATTCAGATTAGTAAGTGTTAACACTAGGATAAGTGACTTTAACGCATGCCTCCCATATTACTTTCCTAACGCTAAACCCGTAAAATTCCGGTATATAAGGTTAATCATTTAGCACCCCCTAAAAACCCCAAAATAAATCCTACACTCACTCATCCTGCGGCGAGAACGATGGCCCGATCCGACGCTACTTGTTCCCGGGAGCAGAGTGAGATTGGGAACAGTCTCCCTCTGCAGTGCTGAGCAATCTCGCAGGTCAGAAGCGTAGCCCTCCATGTAGTCCTATGGACTCTAGGAGGTGATACTTGTGGCGGCGCGGTAGTGCTACCGCAAGTATCACTGCATTCCAAGGTAACGTGCTGAGACAGTGCCTGCCCTGGAATATCACGCTAAAATTGGGTTGCTACAGGGAAACCTGCATGCACAGGTTTTCCCCGTTAGTGTCCCCATTTTAGCACTAAGAAGAGAATAGGGCCCTTAGTATCTCTCATTCTGACATTACTGAAACAAAAATAAATCTGACTTTGTTAGTGACACAGGTTGTACAATACAACACACACTAATATATATATAAAACACATACACACAAACACATGAAACTCACTACAACCATACTGTCACGTCTCGCGGGGGCAACAGCGGTGTAAGCAGCGGCAGACGTTAGGCGTAATGTCCAAATGGGGGTTTATTACAAAAGGAATACATGAGCAGGGCAAGTAATATTGAGGAGATAGGGCCAGATACTGAGACAAAGGGAAGCAGACACAGGAAGAAGACTAAGCCAGAAAGGGAGCTGGACACAGGGGAAAATAGAGTGCAAAGCCTATAAGGAGACTTGCTGGAAACATGAGGAAGGCAGAGTACAGAAGGTAGGTAGCAGGACTGGCTGTAGGAACACAGGTTACAGGGCTGGTAGGTACCATAAAGATAGGTGAATGTCCAGAGGTGCAAGAGTAGTAGTCCAGAGATAAGCAGGAATACGGTGGGCAGTTTAAGAAAGAAAATGGTGGGCAGATTGAACAGGAACAGTGAACACACAGGGGAAATCCAAGCGAGGAATAGAGGGACTAACACAGTACAAAAGGGGTTTTCCAATACTTGTAGTCAGGGACAGGCCAATAGGTCAGGGCAGGCAGCAGCAAATAGGGGTCACAAAGGCCAAGGGACAGTACACAAATAATCCACGAAAAAGTCAGGAAAGCAAACTTCTTGCAGACAGGCATGTACTGGCCATAGGGACTACAGGGAGATTCCTGGTGGGCCGATGGCTCAGTGGGCCAGTGAGAATGCTTGTTCACCACACGCAGGGTTATTCAAAGAGATCCGAATTGCTTGAGAAAGGTAACCGAACGCTGAAAATCAGCGTTCGGTTACCTTTCTTGGCCATTCGGCTATCCAGAGAGCAGGCAATTCGCCAAATCCTGGCGAATTGCCTGAACATACGGTGCCTGTTCGGTGCCTGTTCGAGGGCAGTGACAACCCCATGAAAAAGCACTGCTTCGGCTATTCAGAGAACAAAAACCAGCAGTGAAAGGTTCCCGAAATGCCCTGCCATTCGGTGGTTTAATTCGGCAAGTTTATTCAGGAGAATCCCATAGGCTTCAATGTTAAAAATATTCCCGTTTTAATTCAATATCTAATAAACCGTTCATTATAAAATCCTGCAGTAAAGAGTCTCTTTATTTATAGATTTTTTAGTATATTTTTTACGCATTTTTCAGAATTTTTTTTTTTTTTCAAAGTCCTATTTTTTTTTTAAGTTTACTTATTTTTTCTGTAAAAGCCCTCTTTATTATCATTCCCTGGACCTCATATGTAACTTTCAGACATTTTCGCTCAGTAGTTTCTTTGCAAACAGTGTTTCACTTTTCAATCATTCATGCAAACTGTTTTCCTAATTTATTCACTGCCTTTTCTGCTGTGTCGAAGGCTGCGTTCAGCTCCTGTTCGGATTTTTCTGTTGTTTTCGGCAGGTTAATCCAGATGTTTTTGAGGGTTTTCGGCGTGCATTCGCTGGGTTTTGCGGTTAGTTTTCGTCAGGTTTGCGGCAGCTTTTCCCTGCAATTCGGGGACCCTGTGGTGCTTGCTGACTACAACACAGGGTCGCCGAAATGGGATCGGCAAAACAAACCGAATTTAAGAGAACGGAAAGTCACCGAACGTGCGGTGACTTTTCGAATCTCTTTGAATAACCCTGACGGTGCACTGCCCTTAATGGGTGAGGTGAGAAATTCCTCACCCTCTGTAAAACAGACTCAATCTGCTGCAATCTCATATTGGGACCACTGTGTTGGGGAGACCCGCTTGTGCATCCACCTCGACTTAAGGCTAGGGATGGGCCGAGTGTTCGCTTCGAACATGAGTTCGAGTGTTCGGCGAACGCCGAACATTATGGGATGTTAGCGGTCTGTTCGACCGTGGATATTCCATAATACAAAATGACTGCAAAATGTGTTCACGGTTCTCCTAAATGTACCGGCAGCTGCCGGTACATTTAGGAGACCTGTGGCTGCAGCCTTCGGCCCTCCTGTTCCTCTGGTCGTCTTCTCCTCCGTCTGGCCGCGACTCCTCTGCCCCACGCCTCTTCTTCATGCTGAACCCTGATTGGGCAAACTCCTGCGCCTGACCTGGACTTTGCCCAATCAGGGCTCAATATTGAATTAGAGCCATGATTGGGCAAAGTCCATGTCAGGCGCAGAACTTTGCCCAATCAGGGCTCAGCATGAAGATGAGGCATTGGGCAGAGGAGCCACGGCCGGACGGAGGAGCAGACAGACCAGAGGAACAGGAGGCCGGGACAGCAGCAGGACAGCAGAGGTATGGGGGCCGGGGGGCTGCAGCCACAGGTCTCCTAAATGTACCGGCAGCTGCCGGTACATTTAGGAGAACTGTGAACACATTTTGCATGTTCGACCCCCATTGATTGGCATTGTGTTCAAGTTCGTATTCAAACATTTGGGCTGTTCTAATGTTCGAACACGAACCGAACACAGGGGTGCTTGGCCCATCACTACTTAAGACATGGTGCACAGTCAACCTCAGTGCCACTGCTTGGCTTTACTCAATCGCTCTGCAGCAATGCCGGTATCTGTAGAGTGAGTGATTGAGTGTTCGGTTCGTTTATATACTATTTTTGTGCGTTTTTGCATAATTAAGGTGGGCCTGTCTGGATGAAGTCCAGGGCTGATTTTTTTGCCCCAGTCCAGCCCTGCTTGCAGACGAGCAGAACAAAATGCTGACGCATTGTGGTCTAGGAGTGGCTCCATTTTGTTGCTTCCAAATTACTAGTGAGGGTTCACACCTGTGACCTGGGCAGAGCAGACTAGGGCTGGGAACTGGGATGTAGGGTATTATGGTCAGGCCACTCCAGGACCTCGACTGGATCAGGGTCATTGCAGGAAAGATGCTGCCAGGGCTCAAATTATGAAGCAGCACCGGTCTGAGTTATAGACAACATTCCTAGTAGCCCACTGACCCAATGCACACAGATAAAGGCTGACAGCACCTAAACTCATTGCTGTTAATAGCATGATGTAACTAATAAGCCTCCTTGGGAGAAATTTAAGACAATGATAAAAGAGTTACAGTAGTAGAGGCAGGAAATTATAAGGGCCTAGGTCACCATTTTATAAGATGCCTGGGTTAGAAAGAGCATATTTGTGCATTGTTTTTTAACTGAAAATGATAAGATTTGGTTAGTAACTGTATGTGGGGAGGGTAGGAGAGAACAGAGTCAAAGAGGACATCCAAACACCGAAGACACCTACATTAGTATTACATAATATTTATAAAGCACAACATTTTCTGCCTTGTTGTATATTTGGGGAAATACAGGCAATAGAGATACCAACAGATAAAGGAACAAGATCTTAAGACTCAAATTCTATACCACAATCATATAGTTAGAGCATGGGAGTTCGAAAACTTGAGTGTAAATCACGTTTGTATCCAGCAGATGATAAAGGTAGTTGTAGATGTGAGTATCAATAATGCATGAGTTTCAAACACACAATAATGACTGCAAGCCAATGCTGAATAATACTCAATAGCATAAGCAACTTCAAATCACAGTTGCAGTCCAAGGGGAGATTTAGAAATGTAAGCATCATTAATAATAAAATTCCATATCAGTCATAGAGAATCTTACATTTAACCATTAGAAAGTCCAACCTAAATAGCCTGGCAATATGTGGCAGTTATAACATTTTATAGAATATATATCAATACGGGCTAACCTATTACCCACAAAGAGGATTATTCATTTTTATTGTTTGTTCAGGCAGATGAAGGTTGTTTTTTTAATGCTGTACTGATGTTAATTTAATCATACTGTATCTCAACATATCACCACAGTGTGTGAGTTCACACATACTGATTTCTAAGTGGACAGAAATGCAAATGTTTCCATTAAATACAAAATGCAGTGTGTTTCTCTTCACAAGAGAAACTCAAGCATTCATAAAGAAAACAAGCTAAAAAAGAGATGCAGAGCATGACCTAGTTTATTTTGGATCTACAATTACACACAACAGTCCACACATCTAACCAGCTAGTCATTGTTTTTTGTTTTGGATTTTCTCTGTATTGCAACTAGACATGTGCATTCGTTTTAGTACTAAAGCGATTTAGTCGAATTTTGGATAATTTAGTTTTAGTATGACTTCAAGAGAAACGAAATGCTCAGTTACAAAAAACGAAAGAAACTAAAATAAAATGCACTACATTTTAGTTTCAGTCCTCTTTGTGATATTATATTGATGAGTGAAGGAGACCAGCAATGGAAGAGGCGAACATCCGAAGTTCTGCACCCTCCACATGCCAATGCAGGAAGATGTTCTATACAGAGACGGACATTAATTCAGGAGGATGTTCTATATATTATACAGAGAGGGGTATTAATTAATGCAGGTGGATGTTGTATACATTATACAGAGAGGAGTATTAATTAATGCAGGAGGATTTCTAAACATACAGAGAGGAGCCTTTTTTTTTTTTTAGCCCTTTAAATCCAGTGGCTGTGAGCGCGGAGATCGGCTGCTTGTTACATTATCTCTCAGTACAATGTATCAGGCTCAGCTGTTACAGTAACTGACTGCTGCTCATCACAGCGCTCAAGAGTTTCAGTAAAACAAGAAAATAATATTGTTCTAACGTCTTATATATAAAAATATTTATTTACTAGTTTACTGAAACTCTGAGCGCTGTGATGAGCAGCAGTCAGTTACTGTAACAGCTTTGCCTGACACGGGGCAGTATTGCAATGTTGGTGCTAACTTAACCAGAGCTGTTATATAGCCTATGGAGGTTTTCAGTTACAATAGCTCTGGGAAGTTTACAACAGCTCTGGTTATGTTAGCACCAGCTATTAAATATGGCCCACATTGTGTGAGAGTGAGAGATACTGTAACAAGCAGCGATCTCAGCCCTCTGAGGAGCCACTACAATAGTAATTGTATCCACTGGTTTTCGGATGAATGAAATTAGTTTTCATACTAAAGAACTGAAAACGAATTTCTTTAGCAACTAAATAAATTGCATTTTAGTACTAATGCATTAGTTCAAAACGAAATTTTGTGCTGTGCACATGTCTAATTGCAACTACATATGAAACGGTGCTTATTGTCGTATGGTAGATGGATGATATTAATGAAAATTAACATTAACATACCTCAATACAGAATGCATCTGTAAACATGTAACATAATGACTATTTCCTACATATTTGTTTTCTGTGTTAATCTGTATATTTGGGTTGTTTTTTAATATCTTGCATTTTATTACTTTGTATTTCTGTAACATTTCAATGTTCTTGAATCCAGGACATACTTGAAAACGAGAGAAATCTCAATGTATCCTTCCTGGTAAAATACTTTGGGCCATATTACATAGTTGGTGCTAACTTAACCAGAGCTGTTGTTAACTTCCCAGAGCCATTATAGCCTATGGAGGTTTTGAGTTTACAACAGCTCTGGTTAAGTTAGCACCAACTATGTAATACTGCCCTTTATAAATATAAATATATAGGGCCATATTACATACTTGGTGCTAACTCAACCAGAGCTGTTGTAAACTTAAAACCTACAGGCCATATTGCATTCCTCGCGCATCGGTTTTGCACGCACGCAAATGTGCATTTGTGCGAGGACAAAACCATTTGCGCAGAGCGTCGTATTTCAACATACGCGCAAACGATGCGCGTTATCGTTTGACGCGCCTGGACTTGCGCGAGCGTGATGAACTGTGCGCGTCCTATACTTAACATTGTGAACACAAATTCGTGACGCGGTATTTCAATAGATGCGCAACTTCCTACGAACGATGTTTGCGCGCATAATTTTAACGTCTTTGAAAACCTGGTGTTATCTGCAAATCTGAACGTTCTGGACGAAACAAAATACACCAGCAAGAAAAAAAAAATACAGCACAGTATAGTTACACATTCTACACATACCCAAACAAAAAAATTGTGAATTCGTGCATATTTTTTTTATTGCTGCAGCATGTATACTAGATTTATTTTGACAGGCGCAAAAATATTAGTGAGTCAATTAAGGTGAATTGATGTCAATTAGGTTCTTAAATCTGATTGGCTGAATCCCGCGAACGTTACTGCGCAACGTTACTGCGCGCGTATTACATTTCGTTTTGCGCGTTTTTCTTACTAACGTTATTTTTTGACGGATGAGAAAATGCGTTCGGATCTGAACATCCCGTTAATTTTCGCGCGATAACGCTGGACACTGCGCGCAAAAAAAATTGCACTGCGCGAGCACATTTGCGCAGAGAATGTAATATGGCCCTCCATAGGCTATGGGCCATATTACATACTTGAAGCTAACTTAACCAGAGCTGTTGTAAACTTAAAACCTCCATAGGCTATAATGGCTCTGGGAAGTTTACAACTGCTCTGGTTAAGGCTAGGGTCAGACTGAGGCAGTGCGAACGCGCGTGCAGGCGCACTTAATCACGGCCGCACTAGCAGCAAATGACGGGCAATGACGGCCAATATACGAAGTACGGTCGCACGAAAGTCTGGCTGCGCAACGCAAGTGGAAAATGAACGCATTTTTTCGAGAACGTAAAACCGCTAGTACAGACGTACAGAGTGCGCTGCGTCCGCTAGCGGCGTGTGTGCGTGAATTGGAGATGTCAGACGCTGCTAATGTCCAGCCAACATAACGTCCAGATGCACAAAGTGTTTTATTGATGATCCGTACAAAATCACGGACGAAAAATGCGCATCGTATGACCGGTATCGCGTACTCCGTGAAAAAATACGTCCATTCGTTCGAACGCACTTTTTCACAGACAACGTGAAAATGCGTTCGTCTGACCCTAGCCTAAGTTAGCACCAAGTATGTAATATGGCCCATAAAATATACTGATATGAATGCAATGCCTGTGGAAACGTATTATAATCTAATGATGCTCAGTTCAAGGTAAGCTACAGTTAGCAATGTCTCAAGTGATGAGATAGCTGATTGATCATATTTATTATTTGAAGAGATATCTCATGGAATGCGAGTCTGGCCTTGATAGGTTAACTTTGATGGCATGTAAACTATATTTCTAAACAAACACAAATGTAGCTAATATTGGAAGTGCAACTCCGCAGAAACAATTTCCTTCAGTGAGCATCATTCTAGAGACAATTAAAGGAACACTGTATTAGAAAACAGAGTTGCTTTTCCCCCCTTAAATAATTGGGCAGCGGCTGCTGACAGCCTCTGCCCAATTATTTTGTTCCTCTTTTTCTAGTTTTGTTTTTTTTTACTTACCTTTTTTCCCCTTGCCGTGCGCTGCTCCTCCTCTTCGGCTCAGGGACCCCCGAACTCGGAATGTAGGTGGATTACAAAATGAGTTACTTAATCTGTATGTGGGGCTAGCTAATATTTCTATAAACTGTATATTTATAGAACACACAATAATATCCTACATACGCTTTTCCAATCATAGCCAAAGCAATAGAACATTTTCTGCTTCATTCCCACTCCAACAAGGTCACAAAGGACATACAGTATCATTTCAAATACATAGCGCATATAATAAATAAATATTTGTAAAACACTCAAATTCAGTTCAGATTCAAGTATAATAGGTTTCTATGGATTCAGAAGAGGATAGTTTCAAGAGCTATAGCAAATTGCAATAAATGATTCATCGCCATTATTCTATATCATACATAATAAAACACAAGAAAATGATCATCTGAACTGCTATGCTTCTGGAGTATCATACAAAAATCAGTCTTTATCAGTCTCATATCAATCTTTAGCTTTTATTTTGACCAATGCAGGTACAATGCATCTGGATAATGCTAACCATTATGTTAAACCATTACATGTGAGATGCAGGTCATTCACAAGTAATTAGGTATCCTTCTAAAGCAGGGGCCATCAACCTTGGCCCCTTCAGATGTTTTGGAACAACGTCTCTCATGTTGCTTGTTCCATTGGGCATTAAATATAATATAAATTAATAAATTATTATACAATAATTAAGGCCCCAAGTTGCAACAGCAATATTTTTGTTTCTTCTGGGTATTACGGTCGAATATGTGGAAGAAAAACACAAAAATGGTGTAATATGAAATAACAATATACTTGGCAATTTATATATTAACAGTTTATAACAAATATTATACAGTAACTAACAAAATAGTAAACATTACAAGAAACAAAACAATAACAAAAGCACAGTAAACAAATACAATACTAATCCATATAAAACTGAATGAATACATCCTCTTGGTTCGACCCCATGCAGACTCCAACTTTTGTTTCTTAATGGACTATTGGGTTCTATGTTTTTGGTTTTATGTTCTTTAACCAACGTGTTTTATGTGATGTGTGTTACTGTTACCGTTTTACCTCATTACTGATCCATCAATAAAAACATGTTTAAAAAAATAAATGAATGATTGCAAGATGCAATTAGCTTACAAGGCCCCTGGCTTTTGGCTGGGGGCTGAGCAGAGTTCTCATGGTCCTCCTTCCTAGCTCAAGATACATAGAGGAAGAGACAACCTTTTCCAAACACACCTTTATTCCCAGTGGGAGTCACTGTAGGAGGTAAACTCTCTGGAGTAGGCTGACTTAATAATGTCACAGCTAGCCACACAAGACATTCAAGGCAATAAGCCTACACACTGACCCTAGTGCTCCCCCAGGTATTAAAAATTAGTTATTATAATATATAAATATGATGATTTATGACACAAATCATTTGTGATCACTACAATGCTCAACTATGTATTAGTTTGACAGAGCCTTCTGGGAAATATCATTCTAAGACTGAAGGGATAAAACAATGCTCCCCTTTGCAAGAAAAGAATAGATCAATGATGAGATCCGTTTTGCAAGTAAGATACCTTTAGAAAAGGTACAAGTGAAGCATGGTCCACAAATCTGGATAGAATACATTGAAGAATGGTCCAGTACACCCTCCATTTAGGGGAACATTTCTTTATTAAGGCAAACATACAGGCTGCAAAAGCAGGGTGCCATATTACAAAGCTGGTGCTAACTTAACCAGAGCTGTTGTAAACTTAACAACCCCATTGATTTTAATGGCTCTGGTAAGTTTACATCAGCTCTGGTTAAGTTAGCACCAGCTATGTAATACTGCCCAGGATTGGACATATTTTAGACTTTTGCCAAGTCTGGCGAACAGACCCTTACGTTGTGTTAATGCTTATATTTGTTTATGCAGACACTAAATAAACTCTTGAGCATCCGTCATCCTAGTTACATACCAAAATAGCAGTTATTTTGAGCAATGTTTATGAAAACAACAAATTATGGTAGTCTGTTTGTGGTACAGCAAATGCACCTGTCATGCCACTGGACGTTGGACTCCTTTGATAGGGAGTGATTCCCTATGTATGTGTTATCATTCTTCATCTAACAAATATATAGAATATTTTTAGTGATATATTTATATATTAAAAAGAAGTAGAGAGACAGATGGCGCTGACAGCAGCTCCAAACACTTATGTATACCCTTTACAAAAATATAGAATAGAAATGGGTACTAGACCCAGTGTGAGCGCACTTAACTTAAGTGTAGAAATTTTCAGCAATGGGACTGGATAGTCTTGATTTAAGAATCATTGTTGATGGAACCTATTATTAGAAAAATATAAACAGCTCCATGGTGCAATATTATTAGGATAAACACATAGGAAATAATTGTGGTGGTAGATAGTATACGCTAAGAACTCACAAAGGTATATATTTATATATCACTCACAGTGGCATGACACCAGGGTAAGTGACAGCTTCGAACGGAGAGCCCTTTACTCATTACTCCTGACTGACAACTCAGCACGTCACCATCACCACTGATGACGAAGTGTGCCCTTGGAGGTCGAACATGGCAGTATTTGGCACTGGAGACGTATCAGCTGCAATATCTCATCAAAGGATGAGATATTGCATTGTTTGTTAAGGCCAATACAATATTCATCTGCTGATGAGATATTGCAGGAAAAGTGCACCTTGGCAGTACATTCACACTTTAAGCTTGCTAGGTAGTTTTGCTAAGGGCTTTTCAAACAACCTCAAAATATAGTTTATAGCCTTACATGCATAAATGGCATATTGTCAATTGTATTTTTTTATATTGTCTTTGGAATATTAATATCCTCTGCCACAAGTAAAGCAAAAATATAAAAAATTTATTTTCAAAATTCAAGCATTGAGTATTTTACAGAAATGTCTATTCAAAGGCTCTTTGCTTCCAGCTTTGTTTCTGGAGAAAATATGTTTTGCCGAAGCAATTAGAAAACAATTTCATTCTAAAAGTTGTAGAGGATGTGTATTTAGATGCCATTCTTGTGTTATATATTAAAGTGACCCAATAAGATTAAAATATGCATGGGTTTTAGCCTTAAGCATAGTAAGCAAGCATTATATTAGCACTAGGCTCTTGCTGCTTGAAATGGATTCTAAAACTAATTTTCTCTGCAGGTATAGTAAGCAGTATTTTTTTCAGTAAGAGTTTGAAAATGTATAAGTAATTGAAGCATATCTTAAAAAAAGCTACCCAGCCTCACAGAAATTTCAAACCTCTCTTTCTAATTCAAGGGGCTATTTCAGATACGGCAGTGTCGGATAAAAATGAGGGTCACACCTCAGAATTTATATTAATGATCAAATGGCTTTCAAATGAAATTGATACATCATACATATTTGCATTTCTTAATATAATTTTTTGATATAAGCAGGAAACATGTGACCCACGTACTGATACAAGTCACCGAAAAAAAAAGTCAGATGAATGAAAGCTTTGCACATTTAATTTCATATGGGTGTCATGTCTACCCAGATTATGACTGTCACGCGCTGAATGGATTTCTTATGCCGGGGGTCATCCCAGTGATGTATACATGCATCCTTATCCTAGATACAAGGTTATGCGCACATTCAGATGAACCTTCTACTAATCAGAACACTTCTTAGTGCATTTAGGGCTTCCTGTGTTTCCTGGAAGCTTTGTCAATGTTGTTCATTCCTGATACTCAGTGTGTTCCGGGGCAGGCGCTACTTCAGCTCCTTGCCCAGGAAAGAAGTGCTACCCTTTATGATACCCATGGTAGCGCTTCCGCGACAATCACCTCCTGGAGTCCATAGAACTCCATGGTCAGTTATGCTGCCAGGCCGCGAGTTTTGCGCAATCTCGCTCTTGCGAGATCACGGAGGGAGACTGGGGAATATTTGTCCCGGTCTCACTCAGCTCCCGGCCAGGATAAGCGGCGGATCGGGCCACTGTTCTCACCGTGGGATGAGAGGTGAGTATCAATTTATTAGGGGGCTTTATGTAGTGCTAAACAGGGAAGATTTGATTTAAATCACCAATCAGTAAGACTCTATTTAACCCCTTAAGGACCGCTGACGTACCCTGTACGTCCTGTCCTAGGGTCTCCCTTAGACCCGCGGACGTACAGAGTACGTCAGCGGTGCCTAATCCCCCTCCCGCCCGATACTCACCTCCCTCGCTGGATCCCTCGGCGATCTGGCAGGGAGGAAGCCTGCCCATGTGATTTACATGGGCAGGCGAGGCTGATGACGTCGCCACGCTGCGTGGTGACGTCATCAGCAGGCGTCCCCATGCAAAGCAATGGAGGGGAGGGGCGGCTCCTTCGGAGCCCTCTATCTCCCCAACCATTGCAGCTAGGGAGATGCTTTTTACACCGCTGAAAAGGGTTAACTGGTTCACCGCCGGATCACGTTTCGGCGCCAATTGGCGCCAAAACGCGATTCGAACAGGAGGGGGGCTGACATCTTGGATGTCAGCCAAGCCTCCAGGTCCCCCCCCACCCACTGACAACCTCACCATATGTGTGAGGATGTCAGTGGGCCAGTTAACCATCTAGCTGCCATGTAGAGATAAGGGGATCTTAAGGATCCCCATATCTCCCGATCCATAGTAGCTAGATGGTCATATTTGACATAACTTCAAACGCCTGATTATGGCCTTTCCAATGATACCAAACATGACCAGTTTTGGTTTAAATTTAAAAAAAAACAAAAAAAATGAAATTAACCTTTTTGCTGCTGAGGCTTTTCACACCTCTGTGCTGAGGTCATTTTTACCGGTTTTGCTCATCATGTTTAAACGTGTTTTGAAGGCTTATTTTAGTATATGACCCAGACATGTTATATATCGTTCTTTCCGTCAAACTCGGTAGATTCATAATATGTCATTATTATATGTATACGTTATGTCATGTCTGTATATTATAACAAAAAATGCAATAAAATATGTATTTTCAATAATTTACAATGTGTAAAGTGTTTTTTTTCACATTTTAACATGCGAGCAATTGCAGTTATATTTTGTATGGGGTGCGCTTGTTAAAAAAATTAGAGATGGGGTCTCGTTACATTTTTTTTTGGGGAAAATTACGCGATTTTTAACAAACGCACCGCATACAAAAATCGTTAGTGCAGCATCATTGTTCACATTATAATTGAAATGGGAACAATATGCTATTCACGATGACGCCAGTCCTCAGGGGGAGTTCCCGGAGGCTTGGCCGACATCCAAGATGTCGGCCAGCTCCGGGAAAGGATCACGAACCGGCGCTTTTCAGCGCCGATTCGTGATCCAGCTCCCCAGGGGTTAATGCCAGGCACCATTTGGAAGGGCAGGCTGTGCCCTTCCAAATGGTGCCTGGGTTAACCCCCGCAACACCGCCGATCGGGAGGGAGAGAGGTCCGAAGGACCTCCCCCCCTCCCTTTCAGGCGCCTCCTCCGCACATGCGGGGGGGCGCCTGAATTAGGTGTCATCGCGCCGCTGCGATGACACCTAATTTCAGCGGCTGCGGTTCTGGATGCTGGGCTGACATCGAGGATGTCAGCCCGCACCGGGGGGGGCCAGCGATCGGCCGGAACCCGGCCGAACGCTGACCCCAATGGGAGGACGCGCCGAGCGCGTCCTCCACACACCAGCAGCAGCCAGCCAATGATTTTTTTTAAAAAGTTTTTTTGTCTGGGGGGGTTTAATTAAATAGGTCCTAGGCTGTCATCTAAAAATAATTAGCACAAAATGGTCAGAATGAGCGCAGCGCACATAGGTGAACTGTCTCAGCAGTGAAGGGGTTAAAAAGCAAACGCATGTAAAAATTGGGTATTTCTAGTCTCGGGACAAAATTTTTAACCTATTTAGCTGGGGTCTTTTTGGGTGGTTGTAGATTTTGGGGATTAAATTACGAAAAAGTGTGTTTTTAAAATTTTTTCCTCATATTTCATATTTTTTTATAGTAAATTATTCGATATGATGGAAATAATGGTATTTCTAGAAAGTCCATTTAATGGCGGGAAAAAGGGTGTATAATATATGTGGGTTGAATAAACGAGTAAGAGGAAAATTTGACCTAAACACTAACAGCGCAGAAACGTAAAAACAGCAGCGGTCACTAAAAGACGGATTTGTGTAAAACCGCCCGGTCACTAAGGGGTTAAATCACGATTTTTAAATGTAGACTCCTATGCTTGCTGATAGTTGTAATCATTAATAAAATGGAGCTAGAGAAAGAAATTGTGTATGCGGCGCCATCTAGGTGTCCCTTGTGGACATTGCAGGGTATATGCAAATATACACTATATTGCCAAAAGTATTTGCTCATCCATCCATATGTGAGTCAAGGCAGGTGAGCGAATACTTTTGGCAATATAGTGTATGTTGTGGTGACGGTGTTGTGATGCCACCCAGTAGTGGTTTTCAGATACAATGCGTAGTCACTATAAAATATGTGCAGTCACAAATAACTATATACAATTACAACAGCCAAAAAAAATCACAATTTTAGTAAAAAATAAATAAATATATATATATATATATATATATAGATATATATTTTTTTCTCCTTCCTTCCTCTCTTTCCTCCTTTCTTTCCCTTTTGCTGACACGTTTTCTTACAGGGTTGATATGTTTCTGTCGAGGATTCTGTCCTTACAGTATTCTTAAACCTTTATTTTGTGTGTATATCCTTAAGGTGATGGAATCCACTTAATTTTACCACTGCCTGCTATGGAAATATTTGATCCAAATGGGAGAACAAGGGAGATTCAGTGCTCCCTTGTATCACTGGCTGCTTACACCTCCTAGTGTCTGGCTCAAGACACCTCAGAATGTGATTACCTCTTTGGTTTTTACTTTGGAGATATTGATATATACATGTTCCACGTATTTTCTTTGGAGGGACGTATGGATGCCTAGAGACATCTTTCTGAGAAACACACATGCAATACCTCGAGCCGACTAATAAGGGGCTCCCTACCAAGTGAGTGGTATTTTATAAGCATGTTCCCCCCACTATCCAGATTGTCTGCACTAAGAATTGTATTTTTTTGTGATTGAGGGAATTGGAAGGAAGCGCTGACCCACACATTTTCTTTAAACTGTTGTAATCATTAATATTTGCAACCAGATGAAGACTTCATATCTCGAATAATAATCTGTCAGATTATTAAAACAGCTCTATCGGAACTGACTTAAGTTAAATAGGTTAATCAGTGATGTTTGGAGAACTACTTAAATTGCTTTATTTAAAACATTATATAGCATACATATTCTTGTATTTGCTTAACTCTTTTATGTTGCGGGGAGAACTATGCCATCCCCGTTGGGAATGGGACTCAGCATTGCGGGGCAGCACAGCATGCCACACAGGCGTCTATGGGCCGGCACACCAATTGTCGCATAGCACGTGTCATTCGCTGGCACGAAACGGCCTGAACTTAGGCCAACCCCCTGCAGTCAATACCACGCCATGCATCAGCTGCATAGGCGGGATGGAGGTGGGGCCCAGCACAGCAGCCACAGACACCATGTGGTGTTAACGCCCTCTCGCTGGATACTATCCACTTGGCGGTAAGGGGTTAAACAGGGGTTTGTTAATGAAAAAGGTTAAACAAAAAATATTGTAAAAAAACCAAACTTAAACATCAGCTGGGTCCACAAGAAAATCTTAAAATACTGTCTTCTCCCAAGATATGGAAGTCATTCAGAATGATTTAACTGCGTGCCCCTCCCTTCTCACAATTTGAGCCGGGTACCGATGTATTTCACTCAAAACAACCTTGAAACTTAGCATTTAAGGTAACATATTCATTGTTTGTATATATATATATACCAAAATCCAGACGCACACGGAGACTTCTTTTCAAAGTTTAAATAAAATAAAACTTTATTCTGGCATCAAATTTCAACGTTTCAGTCCCCAGAGGGACTTTCCTCAGGAATAGCCAACATACAAAGGAAGACATATATATACATCAAACAATTAAGATCCCACAGATGTGTCTACCCTGCAATCACAGAGCCGTCGTGGACATACTCTGCAAGCCAATTAACCAAAGTAATAATGCAAAAAAAGGAAACATAAATCACAATGACACACCAAAAAGAGTCTAAGAAAAATATCTAAGAAAAAAGGAGAAAGTCAACATGTAGGATACAGTGATACAATATTCCAGCTACATTTAGAGAGAACATATTAGCATCTTAGTATAGATATAGCAGTGTAATTGACATAGCTAGGAATAGTAATCCATATATGGCAAAAACATAGTATTATACTAAATGTGCACAGAACTACAGCCATACAATGAACTGCCCTGTATTGAGATCCATGTAAACCACATATTTAGGAAGACCAAATAGAAAAAATAAAAAAACTTTTTTATTGGTTAAAAACAATTGCCTAGGAGGACTTCACACCCAGAGAGGGTTTGTAAGATCAATACTGCATATATCGCTGCTTTTTAAACAAACTAACGTAGGGGTAAAAAAGGGATATAAGAGTTCTTCTCATTAAGACCACGCGGGGCAAGTGAGTCCAGTTTGAAAATCCCCAAAAAACGACGGATAGGAATAGTTTATTACACGCTTCTAGTTTCCATCCACGCAAACTCAAAGAATCGTTACCTATTTCCCAGTTTCTGCGTGTTATGCGCAACAACTCGGATCCTTCTACATGTACACGGCAGCTGTCAGAGATGTACTCTCGATTTATTAAGCGAGGTTACAGATCTGACATTCTTGATAAGGCCTTGAACAAAGCACATGATGGTGTGCTAACACCGGGTCCACGTGGTAGGTCGAACTCTCAAATTATATTTGCTCAGACGTTTCATACAAAATAAAGTATGTTGCCCGTACTATTAGACATCATTGGCGTATTCTCCAAAATGATCCTAAATTGGCTGCGGCCACTTCTGACCCCCCGATGATTTGTTCTAAACTAAATAAGAATTTACGGGACTTTTTGGTCCATACGGACCAATATAACTTTTTCTCATCTAATAATCCATTCTCAAACCCGGGTTGTTTCCGGTGTGTGGGATGTACTACATGTACCGTATTTTCTGGAGTATAAAATGACCGGGTGTATAAGACGACCCCCTAATTTTCCAGTTAAAAAATAGGTTTTGGGCTATACTCGTCATATTGTATTGTATATCCCGCGTATAAGACGACCCCCAATTTTTGGGGGATGTTATTAAGTATAAAAAGTAGTCTTATACACCAGAAAATACTGTAATTCTCTAATCCCGGGAAAAGTGTTTTTTCATCCTTACAGTGGTACCAGGTACCGAATTCGACACCAAATTACCTGTACGACTGACTATGTTGTCTACAAGATCTCATGTCCCTGTGGTAAAATATATATAGGGAAGTCCATCAATAATTTACGAGAACGTATGGCAAATCATAGGTCGGCCATTAGGGCAGCATTAAATGGGCATGATAACCCACAACCGGTGGCACGTCACTTCTGTGAGGCTGGACATAATTTGTCCAGCCTACGAGTGATGGCTATTGACCACATCCCCCTGCTTGTGAGAGGGGGTGATCACGCTAAAGAAATTCTCAAGCGAGAATCTTTTTGGATTTTCAAACTGGACTCACTTGCCCCGCGTGGTCTTAATGAGAAGAACACTTATATCCCTTTTTTGCCCCTACGTTAGTTTGTTTAAAAATCAGCGATATATGCAGTATTGGTCTTACAAACCCTCTCTGGGTGTGAAATCCTCCTAGGCAATTGTTTTTAACCAATAAAAAAACTTTTTCTTTTTTTTCTATTTGGTCTTCCTAAATATGTGGTTTACATGGATCTCAATAAAGGGCAGTTCATTGTATGGCTGTAGTTCTGTGCACATTTAGTATAATACTATGTTTTTGCCATATATGGATTACTATTCCTAGCTATGTTAATTACACTGCTATATCTATACTGCTATATCTATATATGCTAATATGTTCTCTCTAAGGCTAGGGTCAGACGAACGCATTTTTCACGTTGTCCGTGAAAAAGTGCGTTCGAACGAACGTACGTATTTTTTCCCGGAATACGCGATAGCGGTCATACGATGTTCCTTTTCGTCCGTGATTTTGTACGGATCATCAATAAAACACTTTTTGTGTCTGGACGATATGTTAGCCGGACATTAGCAGCGTCTGACGTCTCCTAATCACACACACACGCCGCTATGTGGCCGCAGCGCACTCTGTACGTCAGTAGTAGCGGTTTGACATTCTCGAAAAAATGCGTTCGTTGGCCACTTGCGTTGCACGGACGAACTTTCGTGCGGCCGTTCGTCGTATGTTCCCCGGCATTGGACGTCATTTGCTGCTAGCACGGCCGTGATTTCGTGCGGCTAAACGCACGTGAAAAATGCGTTCGTCTGACCCTAGCCTAAATGTAGCTGGAATATTGTATCACTGTATCCTACATGTTGACTTTCTCCTTTTTTCTTAGATATTTTTCTTAGACTCTTTTTGGTGTGTCATTGTGATTTATGTTTCCTTTTTTTGCATTATTACTTTGGTTAATTGGCTTGCAGAGTATGTCCACGCCTGCTCTGTGATTGCAGGGTAGACACATCTGTGGGAGCTTAATTGTTTGATGTATATATATGTCTTTCTTTGTATGTTGGCTATTCCTGAGGAAAGTCCCTCTGGGGACTGAAACGTTGAAATTTGATGCCAGAATAAAGTTTTATTTTATTTAAACTTTGAAAAGAAGTCTCCGTGTGCGTCTGGATTTTGGTCTCTTATCTACCTGCTGCTGGATTGACTGCACCGGAGCAAGAAATTTTCGGTATGTGGAGTGCGGGACCTCTTGACCTTTCGGTTTTATATACAGTTGTGTTCAAAATTATTCAACCCCCACTGAAATTGAGTGTTTTGGCCAGTTTGACATTGATTTTGATCATTCAGTCATCTTGCTTACAATTAAATCAAAGAGGCACGTGTAGGTCAGACAAATATAACATAACATTTATAATGAAATAACCACAAATGTCTTTTCTGTGCTCACATCATTATCAGTTTTATTCAACCCCCAAGTGACATTCAATCTTAGTACTTAGTACAACATCCTTTTACAGTTATAACAGCTTTTAAACGTGAAGCATAGCTTGACACAAGTGTCTTGCAGCGATCTACGGGTATCTTCGCCCATTCGTCATGGGCAAAAGCCTCCAGTTCAGTCACATTCTTAGGCTTGCGCACTGCAACTGCTTTCTTTAAGTCCCACCAGAGGTTCTCAATCGGATTTAAGTCAGATGACTGCGATGGCCACTCCAAAATGTTCCAGCCTTTAATCTGCAACCATGCTCTAGTGGACTTGGAGGTATGCTTGGGATCATTGTCCTGTTGAAAGGTCCAACGTCTCCCAAGCCTCAGGTTTGTGACGGACTGCATCACATTGTCATCCAATATCTCCTGGTACTGAAGAGAATTCATGGTACCTTGCACACGCTGAAGCTTCCCTGTACCTGCGCTTCCCTGTACCTGCAGAAGCAAAACAGCCCCAAAGCATGATTGACCCCCCGCCATGCTTCACAGTAGGCAAGGTGTTCTTTTCTTCATGGGCCTTGTTCTTCCTCCTCCAAACATAGCGTTGATCCATGGGCCCAAACAGTTCTAATTTTGTTTCATCAGTCCACAGAACACTATCCCAAAACTTCTGTGGTTTGTCCACATGACTTTTGGCATACTGCAGTCGACTCTTCTTATTCTTTGGAGACAGCAAGGGGGTGCGCCTGGGAGTTCTGGCATGGAGGCCTTCATTACGTAGTGTGCGCCGTATTGTCTGAGCTGAAACTTCAGTACCCACATCTGACAAATCTTTTCTCAGTTCCTCAGCAGTCACACGGGGACTTTTCTCCACTCTACTCTTCAGGTAGCGCACAGCAGTCGAAGTCAGCATCTTCTTTCTGCCACGACCACGTAGCGTTTCAACAGTGCCCTTTGCCTTGAATTTGCGAATGATGCTTCCTATGGTCTCTCTTGGTATGTTTAACATCTTTGCAATCTTCTTATAGCCATTGCCCTTCCTGTGAAGAGTAATCACATCTTCTCTTGTCTTCCTGAACCATTCTCTTGACTTCACCATGTTTGTAACCACACCAGTAAATGTCTAGAAGGAGCTGAGTATCACAGTCATTTTAAAGCTGCCTAATTGGTGCTTATTATGCTTTATTTCTGCTCCGTAACATCCACAGGTGTTTTCAATACCTGATTGAAAACACTTGAATGAACCTCTGTTCTTCAGAGTGGTAGTCTTTAAGGGGTTGAATAATTGTGTCAATGAAGAATTCACAAAAGAAACATTTACTACTGTATTACAAAACCAATTGATGTCATTTTAGTTGCATATGGTTCTTTAAAAAGTCCTTGTAGGATTTCATTCTGAATACAATTACAAATGTACACTAAATTCCCTAAAACCCTTTACAGCATTGGGGGTTGAATAATTTTGAACACAACTGTAAATAGCAGGGGGCTGAGTATTGAGCCTTGGGGTACACCGCAAGTGACTGGGAGGGGGAGGGAGGAGCTGCCAGAAATGGACACATATTGCGACCGATCAATTACATATGATTGAAACCAGGTTAGCGCGCGATCACCAATACCAGATTCTTTAAGTTTTTTTAACAAGATGCCATGGTCTACTGTGTCAAAGGCTTTGGAAAAATCAAGGAAGATGGCTCCAGTTAGGTTTACTTGTTCCATGCCAGCTTGGATATCATTGCAGACTTTTAAAAGGGCGGATGTAGTTGAGTGATTTGGACGAAAGCCTGATTGATCTGGGGTTAAGTAGTTCCAATATTGATAATAATCACGTAATTGTGTGTAGACGCATTTTTCCAAAATTTTTGACATTACAGGGAGCAATGATATCGGGCGGTAGTTGGATACCAAAGTACTGTCACCACTTTTATGGATAGGTACCACTCTCGCAGTCTTCCAGAGTTTGGGTATGTATCCAGTCGCCAGTGATTCATTGATTAGGGTTGCTATGATGTGCAGGTGGCTTCTGCAATAATAAACATACCTATTATAGTGTGGAGGCTTTTTATCTCACTTTTAGTCCTCCACCTTGTAGACACTAATTTAACTTACGGTCCAAGCATCCACTGCAACTGGTCATGCCTACCTCCTAGCTGATGAGGGTTCAACAAACCCGAAACAGCGCTATCCTTGGAGTGGCTTTGACCAGTTGCATAACCTTATCTCTGCTAGAAAGCCACAGTGTGGCATAGCATTGATTTTAGGGTTCTGTGTAATAACAGATCCAGGATGCATAAAAGTGAGACAGAGGTCATTTGCATATCCTACCCAGAGTTCCTTGCTGCATATGGGGAATGTGGCACAGGAACTCTGGGATGCAGTTCTTTGACTTGCTATGATGTGCAGGTGGCTTCTGCAATAATAAACACTATATATACTGTATATATACATATAGCGTGTATATATATATACATATAGTGTGTATATATATATATTTGCAGAACAACAATAGGATTAAGGTCTTTTCCTGAATATTGTTTATTTTATGCTATTTTTACTGTGATAAAGTGCATGTGATCACAGCCTTGATAACTTGGATTAATTTAATTTGTTTATTAAAAATGAGATATTCCATAAATATACACTATAGCCTCATGCTGCATAACTAAGCACTCTTTCATGCTGATTAACATTTTTAACTATAATGTATCTTAAAAAGATTTTCCTCGAAAAGGAAGAGCAAATCCAATTTAAATAAAAAAATCCAATTTAAATCAAATAAATTCAATTTAAATTAAAAAAAATCAGATTTTTTTTAAAATAAATCATTGATTTTAATCCACCCTGGTGCTAAATGATTCTGCAAAAGCATAATCAGCATCAGCTTTTAGGTGTAGCTAAATTTTTGGTTAGCCTATCGGTGCGGTAATTAGCGATAGTACGATATAATACTTTACTTATCCTAATGCTAATTACTGATTGCACATCCTATATTTAACATAAGGAGTGCAAAGTACAGTAAGATTGCACAATCACCAGTACGCTAATGGATTTTTCTGTCCTGCAGCGTTAAGACCCACCTGCCACAAGGACGGACAGTACACCCCTCGGCGGGAAAGGGTAAACCTAACTTTTTAATCTTGAGTGGGCTGGATACAAGGTGGTCATTAAAGAAACTGGTGCCACTTTGTCTATGCATATGTATTAGGATCATGACAAATAGAGCACTATCTCAAGAGCTATATATAGTGATTTATCATCCTTTTAATATCAATGTTACAACAATGCTACAACAAATATATAACAAAATATAGAGTTTAGATTGTGTGGTTTTCTAATATTGACTTAATTAAAGAATGTATTAAAAAACTATCTGCTTCTTTAACTCTTTCCGGACCTATGTCGGAATACATCCACACAACCTTTTGCAGGATGCAATCCAACGTTGGATATATTCCGACAAAGGACTGGCCCGTCTGCATACCCAGATACTTACCTCTCGCTCTGGGGTCCCATGGAGGTCTGACTAAAGTAAGTCAGACCTCCGGTTTTATACCCCTCCCAGCACACTCACGCCATCGAGCCAGAGCAGAGGGAGTGCCTGAAGGTCACTTTGTCCTTTGGACCCCTCTATCACCCCATCACCAAGGGGTACCTGGTGAAGAGAGGCTTCACTGGAAAGGTCCCAGTGTGACCTTTCCAGCAATGCCTCACTTTAACCCCTTAGATGGAACCCCTTAGTTCCAATTGGCAATGGATCACAGACTGCACACGGAGGTGGCTGACACTTTGGATGTCAGCGAAGCCTCCAGACCTCCCCACACCCACTGACATCAACGTGCATCGTGTGTGATGATGTCAGTTAGTGAAATAACCCCTGAAAATGTATATAGATGGTGCGTTCGCAAAGCAATTAAAGGAAAAGCTTGTGAAAAGAAAGTGTAACGAGATCTCAGTAATATTTCTGCCTAATGGGATACAGATGGTGCTAGAAAAATTACCAAAACTAACATCATAGACAATATACAACAAACTGTATAAAGTATCCGGAATGGCACATAAATTCAAATAGTTGCTAGAAGTAAATGCTAGTAACAAAATAATGCACCTGCAGTGAATACTTGTTCATATGCAGTGACCAATATCATAGGTATGAAGTGAAAAACACACTGTGCAAAGGGAAAGTTATAATCTGAGTCACGTATGTGGTATCCTTGTAACTATCTCTCAAAATAGTGATCAATACCATTTATATAAAGTGTCAAATGCACTGTGCAA
This sequence comes from Leptobrachium leishanense, assembly GCA_009667805.1. Taxonomy (NCBI): domain Eukaryota; kingdom Metazoa; phylum Chordata; class Amphibia; order Anura; family Megophryidae; genus Leptobrachium; species Leptobrachium leishanense. The sequence continues at coordinate 191,622,919 of CM019067.1, read as the reverse complement.
CAAAACTGTAACAGCTTAGATTAACATCACTCAATGCAAGTATGATGAGACATATAAAAAAGAAATTGTAAGGAAAATCGCCGCCAGCGTAGTAAAAAGCCTAGATACAGCGCCTCATAGTAATAAGACTTTCTCATAGTAATAAGACTTCTCAAGACTCACCTCTACCTGTGCAGTGCTCAGGTGTTGCCTAACTCACCTTAACGCTCCTGCATAAAACCAGACCACGCCTGCTTAGCAATGCTTCCACATTGCTTTGGGAATCCCCAAACTGAAAGGAGCTACATCTGTCTTTTCTTGACCTACCTAAACTTCCCTCACTACCCGCTGGATTTCCTCTTCCAAGCTTCCCGGACTTATTGTTCTCCCCTCTGGATATATTACTCAACCTCATCTGGATTACAAGGATTTACGTGCAAACCTAACCAGGAATCTTCAACAGAGGACTAAGTTCTAACCTTATTATTTAAAGACTCCTTCCTTTTCATTTTTTTTTTTGAGAAAGGATTTTACCAGGAACGAGACATTGAGATTTCTCTTGTTTTCAAGTATGTCCTGGGTGGCGAGTATGTACCGTTAGGTGTCTTGCCCAAGGACACTTACTGGAGAGGTGCTCGTCGGGATCGAACCCATGACTCCACAGGCTCTCTCCATGCAGAGCAGTGATGTTACCTCTACTCCATATTCAGTATACTCCGTATTCCCTCAACTCTTCTGAAATATAATCTAATATATTCTTCTCTGCATAATCGAATTCCCTTTGACCAGTGTCTGTAACCTGTATATCTCATTCCTCTATTCCTCCTCTGTTCAGTACCAGCACCTGTAATCTGTATAACCAGATCTCATTCCTCCATTCCTCTTCTGTTCTATTATAACTAGTCTTTCTCTATACCTTCAGTTTATTTATTACTTATTCATTATTCTCCCTCTCTCTCAGTCCCCTTATTCTTAATTGCTACCTCTGTTGTTCTTTATATACCGTATCAATAAACCCTCATTTCAGTTATACCTGCTTTATCTGTTCATTGCAGATTAGCTCGAACCTACCGCCCCAGAACCAGTATCCTGACAGAAATAAAACAAAGTGCTATGTGCAATATTGTAAAGGAGGCCTATGTAGGTGACTGGACAGCCTAAGTTATAAGTCAGTGGACAAAGTCTCATAAAAGGGTAAATATCTAGTGGTTAAGAATGGGCATAAAATCCAGTGAAGAAAAAAATGCCTTATTGCTTTAAGCTGTGGAGCAGGGGGATGGTCCTTCTGTCCTCTTGACGTCTCTCAAAAGTAAAGAAGAAAAACTTAAACGATTGTGCAGCCCAAAAGAAGGGTTGGTAACACAGAATATGGAGAGACAGCACACTCCTAGCGAAATACTGCGTAACATGAAATGTGCATAAAGGTTGAGGTTGTGCTCAACCGGATGCAGTGTGTTCTGTGTGGTCATGCGAGATCTCCTCTGGTTACTCCTTGGTAAGGTAGAAAAATGCAGTAACGGGCTCCCATTTCTAATTTTGTTAACAAGCGTACCCCGTAGAATATATAATCGCAAAGGCTAGGATGATAAAATGTGAAAAAATTATTTTACATGCTGTAGATGATTACAATTTTAATGGAAATTCAAATTTTTTTTAAAAAATTTTTGTTATATCATTCTGGCAGGACATGATATAATAATGATATATTATGAATCTGCCGAGTCTGCCAAAAATAAGGATATATAATTTGTTTGGGTTGTACAATAAAATTAAATCGTGTTTAAACATGATGAGCACAAAACGGAAAAAATGAGCTCAGCACAGAGGTGAAATGGCTCAGCAGTGAAAAGGTTATTGGAGTGAAAGTGAAAGTTTATTGGACTGCAAAAGGTTAAAAAAACAATATTTCTTTCTTTAATCCTCTTTATAATATACAGTATATAATGTCGTAATATTATAGTATTAGTAGTAGTATTATACATATAAAAATACTTTCACTTTACATTGGAGTGTTATAATTACTTGTTGAAGTCAAATGGCATATACAGGTGAAACGCGAAAAATTTGAATATGGTGCAAAAGTTCATTTATTTCAGTAATGCAACTTAAAAGGTGAAACTAATATATGAGATAGTTCAAGCCGTGAGTTTTCATAATTGTGATGATTATGGCTTAGAGCTCATGAAAACCCCAAATCCACAATCTCAGAAAATTTGAATATTGTGAAAAGGTGCAATATTCTAGGCTCAAAGTGTCCCAGGCTAATCAGATAATTCAGCCATAACACCTGCAAAGGGTTCCTGAGCCTTTAAATGGTCTCTCAGTCTGGTTCAGTGGGAATCACAATCATGGGAAAGACTGCTGACCTGACAGTTGTGCAGAAAACCATCATTGACACCCTCCATAAGGAGGGAAAGTCTCAAAAGGTAATTGCAAAAGAAGCTGGATGTTCCCAAAGTGCTGTATCAAAGCACATTAATAGAAAGTTATGTGGAAGGGAAAAGTGTGGAAGAAAAAGGTGCACAAGCAGCAGGGATGACCGCAGCCTGGAGAGGATTGCCAGGAAAAGGCAATTCAAAATTCTTGGGGACTTTCATAAGGAGTGGACTGAGGCTGGAGTCAGTGCATCAAGAGCCACCACACACAGACGGATCCTGGACATGGGCTTCAAATGTCGTATTCCTCTTGTCAAGCATCTCCTGAACAACAAACAAAGTTAGAAGCGTCTTACCTGGGCTAAAGAAAAACAGACCTGGTCTGTTGCTCAGTGCTCCAAAGTCCTCTTTTCTGATGAGAGCAACTTTTGCATCTCATTTGGAAACCAAGGACCCAGAGTATAGAGGAAGAATGGAGAGGCACACATTGCAAGATGCTTGAAGTCCAGTGTGAAGTTTCCACAGTCTGTGTTAATTTGGGAAGCCATGTCATCTGCTGGTGTTGGTCCACTGTGCTTCATTAAGTCCAGGGTCAACGCAGCCGTCTACCAGGAGGTTTTGGAGCAGTTCATGCTTCCTTCCATAGACGAGCTTTATGGGAATGCTGACTTCCTTTTCCAGCAGGACTTTGCACTTGCCCACACTGCCAAAAGCACCAAAACCTGGTTCAATGACCGTGGGCTTACTGTGCTTTATTGGCCAGCAAACTCGCCTGACCTGAACCCCAGAGAATATATGGGGCATTGCCAAGAGAAAAACGAGAGACACGAGACGGAACAATGCAGAAGAGCTGAAGGCCACTATTGAAGCATCCTGGTATTCCATAACACCTCAGCAGTGCTGTTATGAGTTATTATCTACATAAAACAAGTGCCACAGGCTGATAGCTTCCATGCCACATTGCTGCATTGAAGCAGTAATTGCTGCAAAAGGGGCCCAAACCAAGTACTGAATACATATGCATGCTTATACTTTCAGAGGTCCGATATTGTTCTATCGATTGCATGTAATATTCTAATTTTCTGAGATTGTGGATTTGGGGTTTTCATGAGCTGTAACCATAATCATCACAATTATGACAAATCACGGCTTGAACTATCTCATATATTAGTTTCACCTTTCAAGTTGCATTACTGAAATAAATGAACTTTTGTACGATATTCAAATTTTTGGAGTTTCACCTGTAGAACACGCATGTTATATCTTGAAATATACTAAAACTCTGAAACAATTTACAGAATAGGTTTATACTCTATTCTATTCCATTCATTAAATTATACTGCACATATTAAGGATTTGTAAAGTCTGTCTTTATACTGTACAGTATTACAGTACACAATTACAGTATACAGTATTTTTAATAAGAAAATAAATTCTATTTAGTGGTCTGTTTTGAGACAATGTTCAGATTTATTTTACCTCAAAGTATGAAAAGTTATTTACTAATGTATTTAATAATTTCAACTTTCTGAAAAATGTGCACTTGTCTACACTGGGGGAAATTTTAAAGACACTCTAGTGCCTTCAGTAATGTCTGAAAGCACCACTGTATCCAAGAATAATTTACTGGTTGTGAAAGATGAACTGCCTGCCGGATATTCGTAATGACATCAGCATCACTAGAGGTAAAAGAGTTTTGAGGTCACAGGAATAACCTTAAAAACAATCGGTCATTGACTGAATTTGTGTTAGGTCTCCCAGCAGTAATAAAAGCAGAGATTGTTATGAAAATGTACTTTCGGCGATGAAGACTTGAGAATGCAAATAAAACAAGTGCTGAAATTCTGACACTGTACAATAGCTAACTTCCCTTTTACGGTTTCAAATACAAGAACTCAAGACACATGCATGTACTGTTAAAAAAATTATTTGCCTGGTTATCCAGAGACTTCACTCTGTTGATGTAAATAATATTATAGTTCATAATAGTAACTTTAATGCTTTGAAATGATGCAACATCTTTGCAAATCATTTATACTGCATTTATCTACAGTGATCACAAGTGTACTCATATTCCAGTGAAGATGAACATTTGTTTACTCATATGATATGTTTACAGAGTGAATGACTTGAAGCACTTTGCCTTTACATGAATAAATGAATAAAAGTCAAATGGACCTTAAGGACAGGTACAAAGTAACTAACTTCTATGGAATAAGGTCCAGCATTATATGGACATTTCAGGGAGGGTGCCATATTGCTGTAAGGTCACTCATTGCCTAATCTAAGTTTTAGAGGTAAGCAAGGGATCAGCACTTCAATCAGTGAATGTCAGCCTTCCTTTATTTTTTTAAAAAGCGGCAGCAATATTCTGATAGAGAGTCATTAATAGATACAGCAGCCGTGACAGATTGTGGCTATTGGATGGTTGCTAGTGACATGTTTCTCAAACAAATTGCAGTACTGGGGTTTGGGAGCTATTTTTAGCCATGAAATTGCTCAAGATGGCGATAAGGAACCAAATATGGGCCCATTATATAGTTTATTTTTGCCCTAAATATCATCTCATTCTGCAACACTTCAATGTTCTTGAACTAAGGACATACTTGAAAACGAGAGAAATCTCAATGTATCCTTCCTGGTAAAATCCTTTATAAATAAATAAATAAAATGTATTTTTTTTCAGCCCTGCCTTTAGTAACTCTGATGCTAAAGCTCTCCAAATCTCATATAAACCTTCTTCACCTCTCTTAAATTTGAATGTTTAGCATGCTGTTTTGCAATGTTATGTAATAGCTGCCATTCTTTAAATGTTGTTATCCCTGTTGTGATCTTACTTGCGCCCCTCTCCTGCTTCTGATGCCAGAATGACACGTGTCCTTTTGCCGTCTCTGCAACTGACTGCAACTAGCTTCTTTTCTTGACACCCACCAGTTGTCTACCTGCTTACTCTGCACATGATGCTTATATTGACACTTGTGTCTCCTCCTGTACATCACTTGTGTCAACCAACGCTATGGAATGAGGTAGACTGGCACAAAACTATGATATTTCTGGCCAGCACCTATAGTATAGGTGTGCATTAGTTTCGTAATGTATCTCAATTCATTTGAAAATTCGTTAATTCGTATTTCGGAAGTACTTGTGAAAAAACAAATTGATTTCATCCGATTTGAAACAAAAACGAAACGGTATATAACAGAATTGATTTGTTATACTGTTTCACAAGAGAACTATTGATTGAATGATTCCTGAGCAGGATTTGATTTATTGGAGTTTATTATTTAGTGATCTGAAATTTTACTCAATATCAAATATCGAATCAATGCCAAATTACAATACAAGTATTACAAAGAAAACGACATTAGAGCCGATTAGAGACGAATAGAGCCGATTAGCCTCATTAACACACATCATACAAATCTGACAACAAAGAAGAGAGTGCAAAAAAAATAATAAATATATGAAATTCAGAATTAATTATGACTGAGATAGAAACATAGAAACATAGAAAAATGTCGGCAGATAAGAACCTTTCGGCCCATCTAGTCTGCCCAATTACATGGATACTTTACCTGGATTTATCTTTTGTTTAGGATAGCCTTATGCCTATCCCATGCCTGCTTAAATTCAATCACTGTTTTGGCCTCTACCACTTCTACTGGAAGACTGTTCCATGTATCCACCACCCTCTCAGTAAAATAATGCTTCCTGATGTTACTTTTAAACCTTTGCCCCTCTAATCTAAGACTATCAGGGTTATCCAAAGAGATCCGAATTGCTTGAGAAAGGTTACCGAATGCTGAAAATCAGCGTTCGGTTACCTTTCCTGGCCATTCGGCTATCCAGAGAGCAGGCAATTCGCCAAATCCTGACGAATTGCCTGCACATACGGTGCCTGTTCGGTCCCTGTGCGAGGGAAGTGAAAACCCCATGAAAAAGCACTGCTTCGTCTATTCAGAGAACACAAACCAGCAGTGAAAGGTTCCCTAATGTCCTGCCATTCGGTGGTTTAATTCGGCAAATTAATTCAGGAGAATCCCATAGGCTTCAATGTTAAAAATATTCCCGTTTTAATTCAATATCTAATAAACCGTTCATTATAAATTCTGCAGCAAAAAGTCTCTTTATTTATAGATTTTTTAGGATACTTTAAGCATTTTTTCTGATTTTTTTTTTTTTTTTTTAAAAGTCCGATTTTTTTTTTGATTTTTTTCAGTTTACTTATTTTTTTTGTAACAGCCCTCTTTATTATCATTCCTGGACCTCCTGTGAAAATTTCAGACATTTTCGCTCAGTAGTTTCTTTGCAAACAGCGTTTCTTTTTCCCAGATTCATACAAATGGTTTTTCTAATTTATTCACTGCCTCCTCTACGTCACAGCTGCTTCGGCTCTGTGTGATTCGGCTCATGTTCGGCTCCTGTTCGGCGCTTCTTCGAAGGTTAATCCAGATGTGTTTGCTTGTTTTCAGCGTGCATTCGGTTAGTTTTCGTCAGGGTTTTCGGCAGCTTTTCCCTGCAATTCGGGGACCCTGTGGTGTTTGCTGAATACACCGCAGGGTCACCGAATGCAATCGGCAAAAGGACCGAATTGAAGAGAACGAAAAGTCACCGAACGTGCGGTGACTTTTCGAATCTCTTTGGATAACCCTGTATGTCCTCTTGTTTTGCTATTTTGTTTCCTTTTAAATATACTCCCTTCCTCTACCTTGTGGATTCCCTTTACGTATTTAAATGTTTCTATCATATCTCCTCTGTCTCGTCTTTTTTCCAAGCTGTACATGTTAAGATCATTAAGCCTTTCCTGGTAACTTTTCTCCTTCAAGCCGTACACCATTTTAGTAGCCTTCTCTGAACTCTCTCTAAGATGTCTATATCCTTCTGGAGATACGGTCTCCAGTACTGCACACAGTACTCCAAGTGAGGTCTCACCAGTGCTCTGTACAGTGGCATGAGCACTTCCCTTTTCCTACTGCTAATACCTCTCCCTACACAACCAAGCATTCTGCTAGCATTTCCTGCTGCTCTATTACATTGACTACTTACCCTTAGATCCTCTGAAATAATGACCCCTAAATCCCTTTCCTCAGATGTTGAGGTTAGGACTGTATCAAATATTCTATATTCAGCCCTTGGGTTTTTACGTCCCAGGTGCATTATCTTGCACTTATCCACATTAAAACTCAATTGCCACAACTCCGACCATTTTTTTAGTTTACCTAAATCATTTATCATTTGGCTGATCCCTCCAGGAACGTCAACCCTGTTGCAAATCTTTGTGTCATCAGCAAAAAGACATACTTTTCATTATTATACCTTCTGCAATATCACTAATAAAAATATTAAGAGAATGGGTCCAAGTACTGACCCTGAGGTACCCCACTGGTAACAAGACCTTGTGCCGAATAAACTCCATTTACCACAACCCTCTGTTGTCTGTCACTCAGCCACTGCCTAATCCAGTCAACAATATTGGAATCTAAACTCAAAGATTGCAATTTATTGATAAGCCTTCTATGCGGAACAGTATCAAAAGCCTTACTGAAATCTAAATAAGCAATGTCTACTGCACCACCTGTGTCTATTATTTTTGTTACCCATCAAAAAAATCAATAAGATTAGTTTGGCATGATCTCCCTGAGGTAAACCCATGTTGTTTCTGATCCTGTAATCTATGTGTTTTTAGATGTTCAACAATCCTTTCCTTTAACATGGTTTCCATTAATTTCCCCACTACTGACGTAAGACTAACTGGCCTATAGTTCCCCGATTCCTCCCTACTACCCTTCTTGTAAATGGGCACAACATTTGCTAATTTCCAGTCTTCTGGGACGACTCCCGTTAACAAGGATTGGTTAAATAAATCTGTTAATGGTTTTGCTATTACATCACTGAGCTCTTTTAATAATTTAGGGTGGATCCCATCAGGCCCCATTGACTTATTTGTCTTTACTTTAGACAGCTGCTGTAGAACCTCCTCCTCTGTAAACTGATATGTAAATGTCTCTTTAGTGTTCTCTCCTAACTGAGGTCCCTTTCCTTCCTTTTCTTCTGCAAAGACTGAACAAAAATATTCATTGAGGCAGTCAGCGAGACCTTTATCCTCTTCTACATACCTTCCTTCCTTTGTTTTTAATCTAACTAATCCTTGTTTTACTTTTCTTTTCTCGTTTATGTATCTAAAAAATGTTTTGTCCCCCTTTTTTACTGACTGAGCTATTTTCTCTTCTGCGTGTGCTTTGGAAGCTCTTATAAATTGCTTTGCCTCTTTCTGCCTAATCTTATAGGTTTGCCTATCTTCTTCACTCTGAGTTGTTTTATAATTATTGAATGCTATCTTTTTGTTCTTCACTATTTTGGCCACTTCTGCAGAGTACCACAGTGGTTTCTTCCCTTTTTTGTTTTTGCTAACAAGCCGAATGCAATTTCCTGTGGCCTTCAATAATGCTTCCTTTAAATAATCCCATTTCTCCTGGACTCCCTTTAAACTCCTCCAGTCTGATAATGACTCCTTCACACAAAATCTCATTTTAGAAAAATCTGTTTTTTTAAAGTCTAAAACTTTCGTTCTTGTGTGGTGCGGCTCCATCCCTGTTGTTATATTAAACCATACTGACTGGTGATCACTAGATCCCAAATTTTCACCTACAACAACGTCTGATACCAAACCTCCATTTGTGAGTATTAAATCCAATATGGCCTCTTTACGGGTCGGCTCCTCAACTACTTGTGTTAGAGATAATCCCAGTAGGGAGTTTAGAATATTTGTACTCCTGGTGCACCCAGCTGTTTTGGTTTTCCAGTTCACATCAGGAAGATTAAAGTCCCCCATGATAATAACTTCCCCCTTCATTGCCATTTTGGCTATTTCCTCAACCAGCAGATTATCTAGTTCTTCTGCTTGTCCAGGGGGTCTATAGATCACACCTACACGAGCTACTGTATGATTGCCAAATGTTAGCGTAACCCAAACTGACTCTATGTTCACCTCGCTCACTTTTATTTGGTTCGTTTTTATGTTGTTTTTCACATACAGGGCCACTCCTCCTCCTTTCCTACCTTCTCTGTCTTTTCTATATAAAGAGTACCCCGGTATTGTTATGTCCCAGTTATTTTTCTCACTGAACCATGTCTCAGTAACCGCCACTAAATCTACTTTTTCAGCTGCCATCATTGCCTCTAGTTCATTGATTTTATTGACTAAACTGCGAGCATTTGTAGACACGACTCTGAGCTTGTCATTTTTTACCTCGCATGTTGCTTGCACCCTCCGATTTAGTTTTGGGGGACAATCGGGCAGATTGTTTTTTACCCTTTTGTCCCCCCTCCTAGTTTAAATATTTCTTTGCGAAACTTTTAACTTCTCACTGAGAACATATGTTCCCCTATGAGTAAGATGCAAACCATCTTTTTTATACAGTTCCTTTCTGCTCCAATTAGAGCTATCATGGGACACAAAGCCAAATCCTTGCTCCCGACACCATTCCCGAAGCCACAAATTGAATTCCCTATTGCCATCTGCCTATCTTGAATGTTATGCACAGGCAAAACTTCAGAGAATGACACAGTGGACGCAATCTGCTGTATTTCACCTCCAAGAACACAAAAATCTTCCTTAATCTCAGAAACCTCATTGCTAGCCAAGTCATTTGTCCCTAGATGGACTAGAACGTCCACTTCCCCTTGTTGCTTTGCTTGTTTGACAATATTGAGAATACGTCTCTTGTCTCTACGAGCAGTAGCCCCAGGAAGACATCTCACCAACCACTACTCTCCGCGCTCAACACCTCTTATGATAGAATCACCCAGCAACAATTGCCTTCTATCAAGTCCCACCTTTTCATTTTTGTCCTTGGTTGCAGTGCTGCATACCTTAGGCATAGTGGATGGTGGTTCCTCAACTATGGTGTCTGAGCCTACATCCGTCTTATCACTACACTCTGAAAGTGCCTCAAAAGAATTAAGAAGAGCCACAGATTGTGGGACATGCCTTCTATCCACAACTCTAAGTCTACAGAGATCCTACAGTAGTCCATCTGCCGCTCCTAGGAGGCCTCTGTGGCAGTGGCTTAGTAACAGTCATAGCCTGAGTTTCTCTAACAGATAATTTACAAATCTCAGACTTCAAACAGGCAATTTCCTGCTGCAATAAAGAGAGCTGCCTACATATCAGGCACACTCCAAACCTCCAAAAATTGGATCTAAAAACAAATGCATGACAGCTCTTACACTGGACCAAGCCTGCCATTATAAAAGAATGGATTTAAAACCAGCAAATCTTACCTTTTTGTAGGTTTTCTACCTCCTGTCTAACCTCAGACTACCTCCAGAGTATCTCCAGAAGATCTCCTGTAAGTGCTCACTTTGAAGACTTCACTTAGAAGGCTTCCAAGCTCAATTAGACCAAGCTAATATTCCACAAGCTTTATATAGCCACCTAAGAACACCTCCCCAGCAAGGAGTGGACAAGCTAAACCTGAAGCAAATACCACCCAATTGATTCCAATTGTATGCTAATCAGTATGAAAATGAGTCACCAGCCTAACCTAATTTACTCACCAGACCTAACTTGAAACCTTAAGATGAATAGAAAAGATCTGTTTGAAACAAAAATCTAAATCACTCACCAGAAGATCTCCTGTAAGTGCTCACTTTGAAGACTTCACTTAGAAGGCTTCCAAGCTCAATTAGACCAAGCTAATATTCCACAAGCTTTATATAGCCACCTAAGAACACCTCCCCAGCAAGGAGTGGACAAGCTAAACCTGAAGCAAATACCACCCAATTGATTCCAATTGTATGCTAATCAGTATGAAAATGAGTCACCAGCCTAACCTAATTTACTCACCAGACCTAACTTGAAACCTTAAGATGAATAGAAAAGATCTGTTTGAAACAAAAATCTAAATCACTCACCAGAAGATCTCCTGTAAGTGCTCACTTTGAAGACTTCACTTAGAAGGCTTCCCAAGCTCAATTAGGAGATGAGGTGGATTTATACATTAGACACCCTTATTCCAGGCGGCCTGAATGCCGATTTCGAAATTAACCATTTTTTGAAATAACTGTATCAAACACTCCTCGCAATAGGTCTATTGTACATCTCTCACATAATTTTTCGAATTTCATATATTTATTATTTTTTTTGCACTCTCTTCTTGGTTGTCAGATTTGTATGATGTGTGTTAATGCGGCTAATCGGCTCTATTCGCTGTATTATAACAAGCTTTTGAATAGAGGTTAGTGATAAACTTGAAAGTATTGTTGTCATAAATCGGAAGAATCACCAAACCGGATATGCTGATGATGGAACGCAAGCGGAAACATCTTAGATGGAACGCATGCGGAAGTGATCTGGATGGAACGCACGCGGAAGGGCTTAAGGTGGAACGCACGCCATATGTTGCGGCATGAACTTTTAGAGGTTATATATTGTGGCTGTACAACTGTGGGGGATCATTCGATTGAAGAAGCTTACAGATTTGGTAAGGGAAACGCATCTCGATGACTCCCCTACCCTTTTAATATTTTATATGTTTTAAATTTTTAAATTTATGTTAAACGCCCATATATTTTATGCTTACCGCATACTCATTCATCTAATCGTGATCCACCTATCCATCTACTGGAGTACACCAGCCTATCCAGCCAGAGGCTAAGACCCCCTGGGAAGTGGTCTACTGCTGCTACTATGGAACCACCTTTATAGGAGGTTCTGAAGCATGTGAGTACCTTCTCATAGATGCCTATATGTTTTTTCACCTTTTACGGAATTACGCTATAATTCGTCTCTTCCAAGGTCCTATTGGTGTATACACACTGTGAAGTATTTGATCGAAGCGAACAGGGAAACAGGAACCATCACGACCAAAGGGCAGAGTCCCCCATAGAGACTCAACTGTGCATGGTATTGAGCTATCCAGCTCCACACTTGTGAGTTTTTTTCTTATTCAGTTTTGAATATACGACATATACGATATTGCCCAATTGGTTTATTTCCTTCTCTTTTTTTCCCTTCTCTGCTCGGTACCTTCATCATGTGACCAGAGAATATTTCGGACTATCTTCAAAAGAGATTTTTCTCGGAGATTCTTGAGATTTCAAAAACTCAAAGAGGACTAACATATATTTGCGCTCCCGAATGTACTGTGGTATTTTTGTTTTTTCATTTCTATATATGGGTGAGGGATACTAGACATGTGCACAGCACAAAATTTCGTTTTGAACTAATGGATTAGTCCTAAAATGCAATTTATTTAGTTACTAAAGAAATTCGTTTTCAGTTCTTTAGTATGACAACTAATTTCATTCATCCGAAAACCAATGGATACAATTACTATTATAGTGGCTCCTCAGAGGGCTGAGATCGCTACTTGTTACAGTATCTCTCACTCTCAGCACAATGTGGGCCATATTACATAGTTGGTGCTAACATAAGCAGAGCTGTTGTAAACTTCCAGATCCAGATATTAGCCTATGGAGGTTTTCAGTTTACAACAGCTCTGGTTAAGTTAGCACCAACATTGTAATAGTGCCCCGTGTCTGGCAAAGCTGTTACAGTAACTGACTGCTGCTCATCACAGCGCTCAGAGAGGTTAGAACAATATTATTTCCTTGTTTTACTGAAACTCTGAGCGCTGTTACTGTCAGTTACTGTAACCACTGAGCCTGATACATTGTACTGAGAGATAATGTAACAAGCAGCCGATCTCAGCGCTCGCAGCCACTGGTTTTAAAGGGCTGTTTAATGTTTAGAACATCCTCCTGCGTTAATTAATACCCCTCTCTGTATAATATATAGAACATCCTCTTGAATTAATTAATGTCCCTCTCTGTATAGAACATCCTCCTCAATTTATACCTTTCTCTGTATAATGTATAGAACATCCTACTGCATTGGCATGTGGAGGGTGCAGAACTTCGGATGTTGCGATGTCGCGCTCTTCATTGCTGGTCTCTTTCACTCATCAATGTAATATCACAAAAAGGACTGAAACTAAAATGTAGTGCATTTTATTTTAGTTTCTTTCGTTTTTTGTACTGAGCAGTTTCGTTTCTCTTGACTCATACTAAAACTAAATTATCCCAAAATTCTGACTAAATCGTTTTAGTACTAAAACGAATGCACATGTCTAAGGAATACACTCAACGATGAGCTGCAAAAATTGTACATTCTATCTCTTATTAATCACGGTGTATTATTAGCGCCTATAACACTTTCGATCCTTTGGGTCACCTTTTTTCTTCAAGCTATAAGGAAAAACGCACACAGACATACTCAATCCAATGTACATACGCCTACACTCCCCTATTTTATACCTATACGGTTGCATTCATACCACTATTATAAGCGTATACGGGTGCCTACACACACACACCTAACCATCCCTGTACGACTCAACATGCACACACCTAACCACCCCCATACATATCAACACGCGCACACCTATTAAAATAAATATGCATCAAAAGTTATAGTACAATGCATTAAAATATATGTTAAATTATAGACTTGTAAAATTAAAATAAATTATTTTGTTTATATTAATATATTAGAAATAAATAAAATCCAATAAAATTTTACATTAAATAAATAAAAATAGAATTTAATTTTAAAATAAATATATTAATAAATTATTGTTAACAATAAATTCGATTTATAATGATTTGTTTCCCCTTCTCCTGCTTACCTTTTGTGCAGGCAGGGTGTCAAATCATTTATCGTCCAGTGGGCAGAGATGTGCGGAAAAGGGATGCACGTCACCACGGTGGTCTGGGTGGGAGGAACCCTTGCTGCTCTTGCACTGGCCTCCCTCTGATAGTGAGTATGGGCGCTAGCACTATGAAACATCATCAGAGTGCACAGGCACCATGGACTCACTGAGCAGTGGAGATTAATGCGAATGCAGTCTGTATGCGTTCGCAGCACACACTGAATTGCTCATTGAGGATGCTGCCTCAAACTTTGCTGGCCTTAGGGTTGACCCAAACGTGTGCCCTCAAGTAGCGCTAGGCCTTGGGCCCATCTAGGATTTTGGGCTACTGGGCCTGGCTGGGGGCAGTGCTTTTTCTAGGAAGAAAGGTGGGGGTACTCACCATGAAGCATCATAAAATTGCCAGGCAGAAAGCAGCCAATGAAAAGTGAAAAGAAGGCGTACGCTTGCATGCAGCCAATCAATAGAGTTGCACGCCAGCGTGCAGTCAATCAATAGGGCCAGGCCACAACATTGTTTTGCCTGGGTCCAAGGATGAAATGCTGCTTCCCCTCAAACTATTTCCACTAGGGATGCACCAAAATTTCAGCCACCAAAATTATCGGCCGAAAATGGTGCTTTTGGCCGAAAGGAAAAAATGACTGAAAATTAGTCATCCGAACCTGGGCCTGGAGGTTTGGCTGAGTCAGGGGCTCGCCTGAGCCTGGAGGCCTCCAGGCCCAGGTTCAGGTGACTGATTTTTTTTAGGGGGTGAGATTGGGCTGCCTACACATACTCACCTACATCCACATACTTCGGGCCTGAGCTTCTCCAGGGGTTGCAGTCCTCCTGCATCCAGTTCATGCTCTCCGTCAGACACCAGTCACAGGGATAACGTCACGGAGGCAGAAGCCTTTGAACCCCGCTGACTCGTGAGATCGTGCTCCGTGCGAGATCTCGCAAACTCAGAGATCTTGGCTAGGGGCTTTCCAACGAGCGGCCGCTCTAAACCTTTGCCAGCGGTGCTCGTTGGAGTGCAATCAGCCGCAGGGACCTGTTGGAATGCTGTTAGAGCATTCTGACAGAAGCCCCAAGCCCTCGGACGCCAGCAAGCCAGTTCAGGCTAGGGTCAGACTAACGCATTTTTCACGTTGTCTGTGAAAATGTGCGTTCGAAGAATGGACGTATTTTTTCACGGAATACGCAATAGCGGTCATACTATGCGCAGTTTCATCCGTGATTTTGTACGGATCATCAATAAAACACTTCTTGCATCTGGACGTTATGTTAGCCGGACATTAGCAGCGTCTGATGTCTCCAATTCACGCACACACGCCGCTAGCGGGCGCAGCGCACTCTGTACGTCAGTACTAGTGGTTTAACGTTCTCGAAAAAATGCGTTCATTTTCCACTTGCGTTGCGCAGCCGGACTTTTGTGCGACCGTACATCGTATATTGGCCGTCATTGCCCGGCATCTGCTGCTAGTGCGGCCGTGATTAAGTGCGCCAGAACGCGCGTTCGCACTGCCTCAGTCTGACCCTAGCCTAAGTGCTGACTTCCGTATCGGGGGCATCTGCACGAGTACTAAGTACTCATGCAAATGCCGGTATCGGCACTGATACTAGTATATGTGCATCCCTACTTCAATCCATCCCATTTTTAACCCCTTCACTACCAAGCGATTTTTGTTGAAAAATATTATCATAACATTTATTTGAAACACGGGCTGTGAAGATAATAAATATAGGGTAAAATAGAAATTTCGCACCAAAATTGTTATTCAGAGATAGTTAAATTAAAATAAAGTTAATATGCTAATTTCAAGTTTTTCATGTATTCGTTTATCCTTTACAGAAATATTGTTGAAATGTAAGATCTTTATCTCTAGATGGTGTCCCCTATCTTACACAATTTCAAACGGGGTCTGCATTGTTATCATACAGGCAGAAATGGCCTTTATGTTAGATACAGTAACTGTGATAAAAATAAATACTAAAATGGTGAGTTGTACTGATGGTTCGTAATGAGAGTATTAGCAATGCAGCTTCAACAAAAAAAGAAAACAATAGAATATAAAAATAATATCTGTATTTGTCAGAATGCCTGTATATGGAAATTACAGTAACACCTTGTATCTGTACTGTACAGGGATTTCCAGTCATCATAAGCCTTGAATCTTATCCCTGTAAGCAGTGAGTGACCCCCAGAGCACTCCCTGTATGCTGCCCTCTCCCTGGCAGCTGTAATGCAGCTGTAATCTATTACATGAACTTTTTGTTTTAGTGAGGATTAGAGCTGCTATTTGCAGCTGATTTTATAATTCCAGGGTGCTTGAAGAGACAAAAAAGATTTTGCTTTTCCTCAGGGGACCAACTAATCTTGCTTTAAAACAGTGTGAAAATTGACTTTTTTGGGTGTGAAGGGGTTAATATAATGTGTGCTATGTATATCTCACAGAGATCCACAGCAATAAAACTCACAGCAATGCGCGACATGCATCAGAGTTTCACAGAGCTCCTCAGCAATGTGCAGTGTGTATGAGTGTATCACAGAGCTCCACAGCAATAAGACTAACAGGAATTTGTGGTGTGTATGACTGTATCTCAGAACACCAAAGTAAAACTCGCAAACAAGTAAAAAATAAAATAGTATTTAAATAATATATTAAAATAATTGTTTTCAAAGAAATTAAATATTAAGATAAATAGAAAAATGATTATATTAACTTACTGTATTTTTCGGTGTATAAGACGACTTTTTAACCCAGGAAAATCTTCTCAAAAGTCGGGGGTCATCTTATACGCCGGGTGTCGTCTTATAGGACGGGTGCTGAAACATCCGAGCCGGACTGGAGAATCTGCGGTCGCCGCATATGGTGGGGGGAGCTCAAAACGACCGTGGCCGCATCCCCGCCGTATGCAGCGACCGTATGAAAGCAGCTGTACAAGTACGGTAGAAAAAAATCCGCTCACCAGGATTCGTGGAAAGAAGTGATTTAACGCGGTCCCGATGACGAGGTGAGGGGCGCCTCACCGGGAAGGTGTAAGAGAAGGGCAGAGCAAGCTGCAGGCATCCGGGACGCCCGGGGTATAGAAAAAAGAGAGCGGCGCTGTGCCCAGAAAAGCACGCCTCTTTCACCCGTCTGGCCTGCCCTTGTATTCTATTACCGTACCTCCTTCTCTGCCTCTCAGATCTCGCGCCTGCGCCACTTCACTGCAGTCCTCAGGAGCGAGATCTGAGAGGCAGAGAAGGAGGTACTGTAATAGGATACAAGGATGGGCCAGATGAGTGAAAGAGGTGTGTTTGCGCTACCGCTCTGATGGTCTTGGAGACAGTGGGCTGGGCAGGCAGGGAGAGCTGATTAATCCAAGCAGGCTTTGTATACAACAACCAGCCAATCGCCGATAAGGTACATCGCTTGCCGTGATTGGCTGGTTGTTGCATACTGGTTGTTGCAATACCATATTGAAATCAAATCTGATGTTCTTTTAATTTTTATTTGGTGTGTGTTGGGAGAGGGGTAGTCGTATACGGCGAGTATATCCAAACTCTATATTTTAACTGGAAAATTTGGGGGTCGTCTTATACGCCCAGTCGTCTTATACGCTGGAAAATATGGTAATTATATTATTAAAAAAAAATACTGTATACTTCTTACTTTCCTAACTTCTTTTGCAGAAAGGGGTTTGAATTCCTCTTCATCCAGTGTAAGAGCCTAGTCAAGGCCCGATCAGCCTCACCGGGGCCCTGAGGGCCAAGTGGCCTAGCCGAGGCCCCAGGGGTCAGTTTTGGGCCCCCCCCCAGTCTCAAGGGCCCAAGTGCCATGCCACTCACTACACCCCTTGTAGTTTCACCCATGCATTTAGAGACTTGACTGGGAAATTTATAAAAAGGCAGAAGAAGAAGCTTCTGTCACAGTAGGCAGTGGTGTTGGTCAGGTACAGAGTAGCAGAAGACATAAGTCACCAGTTTATTATCCCAAGCTTTACATTGTCATAATCAATCTCTTTCATGCACATTAGGAATCTCAGTACTCCAAAGAGAAACTGCTCATATTTTGCAGCTGTTTAGTAATGCACATGAGTGTTTATAACAGAAATGTATTCCTGCTGGAATCTATTCTTTTAACAGGTCCTCTATCAGCAATTTAAATTATGTCAATGCTATTTCATTGCACCTTCATGCAGAAAATGAATTTATCACAAGAGTATTAAAGACTTCTGCATGAAAAGAAAAATCCGTCTGAAGTGTTGTTCATATTCAAAGCAAGTCGTTTCTCTAACAAAATTTACATTCAAGTTGTATGTTGAGGGAATCCAATGACTATTTCAAATAATAATAGCGATAAATAATTTGTTGAATAAATCACTCACGTTTTCTTTGTGTATACTTATCAACAATACATGATGAATAGACTAGAGTGCATACGCTTTCCTTCTGAAGAACAACAACTGTAATATGTTGATGTATATAAAATTGACATGGTTAATAGGAACAACTGAAAATATAGGCAAAAATAAGTGGTTCACTAATAATAGCTTTGCAACAGCAACAAGAACAAATGGGTAAAAACTGTCCTCTCAAAATGTGTTCCTTGCTGAAAGAACAGTTTGCCAAAAAAATGCTGATGCATCCATGCCATTGCCACCAGTATACAGGTGAAACTCGAAAAATTATAATATCGTGCAAAAGTTAATTTATTTCAGTAATGCAACTTAAAAGGTGAAACTAATATATGAAATAGTTCAAGCTGTGATTTGTCATAATTGTGATGATTATGGCTTACAGCTCATGAAAACCCCAAATCCACAATCTCAGAAAATTAGAATATTACATGCAATCAATAAAACAAGGATTGTCCATAGAACAATATCGGACCTCTGAAAAGTGCAAGCATGCATATGTATTCAGTACTTGGTTTGGGCCCCTTTTGCAGCAATTACTGCCTCAATGCGGCATGGCAAGGAAGCTATCAGCCTGTGGCACTGCCGAGGTGTTATGTTATGGAAGAACAGGATGCTTCAATAACGGCCTTCAGCTCTTCTGCATTGTTCGGTCTCATGTCTCTCATCTTTCTCTTGGCAATGCCCCATAGATTCTCAATGGGGTTCAGGTCAGGCAAGTTTTCTGGCCAATCAAGCACAGTAAGCCCATGGTCATTGAACCAGGTTTTGGTGCTTTTGGCAGTGTGGGCAGGTGCCAAGTCCCGCTAGAAAATGAAGTCCGCATCCCCATGAAGCTCATCTACGGAAGGAAGCATGAAGTGCTCCAAAATCTCCTTGTAGAAGGCTGCGTTGACCCTGGACTTAAGGAAGCACAGTGGACCAACACCAGCAGATGACATTGCTCCCCAAATCAACACAGACTGTGGAAACTTCACACTGGACTTCAAGCATCTTGCAATGTGTGCCTCTCCATTCTTCCTCCATACTCTGGATCCTTGGTTGTAAAATGAGATGCAAAAGTTGCTCTCATCAGAAAAGAGGACTTTGGACCACTGTGCAACAGACCAGGTCTGTTTTTCTTTAGCCCAGGTAAGACGCTTCTGACCTTGTTTGTTGTTCAGGAGTGGCTTGACAAGAGGAATACGACATTTGAAGCCCATGTCCATGTTCCGTCTGTGTGTGGTGGCTCTTGATGCACTGACTCCAGCCTCAGTCCACACCTTGTGAAAGTCCCCAACACTTTTGAATGGCCTTTTCCTGACAATCCTCTCCAGGCTGCGGTCATCCCTGCTGCTTGTGCACCTTTTTCTTCCACACTTTCCCCTTCCACATAACTTTCTATTAATGTGCTTTGATACAGCACTTTGGGAACATCCAACTTCTTTTGCAATTACTTTTTGAGGCTTTCCCTCCTTATGGAGGGTGTCAATGATGGTTTTCTGCACAACGGTCAGTTCAGCAGTCTTTCCCATGATTGTGATTCCTACTGAAACAGACTGAGAGACCAATTAAAGGCTCAGGAACCCTTTGCAGGTGTTATGGCTGAATTAGCTGATTAGAGTGGGACACTTTGAGGCTAAAATATTGCACCATTTCACAATATTCTAATTTTCTGAGATTGTGGATTTGGGGTTTTCATGAGCTGTGAGCCATAATCATCATAATTATGACAAACCACGACTTGAACTATCTCATATATTAGTTTCACCTTTAAGTTGCATTACTGAAATAATTTAACTTTTGCACGATATTCTAATGTTTCGAGTTTCACCTGTATATGTCTTAAATAGAGAGCTTCAATAATGTCGAGAGCTATAGCGAGCATTATAAGTTATATCAGCCCTTTTAAATTTTTTGACAGCATCTGAACTACACTGCATGATGTCAGAGGTGTAGGCTTGACTTTGCGAGATCTAACTACAATTTGTATCATAAAAGGTCACATAGAAAACCAAACAATTTAAGCCCCCCTAAAGAATTATCTCCACAAACCATTTTTGGTCTCAGTTCAAAAGTAATCTGTATATCAACAAATGCTTGCATATCAAACAAACTAATAAACCATAACTGTAAACCACAAATTAATCCAGGACTTTATGGCTGTTACCATGTCCAAGTGTTCCCTCCCTAGTAATATTACATGCCATTGCGAGATCCGGATCCGAGAAAGCAGCAGAGTTCTCTCCCACAGTAAGTAAATTATTTACAGAGGTGTTACTTACAGGGTGTTACCACTTACAGGGGTGTGGAAATTCTAAAAACAAATTCTTGTCCAATGGACTAAAGTGGTGTCTGATCTACTTGTCCCTCAAGAAGATCTACTTGTTCTGATTAGAAAAAAAAATCTCTATTACGGTTTCTGCTTTTAGGCTCACTGCTTGTATTTTTGTTGTACTGTGCTGCAGGGTATGTTGGCGCTTTATAAATAAATGTCCTTTTATTAGGGTTACAGCTTTTGCTTGTATTTTTATTGTACTGCACTGCAGAATATGTTGGCGCTTTAAAAATTCAAGCAGAAGCTGTAGCCCTAATAAAATGACATTTATTTTTAAAGCACCAACATATTCTGCAGCGCAGTACTATAAAAACACAAGCAGAAGCTGAAACCCTAATAAAATGACATTTATTTATATTGTACTGCATTGCAGAATATGTTGGTGCTTTATAAATAAGTGTTATTTTATTAGGGTTGCAGCTAATGCTTGTATTTTTATTGTCCTGCGCTGCAAAATGTTGGCACTTTATAAAAAAAATGACATTTTATTAGGGTTAGGGTTGCAGCTAATGTACAGCACTACAGAATATGTTGGCATGGCGTTTTAGCATAATTTCCGCAACCTCTCTTCTCCAATATGTTGTTGCCCTCTCCTGCATCCTCCTGTTACCTGGAGACATTATTATGCACAATTAACAGGTTTTTTCTTCTTGCCAGGCTGTATAACTCCCAGTGACAGGCAATGCAGTTTTAAATTTCCCACTCGACCAGAAGAGGGTGCTACTGCGCCTATGCCAAGCAGGCAGCCCAATTTTCATTAGCTCACACAGTTACTAATCCGAAGCCATTGGGCACAGACAAGCATCTGAGTCCAGAGCCACGCTAAAGAATCCGAGGAGTGTTCTGTAAATTACTAGCGAGCCGTGCCAGCTGTCAGCCCAGCAGGATAGAAGCTGATCGTTGTGGCTGAATTCCGCAAAACTTGTCCAGCACCAGGAAAAAAGTGTCTCGGGCGTCGGATGATACAAATCGCCCATCCCTGAAATACCCAAATTTTTCATCCCCTTACATGAACAAATATTGAACATACTAGAAGTAATCAAGGTACCTTGATAAAGACCACTTGCAAAACTTTGGCGTTCCTTTAATAAAAGTTTCCAACTTTTTACCTAAAGTTTTCAAGTGCAACCTTCAAGATTTTTTCTGCTTGTACTTTTCTTATGGACCTCAGCATTGAGCTTTTTACAGATTTTTTTTATGGCTGCTAGATTTTGTTATATATATATATATATATAAATATATATAGAAAAGCCAGGTATAGGAGCACACTGGGGCTTATGGAAAAATAACAAACTTTATTGAATAAAATCCAACGTTTCGGTTCCTAAGAACCTTTATCAAGGAATAAAAACAAAGCAATAAAGACAGGTTTAAATAATGTAACTTTAGACTCACCCCCCTATCCTGTACGCCCTGCGTCTGGAGTCACGCCGCAACGAAAATGACCTGCGTGTCTAATTTGGACGCTGAGTGTGTGACGCCTGAGTGGATACGTCATTACAAGTGACAGCTATGTCTGCTTCCTTGGTAACCCATGGTAACCCATATTTATATAAAAGTGATCCAGCACCATCACAGGGCACCAAAGCATGGTCGACTTGGGAAACAACTTCACGGACAGTCTCTTTACGAGGTGAAACAATTTAGGATAAACACTGCGTGCTTTGATAGGCATTTACAATAAATGAGATTATACAGTGAAATGTAATATCGTGCAGCCACAATATAAGGTAAAAGCGTAAAGGAGACTTAAGCACATTTTATTGCAGCAGCGTCAAACAAACAAAAAATAACAGAACATAAAAACCTTGCTCATCTGAGCACTAACTAACATAGTGAACTCTTTAGGCCCTATCTCCTCCTTAATGCTAGCGCTCACATAAATGAAAAATCCGTTAGGACATCGGTATTAGCGCATGCTTACTGTACTTTGCTTACTCTATGCACTTCCCAGGTTAAGCATAGGGAGAGCAATCAGTAATTAGCGTTAGGATCACATAGTGCTAACGCTAATTACTGTCGCTAACTAAAAAGGTTTTCTACAGCTTAGAGCTGTAGCTAAATGACTCTGCAGAATCAATTAGCTGCAGCTGGAACCCCCCAAAAAAATCAAATAATCACCTCTCATCCCGAGGCAAGAACGGCGGCCCGATCCGCCACTTCTGGAAAACAGAAGCAGAGTGAGACTGGGGAAAAAAGTCACGAGATGTGAGATCCCACCGATTATGTGACCCGGCATGGGAAGCCTCCATGGACTTCGTGGAGTGGATGCTCATGTTGACGCACCACAAGCATTCTGGGGGCTAGCGGCAGCTTTAGGGCAGGCTGCCGGATTCAGCAACTGCCGCATAATCCACTGGTAAAATGGGAACTCAGGGAGAGATTTGCAGGTGCACATTTTTCCCCTTAGCATCCCTGTTTTAGCTGTAGACAGGTGATAGGGCCCTCTGTTTCTAGCAGGGACAATGTAAAACAAACTTCCAAACCGACCTTTTCTTTTCCATTATGCATCTGCTGCAGACATGCCTCTCCCACCTCACGAGTTACACCATTCTTTCTGTGTCTCTGTGCTTCCTCCAAAGCAGGAGCTCTTTATTAGCTTGAGTAGCTGCACCTATGAGGACCCTGTAACCTGAACCAAAAACTATCAGGGTTATTCAAAGAGATCCGAATTCTGGCCGAGAGGTAACCAAACAGTGAAATTCAGCGTACGGTTACCTTTCCTGGCCATTCGGCTATTCAGAGAGTAGGCAGTTCGCCAATTCTTGGCAAATTGCCTGCACATACGGTGCCTGTTCGAGGGCAGTGAAATCCCCATAGAGAAGCAATGCTTTGTCTATTCAGAGAACAAAAACCAGCAGTGAAAAGTTGCCAAATTGCCCTGCTGTTCAGTGGTTTCATTCAACAGGTTTATTCAGGCGATTCCCATAGGCTTCAATGTTAAAAATAGTCCAGTTTTAATACAATATCTAATAAACCGTTGATTATAATATCCTGCAGTATAAAGTCTCTTCATTTATAGATATTGTGGGATCTTTTAGGCATTTTTCGGGATTTGCGAATTCATTTTTTTTTTTTTTTTCCATTTATTTTTTAAATAGTTTTTTCTTTCTTCTGTAACAGCCCTTTTTATTATCATTCATTGGATCTTATATGTCAATTTCAGACATTTTCGTTCTGTAGTTTCTTTGCAAACAGCGGAAGTACCAGGGGGCAGCGGCAGCACTTGTGACCGGGCCCTGACATTCTGCCACTGGAGGGGGGCCCAGCGCCACTGCCAGATTCCGGCAATCAGTGCTGGAATCTGGTAGCAGCGTCACCGGCCGTTCCTATCCCTACAAGCGGCCGCTGGCTTGCAGTTTGGCTGCTCGCGTGGGATGGGAACCACCTGACCAACGCGCGAGATCTCGCGAGAACTCGGCTGCGCTGGTCAGGTGGTTCCCGGTGAGCGGCCAAGCTGCATGCTGGCGCTTGAAGGGAGAAGAACAGTGCAGAGCAAGGTGTGCGCTGGGGCAAATACATTCATGAGCTGGGGGCAAATACATCCATGAGCTGTGGCAAATATATCCATGAGCTGGGGGCAATATATCCATGTGTGAGATAGGGCAATATATCCATGTGAGCTGGGGGCAGTATAACCATGTGTGAGCTGGGGGCAATATATCCATGTGAGCTGGGGGCAATAAATCCATGTGAGCTGGGGGCAAAAATCCATGTGAGCTGGGGGCAATAAATCCATGTGAGCTGGGGCAATATAAATCCATGTGAGCTGGGGGAAATATATATATCCATGTGAGCGGGGGGCAATACTATCTTTTTTATATTGCAGGAAAAAAAGTAAAAATATAGAAAAAAAATTGGGGGCGGGGAGGGGGTAGTGGGGGCCCTTCATGGATTCTTGCACCGGGGCCCTCAGGTTTCTAGTTACTCCACTGAATCCACCTTGCTGTTTGTGATATGCTGTAATGTTCCAGGGATCAGAAAAATCATAGGGCTCTATTACATTCTTCGCGCAAAAATGGGCATGTGCGCAAAAACGCATTAACGCGAGGGGAAAAACCCTTCAAGCTGAACTTCAAATTATGACGTTCGTGCACAAAATGCGCGTTAACGTCTAACGCGAGTTGCCCTGAGCGAGCGAATGTTCGTGTGTGCATCCCATACTTAACATTGTGAGTGCAAATGCGCTCGTGCGCTAGTATGTGGCTGGTAGGGATGTGCGTTTCGGGTTTCGGAATTTTCACGAAATTTCCCGATTTGTGTTTTCGGATCCGGACGATTTTCCGAAAATTTTTAGATCCGAAAATGGCAGATCCGAAAAGTTTTCCGAGCCGAAACGAAATATTTTCGGATTTTTCGAATGGACTTGAAATGTGTCAAATCGAAATTTATTTTCGCTCTATTCATGATTTCGGTTCCATTCGTGATTTCGGTTCCATTTCGGTAATTCTGGACATCGTATTTAAACTATTTATCGGTTATATCGCTGATTCTGTAAATTTTGTATTTGTAAATGCGTATCACTTGTTTTTTTTGTTTCCAATGATCCGATAAATTCTGTCGATACGAAAATTCCTTCGGAATCGGGTCGGATCCGATTCGTCCGCGGTCGCGCATGCGCGCGCGCGCGGATGTCGTAACTTTATTGAGCCATTTTTGTAGAGAGTTTTGACAATTGCCAAAAAATATAGAAATTATTTAACATGGCTGAAGGAAGAGACAGAGAGTCCCATTCGGACACCTCCTCATCTGCTTCCACCCCAGAGACACCCAGGAAGAAGCGGGCCAGCAACATGGCATTTGACGAGATGCTGGAGCTGGTCCGCATCTTTGATCTTAAAGATTATGACTGCCGTAAGGGCCCTTACGGCAGGAACAATAACGCGCGCAAGGACCGTATCCTAGATAAGCTACTCACCACCATCGCGGAATTATTTGGGAAAGACCGGACGAAGGACCAGCTCCGAAAACGCTGGTCCAACCTCAAGGTGCGTGAGCAGGGGCAGCTGAGGCACATCCGGCGTGTCATAGCCAAACGTAAGTGTCATGTTATATTGTAAAGCGCTGCGCAAACTGTTGGCGCTATATAAATTCTGTATAATAATAATGTGCTTGCATGTGCTAATGTGCACAGAAATATGTTGATTTATCTAGTCCTTTTTTCATGCAATGTGATTGTGTATAGCTTTGCGTTTTCACAACTCGTCATACATGCATTTTTGCCATAGCTCTTCCTTTTTGTGATTTTCGTATTCGTGAAAATTGTGATATTGATGTATGTAGATGAAGTTACAATGCTGGATTTCTTTTGGCACTGTGTGTAGTCTGTAGTGTGCTGGGGGGGAGAGGTTGTTGTGATTGAGTGATGCATACGAGATGACCCGCAGCTTGCCCAATATTGGCTCCCATCTGCGCATCAATAAAAATCTCTGCGTCTCTGCTAAGTGGTAGGATGGGACATGTAGTTCTTCTGAAAGTGCATCCAAACAGAGCCGCCTTCAATACATCCTCAGCAGCTGCTGAATTGTTGCAGCGCAGCAATTCAGTTTGCTGCAGCAGTGTCATTATTGAACGCTTTAGATGCAAATTTCAAAAACAAATGGCGGATTTCTGTTGTTTCTGCTATATCCACAGTTTTATTCGCAGAAACTGAAAGTGAAACTGAGGCTGAGGCCTTCTATAAAATAAATAAAAGCAGTCGCACAATGCGTTTTGTATGCACACAACACAAATAATAGTTTTTATTGAATAAACGTAATGTTTACTTCTGAAAAAAATATATAATTGAACGGTAATATATGTCTATGTGCAGAGGAAATAAATAAATATTTTGTGACTTTAGAACTATGAGATGGGAGTAGTGGTGTGTCAAGCTGGTAGTGGGGTAGTGGAGGGGTGTCGCAATACTTTCGGCAATATATTGTATAGATATACCATTTTTTCCAGTCTGCATTATTTACGTGTTATTTTTTGGATTTGGCAGAAGACAGGAAGAAGGCAGCATCTGCCCCGGCGGGCACCAGTGCCCCAGTGGAGGAGGAGCCACGGGCGACCACCAGCGCTGGTATATACTGTTTTATTTTGCAACGACCTTTGGTCAAAAACAGAAACATTTTTTGTTTACTGTATTTTAATTTAATTTTTTTATGTATAGCACAAGAGGAGCAGGAGGAGGAAGAGGAGGAGCCGGAGGAGGAGTCAGAGCCTCAGGAGGCCGCCAGCACTGGTATATACTACTGTTATATTTTTTCAAGACTTTCAGTCAAAAATAGAAACCTGCTTTACTTACTGTATTTTCCTTCTTTCATTTATCGGATATATAGAAGGAGAAGCCAGACCGGACACATCATCCAGCATTAGGCAAATTAACCGGATGGCGATCGGTGAGCTACGCCTGGCTGTAACAACTATTGATTCCATCCAGGAACTGCTCCAGGAACTGCGGGAGCACATAAGCAATGCCGCTGACATCCTGGAGCGGCAGTGAGACCAGTGGCAGCCTCCTCCCCAAATGTAACCGGAATGTGCCTCAGCTGCTCCTGCTCGCGTGCCTTGAGGTCGGACCAGTGTTTTCGGAGCTGGTCCTTCATCCGGTCCTTCCCGAACAGCTCCAGGATGGTGGTGCGTAGCTTGTCAAGGATACGATCCTTGCGAGTGTTATTCTTCCTGCCGTAAAGGCCCTTACGGCAGTCATAATCTTTGTAATCAAGATGCGGACCAGCTCCAACATCTCGTCAAATGCCAGTAATTATCTCAAGTGAACCAATATTCTGAACAAGATGTTCGCCTGGCTTACAATGGCGGCCATCTTCCAGTCTATTTCCACTACACTATGTTTGTTTGTGCCCCTGTTGGGCAGTTTCCATCCTGGCATGTTCCCTTCCCTTCCCCATGTTGTAAATAAATTTTCTATTTTTTCTATATTTTCCTGTTGTGTGCGTTGCTTTTCCTTACTTAATAAGTTAATATGTATTGCTTGGTTTCCACACTGTTAAAATTATATGTACATAAATTTATTGACATTTCTATGGACCCTTTGTCATAAATTTGTCAACATATTTGTGGCCATGAATGTGACTGTGCACATTCTACACTGCCTGCCTGGCCAAAAAATGTCACACACTAACAAAACCTTGTTGTACTGCCTTGAGATTTGATTACCGACGTGGCCTGGTTTTGTTAAGCTTAGGCGATGTCACAACAACACGGATTTTTGTCCAGTCACATTCATTGTATAACCAAGAATTATCAAAAAATATTGATGGCAGCACTGCGTGAAGTCTTCTCCGACACAACCCAAAGATCCTCAGTGCGGCTCAGGTCTAGTTTATTTGTCCCTGTTTGCAGCTTCACGCAACACCTCCTCCCAGCTATGAGCTCTCTCTCTCCCACAGCTGCCCGCTAAGACGCTGCCCGCCAACATGGTCACGTCTTTGCAGGAAGACAACAGCGTGGGGAACGGCAGCTGCCGACAGTCCCAAGACCTCATCACAATGACGTCAGTTCTGGAGTTAACCCCTAACTGCGACCAATGGTGGAGATAGGGGGTTCAATGAACCCCTTATCTCCCGATCCGCGGCAGCTATCGGTTGGTTAATGTTTGGTATCTTTGGATCGACCAGAGCATGGCCTTTCCAACAATACCAAACATGACGATGTTAAAAATTATAAAAAAAATTAAAATATAAAAAAAAATAAACAGGTTTTTGTTTTGTTTTGTTAATGCAGCAATATTGTTCCCATTTCAATTATAATGTGAACAATGATGCTGCACTAAGGATTTTTTGTATGGGGTGCGTTTGTTAAAAATAGTGTAATTTTCACCCAAAAAAATATAACAAGTCCCCTTTTCAATTTTTTTAACAAACGAAACTCATAAAATATAACCGCAAACACTCGCATGTTAAAATGTGAAAAAAATACTTTACACCTTGTAAAACAAACATTGAAAATTCTAATTTATTGCATTTTTTGTTATAATATACAGACAAGACATGACGCATACATATGATAATGATATATTATGAATCATCTGCCGAGTCTGCCGGAAAGAACGATATATAACATGTCTGGGTCATATTATAAAATAAGGCTTCAAAAAAACGCGTTTAAACAAGAGGAGTGAAACTGTTAAAAATAGCTCAGCAGCAGACCGCAGTGCCGCACACAGGCGTGAAGGGAAGCCATGAAATGCCTCAGCAGCGAAAGGGTTAATTTTTTTTTTGTCTGTTTTTAAATCTTTTTTTTTTTTTTTTTGTTTTCAGATCATTTTGATCAACTATTTTCCGTTTTAAAACCTTTTTGCTCTGGTTTTTATTTTTAAAGTCAGACCATTCGGGTCAGTTTAGCGTTTTTTAAATCGTTTTGTTCATTTTTTTTGTTCCTTGGCTTTCATACCATTTTTTAATGTGATTAAATAAAGTTGTGAAATGTATATTCATAAGAAAAAAAGGATCTTTATTTAATTAAAAAAAAACACGATAGAATCGCCAGAATTATCGTATCGACAGAATGAATTATCGGATCCGAAAAACAAACCAAAAATTTATTATAAAAAAATATATAAAGTATAAAAAAGTAAACCATAGTAGTTTACATCAAAACGAATAGAGTTAGACAGCTTTGAAACGAGGAGAACAGACGTTCCGAAAAAACGAAAATTTCCGAAATCACGAAAAGTCGATACAAAAAACGAGCAAAGTGACACGAAAATACGAAAAATGGTCGATATTCCGAAAAAAAATGTACACGAAAAACGAGTCGAGCCAAACCGAATCGAAACAGAAATCGGCCGAAACGAGCCGAATCGAAAAGTTTAAACATCCGAACAAATCGAACCAAATCGAACCGAAAAAAAAATCGGTGCAAAAGCCTAGTGGCTGGTATTACAATCAATGCCAAACTTTTTACAAACGACGTTTGCGCGCATAATTTTAACGTCTTTGAAAAGCTGGTGGTAACTGCAAATCTGAACGTTCTGGCCGAAACAAAATACACCAGCACAGTATAGTTACACATTCTACACATACCCAAACAATAAAATTGAGTGGTTGTGCGAGTTTTTTTTATTGCTGCAGCATATATACTCAGATTGATTTTGAAAGTTGCAAAAACGTGTAATAGAGCCCATAGACTGGTGTCTCCTACTTGTGTAACCAGAGTCAAGACTGTCCTGTTGTAAAACCAAGAGTAGAGGTCTCAAGCTCACCACTCCACAGTCTGCAAACAATCAGGTCTGTCCAGGAAGTGGAGAAAACTGATCCACTGGTATTCCTTTCATTCTGCACAACAATCTCTGCCAGGAACAGTTCTGTGCCTTGATCTGGATATTGAGGTCTGATTCTCTATAGATATACAGGACTAATACACAGCATGTACCTGTTGTAATATAACAGTCTGGAGCACAGCACAGTCAACCCAAAATAAAAAAATTCCTGGTCTCAGAGGCCGGGCCTTGAAGTGGCCGGATCTAAACTAGGAAAAGATAAATCTGTGGTGGTGCAGAGTCTCAGGCAAAAACAGAGGGAAACATAGATCAGTTTACTAACACATGGGAAAAAGCATAGACGTAGTCAAAAGGAATAGCCAAGGACGGATAGCCAAAGGTCGATACACAGAGTAGTCATCACAGCAAGGGTCAAAGAACAGTAGTCTATAGGAATAGCGAAGATAGGCACACAGAGAATCGGGGCAGGAAGGGTTAAAGCAAGAGACAGAATAGACAAGTATAAACACAAAGGCAAGGGCAACAGGGAACCAAATAAATAATAAACCAGAGGGCAGGACAAGACAAGGACAACAGCAGAGAAACACCCAGCTTATGACTCAAATGAAAGAGCATAGCAGCATGGGAGCTACACCCTTAAATATGGAATTAGTTAAATGCTAAGACAGGTGATACTGAGGAGAGCTGATGGGCTGATGGTAACAAGAAACTCCTGGACTGGATGCAGAATGGCATGGAAAGAACTAAGAGCCGGCCCAGATCAGCTCACATACACGGGACAAGGTTGGAATCGCGACAATATGATCCATTCTCTAATTTTTCATATATCATGCTCATACTTAACCACTAACAATCTTGGCTGGATGGGCTGAATGACAGAGCGTAGCATAATCATAGGTAAGGTGTGGTTATCATTTATAACATAGCAGCAGAACAAAAATGTGTTCAACGTCTGATATATATATCTAATGGGTGAAGGGTATTTCTAAGAGAGGAGTGGGAGAATGCATTAATTATCAGTTGCTGCTGTGCCCCTTCTGCATCCTATTTTAATCTACATCGAAAATGTCCTATTGTACTGCCGCATTTTTGATTATTACATATACTGTATCTCTGAAGTTTCTTTCTTATGGAAAGGAAAGAGTGAAACATCTAAGAAAATTACAATGAATTGACTAGATAATTAGGGAAAAGAAGCCATACAACATTCTCTTTCATTAATACAACTAAGAATATTTGCATAATTATCAGTTTGATGTCATCTATTATCATACTGTTTCTGAAACACACTATAGGGAAATGATTCAGTGAGATCTTTTCAGATACTAAAAGGTTGCGGAGATCTCTGTTGCCAAAAATAATATTTTCTTAAAAGTTCACTTGTTAATTCCTTATCTGTAATATTAAAGGATGTTAGAATGTCTTCATACAGTAGAACAAAATAGGGCACACAACCACCTCATCAAGGTATGCAAGGTGCAGAATGCTGGTCACTCCAATATGCAATAAAATATGAATAAATCAACAAATTTAAAGTGCAAAATGTAACTTGGGGTTCAGTCCCCTGGATGTGGATCCCGGTGCACAAATTCCGAAGGAGTAATGATTCTGGCCCAAACCCACCCATTTAATAGCTGGAGCTCCTTGTAGGGTGAAAAACAAAATTTAGAATGACTTTAGAGTTTACAATTACAAACACAGACAAGAGGATGGGTAGAATACAATGGTAAAACACACCCTGACGTTTCCATACTGAATAGCATCCCAATAGCTTTCCTCTCCCACACACACGCCCCGGCGTAACAGAAAATGACTAGGGGATGTAGCAGAGAGATCTGGTTTAAGCCAGATCCTGAAGGGTTGGATGGAAGCATGGGGAAACTCAGGAATCAGGATCCATTACATACAGATGACCCATAAGGGAAACAACACAGACATCAAGGAATAGGGCACAAAATACACATACACCCCGCATCTACTATTGTAAGTACAGGGTAACCTTAACATAGGAGATGGCTGAACAATAATATAACACATCATGTCCACACCTCCTAAAGGCATCTGTAGGTCCATGTACCCCAAGTCTCAAGTGACTACTGTTACACAAAGAATTCAACTTTACTCCACCATTCTGTAGGGACCTAACATAGACAACATGTATACAACACTAAAGAACAGTCTATCATGAACAATTAGATATCCAGCTGTGTAGCAAGCTAAAAGTGTATGCACAAAAATAGAAAAAATAATATACTGTGAGTTAGGCTGTACACCTTAAATTTATGTCTTTCTAAAATAAATTTTTAGCACAATTCTTTTATTTTCATTGAAGCATCTATTCTAGACTTTAACAGCGTGATAGGGACTCAATTCCAAGTGGTAGCTTAAGTTATCATTTTGCTTTTATGGGCCCTTACTGATCCTTTACGTGCCCTTTAAATACCAATGAAAAATCCATCTCCTGATGAAATATTGCAGCCAAATATAACCTGGCCAGTACTGGTGCAGTTTTTAAGTGTTAATTATCTATCTTGGGCTTATGAGCGAAGTGGACAATATTCAAAGTACTAGTAACAACCAAACATTAGCATCTAAACAAATGTATTATCTATGCTTAATCAATGAAAAGGCAAGTGACAAACAGTTCTTAAAAGATTAGTTTGTTTATTTCAGTCAGTTGGACTTATCTGTGATATAATTTTTATGGAAATAGGTAAGTTGACCAAGAAATTAGCTAGTGCTTTAAGCTTAATTTGATAGAGGTACACTGTCATAATCAAATTCCGGGGTAGAAATATATGTAGTGGCACTGGAGCATAGTTTCTCTGTTTAGTAAAGGTTACCTTGCTTATCTGTTTTGTCGGTTTCCATCTAAATGTACCATCTGTAAAAGGAACTGGGGGCACCTGGTCTTGAAGACCAGACCCCAACCTGTTACAGTATCCATCCCTTCTCCGTGGAAAAGCAGATCTGCAGCAGCTTTCCCTCTACACAACCCTCAGTCAGAACGTGAGGGAGTGCTGTATAGCTTTTAGCAGCTCTCCCCAAACACCAGGCATAACTTAGTGCAGGGAAGAATAATGATCTTTAATTTGAAATGGGGGCCAGCCTATGTGGGAAATAGAGAGGGGGAGGTGAAGTGACATAATAAGCACAGTACATTGTCTACACAAAGAGGAATGAAATTCACATAGGGAGATACAGACTTCTGGGTAGATTACAGTAGGCAGGATAGGCACATTATCAACATCAAATCAATCTAAGGACAAACAATCACACAGCACTATCAATAGTTCTTAAAATGATTACTAAAATTAACTGTTTTTAAGATAGCTATACATTTAACAAAGTTAACCCTTATATGTCCACTTATGCCCACTGTCGGTTAGCGTTGGTTTTGCCACATTAGTCCACAGTTCCGTGGCAGGATGCCAGCATCCACACGTCTCCCATGGGCTCCAAGGCTATATATAGTTTGGGTAAGATTGAACGTGCCATGGAGGTTGAGGACACAAAGATCGAGGAAGCTTTGGTTACACAGTCTTTATTCTTCATTCTGTTTACAGCTATTATCATATGAAATTAAGTTTTTGCTGCATGTTTAGTTTTTAACCCTTTCACTACCAAATGAGTTTCCAAAAAAACATTGTCAGGAACCAGTGTTTATTGGTAAAATAATTTTTAATAAATTTTAAAGTAAGAAATATTTGAGCTTATACCTATTGTATGTCTTACTGTAAATAACCTGTTTTTGGCCAGTAAATGGCACCATCTACTGCCAAATTGAGTTAGAGGTTTGAGCGGCTGGTCTATTTTATTCTATTTCTCCCTGCATTGGCTGTTGAAAGCCCAATATTTCAGAGCTTTGAGCAGCTGATTTTACAGTCTTAGCTCTTTGGGCTAAAACTTTGTGGGCACCTTCTGCAGTCCAAAAGAAAACAAAATTTGTTTGCAGCAAATAAATTTCATTTGCTTTTGGACTGCAGATTAGCCTATGGAGATATATCGCTATCGGGGCACCAGATGGGGCCTTTGAAGCCCGAGATATCTCAATACCGGTAGTGAATGGGTTAATGATGTATTATACTCTTCTGCTGGCTATATTCTTCTAGGCTTTCTGCAACACTTTTGTAGCGATGTGTTTAAAAAGACTGTTCTGCTGCATTTACTTGCAATGGCCACCAGAGGGAGACAGAGACCATGGAAAGTTATGCTGTACAAACACAAGGCACTAAACTACCTTTTCCATGATGCTTTGCGTAAGGACAGGAAGTGGGTGTGTAGGAAAGGAAAGGCATCACCAGCCTCGTGGAAAGCATGCTCAGAGTGAGCTGGGAGCTGAAAGGAGAAGGAAGCAGGCCGAGCTGTGGAGGATCGTGACCAGGCCAGAGCGCAGGGGCTACCTCGCTGGTGCTGGGGGATCGGGACAGTGACCCTGCAGAGACATGTCTATACCCACGCTGTGATCAAGGCAAGCAGAGGACCCGAGTGAGGAGTACCGCAAGTCCATTGGATGGGAGAGCAGGTGGTAGCTGGACAAGTCCGGGTGGGAGCAAGGAAAGCCAGACAACGGATCCAGTAGCCAGTATCACAGCCAGGCATTAAGCGGAGAGACGTCCTGGGTCAGCGGAGCCTTGGTGATCGAGCGGATGGGTGAGAGGCCTCCAAGGCCGGTTTATAAAATCAAGAAAGCACGCTGCTGTTTGTTTCCAAAACCCACAGGGCCCCAACTTGACTAGTCGAAGACATCGTTATAAGTAATTCACTGGCCAGTTGAATAGTACCCGGGTACCATATACACACACGTACACACCCTTTACATTCCGGGACTTAACCTGTGCGGGACTCATTTGTTATGAATCGGAACAGGGGTTAAAGATACGTTCCGAATATATTTTTCTCTTTTCCGCTGCGCGTTTATCGTAATACGAAGAGATTGTATTTTTGGGTTTCGCTACGTGTCCCTTTTTCGAATATTCGTGCAATTGCATTTCTTTTCTGTTCGGTTGTGAAGATATTATTTTTCCGAAATACGAAGCCTCGTGTTTCGTTTTTTTACCGCTACGCGTTTTTACCGCGATACGAAAGTACTGTAATATACCTGTGAATACCGTGTCTCAACATCTGCTTATTATTTTAGTAAACTATTTAAATGATAAAAACTCACAACTGTGTTGGAGTATATTTATTCCCTAGTGCGGGGAGACTGACCCGTGGTTCATTTTCAGCGGCTCCTCCGGGAGTGAGAGC
Organism: Leptobrachium leishanense; assembly: GCA_009667805.1. Taxonomy (NCBI): domain Eukaryota; kingdom Metazoa; phylum Chordata; class Amphibia; order Anura; family Megophryidae; genus Leptobrachium; species Leptobrachium leishanense. The sequence goes on along the minus strand of CM019067.1, from coordinate 191,587,675 downwards.
TACACGTGGGGGCTCGTTTCCGGGATCTCAGTCTCTGGAAAAACCGCATTTAAAGGGTTAAATATGGATCCAGATGAAGCAGCAGAGTGGTGTAAAGCACAGGGTGGCCAGTTAGAGTTGAGTGTAGTAATGGATATTCCTGTAGGCACCTGGGCAGAAGAGCAGATCTGCCTGGCCATGGCAGCGTTGGCACCTGACCAGCGGGGGTTTCTAGCGGACATTAAAGTGAACCCAGAGACTTCTCACACGTATGTTCTTTTTGAGTGGAGAAAGGGTGTTACTGTGTGTTTTCAGGACGTGAGTATACAGCTAACCGACGACGTGGAAGTTTGTCTGATCCAGCCAAGTAAGCCACGTGGTGATTCAGCGAACATTCCTGCATCCAGCCCGCTGGCCATGATCGGGCCGGAGTTCATTGCTGCTATTGGAGACCTCGTGGTTAAGTGTCAGAGGGCTCACCCTTCTTACATCAGCTTCGGATATCGGAAGTTGGAAAAATTTTCAGGAAACTTGCCAACTCCGGCGGGAGAAGAAACCTTCGAAGAATGGGTGGAACAAGCGATGCAGGCTCTGGATGAGTGGGACGTCTCTGAAGCGCAGAAGAAGCAAAGAATTACTGAGAGCTTAAAGGGACCTGCGTCAGAGGCTGTCAGGAATCTGAAGCTGAGTAAGAGAGACTGTACTGCTCTAGATTACCTGAACATATTACAAATATTATATTACATAGAACAAATTCCGGGGTAGAAATATATGTAGTGGCACTGGAGCATAGTTTCTCTGTTTAGTAAAGGTTACCTTGCTTATCTGTTTTGTCGGTTTCCATCTAAATGTACCATCTGTAAAAGGAACTGGGGGCACCTGGTCTTGAAGACCAGACCCCAACCTGTTACAGTATCCATCCCTTCTCCGTGGAAAAGCAGATCTGCAGCAGCTTTACCTCTACACAACCCTCAGACAGAACGTGAGGGAGTGCTGTATAGCTTTTAGCAGCTCTCCCCAAACACCAGGCATAATTTAGTGCAGGGAAGAATAATGATCTTTAATTTGAAATGGGGGCCAGCCTATGTGGGAAATAGAGAGGGGGAGGTGAAGTGACATAATAAGCACAGTACATTGTCTACACAAAGAGGAATGAAATTCACATAGGGAGATACAGACTTCTGGGTAGATTACAGTAGGCAGGATAGGCACATTATCAACATCAAATCAATCTAAGGACAAACAATCACACAGCACTATCAATAGTTCTTAAAATGATTACTAAAATGAACTGTTTTTAAGATAGCTATACATTTAACAAAGTTAACCCTTATGCCCACTGTCGGTTAGCGTTGGTTTTGCCACATTGGTCCACAGTTCCGTGGCAGGATGCCAGCATCCACACGTCTCCAATGGGCTCCGAGGCTATATATAGTTTGGGTAAGATTGAACGTGCCATGGAGGTTGAGGACACAAAGATCGAGGAAGCTTTGGTTACACAGTCTTTATTCTGTTTACAGCTATTATCATATGAAATTAAGTTTTTGCTGCATGTTTAGTTTTTAACCCTTTCACTACCAAATGAGTTTCCAAAAAAACATTGTCAGGAACCAGTGTTTATTGGTAAAATTATTTTTAATAAATTTTAAAGTAAGAAATATTTGAGCTTATACCTATTATATGTCTTACTGTAAATAACCTGTTTTTGGCCAGTAAATGGCACCATCTACTGCCAAATTGAGTTAGAGGTTTGAGCGGCTGGTCTATTTTATTCTATTTCTCCCTGCATTGGCTGTTGAAAGCCCAATATTTCAGAGCTTTGAGCAGCTGATTTTACAGTCTTAGCTCTTTGGGCTAAAACTTTGTGGGCACCTTCTGCAGTCCAAAAGAAAACAAAATTTGTTAGCAGCAAATGAATTTCATTTGCTTTGTGACTGCAGATTAAGCCTATGGAGATATATCGCTATCGGGTGCCACCAGACGGGGCTTTTGAAGCCCGAGATATCTCAATAACCGGTAGTGAATGGGTTTAATGGATGTATTTCTCTTCTGCTGGCTATATTCTTCTGGCTTTTCTGCAATCACTTGTAGCGATGTGTTTAAAAAGACTGTTCTGCTGCATTTACTTGCAATGGCCACCAGAGGGAGACAGAGACCATGGAAAGTTATGCTGGACAAACACAAGGCACTAAACTACCTTTTCCATGATGCTTTGCGTAAGGACAGGAAGTGGGTGTGTAGGAAAGGAAAGGCATCACCAGCCTCGTGGAAAGCATGCTCAGAGTGAGCTGGGAGCTGAAAGGAGAAGGAAGCAGGCCGAGCTGTGGAGGATCGTGACCAGGCCAGAGCGCAGGGGCTACCTCGCTGGTGCTGGGGGATCGGGACAGTGACCCTGCAGAGACCTGTCTATACCCACGCTGCGATCAAGGCAAGCAGAGGACCCGAGTGAGGAGTACCGCAAGTCCATTGGATGGGAGAGCAGGCGGTAGCTGGACAAGTCCGGGTGGGAGCAAGGAAAGCCAGACAACGGATCCAGTAGCCAGTATCACAGCCAGGCATTAAGCGGAGAGACGTCCTGGGTCAGCGGAGCCTTGGTGATCGAGCGGATGGGTGAGAGGCCTCCAAGGCCGGTTTATAAAATCAAGAAAGCACGCTGCTGTTTGTTTCCAAAACCCACAGGGCCCCAACTTGACTAGTCGAAGACATCGTTATAAGTAATTCACTGGCCAGTTGAATAGTACCCGGGTACCATATACACACACGTACACACCCTTTACATTCCGGGACTTAACCTGTGCGGGACTCATTTGTTACGAATCGGAACAGGGGTTAAAGATACGTTCCGAATATATTTTTCTCTTTTCCGCTGCGCGTTTATCGTAATACGAAGAGATTGTATTTTTGGGTTTCGCTACGTGTCCCTTTTTCGAATATTCGTGCAATTGCATTTCTTTTCTGTTCGGTTGTGAAGATATTATTTTTCCGAAATACGAAGCCTCGTGTTTCGTTTCTTTCCGCTACGCGTTTTTACCGCGATACGAAAGTACTGTAATATACCTGTGAATACCGTGTCTCAACATCTGCTTATTATTTTAGTAAACTATTTAAATGATAAAAACTCACAACTGTGTTGGAGTATATTTATTCCCTAGTGCGGGGAGACTGACCCGTGGTTCATTTTCAGCGGCTCCTCCGGGAGTGAGCGCTACACGTGGGGGCTCGTTTCCGGGATCTCAGTCTCTGGAAAAACCGCATTTAAAGGGTTAAATATGGATCCAGATGAAGCAGCAGAGTGGTGTAAAGCACAGGGTGGCCAGTTAGAGTTGAGTGTAGTAATGGATATTCCTGTAGGCACCTGGGCAGAAGAGCAGATCCGCCTGGCCGTGGCAGCGTTGGCACCTGACCAGCGGGGTTTCTAGCGGACATTAAAGTGAACCCAGAGACTTCTCACACGTATGTTCTTTTTGAGTGGAGAAAGGGTGTTCCTGTGTGTTTTCAGGACGTGAGTATACAGCTAACCGACGACGTGGAAGTTCGTCTGATCCAGCCAAGTAAGCCACGTGGTGATTCAGCGAACATTCCTGCATCCAGCCCGCTGGCCATGATCGGGCCGGAGTTCATTGCTGCTATTGGAGACCTCGTGGTTAAGTGTCAGAGGGCTCACCCTTCTTACATCAGCTTCGGATATCGGAAGTTGGAAAAATTTTCAGGAAACTTGCCAACTCCGGCGGGAGAAGAAACCTTCGAAGAATGGGTGGAACAAGCGATGCAGGCTCTGGATGAGTGGGACGTCTCTGAAGCGCAGAAGAAGCAAAGAATTACTGAGAGCTTAAAGGGACCTGCGTCAGAGGCTGTCAGGAATCTGAAGCTGAGTAAGAGAGACTGTACTGCTCTAGATTACCTGAACATATTACAGGAAGTCTTCGGGCGAACGGAAAAGGCTGCTGAGCTAATGTACCAATATGAGCATACTTACCAGAAAAGGGGTGAGAAGATGACAGAATACATGAGGCGCCTGGATAAGATACTGTACCAAGTACTGTTGAAGAAAGGAACAGACCCCACTACAGTAGATCAGGTTAGAATGCGTCAGATATTGAAGGGTGCCTTACCTTTAGATCCTGTGATGTTGCAGCTGAGGACTCGAGAAGGTAATAAAGAGTTAAATTACCTAGAACTGATTCGAGTTGTTCGGGAGAAGAAGCCCTTCTGGAAGAGAAGCTTGGAAGAAGGGGAGAAAAGGTCTATGCGCAACCCATAGAGTATAACGAGTGTTCATCAGATGAGGAAGATCCGGAAGAGACATATGAGCCGGAGATAACTCAAAAGTCGTCAAACCAGGTGTATGGTGAGATACAAAAGACTCTCGCGAGAGTACAAGAAGCCCAAGTTAAGATGGAACAGACACACACGGACCTATGCCGGACAATCTTGAAAGTAGTAGAAATGCAGACTGAAATACTGAAGTCTCTCTCAGATATACGAACAGCAGCGGTTGCTGTGGTCTCCGACAGAGGATTTTCAAATGAGCCACAGGAAGAAAGTGTGCCCTCATCCTCGTGGGGAAGATGTTTTGCCTGTAGAGAATTCGGTCATTTCAAGGCTCAGTGCCCAGAAAGGAGACAGGGAGGGTCTCTATATGTGCCTGCTAGACCTAGAAGATCCTCTCCCTGGAGGTCTGATCCTATGTCACGGGAGGAAAATGTATGCCCGCAGTCACCACGTATGAGGACAAGGGTTAGAGTACAACAGACTGGGTCTACCTCTCCTGCTGCTACGAAAAAGTTCCCTGACAAGTTGATAGGTCCTTCGCCCATCATCCCGGTTCAAGTGGAAGGAGTCTATACTAAGGCTCTTCTAGATTCGGGTGCTCAAGTAACGCTGATTTACCGAGACTTCTATCAGAAATATCTGAAGCATATACCCCTGAAGAAATTGAAGGATCTCGAAATCTGGGGTATGGGAATGGAGAAGTTTCCCTATGATGGATATATACAGGTGAAGCTAGAATTCAGTTCGGAAATCGCTGGACAACCGAGAGTATGTGACACGTTGGCAATTGTGTGTCCTCGTCCCTCGGGAGCTAATCGAAGTTCTATGATAGTGGGGATGAACGCTGATGTGTTGAGACACCTCTTAACCCCACTGGTCACGGAAGAGAATCCTGCTCCTAAGAAGGCACACTCGATGTCACGACCGGCCTGTCCACGGAGGGTCAAGGAACAGAGAACCACTACAGAAATAAGAAGGCTGAGGAGAACGGAAGGGACAGAGAAGGCCCTACGTTCAGGAAAGACTGTACAAGTACCGATTGGAGACAAATTATCTGTGCCTGGTCTGCCTATATCCCGTCCGACTCCTACTATTCGGTCTCATCAGTTACGTTCCGTTAGAGAGAGTGAAGAAGAAGGCTGGTGTCTGAGCTGGGTGTGGGCACCTGAGTCCCAGAGCGTCAAGCCGGTTTCTGACTGGGGTGAGAGTGATTTAGGGTCTGATATCTCTGAAGTTATGACTCGAGCACCTGCAGTACCTGAGACCTGGGAAGTTCCTGAAGTTTTAGAGGAAATATCCATAGATTACAGTTCTATGCCTTCACTGGAGGGCTCATATTCCGAGGAAGTGTTGGCTCCGATGGTTGATGAGAGAATTGAGCCTGTAGAGTCAGCTCTCCTGACTGAAGAGGTTCTTGAAAAATTTGAACCTAAACGTTCAGTACGACCCCCTCAGAGACTCACATTTGATTCACCAGGACATAGCACAGAGGAGGCTGTAACAACTGGGCGGAGGTTTCCAGAAGTGTCAGCTCTAATTGCCAAGGTGTCTAAGGGTTTGGGGGAGATTGAGGAAAATTGCTGCCTGTTGTCAACCCTGAATATGTAGGCTAAAGTTAGAAATGTTAAGTAGAAATGTAATGCAACTGTTGTTATGTTATGTATGACCGACACATGTACCCGTTACACGCCCTTGGAGGACCCAAGAGTTTAGGGGGGGGAGAGTGTAGCGATGTGTTTAAAAAGACTGTTCTGCTGCATTTACTTGCAATGGCCACCAGAGGGAGACAGAGACCATGGAAAGTTATGCTGGACAAACACAAGGCACTAAACTACCTTTTCCATGATGCTTTGCGTAAGGACAGGAAGTGGGTGTGTAGGAAAGGAAAGGCATCACCAGCCTCGTGGAAAGCATGCTCAGAGTGAGCTGGGAGCTGAAAGGAGAAGGAAGCAGGCCGAGCTGTGGAGGATCGTGACCAGGCCAGAGCGCAGGGGCTACCTCGCTGGTGCTGGGGGATCGGGACAGTGACCCTGCAGAGACCTGTCTATACCCACGCTGCGATCAAGGCAAGCAGAGGACCCGAGTGAGGAGTACCGCAAGTCCATTGGATGGGAGAGCAGGCGGTAGCTGGACAAGTCCGGGTGGGAGCAAGGAAAGCCAGACAACGGATCCAGTAGCCAGTATCACAGCCAGGCATTAAGCGGAGAGACGTCCTGGGTCAGCGGAGCCTTGGTGATCGAGCGGATGGGTGAGAGGCCTCCAAGGCCGGTTTATAAAATCAAGAAAGCACGCTGCTGTTTGTTTCCAAAACCCACAGGGCCCCAACTTGACTAGTCGAAGACATCGTTATAAGTAATTCACTGGCCAGTTGAATAGTACCCGGGTACCATATACACACACGTACACACCCTTTACATTCCGGGACTTAACCTGTGCGGGACTCATTTGTTACGAATCGGAACAGGGGTTAAAGATACGTTCCGAATATATTTTTCTCTTTTCCGCTGCGCGTTTATCGTAATACGAAGAGATTGTATTTTTGGGTTTCGCTACGTGTCCCTTTCTCGAATATTCGTGCAATTGCATTTCTTTTCTGTTCGGTTGTGAAGATATTATTTTTCCGAAATACGAAGCCTCGTGTTTCGTTTCTTTCCGCTACGCGTTTTTACCGCGATACGAAAGTACTGTAATATACCTGTGAATACCGTGTCTCAACATCTGCTTATTATTTTAGTAAACTATTTAAATGATAAAAACTCACAACTGTGTTGGAGTATATTTATTCCCTAGTGCGGGGAGACTGACCCGTGGTTCATTTTCAGCGGCTCCTCCGGGAGTGAGCGCTACACTTTCATTGTGTTTTACTGATATTTCTACCTTGTATACTCTATATGTGACCTTTACTAAGTGACTGTAACCTATTCTGAATCTTTGACATGCATTCTAATACATTATTATGATGTGTTCCTTCACTATCACTGTGCTGCATTTTTCATCATATTTTGTGTTTCTTGTGTATTGGCCCTTGTTGTATGTGTCAGTCTTACTCCCATCTAAAACCATAATTTGTGTCTTTGTACTATCCATGTATAATTTTTACATTGTATAAATTTAACATTTTTAACTGTGTAACCTTGAATGGTCACTGAATAGTAGTCGGTTATACGTGTGGCAGAAAGTAAATACTGTATATAGGGTAGATCAATTTAAAAATATATAATGTGATAGTTATCTGAAATAAACCCCATGAAAAATGTAATTATCAAATAAACCAAAACTATAAGTCAGAAACTGCATATGGCTTCCTATACATATGTGAATATTTTCCATTTGTGCTCCAAGTTAATTTTATCAGATTAATATGATGGATTGGCAGTAGTTATTATAGCATATTACCATGCAAAATTATATTAAATTAGGAGAAATAAAATGGTATGCTACGGTGACTAATTATTAAATTGTACTTAACTAGTAAAACTTGTAAAAAGGTAAATTAAATAAGTTAAAAACAGAATAAGATTTGTCCTCTTTCCCTTAACCCAATACACTATCAGGGTTATTCAAAGAGATCCGAATTGTGGCTGAAAGGGAACCGAACAGTGAAATTCAGGGTACGGTTACTCTTCCTGGCCATTCGGCTATTCAGAGAGCAGGCAGTTCGCCAAATCTTGGCGAACTGCCTGCACATACGGTGCCTGTTCGGTGCCTGTTCGAGGGCAGTGAACTCCCCATAGCTTCGTCTATTCAGAGAACAAAAACCAGCAGTGAAAAGGTGCCGAAATGCCCTGCCATTCGGTGGCTTCATTCGACAGGTTTATTCAGGCGTATCCCATAGGCTTCAATGTTCAAAATATTCCTGTTTTAATTCAACATCTGATAAACCGCTTATTATAATATTCTGCAGTAAAAAGTCTCTTTATTTATAGATTTTTTAGGATCTTTTAGGCATTTTTTGCAAAAAAAATTCAGTTTTTTCTTTAAATAATTTTTTCTTTTTTCTGTAACAGCCCTTTTTATTATCATTCACTGGATCTTATATGTAAATTTCAGACATTTTCATTCTGTAGTTTCTTTGCAAACAGCGTTTCACTTTTCAAACATTCAAGCGTACTGTTTTTTTTTTCTCACTCCATTCGTATGCGGTGTAGGGTTTTTCCGGCGGCTGCTCTGCGATGTGATCGGCGGCTGCTCGGGTATTTCCGGCGTGTTCGGCAGGGTTAATCCAGATGGTTTTTGCGGGTTTCGGTGTGCGTTCGGCGGGTTTTGCGGTGAGGTTTCGGCTGGTTGCGGCGACTTTTCCCTGCATTACGATGGCCCTGTGGTGCTTCCTGAATACACCGCAGGGTCACCGAAATGGGATCGCCAAATCGCCCCGAATTGAAGAGAACGAAAAGTCACCGAACGTGCTGTGACTTTTCGATTCTCTTTGAATAACCCTGTATATTTAAATAGATAAAGTGGGTAGTTTGAATATCTGAGAATCTAGAAAATGTTCTACCAAAATGAATAAAGTTCAGATAATAAGTTATTCTTATTTCAAAAATACTTTTAATGGTATTCTTATTAACTTGCATTAAAAACCGCCCAATTTATATCACTAGACATTTTGGTAAATTAACCTGCATTGCTTCTGGCTAAAAACAGATCCCATCTTTCTTTTTGATTTCTAGCTCCTACAGAAAGCAACTGTGGGAAAATTAAGTTATGAAAAATATAAAGAATATTGATTTTTTTTTTCCTGTGAAAATATGCTAGGTTGTTAAATTAAAATTTGATATACTGCTCATTTTTCTTGAAGGCAAAAGCTAAGCAAAATCTCATTTCAAAGTTATAATACTTCTGGGTTGATTTTTTTTTCTGTTCTACACAAAATAAGAAGTAGCGATAAGATCATTGCTTCAATAAGACTGTAACGGTAACCTGATCAAGAATTCATTAATTTCAATTTATATTAATGACATTAATTTGCTGTAGTGTGGATGGCAATATTAATTTTTGTTTTTGTATCAAAGGAGATTTGTGAAGGCGTTTAAAAGAGTTTGGAGATTTCAAACTGTGTAATAGCAGATAGAATTGTGCATTCGTTTTTTGGACAAATTGTAGATTGATTTTTCTACCAAAAGGTTTTAAAAAGTTTGGAAAAAAAGCATATGGCTTCAATATAATAGCACCCTATGCCTCCATCTGACATGGCAATAGTGTCTAACTGCTGAGGAAAGTGGACATCTTTTTGCTGTGCTCCAGGCCGTGTTCCCGGAGCCGGGTTCACGCGGACGTTCTGCTGACCTAATCCTGATGCACTCTCCCCAGTTTGCCGTTTAAGGTATTCGTGATCCCAGTGCTTTAGTTTGGGGATGGCTGCAGCGAGGTGACAGACTGTTTGGGCTTCCTCCCCTTGCATCCTGTCTGAAGCGGCGGCCATTTTGAGGCCTATATCTAAGATCAGTTTCCCTGCTCTCTGTCTCGGCTGTGTTCACTCACCTCCATGAGCAAGAAATCCAAAAAAGGTGGTGGAGTGGAGGGCCCTCGCCTCCCAGACATTAGGGTCTCTCTTGGAGTGGGGCGTGATGGGGGGGGATGCGGAACCACCGCAGAGATATACCTCCCACATCTGAGTCCTCGTATGAGGCATCTGGATACCGCTCGGTAGTGTCAGAGACTGAGGCCCCAAAGTCGCTTCCTGCACGGCCGCTTACTGCTGAGGACCTGCATAAGGTTATGGAGGATTTTCGAGCCCTCTGGCACCAAGAACTGCAAGAGGTGAGAGCTGCATCAGAGACTCTGCAGCTCCGGATTGAAGAAGTTCGGGTACGTACCCTGGAGATTGAGAAGGCTCAGCTGGCTTCAGATACCCGAGTGGATGATCTACAGAAGCAGATCAGCAGGCTGAACTCGGCAGTGATAGCCCTAGAGACCAGACACCGTCGCAGAAACCTTCGTCTAAGAGGGGTTCCCGAGACTGTGGCTGCGGAGGGCCTTTAGGATTATGTTCTGGGCTTGGTAACTCACCTACTGCCGAATTGTGATGGAGCGGAGGGCCCACCGTTGGTTTCGGCTACTCGCACCAGACGGGCGGCTACGGCCCCGGAGACTGCCCCCGTGATGTTCTCTTGGTGACGAGGGACGTTGCTGTCCACTCCCTGCTGCTTCAGTCTCTTGGCCCCACATTTAAGGTCACCTATGACTCTGCCTACTTGACAGTATTCCGAGATTTGCTATTCCATAAACAATGTGTAAATTTCCAGTTGGATGTCTATCATTTACAGAGTATCAAATAATTCCACAATAATTTCCACATTTCACCATCCAAACCTTTGTGGTCATATATTCTATGGGTTATCCTTGGGGGGGGGGACGGACAAAAGGAGAACCTTATATAATTTTTCTAAGAAAATACACAATTTTAACCAAAACTGAAAAAAATTCAATTTTTTGCTTGTATGTTGACTAATTGCTTTTAATAATATGCCTGCGAACAAACCACTGTACTTGCTCCTATTATGGAAAATAAGAAAGTGGGTAATGGTAGCTGCATTGTTTACTCATTGTATACATGAAAACCAGACTATACTGCTGCTTTAGAACAGCAAAGTAAAAGAAAATGGTTTTAGGCTGGGGTCAGACGAACGTGATTTCTACGGACTGTACGTCCGTGCAGTACGGACATCGTCAGTACGGATGACGCAGTAGTGGTCACACAGTCCGTTTTTTCACTGAAGTTATTTTTGACGGATGTAGGAGGGAAAAATAAATTACAATGAAAAAACATTCTGTCCGTCAAAAATGCTGGACGTATAAATGCAGTCCGTCTGACCATGCTCCATCACTCACACACAAAGCTATGCAGACGTTGTGGACGCAGCGCACTCCGCACGTCCGTTCTAGCAGTATTACGTTCTTGCCTAACCTGCGTCCGTTTGCCGAGGCCGTTGTGCGTCCGCAGTTCAGTGCGGACGTACTTCATGTGTCGGGCTCCAATGGACTTTCTTTCATGCTATCACGGACGTACTTTTAGGCGCAATCACGGACGTGAACACTACGCTCGTCTGACACCAGCCTTACAGTAGAATTATTTTTATATTTTTTACAAGGACATGTTTGGTATCATTGGAAAGACCAGGTTCTGATCTGGCCAATGACAACTCATTGACCTTGTGGATTGTAACTAATGGTGATACAGGGGTCCAAAGGACCCCTTGCTTCTCCTTGAAGTAGTTCAGCTGCTGGAGTTTTAGATGAAACAGTGCGCAATAACGTTCTGCTGTCAGGGGGAAATGAGAAGGTGAGTTACAGCAGCATCATTGTTCAATTTATAACTGAAATGTGGACAATTGTGCTGCTTTAGGACAAAAAACATTAAAAATATTTATATTTATATATACATTTTATTAATTAAATTTTTTATTCTTACAATTAACCTAGCCATGTTTGGTATCATTGGATCTCAGGATCAGAGTAATTCTTCAAGACACTCTCTTACTGTCATGTCTCGGCCTTGCCCCCTGGTGGTGAAGGGTCTTCATGTTTGTTTTTCCCCTATGGTGTGTCTGGCTGTGCTGTTTAGGGCTGATCTGGGGTTCTGTTGTGATCTCCTGGTCTGGGGTCACATGGCCCAATCACACAGACCCACTCCCTATATATTCCCAGCAGCACAGAGCCTCATTGACTGTTTGTGGAGTTTTGATGGTGGTTCTGTCTGGTTCGTGTTTCCTGAGTTGCTGCAAAGCATTCCTGTTCAAGTGTTTTCTGGTTCTGACCTCGGCTTTATTTTTGACTATCCCTTCTACTCCCCCCTGGTACCGTATATTTCTGATCTGTTGCCAACCTCTGCCTGATTGACGATTCTTGTATGTTTCATGTTTTATGTACCTTGTCTGTCTTAGTTTAGTATTATATTCAGAGGCAGCTTATAAGGACCTCTTTTAGTATAGTCTGTCTGTTTTGTTTACTGTCCTGCAGCCTGCTCCCTTCACGGATTGTCAAGTGTATCTTTGTGTTTCTGAGTATCCTAAGTTGTCTGTCGGTCTTGAAGCCTTCGGAGCTTAGTGGCAATTCTGTTCTGTTTTTTGGTGCTCCTTGGTTTTGGAGAAATCCGTCTGTCCTTGTGTCCAGTCAGTTTTCACCTGCCTTAAGGGCTTCATCTCATGTTCCAAACCACCACGATGGCCCAAGCAGGGGTGAACCGTTACACTTACAGACAGTTGTGTGTATATGTATGTATGTATGTATATATATATATATATATATATATATACAAACAGTATCTCACAGAAGTGAATACCCCCTCACATTTTTGTAAATATTTTATTCTTTATTTTTATGTGACAACACTGAGAAATGACACTTTGCTACAATGTAAAGTAGTGAGTGTACAGCTTGTATAACAGTGTAAATTTGCTGTCCCCTCATAATAACTCAATAACTCAACACACAGCCATTAATGTCTAAACTGCTGGCAACAAAAGTGAGTACATCCCTAAGTGAAAATGTCCAAATTGGACAGAAAGTTTCAATATTTTGAGTGGCCACCATCATTTTCCAGCACTGTTTTAATCCTCTTGGGCATGGAGTTCACCAGAGCTTAACAGGTTGCCACTGAAGTCCTCTTCCACTACTCCATGATGACATCACAGAGCTGGTGGATGTTAAGAGACATGGTGCTACTCCATCTTCCATTCAGGGGCGGATCCAGGGGGGGCAATGGGGCAATTGCCCCCCCCCCCGAGAAAATCTTACTGACCCAGCATTTGCCCCCCTACCCGAGCTGCAGTCGCATTGAAGGCAGGGCCAGACATCAAAGGGGTTTTTTTGGCTGTGTGCCGACTGCCGTTTCACAGTGGCATGTGTTTGTGTAGTTTTTTTTTTTACTTTAGTCTGCAGGACGGAGGAGGAATTTCTCTCCGTCTCCAGTGCCTGCACGCAGCTTCCCCAGGTGGTCTGTGTCATGTGACGCATGAGCCCCGGAAGAAGAAGTGACAAGGAGCTGATACACATGCTCACTCAGGCGCCGAAAACACCAGAGAGTGAGGCACTCAACCACTGATGTCCTGTGTATGTATATAATTCTGGTGGGGTCTGCTGTCCTGTGTATGTATATAATTCTGGGGGGTCTGCTGTCCTGTGTATATAATTCTGGGGGATCTGCTGTCCTGTGTATATAATTCTTGGGGTCTGCTTTCCTGTGTATATAATTCTGGGGAGTCTGCTGTCCTGTGTATATAATTCTGGGAGTCTGCTGTGTATATATAATTCTGGGGGCTCTGCTGTATACAGTATATATATATATGTAATTCTGGGGGCTCTGCTGTATATATAATTCTGGGCTCTGCTGTATATATAATTCTGGGGGGTCTGTGCTGGGTATACATGATTCTGGGGGCTCTGTGCCTGTTTATATATGAGTCTGGGGGTTGTATCTGTAATAGTCTGTGTGTGTGTGTGGTCAGGGTGTAATTGTCAGTGTGACGTGGCCAAGGCATGGCACACATGCACATTGTCTTGTTTTGTTTATGAGAGGACCATATATATATATATAATATATATATATACAGTATATATCTGTCTGAGATCTACTGCAGGGACGTGCAGTGAGGTCAGTGGCTGGTGAGGCACTGGCTAGTATCAGAGCCAGATATACACAGGTTACATAGGTTCAGTGCTCCCCAGGATCTGGCTACTCTCAGTGCTCCCTAGGATCTGGCTGCTCTCAGTGCTCCCTAATATCTGGCTGCTCTCAGTGCTCACCGGGATCTGGCTGCTCTTCAGTGCTCCCTAGGAACTGGCTGTGACCTGTCACTGCGAACCCAACACCAGTTCTTAGCCAAAACTGGTTGAGTGCCCCCCCCCCCGAAACCTGTGTCTGGATCCGCCCCTGCTTCCATTTGAGGATGCCCCACAGATTCTCAATAAGGTTTAGCTCTGAAGACATGCTTGTTCAGTCCATCACCATTATACAAGCTGTACACTCACTACTTTACATTGTAGCAAAGTGTCATTTCTCAGTGTTGTTACAGGAAAATAAACAATAAAATATTTACAAAAATGTGAGGGGGTACTCACTGCTTTGAGATACTGTATAATATTCATTTGTAACTGCTTCATGTGAAGGGCTCCTGCTAAAGGGGACTCCTTAATTCCGCTACCACCTCCAAGCTCCTCCATGTCAGTATATGAGGGGGAAAAACAGCCAGAGAAGCCCTGCATTAAACTTAGTGAAAGTACGAAAGTTTGTTAAAACAGACCATTTGTGATTTCTTGAGATTTGTATGGATAGGGGTACAAAAGGTTTGTTTTGTTGCAGCATAATTGCTATTCCAAAACTCTTAAATATTCTTTTTTTACAAATGGTGCAGTCACATTCCCACTTTTAAGCCCTCACTTCATCTATAGAGCTCGCTCACTGGCTGCATCCAATTATTAACAAGGAATGCTAATCAATAAATATCCCAGAGTCAATGCGGCTCAATACAAGGCAAGACTTAGGCGTCACTGATCACCAGATGTTAAGTATAATTTACTAATGTGGAATTTATGTTAGATTAAAATTATTTTACGCGGGGTACTAGCTATAGATTTATGTTGCAGGGGTAGTGGGGTTAGGGCTTTAGTTATTATAGGGTTAATAGGGGAGGGTATTTATTCTATTTCAAGGGATTTAAATTAGATTTAGGAGGTTAAGGGAGGGGGTAATTGTATTAGGTTTAGTGGGATATTAAAGTGCATTTAGAGTGTGTGTGTGTGTGTGGGGGGGGGGTAGCGAAAATCTAAAGTGTTTTTTGATGGTCTCCTGGTGGTGGCTATTTTATGGAGAGCCACTTGGTAGTGAAAGGATTAGCCAATTGGCATTAAATTAAAATGGAATTCATGGTATATATAAATACTAACGTGCTGGTTTAAATTACATTTCCTTGCATTTTGCCATGATAGCTAAAATTGTTTACCATTTCCACTTCAGAAAAATACCTCTCCAGTAAGGAAACATTTGATGAGAAAATCTGAGTCACTGATCTATAATTAACCTGCTGCTGCAAATCACTATTGAAGCTCATAACTCAACCCTCATTTACTTTATCATTACACACAAATGACATCTCAAAGCCTTTACCATGACCTCTTCCAGATTATAGAAGAGATTTGTAATGTAATGAGAAAGCAACATGACAAACTGTAATTATGTCTAGTACACAACCGGTCAATATAGAAACACAGAAAACATTGCAGAGATAAGAGCGCAACGCATTACAAAAATTTTTATCAGCTAATCACAGACCTGACAAGTTTACATCTAAACCAGCCTAATTCTGTGCAGGTAAAATATTATTGCTACATGTTTATTTCATACTGTATGTTTTAAATGTCTGAATCAAATTTCTTCTTCTTTCCAACACATTCTTTAAAAGAAAGTCATGTATTTCTGATAATTTTGAAAACTAAATCTGAGTGGTTTTTTTGTAACTACCTCACACCTGCCTATTTTCAAACCTTCACTAGTTCTATTAAACTTTGTTTGAATTCTTAGCTGCTGTTTGAAAGAAGACCCTGTTGCAGAAGTGCTCAACAGCAAATCCAGATTAGTTTGAAGTCTTGAGCAGTGTAGTCAATATATCCTGCCCTCTTTTCACAGGTACACCATCACCACCACCGCACCCTGTCACACCTGTGAACCCCCAGGAGGAGGACTTAAGCTATGACAGCACCCAATCCTTACTTGACCTCCTGGGGCAGGGCCAGGCCAAGCAACTGTGCTGCCTAGAGCAAAAGATGAAATGCTGCCCCCCCCACCCAAAAACCAAAAACACGTGACAAGTAATAACACTCCCAGTAATGTGCGGTTTGTATGAGCGTATCACAGAAACTCACATAATGTGCAGTGTGTATGAGTGTATCACAGAGCTCCACAGCCATAAAACTCACAGTAATGTGCAGTGTGTATGAGCGTATCACAGAGCTGTACATCAATAAAACTCACAGTAATGTGCGGTGTATGAGCGTAGCACATATGCCGGCCCACTGTCACACACATCCACACATACAGTCACACACATCTGAGGCCTTACTACGGTCCTGAGCGGTGATAATGGCTTTGTGTCCGTAGGGGAATCAGTTTTGCGGCATGAAGATGCCTTTGATTGTGTAAAGGAACCTGTGTCCAGCTCCTACTCCTCTCTCGGAGCCTTTCTATCAGTACTGGTCAGCTAAGCTGGTTACTGCTGCAGCAATAAATGAAAACAAATCAGTTTTCCTTACATGGTTTTCCCAGCTCCGAGGTCAGTGATGGTGAACCTTGGCACCCCAGATGTTTCGGAAGCAGGTGTTTCATGATGCTTTGTCACACGTAAGGCTGGCTGAGCATGGTGGGATGTGTAGTTCAGAAACATCTGGTGTGCCAAGGTTCACCATCACTGACCTAGGTGCACACTCTCAGCATTGGGCTCAGTCCAACACACACACACACACACACACACACACACACACACACACACACACACACTCACACACTCTAAATATCTAAACTGGCAGGCAGCTGAGGATTGTTAACCCTATACGGAGGGGAAAAGGACTTTTCCCATCCACCTGCTGATAAACTGGCATTTTATCACTGTGTCCTTAGTCACAATACTGTGAGGGATATATTACAGTTGAAAGGGGGCCAGATGGGTTATATAGCAACCTCTCTTACCCCCCCCCCCCGCAGTCCTCCATCTCCCATATTAATCCTTGAGTGTCCTCTATTCACCCTTCCTAAACATTTGCTCCGGAACACTCAGTTTCCATTAACGCTGTGGATGTTAGAGCACCGAAAGGGGGCAGTGCGTTTAACCCAGCGTTAACCAGTACATTGTCTACAAATATGAGCATATTAAACTGGGGTTATTCTGCTTCTAGCCCGGCTCTTACCCGTCACACTGCCGCTCTGTGCCGTCAATAGTGGTTTCAACTCGAGGCGTGGCACTGTCTCTGGCCAAGGCCTTGCTACGGGGCCGGTGTCAGACCCAGGCTGGAGGGCTTCAAAGCGGACCTAGTTCTCTGAAAGTGGTGGGCTCCATCTCGCTTCAATGAAGGGAGCAGGCGTCGGCATGCACGTGTGTAGGGGGCGGCGCTGCTCCACCTGTGTGAAGGGGGCAGGTGCCGCTCATCTAGTGTGAGGAGGGTGGGCATAGCCTGGTTTCGCCGGATGCTGGAGGGCCGTGCCTTGTCCAGGACAGGTGCTCCTTGCCACGGCCCTTGAGAGTGGCATTTTGCCACCCCCTCAAAAGGGTCGCCTGGAGCTGCTGCTCCACCCTGCTCCATGGACAGGCCGGCCCTGTCCTGAGGGACAAAGAACACGTCCCATCCATCGTTCCAGTGGCACAGCCTACGGCTGTCCAGTGCCCACCACATTCCCCACACCTGCTCCTCTTCTTGGATGCCTCAAGTGGTACACATGAGTCCACAGTAGCTGCCCCTCCCATCGCTCCTGCAACAACCTCAGCTCCAGTACAGACTCAGCTCCCCCTGTAGTTGCTCCCCCATCACCACTCTACCAAAAGAAACAATGACCTGCACCACAGCCTGCACCCCAGCCTGCTCCAGAACCTGCACTCCAGGTTGCTTCACCTGACCCACAACCAGTGTATGAGGATTCCCTGCTGCAACTGATTGCATCCATTGATGACCTGGGGGACTACCAGGTGAATGTGCGGGGCTATGTTGAGCAGGGTTTTATCCTGCTGAGGGAACACTTACATGCCCTGGAGCATGAGCAGAGGCTGGTTTGCCAGGAGATCAAGAGGCAGTTCAACAGAATTGCCAACCAGATGCAGCTACCCAGGGGGGGAGCTGACAGTTGTCATGAACCGGCTCACCTCCATCATGGAGATGTTGGTGGAGCAGCAGTGAACATACCCGCCTATCACAATGCTGCCAACACCGTCACCACTACCAACACCACCAGAGCTTACCATTCCGGCACCCAGAAACAGGGGTTGTTCCATTAACCTTTGCATTTCCCATATATGGTGATCTTTTACTTCCCCAATCTCCTACTCCAATAGAAAAGTTCCTTTCTCTTTCATCGCTCCTGAGGAACAGCCCCTTCTCAAAGTCCCGATACGTCACTTCCGTCCAAAACCGGAACTTGAGAATGCAGTCCTGATACCGTTGATTTCAGTGTCCCGAGTAGAAAGGGCTGAGGACCACTGGAGTACTCAGGATGAGTACTGACCGTTACCAAGTACCGATACCAGGGCTCAAGTCCTGTGGGAACTCACGGGAACGGCGTTCCCGCACTTCTCCCACAGTGGGAACGTAGTAGGACCACACATTCCCGCTGTGGGCCGACAGAGTTTATAGCTGGGGTTGCTAGCAGAATGCATTAACAGCATTCCGCTAGCAGCCCCCTCGACTGGCTGCATGCTACTGCTCTGAGCGCTACCTGCAAGCTCCCTCGTGCGGCTGCCATCCTCAGCCCTGTGAAGGCTGTGATGCGGCCTACAGCCGAGATCTTGCAAGAGCGCATCACAGCCTTTAGAAGCCGGCTGCCACATACAGGAGCACGCCGGAGCTCGGAGGAACACACGGGTTACCTGATCTGAGGTCTGTGCTGGGTATATTAAATTGTGGCGACATGTGCTACTGGATATATCAAATTCAGGGGGTCTGTGCTGCTGGGTATATTAAATTGTGGGGGCATGTGCTGCTGGGTATATTAAATTCAGGGGGTCTGTGCAGCTGGGTATATTAAATTCTGGGGCATATGCTGCTGGGTATATTAAATTCTGGGGGTCTGTGCTGTTGGGTATATTAAATTCGGTGGGTATATTATATTCTGGGGGCATGTGCTGCTGGGTATATTCATTTCTGTGCCTGGTTATATATAATTATGGGATCTGTGCCTGGTTATATATAATTCTGGGGGTTGTGCCTGGCTATATATAATTTTGGAGGTTATTCCTGGTTATATATAATTCTGGGGGTCTGTGCTGCTGGGTATATTAAATTCTGGGGTCTGTGCCTGGTTATATATATAATTCTGGGGTCTGTGCCTGGTTATATATATAATTCTGGGGTCTGTGCCTGGTTATGTATAATTCTGGGGGGTTGTGCCTGGTTATATATAATTTGGGGGGTTGTTCCTGGTCATATAATTCTGGGGGTCTGTGCCTGGTTATACATGATTCTCGGGCTGTGTGTGTATATAGCTGGTTTCTGTGTGTGGTCGGAGTGTGTCTGTGGGTATATATATATATATATATATATATATATACATATATGCATATGGGGAATGTGGCACAGGAGCTCTGGGATGCAATTCATTGAATTGCTGTGATGTGCAGGTGGCTTCTGCAATAATAAACACACTTATTATAGTGTGGAGGCTTTTTATCTCACTTTTAGTCCTTCACTACAACCCTTATAGACACTTACTTATCTATGGTCCAAGCATCCACTGCAACTGGTCATGCCTACCTCCTAGCTGATGAGGGTTCAACAAACCCGAAACAGAGCAGTCCTAGGAGTGGTTTTGACCAGTTGCATAAACCTTATCTCTGCTACAAAAGCCACGGTGTGGCATAGCATTGATTTTAGGGTTCTGTGTAATTACAGATCCAGGATGCATAAAAGTGGGACAGAGGTCATTTGAATATCCTACCCAGAGTTCCTTGCTACATATGGGGAATGTGGCACAGGATCTCTGGGATGCAATTCATTGAATTGCTGTGATGTGCAGGTGGCTTCTGCAATAATATATATATATATATATATATATATATATATCTGAGGTCTGTGTGTGTGTGGTCAGGGTGTCTGCAGGCTGTGCAGTAGGTAAATGGGGTGTCCCTCCATACATATCAATATTAACAAACAGGCTTTCAGGAAAATACAAAATTATTTATTGGAAACCGTCACATGATATTAAATTAAAGTATCCAGCCTAGCTGCTAATAGAGCCACAAAAGAGCAATCATTGTGTCAGCTATTAACCAGGGGCGGATCCAGAGACAAGTTTCGAGGGGGGCAGTCTACCAGTTTTGGCTAAGAGCTGGTGTTGGGTTCGCAGTGACAGGCAGAGATGCGCCTAATCTCAGGCTTTGCTTGTCACTCTCCCTAGAACATGGTCTCACAGGGTCTGTCCTCATGCGGCTCAAGTGACACTTGACTGACACCACACAGCAATGCACTGCATGTACTCTGTCACTTAAAATAAAGCACCACCAGCAATAACACAACACTGCCTGGATATATTGAGGAGTTTCTAAAATGAGGAGCATTACACAAAAAAAAAAAGTGGGAAAGGGGGATTTGGGGCCAAAATTGGGACTGTCCCTCAAGAACAGGGACGTTAGGGAAATACGAGGCCAGGTACAAACTCATACACAGCTGCATACAGACACACATTTAAAAGACACATACATAGCTTTATACACCAGAGACACACACTGACTTGGACATAGAGTGTACAGGTTTACATTTTGAGGATCCAGGAAATAACCAGCAAATAGACTCATTGCTAGGAGTTTAATTGTTTTGTATCCATTATATTCCCGCACACCCTGAATATGTGGGGGAGCCCCTAAAAATACCTCCACACCCTCAATATATGGATACAATATAGAAAAGACAGGCATACGAGATCAGTGAAAAAGGGTCCACTGGTGCAACCCTTTTTTTATTTCTGCAATGGAGCAAACACAAACATTTCAGGGTGACCTCCTTTCTCAATACTATATGCTCATTGCAGAAATAAAAGGGTTGCACCAGTGGACCAGTTATTACCAAGCTTGTGTGCCTTTATTATCTATATTGAATCTCTGTACAGCCATTGCCGACGTGATGAAAGGGAAAATACGCTGCTGGCATATACCAGCTCAACAAATCATTAAGTGAACTGGCTGGTGCCACTCCTGTAATGTTCTTTTTACACACCCTGAATATATAGAGGAGCCCCTAAAGAGACACCCACACACCCTGAATATATGGGGGAGCCCCTAAAAAGACACCCTCACACCCTGAATATATGAAGGAACCCCTAAAGAGACACCCACACACCCTGAATATATGGGGGAGCCCTAAGAAGACACCAGCACACCCTGACTATAAGGAGGAGCCCCTAAAAACACACCCGCACACCCTGAATATATGGAGGAGCCTCTAAAAAGACACCCACACACACTGAATATATGGAGGAGCCCCTAAAAACACACCCGCACACCCTGAATATATGGAGGATCCCTAAAAAGACACCCGCACACCCTGAATATATGGAGGAGCCTCTAAAAAGACACCCACACACCCTGAATATATGGAGGAGCCCCTAAAAACACACCCACACACCCTGAATATATGGAGGAGACCCTAAAATGAGGGACATTAGGAAAGCGATGCAGAACAGGCTTTTGTGTTGAGTGATGAGAATTTAACTTACAGGGTTATTCAGAGAGCGGTGAAAAGCAGGAGAATGACTGGAGAATGGAAAATTCTAGGTCAAAATAGCCAAACCAGAAAAATTCTCCCATTTATCTCACTTTCCAAATCGGCTATTTTGACCTAGAATTTTCCATTCTCCAGTCATTCTCCTGCTTTTCACCGCTTTCTGAATAACCCTGAAAGTAATTGATGGGCAGCGTCACCAAACGTGCTGTGGATACTCACATATTATGCATAAATCCTCTGTCTCATATCCAGTACAGCAGACTGCAGGCTTCACAGATCATGAAGAAAGTTTAGTAATAAATTAAAACCTTGACTATAAAGCTGACAGTCTGCTCGTACTGAGCAGGAGACAAATGCAATGGGGTGTTACTATACTGTGGTGTTGTACAGATCATCAATTAAATAATCAGATGGTAGTTCAGGTGTTGCAGTGGCTGAAAGTGTAGAATATTCACAGTGGATAATATATATGACACAGAGGTGCTGCTATGCTGAGCTTTGTCTCATATATATATATATATATTTGTAAAATTAACTATATATAAAAATCATTCTAAATAAAGATAACTATTAAAATAATATATTGGAATTACATATTCAAACATTAATAAAATAATTATATTAAAATTTTATATTATTTAAAATATGCATGTCGCCCCTTCTCATGCTGGCATTTTTTGGAGAGAGGAGTTACATCCCAAGGGGCCAAGTGGGAACAGAGTTGTCAGTTCTGCATGGAGGGGTGGGGGTTAAATACTAAGGAGCCCAGTGGGAACAGTTTCCATCTCTGTAGAGAGGCGAGAATTGGGGAGGGAGTTAAATCCTCCCAGCTCTGCAGGGAGGGAAAGGGGTTAAATACTTTCATTTTTGTAGGGACAGGAGAATTGAGGAGAAGGATAACTCCATCCCTGCAGAGCTGGAATGCATTAACTCCTTCCATTTCTGTGGGGAGGGGGTTAAATCCCCCTAGCTCTGCAAGGAAAAAAAGAGGGTTAAATTCTCCAGAGGGGGTTCAATCACCCCAGCTTTGCATAGAGGGGAGGGAGTCACATCTTCCCATTGATGCATGGATGGTGTTAAATACTCTCCGTTCTGCATGGATGGGGGGGGATTGGGTTAAAACTTCCCAGCTCTGCAGGGAGGGAGGAATGTGACAGCTGGCTGCCATCATACGCTCACCAGACACCAGATCACTCAGGGCTGCTGGGCCGCAGTGTCTCGTCTCCTTCCTTCACACACACAGAGCAGGCTGTAGGTGGGCTGAGCCTCTCTCACTGCTGCACGCGAGCAGGGGAAGGCAGGCAAAGTGTTGTGATTTTTGCCGCCAGAGAAGCTCTGCTTGCTCAGATCGTCAGCCTGGTAACTGCACTGCTCGGGGGGGCAATTGCCCCGTTGCCCCCCCTGGATCCACCCCTGCTATTAACCCATTACAACTCCCTATTACCAGTGTTCCATCATTTGATCAAGTTGTAACTGACCTTCGTCACTGCCAGTCAGGGCCGGCCCGTCCATGGAGCAGGGTGGAGCAGCCGCTCCAGGCAGCCCTTTGTCAGGGGCAGCATTTTGCCACCCTGGCAAAGGCCGTGGCATGGAGAGCACTCGGCCCAAACAAGGCACGGCCCTCCAGAAGGCTGGTGTATAGTGTAGAAAGCTGCCGCGCCCACCCCTCTAGCAGGCTGGGCCCACCCCTTTCAGCAGGCCTCGCCCACCTCTTATTAGGGAGAGACTGGCCGCTTCATCTGCCCAATGAGTGATACACCGGATCTTGGATTAGAGATATGGGGGTGCCCCAGACCTGTCTGACCCCCTGGATAATATTGGTGCCCGTCTGTGTGTATCCAGGGGGCTCTGTTTAATGTTTTGGTTGTTTCCGGGAGAACAGGTTTTGAGCTAGACCTGTTTTCGGGGGAGGGACTTTACGTCTGGTCACTGCAGGAAATGCGGTGCTGGCCAGGATCCGGGATGCTGCAGGCTCAGGGCTCCATGGCTGAGTCTGGATGGAGATGAGCTGGGGAGTGATGACGGGTTCCAGGGAGAGAGGCCCTGTTGCACCTGCTACTGCCTTTACCTGTACCAAGCAGGGAGGTCAGACCTGTGTACAACACTTACACTCAGGGTTATTCAGAGAGCGTGAAAAGCAGGAGAATGACTAGAGAATGAAAAATTCTAGGTCAAAATAGCCGATTTGGAAAGTAAGATGAAAGGGAAAAATTTTCTGGCTTGGCTATTTTGACCTAGAATTTTTCATTCTCCAATCATTCTCCAGTCATTCTCCTGCTTTTCACGCTCTCTGAATAACCCTGACTGTCAGGGGGGGGGGAGAAGTCATTTACCAGACTGAGACACCTGACCCCTGTATTACACACAGCTATCAATATCCAGACTGACAGATCATATCTCTATATAACACTCACTGTGCATGTTGTTATTTTGCAGCCTGTCACAGCCGCTCGCAGCCAGTGAGTTTTATTGCTGTGGAGCTCTGTAACGCTCATACACACTGCACATTATTGAGTTTTAATGCTGTGGAGCTTTGTAATAAGCTCATACACGTTTCATTTTTTTGGGGGGGGCAGCAATTCGTCCATCGCTCCAAGCAGCACAGTGGCTTGGGCCGGCCCTGCTGCCAGTGCATGTACATCCCTTCTGCTTGTGTGAAATTGGCTGTTCACTGCCAAAACAACACAATACAGATGCTTGCCACACCACAAAATGCACACGCAACGTCACACTGACATGTCAGTGGTAATTGTCAGTGTGACGTTGCCAAGGCGTGGCGCACATGCACATTGTCTTTTTTCTTCCACACACATCTTCTTTTTTTTTTTCAGGTAATGTGGGTAGGGAAATTCTTGGGGGAGATCCCTCATTTTTTTTCCCCAGGACTTGACCCCTGACTGGTACTTTTATATAATGTCATGTGACTGCTTTCTAATGAATAATTTAGGATTTTGCTGAAAGCCTGTCCAATTTATGTTACTTTTGAAGTGTATGGCCAGACAGCAGGGGCAGAAGGGTTATCGATGGGAATATTGAAGTCGCCTAGAATTAGTGTTGGTACATTAGAAGACAGGAAGTGAGATGTCCAGGCAGCAAAATTGTCGCAGCCAATTCACTCAATTCACGAAATTGTCGCAGCAATATCACTCGGTGCCCGACCAGCGAACAGCGAAGATGGCGCTGCCAGACGCTGGGGGGCCCCAAGGAGCGAGGATGTGACACATGTATACTCACAGACCTCAGACAGACACTGGGACAGCTGTCCAAATGCATTAAAAGCATTTTGCCAGCGTTTCCCTCTGGCTAGCCGCGATCTACTGAGCAGCAGCTGGGCTGTGTAGGCTGTGAAATGCTCTCGTAAGATTTTGCGACTCCCGCAAGATAATGGTTGGAGGCCACGTCACAGTCCGGCGGTCGCTCGGTAACACAGCCAGCCGGAGGGGAAAGCTGGCCGAATGCATTCGGACAGCTGCCCCAGCCTCTCGGATACTGCCAAGCCGGCCCAACGCTGACTTCCGGGTATTGGGAAAGGTATCGGGGCATTTGCATGAGCACAAAGTACTCATGCAAATGGCGGTATTGGCACTGTTACTAGTATCAGTGCACCCTTTATCTGTACCAAACTCAAACTGAGGGAGGGGCAAGCAGTAAAAATGAAAGTAAAACCTTCTGAATGACATATAAATCTTGGTACAAGACAGTGTTTTAAGCATTCCTTGAGTACCCAGCTGATGGTTTGGTGGTTCTTTACAGTAGTATTTGTTTAACCACTTTCATTAAAAATACATTGATTAACCCCTTACCGCCAGAGAGGTTGTGCCCGGCAGGAGGGAGTTAATGACGGTGGGGCATCTCTGGCTACTGCAGCAGGCCCCTCCTCCAGCTCACCTATGCAGCTGATGTACGACTTGTCATTTGCTGCTGGGGGGGACAGCCAAAGTTCAGGCAGACCCATGGCAGCAAATGCTGCGGACCACCTGTGGGCGGGCTTAATGTTAATGAGTAAAATAAAAAATTTAAGTAGGTTTCCAAATATGGGAGATTGACCTATTTAACTAAAATCCATTCTGATAGAGTAGCTGTTTTACTAATCTGACAGATTATTATTTTAGATATGAAGTCTTCATCTGGTTGCAAATATTAACGATTACAACAGCAAGCAAGCATAGGAGTCTTTACATTTAAAAATTATGCTTTTAAATTGAGTCTTGCTGAAGGTGATTTAAATCGACTTGAGTTAAATCAAATCCACCCTGCTGCGTAATGTGTAATACTAAAAAATTGAAAAAAAAGTAAATGCAAAATTTATTTATGTTTTACAGCAGAGGCAATATATTCTTTTACCTATAAAACAAACAATGCTGCTGCACTAACTCAACTAAGGCAACAGATTATGCCCCTTTTGATTTGATGCAGAGAGAAACTGGTTCTGTTTTTTTACAATATTTTTTTTTAAAAAAAACATTTTTAGTTTGCCCCAAAACTAAAATTTTAAAAGTTATTATGTTTTTTTTTTTGTGTTTTTTTGGTGGTGGTGGGGGGTAGGGGTGCTCCACATTTCTGTGCCTACAGGCTCCTGAGATGCAAATCCGGCCCTGGTTAAAAGGCCTGTAAAGAAGAACCACTGCTTGTATACATTACTCTGAAGATTCTGAAACTGAGTAACTTCTTCAAATACTTTAAATATATGAGTGAGCAGGCAAAGCAATTCTAACAGTATGGAGAGCCCTACAATGCATAAAACGCAAAGAAGAGAAACCTAATGTAAAATCCAAGTTTAATATGGTAATAGATGCATTGGCTGTTTCATTTTTTTCACATATTTTTTTATATATTCTAGTGATAAATTATCTTTTTAGCATGCATCTCAGAATGATTGTTCACAGTTCACATGATAATTTTGAATAAAATTGCAAAGACTTTCAATCATTATTGAGACTGCTTTAAGACTTATTTTAAAAAAATGGCACACTTTCACTGTAAGAATGTCGGAGTCCCAAAAAAGCTTGGTTATGAATATTTTACAATGCCATACAGCTCTTACCTTTGAGATGTTTTCTTGTATTTCCTCCTAAAAATAAAAAGCAAATTCACACCATGACCACTAGGAACTCTCTAAGTAATGGTTTGTTCAGTGAGCCATTTTATGAACCAAAGCATTTTTGACGTCTCCAAGACCGGATACATCAAGGAAATTATACAAAAGAGTTTAACCGCTTCACTACCAGGTGGTTTTCCATAAAACACTGACAGGAATGGTTTTATGTTGAAGGACTCTAAATTACCCTGTAACCCATTAATCATCACACACACACCACACACACACTAAATGCACAGTACCTTTATAGTGCATTTAGAGACTGTATGCACTGTTTGAAAGGCAAAGGATTCCCTCTGCTAGTCAGTCCCCATGTTCCAACTGACATATTCTGGAGGCCATTTGCAACCAAAATCTGTCTGCGATAAAAAATATTTGTTTGCATTTCTCTGCTGTATGTACAGATTGAGATAAGGTGACCTGATGCTATTGAAGATCGTGTTAACTCGTTTTTGGTAGTGAAGGGGTTAAATAAACAAAACTGATAATTTAAACAACAAATGAAGGTGAAATATTTAATTCACTCATGGTATTTTGAGGTAAATACTTATCCACTATAGAATGACCCAAGAGCCAAATAATATAAAATTTAAAACAAATTAGCATAGCTGACATTTTTTTAACTGCAAAATAAATCTTTACCAACTCGACTACTTTTGTTTTAATTTTTAAGGTACTCCAGACAATATATTAACAAATTGGTTTTAAGAAAAGCCCTTTGGAAGCAAAACTAAGGAAATTGTTGTCCTTTAATTGTCCTTTAATTGTCCTTTAATTTCAATGTAAAATATTAAAATATTGCTTCTAATATTCATCCTTTAGTTCAGTTGAAGTTATAATTGGATATGGTGGTTATTTGTAGCCAAATATCTGCAAACATATTTCTACGTATTAAGAACAGAGATTATCATGAATAATGTGAATTTTCAAGATATGAAAAGAAAAACCTCATTGACCGCTATGATGCCAACTTGTGAAAGTCCTTTTCTTGCAGACAGCCTATTGTTCATTCTTAGTGTATGGAAGATCACAAAATATTTAGAAATATACACCTTTCTTAATTGATGAAACATATTTTTTTAAATTATATAGAAATTTTACAAAATTTAAATAGAATACATTCAGTATTAAATAAAGATTTTATTCAGAAAGCACCGGAATTCCAGCAAAATTTCAGTGCTTTCTAGTTCGAGGCACTAACGCTATTCCATTTTGACGAGCTTGTGGTGAATTTACTATTTACCAGAGGGTCACCGAAGTGCACCAAAGATGGAGTCACCGAAGACAGCCGAACAGCACCAAAGTACCGCTAAACTGCAATTCTTCTGCTAAGTGTTTAATCCAATAAAAATGCATGAAAATGTGTATAAATAATAAAAAGGTCTGTTATAGAATATAAAAAACACCTTTTAAATGAATTGGGAATCAAAAATGTAGTCTAAAAAATACATAAAAATACAAAAAGAGGGTCGTGGCCAGCCGCAGATGGGAGCAGGCATGTTTTGCAGGAGCTCCGCTCCGTATCCCTGGTACTGGGGTATTTTGGGCGCCTATCTCTGATATGTCCCTTTTGGGGATGGGATGCATAAAGATAGAACATTAAAAATGGCATACTGAGCATTCATTGCTATTCTGAGATATAAAAAATTAAAGTAATGTAAATGTATACGATTTTAATACTGAAGGGGTTACTTATGTAGTGCAGGTTTGGTTAATCACATCAATTAAAGACACTTTATTTTATAAATATATATATATATATATATATATATACACCAGAAACCAACAGTGGCATCCCTGCAGTGTGAAACGCGTGTACTTGAGTACAGGGACCAGATAAGAGATTGTTGTCAATCATTGGAATTTGCAGTCCTCATGACTAGCTACTTTGTATTTTCTGTAAGACTTTTCTTACTACTACTGTCTTACTAATTTATTCATGTTACTGTCAGTTAGCCAGAACAGCAATTGAGCAGCTTATTATGAGAACAGGGAAGCTAGTATATAGGTTAATATATAAATGTATGCATTACTAAACTGTAACGGGGGAGTAGCGCCCACTAGAGAGTAGCGGAGTTGAGATCCTTAAGGACTGATAAATCTTTTTGACTTTTAAACACTGATTGGCATACACAGAATTATACACTTGAGGCAGCGAGGATGAACAAAACACTGAGTTGCTACTAAGCACTAAAGGTTTCGAGACCGATAGACTACTTACAGCACGTTCAGAAATACACGGATATGTCAGACAGTTGGTGAATTGCAGTCAGGAAATAAGCTGCTTTAAAGTTTTCTGATAATCAGGAGCAGATCAGCGGTACCTTAAGATATTCAGTGACAACACATACACCTCGGGGTCTGTCGTAAGTACAGTAGAGTATTTTTGATGGTGAGAGCACACTGAACATGAGCCGCATACAAACAGTACCTTGCGATCGCAGTTCTTATCAACATGTGTGGCTGGAGAACATGAGCCCTGTGTTGGGTATAGGAACCTATTGAGGCCACAGGCAATACCCACAACTTAGAAGGGACACTTCCCCAGTAACGTGTAAACACCCCAGCGGCAAGCATGGGGTTAAACCACCAAAGCACCACACAGGCAATCGTAATCGAGCAGCAGGAGAATAGTCAAAACAAGCCGGGTCAAAAAGTAGGAGAAGGGATCGTATCCAGAAAATGGGTTGGCAACAGAAAATCAATACACGTGAATAGTTCGTGATGCGGGAAACAGACTCCATGACAGGGTGACGAGGCAACTCCTCGCGCCCTGTTTTAAACCCGGCAGCTCCTCGTAACCATGCCAGGCCCCGCCCCTTCAGAGGTACAGTAAAAGGCGCTGGCACCGAACCTTGCCCAGGCCCCCCAGGAAGCACCGCAGGGGCTGAGGATGTAACATAAACATACAGGAATTATATAAACACCTATCAAGCCCCTGTATGCTGTTTAATAATTAGGAAAATAAAGTTATGTAAATTTTGTATGCCGATATGCATCTCTAACATTCAACAGTATATAACCGAACACCGCAGCACTTTCACTTTTTACCTCCAAAGTGAAGGAAAACAAAAACTTCAAACCTTTAACTAAATATCGGTCTCAAGCTAAACAATCACTTACAATTTACAAGCTCTGGTTGGTGACTGTATGGAGTAGATGCATTCTGAGGATGAACAGGAGATGGTGATGTAAGACATATGTGTTGGAAGAAAGTAAGAGGATACTAGGTGAATGCGGACAGTGAGTCCATATAATTGCAATTATGGAACAGTGTAGAGATTATATCTATAAACACTGGTATATTTTCTTTTCAAAGTTTCCAATGTTGCCAATTAAAGATGCTCAATCATAGCAGGCAAAACGCATATAGGCAAAAATATCTATGAATAATCTAGAGCTACAAACAAAATTGCAATACTCTATTTTTATTATTTTAGGTTATTCCTTAATTTTAACTCTAAAAGTATTCACACACAAAACATACTTTTGAAAAGCTGTGATTTGAAACTGTAATTGGAAAGCTGTGCATTGAAGGATCAAAGAAGGGTTTTACAGTTTTCTAATATTAACTGGTAGGCAATTATACGTGAGCCTGTATGTCAGCTTAGGTAAATGCTCAGTAGAGTAAAAATGCAGGCTCTGGGACTGAAGGTGGTGCTGGATGAGTGCTGTGTGAAGAAAGGAATACAGAATTAAAGAGAGTTGGCTGTGTGTGAGGTATTTACGACATGGGGAGGGGATGGGAAAGCAACTTGATAGTAAGAGTTTAACAAAAATGGAGTGAAAAAATTAAAAAGTTTAACCCCTTAGTGACCAGATGGTTTTGCCATTGTCAGTCCGAAAGTACCCACTGCTATTACATATATTTATATTTCTGTGCTATTTGTGTTTTTCTGCGCCTGGCGATGACGTCAGTGCGATGGCCGGGGCCCATAAAACCATTGGGCTGGCTTCAAGGAAGCCAGACTGATGTAGGACCCCGGCCAGAGAGGTGAGTATAGGGAGGGAAGGGGGTTAAAGGATCATGACGTACATAGTACAGCCTCAGTCCTTAAGGGGAATTCTCCCCCAGGGCGTACTATTACTGTTGTATGACAAAACAGCTGTCCCACCGGAGAGAAGGAATTGCACCTGCTGCCGGTTGGTGTGGATAAGAAGCTGGCGTGTACTTTTGATGGGCCTGAATATTTTCTGCTTTTTGTAAATGAGGTCCTAGCAGGGGCCTAAATACTTACCTATAATAACAGTATTAGGCTATGGTTATCTCATTTTATCCTTTACAGACTTCAATTCTCTCTTTTGATAAAATATGAACAGTAGGATTATAGCAGAGGTTGTGGAGTGGAGTGGCGGCGACATGTTGAGTGCAGAATACTTTCGTTTCCAGGTAAAAATGCAGGCTCTTGGACTGAAGGTGATGGTGGATGGGTGCTTAGTTTCCATTGGCGATTCCTCTGACTCCATGGACAATTCCCATTGTACCCATAGTATCTCGGCCACGGTCTCATGAGAACAATTTACGTAGGTGTCGAAGAATCGGGTGAAACAGAATTATTTGTTTTTTATATATGTACAGTATATATTGGAAGCTATATGGTCAATTAGAGATTGACGATTATAGGAGCACCTGCATTCTGGTACTGTAACAGCTATAATGTGTCACTAAATTAATGGATATGTAGTGCATCAAGCAAATATTATGGTGCAGGCCGGGTACACTGGGCTGTTACTGATCCTTACGACAACACATGAGCCTAATATAATATAGCTCACTTATATCAGCCATAATGTCAACTAAAGGCTATGTGGAAATATTAGAAAATAATTTCAGCTTCTTGTAATACACAACAAATAATAATTTTTCATGCAGAGTGACTCGTAACACTTTTCCTTCCCGTCAAAAATAATCAACTTCCATTGGATTAAGTCATAAGAAAGGAGAACATTTAAATGAAGGAAGAAAATCACTCTGCAGATAAATTACCATTAAGCAAAATTCTTGATTAGTGTCATTATGTCCACACCTGCTTTTTCTTTACAAAAGTGTTCATCACATGAAGACCATATTATTGAATCTGTTCGTGGAATTGATTCCTTTAACCATCCTGTTATGATAGCAAGAGACAGAACCACAGCTGCTCCAAAGTAAGCCTTGCGTATAGACATTTTCTCTATTGCGCATATTAGTATTGTTGTGCAACTTGAACAATT
This sequence comes from Leptobrachium leishanense, assembly GCA_009667805.1. NCBI lineage: Eukaryota > Metazoa > Chordata > Amphibia > Anura > Megophryidae > Leptobrachium > Leptobrachium leishanense. The sequence continues at coordinate 191,555,700 of CM019067.1, read as the reverse complement.
CCCGTTTGAAAAGGAGCGTTCAAAATTAAAAAAAACTTAAATATATTACAAAACTGTTAATAACATTTTGTACATTGAAACATAGGTTTGATAAAAAATATGGTTCATAAAATATTTCAATATTTTTATACTTAAAAATATTTACAATATTTTTATATTTTATATTTTGTACTAGTGCAAATGTTCCGATACTGCCCCCGATACCTGGAAGCCAGCGCTGGGCTGGCTTGCCAGTATCCGAGGTTCTGCTAGCAGAATTCATTAAGACCATTCAACTAGCATTCCTCTACAGCTGTCCGTGTGGTCCGAGCACTGACTGGCCACATCATGTGGTCCGCTGAGAATCGCCGGGCTGTGATGCGGCTTCCAGGCCTGATCTTGCGATCCTCGCGGACAGGGGAATTCTAGCTAACGATAATTCTTATTAGCCCAATGCCTCAAGCTCACTGAATTGCTGTCACTTTTGATTCTAACCTAACGTTCTCTCCCCACATCCAGACAGTGACCAAATCCTGTTATAATCAACTCAAGAACATTGCCTGCGTCCGACACTTTTTGACACAAGATACCGCAAAGGTACTGGTTCATGCTCTTGTCATTTCATGACTTGATATTGCCCCTTTGCAATCTGTAACGAATGAAGGTGCCAGGCTTATTTTTTTCACCAGACGCATCTCGCATACCTCCCCCCTCTGCCTGTCCCTCCATTGGCTTCCTGTACGTTTGAAGCTGCAACTATGGCCCCACCTTTCCCAAACCACTGGCAATAATGATCCTGCCATCCAGTAAAACACCCCTTGTCTTCCTCAACCCCAATCCCTCTAGACTGTAAGCTCCTATGAGCAGAGCCCTCTACACCTCTTGTTTCCAACCTTTGTCCATTTATCTGTATCTTGTTCCTTTTGGTTATTGTAAAGCGCTGTGGAAACTGTTTTACCGCTATATAAATGATGACAATAATGAATAATAATAATGCAGTCCGGTCTGTGTGGGTATACATAGAGGTCTGTGTGGGCATAAAGTGAGGACTGTGTATGCACACGTGTCTGCCGTGAGGTCTGGATGTGTGTGTGGTCAGGGTATGTGCAGGCTGTGCAGTGCGTAAATTATACCTATTAGGTTAACAAAATGAAAGGGTTTTTTTTTTTTTTTTTAGCTTTATTATGCCTATTAAATTAACAAAATGAAAGGGATTATATGATTGGCAGGGGTGAAATCCCCGCCAAAAAGAAGACTCCTAACTGGGTAACCATTGAGAGATTAGGGTATTTAAAGGGAGTAATGGTCATTTGATCTGTAAAACCAGCTAAGGAAGCCACTGAGGATATCTCAACGGGCGAAATGCATTCTGGTCACTAATTATTCCCTTATTTTATATATTTTTGTTGTATTTTATGCTGTGTTTTATTAAATTTTTGATTTTTACTCCACCGCATAGGGTTTTATTTGAAGTTGTACCCTACAACAACTTCTGAGCCTGATTCCTAAGGACCTAGGTTAGGTCCAAGAAAATGTGAGTATATTTCTATTCCACGTTTCTGTTTTGCATAGTATTACAGTCTATGCTATGCCCTGTCTGTATCCATATTTAACGGTGTAAAGACTTGAAGTATTAAGACTACTTGTACCGAAAATGGCAATTGGGTAGCCGTTAATAACCCAGAGGCGCATCATCCAGAGCAAGGAAGGCTCTATTTCATGTGAGTGTGCAGACGCTTCTTTGGTTTATCCATGTGGTATAGATCAGATCGCACAATGATGTTTTTCCTTTTTTGAGGTTACCCTAGGAAGAAAGCTCTCTTTAGGATGTGGGAAATCTACTCCTGGGACTTAAAGAAAGGAACATTGTTTTCGCTGCACTCCATCCACTTGGAATAATGAACGGTTTATTAGATATTGAATTAAACCAGGAATATTTTTAACATTGAAACCTATGGGATTTGCCTAAATAAACCTGCCGAATTAAACCACCGAATGGCAGGGCAATTCGGCAACCTTTCACTGCTGGTTTTGCTCTCTGAATAGCTGAAGCATTGCTTCTCTATGGGGATTCACTGCCCTCGAACAGGCACCGTATTTGCAGGCAATTTGCCAAGATTTGGCAAATTGCCTGCTCTCTGGATAGCCGAATGGCCAGGAAAGTTAACCGAAAGCTGAATTTCAGCGTTCGGTTACCTTTCGGCCCCAATTCGGAGCTCTTTGAATAACCCTTTTAGTTGATACACTTCAGCTGTTTCCATTTAAAAATTAGCCCAATAGTAATCCAATCTGTGTTCCGGCACAATGAAGAATATTATGGTGCATGTGTGGGAACACAGATTGGATTACGATTGGGCGAATTTTTAAATGGAAACAGCTGAAGTGTATCAGCTAAATGGTTTCTGAATCTGAAGGATTATAAAAGGGAGATTGGTGTCATTTGTAAGCATGCTCCTGATGAAGTGAGGTTGGTCTCACGAAACGCATTGAGCTACCGTGTGGGAGCCGCTTGTGTGGACCAAGGAACCTTTCACCAGTTCTACAACGTTGATCTACATCCAACGGAGGGCGGCTTATGGACCACTTGGTTCTGTGATTGGGAGGTTTGGGCCAATGCGATCAATGTGTATATGCATATTTGGTTATGTGCTTTTTAAATTGTGAGTTTGTTTTTTGCTTTTAATAAATATCCTTGTGTTTTAAAATACTGCACCATATATGGTTTTCCCCACTTTTTCCAGATTTTAAGTGGAGTCGACATTTGGCTGGGGTTACCCAAATTGTATCTGAGTGATCTCAATTTCACTGTGACACTACGGATGCGCCGTTCCATTTTTATTATTATTAACTTAAACTGGACAGGCTTTCAGTAAAAATCCTAAATTATTTATTGGAAAGTGGTCACATGACATTAAATAAAAGTTGGTACTCGGTATTGGTGAGTATCTGGAAAGAGTATCGGTACTTCTACTCGGTCCTTTAAAAGTGGTATCCCTAGAATCCCTAGAATCTATAGTATTTATTTTTCCATATGCTTTTATAAAGTTTTACATTTGACTATGGATAGTTAGGTTGACATTTTGAAATATCAGTTTCTGCCGCAGTCTTATTGTATTTTCTATTTCTATTCTATTTTCATTCTTGTCATCCAGAGCTTTTATATAGACTTTTTTAATTTTTAATTTTTTTTGGAAAAAGCAGAGTTTTCTCTGAACCGAGTAAAAATTGTCAAGGCTATTTGTTATCTGTCATTTGTTTTTCCCCAATGTGACAGAACGGAAACTACCCTTTTGATATATGACTTCAAATATTACTTTAAATAGTAAAACAAATGAGAATGACACAGATAAAAATATTGGTACTCCAAACTACTGTAGATACTTGAGAATAGCATGACCCGAATATAATGCGATGGATAGAGATTTATTATGGAAATGACAGAATACTCAAGACTCGAATATATCACGAGTAGCAAAATTATAAAAGTATACTATACTGGGAAACCATCAAAATCCTTCCAGGTTTTCTTAACACAGTCAGGCTACCCCTCAGGCCAGGATGCTCTGCTCTAGAATGATTGTAGTTGTTACTAAGTATGAAGCCGCCGGCCACCCGTCTTCTTACTTGCGATAAGATGGCCGGCGGAGCGAGCTGACCAACACCGTGAATCATTCACAATAGCCAGCACGCCGGAAAGTGTCATTTTCTGACCTCTGACTCTAGCAGGCAGGCTCATCCACTGCTAGTCACGGAGACTTGGGATCCATGAGCAAGTCAATTTTTTGGGGTTTTTGTTTTACACGCAATGCAGATGTCTCAAATATAAAGGCGACCCCTCCAATTTTGAGGTAAATTTTTGTCACCAAAATCTAGCGGTATACTCGAGTATCTACAGTAAATCTTTTGCAGCACAGCCTTTGTAGAAAATAACTGCAATCAAGCACCCCCTGTAGCTTTGAATAAGATTTTTATATGTTTTAATTAGGAAGATTTTCTGATGCAAATGTTTACTCAGTGTTTGTCCATTCATTTTCAGACGAATTGGAATTCGACTGAATGTTCCCTGAAGCACAAATGAACAAAAGGACTTCAAGGAATGAACCACAAAATACACATTGGAATGGTTTTCATTTGTGTGATTTGTCGTGACTCGTGTCGTTCCACCCAGAATTACAATTTGTATGTTTAGTGCATTAAATGTAAATTAGTAGTCCAATGAAATTCAGACAAACTTTAAGCAATCATAATTTCGACAAACCCGAAATTAGGAACCAAATTTTTTAAAAAAAAATCTGTGCACGTGCCAGTTACTGTAATTATTGTGGAACTACTGTATATTGCCATTTTGTCATTACTGAAAATTCAAAAATATTTTTGTTCCAAAAACAACACAGTGCAACGCAGTGCAATTTTTCAAAGAATAAACCAATAAAAAAGGAGTTGGTGTGTGAATCAGAGATTAGTCCATGGTAAAAGCAAAACACAAGGAAATATCAGAAATGTAGTTAGGCTTTAAGAGAGAATTCTATGCAATATTAACCATTTCACTGCTGAGCCAGTTCCCCCTGTGTGCTGAGCTAATTTTTACATCACATTTAACATGGTCATGTTTGGTATCATTAGAAAGGCCAGACTCTGACCTGACCAATTACACCTAACAGGACTTTGTGGGGTGTATAGAATGGAAATACAGGGACAAAGGACCCCCACTCTCCCCGCAGCGGTGAAGCAGCTTGTGTTTTAAATTTACTAATGTGTATTAACACTTTGTGCCATCACCTCCATGTTTGGTCCCGGCGTGGGAAATGAGAAGGTCAGATTTGGCAGTTTTATTGTTTGCTTTATAGCAAAAGGAAATAATATCAACGCCTTCGAAATGATAAAAAAAAGAAACTTTTGCAATTAATATTTTTTCTTTTTTTTATATTTTTACACATTTCATGGTCGTGTTTGGTATTGTGGGAAAGGCCAGACTCTGACCTTTCCAATGGCACCTAACTTTACCTTGTGCAGTGTAAGGAATAGACACAGGATTCCAAAGGATCCCCTGTGCCCCTTGCAGTAGTGCACCAGTTTAGGTTTTTGATGAGCCAATGCATAATAACACATTATGCCTTCACCTGCACACTTGCTGGCATTGGGCGAAATGAGAAGGTGAGTCAGTGCAGTATCACAGTCCACTTTATAAATGAAAAGTGTACAATAGTGCTGCATTATATATAAAAAAAGGAAAACTTTACTCCATTCTCTGGCCATTCCAATGATACCAAGCATGGCCCGGTATCATTTACGGTTCAGGAGATACAAGAGTCTAAAAGACCCCTGTATCTCTTGTATTGAGATTTACTTGCCCAGCTGGGGGAGGTCCCATCATGACATCATCACAGCCATAAAGGCAACACATTTTACTCCTTGTCATGCTCCCCATACTATTCCTGTATAATTTTTGCAGTGTGGCAGGGTACATTACCTGCTGAATGAGGCCACTGCTATTATGGGACTCCATTGCCATGAACGGATGTACATGGTCTGCAAAAAACTCTAGGCATATGGTACGTTTCAATTTAACATCCAAAATTACTTTTTCGGACCATTTCATGAGTATGAGAGCGACTCTCACTTCATTTTCTTTAGTCACAGACGTCCAAGAAATAATAAAATAGAATCCTGTCAGAACAGTATATACCTACTTTTGGCTCACCCTGTACACATGTTTTTTAAATATATTTTCTACGCTATGTCTTTACATGTATCACTGTATGGACAATTATCTGTAGACTGATATTCTAATGTAATAATTTATGTGGTGAAGGAAATTGTGCCATAAAAGAAACTGATGTAATTTTTTTCTATAACCAGCAGTTCTAATCATATGTAGAAATACAACTTAGAAAACTGAATTTAGGACAAGGAGTAATTGATTGGCAAATTGACCAATTTAACCTAATTTTCATTTAACTGATAAGCTTTACATTTCTGAAATAAAAGCTCATATTTTATCAGAAATTTGGAATTATTTTCATCTGTATTTTCATAACTGTAGATGTAATAAGCTTTTTGCTTTAAGACTAAGTCTTAACATTTGAAGTGTAACATTTGTTAAGTGAGAATTATGAGATCATTGTCACTTTCCAATGGAAATTACTAACAAATGTTCTCACACAGAATAACACTATAATCCTGTTCTATGCATACTGCCCTTAACATTACAGTGATGCAACAGATTAGTTTATTCAACATAATACTGGAATACTGCATAAAATGAATACTCAAATAATTGCTACCCTGCATTTAAATTTCAATTTCATAACAAACCATGGGCCTTATTCTTACCTAGCAGTTAACTTAGCAAGTGCAACTATGTATTTAACTGTTTGCTCGTTAAACAAGCTTTGCTTGCTGCTTCATTATAGCATATTTCTATTCTAAATTAAAGCTTTCTGTACTTTGTGTAGGAAGCAATAAATTGCAGCTAGTTGGAGAATAATGAGTTATTCCATGTTTCTCATTATGTTTGTCTCCCACTGGTATTCAAAAAAGAATATCAACTCATAATCTCTGGTGTTTTAACCCTTTCGCTGCTGAGGCTTTTCCCGCCTCTGTGCTGAGGTCATTTTTACCGGTTTTGCTCATCATGTTTAAACGTGTTTTTAAGGCTTATTTTAGTATATGACCCAGACATATTATATATCGTTCTTTCCGTCAGACTCAGTAGATTCATAATATGTCATTATTATATGTATACGTTATGTCATGTCTGTATATTATAACAAAAAATGCAATAAAATATGTATTTTCAATAATTTACAACGTGTAAAGTGTTTTTTTTCACATTTTAACATGCGAGCAATTGCGGTTATATTTTGTATGGGGTGCGCTTGTTAAAAAAATTAGAGATGGGGTCTCGTTACATTTTTTTTGGGGGAAAATTACGCGATTTTTAACAAACGCACCGCATACAAAAATCGTTAGTGCAGCATCATTGTTCACATTATAATTGCAATGGGAACAATATTGCTACACTAACAAACCAAAAAAAAGAAAAAAAAATGTTTTTTTTTTTTTTTATAATTTTTTTTAAATATATTTTTATTTTTATTTTTATTTTTATTTTTTTTAAAAAACTTTTTTCACATTCAAGTTTGGTATTGTTGGAACGGCCATGCTCTGGCCGATCCAACCATGCCAAACATTAACCCCTAACTGCCACGGATCGGGATATAGGGAGTTCATTGGAACTCCCTATCTCCACCGTTGGTGGCAGTTAGGGGTTAACTCTAGGACTGGCGTCATCGTGCTACGCACGATGACGCCAGTCCTCAGGGGGAGTTCCCGGAGGCTTGGCCAACATCCAAGATGTCGGCCAGCTCCGGGAAAGGATCGCGAACCGGCGCTTTTCAGCACCGATTCGCGATCCAGCTCCCCAGGGGTTAATGCCAGGCACCATTTGGAAGGCAGGCTGTGCCCTTCCAAATGATGCCTGGGTTAACCCCCGCAGAGCCGCCGATCGGGAGGGAGAGAGGTCCGAAGGACCTCCCCCCCTCCCTTTCAGGCGCCTCCTCCGCAAATGCGGGGGGGGGCGCCTGAATTAGGTGTCATCGCGCTGCCGCGATGACACCTAATTCTGGCAGCTGCGGTCCCGGATGCGCGGCTGACATCGAGGATGTCAGCCCGCACCGGGGGGCAGCGATCGGCCGGAACCCGGCCGAACGCTGACCCCAATGGGAGGACGCGCTCAGCGCGTCCTCCGCACAGCAGCGGTAATGCGGAGGACGCGCTGAGCGCGTCCTCCGCATTGAAAGGGTTAAATAATTTTAAAAAAGCAAAATCACTTTATACCATAAAAAGTCCCAATACTTACCTTTAGTTCCACGGTGCAAGGGTGGCATGTTCCATCTCCTCCTCTGCAGAAGGAAACCAAAAAAAAAGAGTGCCAAAATCCTAATGCTGTCCCAGCGAGACCCCATTTGTACAATCCTGCAAGTTGAAGTGTAAGTCTCCATGGAGTCCATGTACAGTAAACCATAAACCTGCACATTGCCTAATGCTTGTTCCACTATTATACAGTAGCTCGCACTTTGCTTAATGTAAAATAACAGATTCTACAGTCATTCTACAATTGTCACTTTGTACAGTTATTGCTCAGTCCACACTTTGCTAATGTAAAAACGCTGAATGTACAGTCAACCCAGAATCAGTACTGTGCTTAACGTAAAAACGTGAACACTCATTCCGCAATCTGCAATTTGCCTAAGGAAAAACGTGGAATGTACAGTTATTCTGCAATCCGCATTTTGCTTGATGTAAAAACTGCAGTTGTAAAGTAAAAAGTAACCCGCATGTTGCAAAATGTCAAATTGTAGATTGCACATTCTTCATCTTGAACTTTGAGTGAAGTAAAATGTTGTATAGTATTGTCAGTAGGGATGAGCTGTTCGGTTCGATCTGTTTGGAGTGCGAATCGAACATCGGCTGTTCGACAGTTCGCGAACTTCGAACATTTTGGGACGTTCGCCAAAAGTTCGTTTTTTTTGTTTTTTAAAAAAAGTATAAAAAATGCTTAAAAATACAAAAAAAATCGAGAAATAAAGAGACTCTTTACTGCAGAATATTATAAGAAAAGGTTTATTAGATAGTGAATTAAAACGGGAATATTTTTAACATTGAAGCCTATGGGATAAAACATTCTTGTTACTAAAACATCAGGCAGACACGGCCCTCTAATCAGGCACTGTAGAGGGCAGCCTGCCAGGGCCTCCCAAGGATCCCCTTGAGGAGCATGCGGCCGCTGGATGACAGAGCTGCGACTGTGCGGGCCAGCCGCCCGGGTGCATGTGGCAGAGACAGGCAGCGCAGGGAGGGAGCTACTGCACCTGCGGCCACGGCAGACCCCCCCACAACCGGGATCCAGGGAGCCCCCACTGACCACCAGGCTAAGGTAAGGTGACACATTTCTAAAAAAAAAGGAAATCCGAGGACAATTTTAAATGTCCCCGGGAACATAAAAAAAAACTTTTTTTTCTTTCTCTACCTGGCTGAATGTATTTAATTATATATATTAGATACATTCAGCCAGGTAGAGGGGGTTGCATGTGGGCTGCGTGGGGACTCAGGCAGTGGTTTGTTTTTTTGTATGTATATTTTTAGCAAATTTATAGGGGAAGGTAAGGGCAGGTATGATATATATAATATATATATATAATATATATATATATACAGTTGTGTTCAAAATTATTCAACCCCCAATGCTGTAAAGGGTTTTAGGGAATTTAGTGTACATTTGTAATTGTATTCAGAATGAAATCCTACAAGGACTTTTTAAAGAACCATATGCAACTAAAATGACATCAATTGGTTTTGTAATACAGTAGTAAATGTTTCTTTTGTGAATTCTTCATTGACACAATTATTCAACCCCTTAAAGACTACCACTCTGAAGAACAGAGGTTCATTCAAGTGTTTTCAATCAGGTATTGAAAACACCTGTGGATGTCACGGAGCAGCAATAAAGCATAATAAGCACCAATTAGGCAGCTTTAAAATGACTGTGATACTCAGCTCCTTCTAGACATTTACTGGTGTGGTTACAAACATGGTGAAGTCAAAAGAATGGTCCAGGAAGACAAGAGAAGAGGTGATTACTCTTCACAGGAAGGGCAATGGCTATAAGAAGATTGCTAAGATGTTAAACATACCAAGAGAGACCATAGGAAGCATCATTCGCAAATTCAAGGCAAAGGGCACTGTTGAAACGCTACCTGGTCGTGGCAGAAAGAAGATGCTGACTTCGACTGCTGTGCGCTACCTGAAGCGTAGAGTGGAGAAAAGTCCCCGTGTGACTGCTGAGGAACTGAGAAAAGATTTGTCAGATGTGGGTACTGAAGTTTCAGCTCAGACAATACGGCGCACACTGCGTAATGAAGGCCTCCATGCCAGAACTCCCAGGCGCACCCCCTTGCTGTCTCCAAAGAATAAGAAGAGTCGACTGCAGTATGCCAAAAGTCATGTGGACAAACCACAGAAGTTTTGGGATAGTGTTCTATGGACTGATGAAACAAAATTAGAACTGTTTGGGCCCATGGATCAACGCTGTGTTTGGAGGAGGAAGAAGAAGGCCTATGAAGAAAAGAACACCTTGCCTACTGTGAAGCATGGTGGGGGGTCAATCATGCTTTGGGGCTGTTTTGCTTCTGCAGGTACAGGGAAGCTTCAGCGTGTGCAAGGTACCATGAATCTCTTCAGTACCAGGAGATATTGGATGACAATGTGATGCAGTCCGTCACAAACCTGAGGCTTGGGAGACGTTGGACCTTTCAACAGGACAATGATCCCAAGCATACCTCCAAGTCCACTAGAGCATGGTTGCAGATTAAAGGCTGGAACATTTTGGAGTGGCCATCGCAGTCACCTGACTTAAATCCGATTGAGAACCTCTGGTTGGACTTAAAGAAAGCAGTTGCAGTGCGCATGCCTAAGAATGTGACTGAACTGGAGGCTTTTGCCCATGACGAATGGGCGAAGATACCCGTAGATCGCTGCAAGACACTTGTGTCAAGCTATGCTTCATGTTTAAAAGCTGTTATAACTGTAAAAGGATGTTGTACTAAGTACTAAGATTGAATGTCACTTGGGGGTTGAATAAAACTGATAATGATGTGAGCACAGAAAAGACATTTGTGGTTATTTCATTATAAATGTTATGTTATATTTGTCTGACCTACACGTGCCTCTTTGATTTACTTGTAAGCAAGATGACTGAATGATCAAAATCAATGTCAAACTGGCCAAAATACTCAATTTCAGTGGGGGTTGAATAATTTTGAACACAACTGTTTATAGATAAGATATATATCTATATTCTTATAAATATATATATCCAAACTTGTATTACACACACATTTTGGCAACTAATTGCCCTCCCCCATTTGGCTGATCCCTCCTGAAGAAATGTTGAACCCGATAGAGCAGAGAATAATATATATATTCTCTGCTCTGTTGGGTTCAACATTTCTTCTGGAGGGATCAGCCAAATGGGGGGGGGGCGCAATTAGTTGAGACTGTCTACATGCCACCCCCCATGTGCATAGGTGTATATATGGTCTGAGGTCTGTGGGTGGGTGTATATATATCTGCGTGTTGATATATACATATATATATAGGTCTGTGTGTTGATATATACAGTGGCAAGAAAAAGTATGTGAACCCTTTGGGATTACGTGGAGTTTTGCATGAATTGGTCATAAAATGTGCTCTGATCTTCATCTAAGTCACAACAATTTGAAAAACACAGTCTGCTTAAAATAATACAACACAAACATTATATGTTTTCATGTTTTTATTGAACATTCAATAACATTCATAGTGCAGGGTGAAAAAGTATGTGAACCTTTGGACTTAATAACTGGTTGACACTCCTTTGGCAGCAATAACCTAAACCAAACGTTTCCTGTAGTTGCAGATCAGACCTGCACAACGATCTGGAGTAATTTTGGACCACTCCTCTTCACAAAACTGTTTCAGTGTAGCAATATTCTTGGGATGTCTGGTGTGAATCGCTCTCTTAAGGTCATGAAACAGCATTTCAATCGGGTTGAGATCAGGACTCTGACTGGGCCACTCCAGAAGGTGTATTTTGTTTTGTTGAAGCCATTCTTTTGTTGAATTACTTGTATGCTTTGGGTCATTGTCCTGTTGCATCACCCATCCTCTGCGGAGCTTCAGTTGGCGGACAAAGGCTCTTATGTTTTCCTGCAAAATGTCTTGATAAACTCTGGAATTCATTTTTCCATCAATGACAATCCGTCCAGGCCCTGAGGCAGCAAAGCAGCCCCAAACCATGATGCTCCCTCCGCCATGTTTTACAGTGGGGATGAGGTTTTGATGTTGGTGTGCTGTGCCTTTTTTTCTCCACACATAGTGTTGTGTGTTTTTTCCAAACAACTCAATTTTGGTTTCATCTGTCCACAGAATATTTTGCCAGTACTGCTGTGGGACATCCAGGTGCTCTTTTGCAAACTTCAAACGTGCTGCAATATTCTTTTTGGACAGCAATGGCTTCCTCTGTGGTGACCTCCCATGTACTTCATTCTTGTTTAATGTTTTCCTTATTGTAGATGTGTCAACAAAAATGTTAGCATGTGCCAGAGATTTCTTTAAGTCTTTAGCTGACACTCTAGGATTCTGCTTTACCTCATTAAGCATTCTGCGTTGTGCTCTTGCAGTCATCTTTACAGAACGACAACGCCTAGGGAGAGTAGCAACAGTGCTGAACTTTCTCCATTTGTAGACAGTCTGTCTTACCGTGGACACATGAACATCAACAGGGTTATTCAAAGAGATTCGAAAAGTCACCGCACGTTCGGTGACTTTTCGTTCTCTTCAATTCGGTTCCTTTTGCCGATCCCATTTTGGTGACCCTGCGGTGTATTCAGCAAACACCACAGGGTCCCCGAATTGCAGGGAAAAGCTACCGCAAACCTGGCGAAAACGAACCGCAAAACCCAGCGAATGCATGCCGAAAACCCTCAAAAACATCTGGATTAACCTGCCGAAAACCACGGAAAAACCAGAGCAGGAGCCGATCACACGCAGCAAAGCCACCAGATAAAGCCGAGAAAGCCGAGACCGCAGAGAGAGTGAAGTGAATAAATTAGGAAAACTAATTTTTTCCTAAATTAGGAAAAATTCATTTGCATGAATGATTGAAAAGTGAAACACTGTTTGCAAAGAAACTACTGAGCGAAAATGTCTGAAATTTACATATGAGGTCCAGGGAATGATAATAAAGAGGGCTGTTACAGAAAAGATAAGTAAACTTAATAAAAAAAAAAAAATCTGAAAAATGCTTAAAATATCCTAAAAAATATATAAATAAAGAGACTCTTTACCGCAGAATTTTATAATGAACGGTTTATTAGATATTGAATTAAAACGGGAATATTTTTAACATTGAAGCCTATGGGATTCTCCTGAATAAATTTGCCGAATTAAACCACCGAATGGCAGGGCATTAGGGGAACCTTTCACTGCTGGTTTGTGTTCTCTGAATAGCTGAAGCAGTGCTTTTTCATGGAGTTTTCACTGCCCTCGAACAGGCACCGAACAGGCACCGTATGTTCAGGCAATTCGCCAGGATGGCCAAGAAAGGTAACCGAACGCTGATTTTCAGCGTTCGGTTACCTTTTTCAAGCAATTCGGATCTCTTTGAATAACCCTGCAAGGCTTTTGGAGATATTTTTGTAACCCTTTCCAGCTTCATGCAAGTCAACAATTCTTGATCGTAGGTCTTCTGAGAGCTCTTTTCTACGAGGCATGGTTCACATCAGGCAGTGCTTCTTGAAACCAGTAAACCCAAAACTGGTGTGTGTTTTTAAAGGGCAGGACAGCTTTCAGCAACACATCCAATAATATCACACTGATTGGACTCAAGGTTGGCTCACTCCTGGCTCCAATTAGCTCTTGGAGAAGTCATTAGGCTAGGGGTTCACATACTTTTTCCACCCTGCACTGTGAATGTTTACATGTTATGTTCAATAAACACATGAAAACATATAATGTTTGTGTTGTATTATTTTAAGCAGACTGTGTTTTTCAAATTGTTGTGACTTAGATGAAGATCAGAGCACATTTTATGACCAATTCATGCAAAACTCCACGTAATCCCAAAGGGTTCACATACTTTTTCTTGCCACTGTACGTATATGTCTGTGTGTGGTATCAATGCATCCCTACTCTATACACAGCGCTCCGTGTCCCTATAATATATATGATCAGGGGTTACCTTTTCTTTAATATTTTTATACAATTCCTATTAAATTAACAGTAATTTTTTATGTATTTTATTGAGTAGAAACTTTTTTTGCCTATATAACATGTGCTTTGTGAAAATAAAACGGTTTTGTGTGTACGTTTTACTTTAGTTAGTGGATTCCAGTCCAGTGCGGTGAGAAGCAAAGGTAATGCAGTGTAGACACGCTGCGAGGCGGAGCTGAGTGAAGTCAAGCCTGCAAAATGGTTGCTTCTCTTCGCTACTCTGTGCGTCGCTACACGCTCAGTGTGTCTCAGCCTCTATTCCCACATCGCTAGCTTACCGAATCGGTTTGTATACTTGTTACTGACCCTGCTTGTTCTGAGGACCCGATCTCTTGCCGACTTTGCCTGCCATTTGACTATTCTCTCTGTGTATTCCCTGCCTGTTCTGTTTGCTTCCTGTTGCTACTAGTGTGTGCCGATTATCACCATATACAGTAGCGCAGTACAAGTGCCTAAACATTGCTGACCCGGTTTTGTTATAGCTGCTGATGTAACTGAATAGATCGGGGATCTCTTCTGCATTACCAAAACCTCCACCACTGCACTCTTCCACAATACCTCAGAGGGGTTACGGTGTGAAGGCACTTGCTGCCACCAAAGGCAAAATATTTGGGAGCACGGACGCCTATACCAGATTCAGATCATTTTAATATTTGACCACAGGGTCCAACCCTGCACTCTTCCACAATACCACAGAGGGGTTACGGTGTGACGGCACTGTCGCTGACACTAAAGGCTAGGGATGTGCGTTTCTGGTTTCGGAATTTCGAAATTTTCACGAAATTTCCCGATTCGTGTTTTCGGATGCGGCTGATTTTCCAAAAAAATTTTGATCCGAAAATGGCAGATCCGAAAAGTTTTCCGAGCCGAAACGAAATATTTTTGGAATTTTCGAATGTACTTGAAATGTGTCAAATCGAAATTTATTGCTTTGAAACGAGGAGAACAGACGTTCAGAAAAAACGTAAATTTCCGAAAATACGAAAAGTCGATACAAAAAACGAGCTAAGTGACACGAAAATACGAAAAATGGTCGATATTCCGAAAAAAAATGTACACGAAAAACGAGTCGAGCCGAACCGAATCGAAACAGAAATCGGTTGAAACGAGCCGAATCGAAAAGTTTAAAAATCCGAAAAATCGAATCGAACCGAAAAAAAAAATCGGTGCACAAGCCTACTAAAGGCCCAATTTTAAAGCACCTATTGTTACTTTCATCCAAAGCCTGCATAAGTTTCACCATAATTTAGCCAAAAAATCACTAAACTTGTTCTGCGTGTCCTAAAATGTCTCCTCTTTTCATACAGACTGCCGCCCCAAGCAGTTGTTTATGAATAGATTAAAGGAAAACCATTTACCGTCATTTGAAATGTCATTTTTTTGTTTTTAAATGTTTCTATACATCCTACAAATCCGCCACTTCACGGGCAGGTTATGGGGACCTCCTAGGCACGATATTTGAAAGAATTTTTCGTTTGTATTCTTAACCTTTATTTCATGGAAAACTCACTGTTCCTTTAAAAACGTTTGTTTTTTAACTTTTTGTCCTTGTTTCCTGTCCCCCAGGGCACTACCTGGACTCCCATACACCTTTTATGGCAAATATCTTGCATATGAGCAAAGTGCGAGTAAAAGGGGCCCATCTCCCCTGGGTTACAGCTGACCTCACGCTTATGTACCAGCTTAGAGACTCCCTGTGGTCAAAGTTCAAGAGTACTGGATCCATGAACGATCACTGTGAATACCGAAAATGCCAGAATGAATGCATTAAAGAAACAAAAATGGCTACAGCCCAATACTTCAATGAAAATTTAAACAATAACATATCAAACCCCAGAAATTTTTGGAAAATCATAAGTAACATACAAGCACCTCCCAGCCACTCCCAACCAGCTGCTTTAAAAGTAAACAACCAAACTGTAAAACACCCCTAGATGTAGCAAATGCTTTTAATAATTATTTTGTTGGATGCGCCACCACCCTGATTGCTAAGCTAGGAAATGACACGCAATCAGAAAGGCCGCACGCAGGTCAGGACCCACCAACAGTGCAAAGACCCTGTAACGCAGAGAAATTCAGTTTTAGGCCAGTGCCTGTCAGTGCCATCACTAAACTTCTCCGTAACCAAAAAATGAAATACCAGTCTGGACCTGATCAAATCCCAGCAATGCTGCTGAAAATCAGTGCACCAGCAATTGCAAAACCTGTCGCAACCCTGATTAATGAATCACTGGCGACTGGATACATACCCAAACTCTGGAAGACTGCAAGGGTGGTACCTATCCATAAAAGTGGAGACAATACTTTGGTATCCAACTAACGCCCGATATCACTGCTCCCTGTAATGTCAAAAATTCTGGAAAAATGTGTCTACACTCAATTACGTGATTATTATCAGTATCAGAACTATTTAACCCCAGATCAATCAGGCTTTCGTCCAAACCATTCAACTACAACTGCCCTTTTAAAAGTTTGTAATGATATCCAAGCTGGCATGGAACAAGGAAATCTAACTGGAGCCATCTTCTTTGATTTTGCCAAGGCTTTTGACACAGTAGACCATGGCATCCTATTACAAAAACTTAAGAACTCTGGTATTGGTGATAGTATGTTAACCTGGTTCCAATCATATGTGTCTGATAGGTCTCAATTTGTGTCCATTTCTGACAGCACTTCCCTCCCCCTCCCAGTCACGTGCGGTGTACCCCAAGGCTCGATACTTGGCCCCCTGCTATTCACAATATTCATAAACGATCTGCCCAATGTCTGCAAAGCTTCTACTGTACACATGTACGCAGACGACACTGTAATCTATACCAGCAAACAAAATCTCCCACAGCTGGAGGCAGTGCTGGAAGAACAATTCACAGGGGTAAAAAAGTGGATTGCAAATAACAAACTTTTTCCAAATACTGACAAAACTGTTACAATGCTCTTTGGAACCGCACTGAAACTACACAAATTGCAAACACCCCATCTATGTGTTGGGACAAAATCAAATGGCACGCTGACCACAGTCACTTCTCTCAAATACCTAGGTATGTGGTTAGACCCAAATCTATCTTTTGGCCCCCACATCGAAAAACTCTCATCTAAACTCTACCCCAAACTAGGTGCCCTGTACAGAAACAAATCCTGCCTGAGCCCCGCGGTAAGAAAGCAGATTGTACAACAAATGCTTATGCCAGCCATTGAATATGGAGATGTAGTGTATGCAGCCGCCCCGCAAACACACCTCCAGAAACTTACTACATTGTATAACTCATTCTGTTGCTTTGTGCTACAATGTAACTACATAACACACCATTGTGACATGTTAAAAGAACTAAACTGGCCATCACTGGACTCTAGACGCACCCTTCACCTTTCCAACCTGGTGTTTAAGAGCTTTTCTGGGAAGCTACCACCCTACCTGAATATGCTGCTTCCCCCGGCAGTTCCCTCATCCTATAATCTCAGATCCAGGACCAGCACCTTACGTGCAATACCGCAATACAAAAAGAAAATGGCTCGATCCTCATTTTCCTACAGAGCACCACAAATATGGAATAACCTCCCAGACACCGTCAAATCTTCCCCCAGTCTAAAGTCCCTTAAGACTTCCCTATTAACATACCTCAATACGAAATGCACCTGTAAACATGTAACATAATGACTTTATTTCCTCCATATTTATTTTTCTGTTAATCTGTATATTTGGTCTTGTGTTAATATCTTGCATTTTACTATTTTGTATTTCTGTAACCACTCAATGTTCTCGAACCCAGGACATACTTGAAAACGAGAGAAATCTCAATGTATCCTTCCTGGTAAAATCCTTTTATAAATAAATAAAAAATAAATATATGCCCTCTTGGAGGGCACTCTAAAATTCGAACGTTCGAGTCCCATTGACTTGCAATGAGTTTGAATCGTGTTCGAATTCGAACTTTTGAAATTGTTCGAGTTCGAATGCGAACCGAACACAGGGGTGTTCGGCTCATCACTAATTGTCAGTTGATAAATTGCATATTTTGCTTAATATAACATGCTGTATTTTAAAGTCAGTCCGCAACTCATAATTTGCTTGACATAAAATCTAGGGCTGAAACAACTAATAGATTAATCGACAACTAATCGATGATTAAATTAGTTGTCAACTATTCCCATAATCGATTAATCAGTGTTGATTAATCGTCCTGTGTACAGCATACACTGTTTAGAGTCAGACTGAGTTAAACGTAAATAACCTCAGCTTCGGAGCTGATTGGAGAAGAAGCGCCACTGCTTTACCAGGTATGATTTAGTTCTAGGGTTATGTCAGACACAACCAGTTTGTTTTTATTCCGTTTACAACAGTAGCAGAACTATAACACAAACAATAGGATACTGCCACTGGGTGAAGGAGCTGTATGCCTGTGTTTTATCCTTACTTGAAGCTGGAGTCCTGTGCCACCACCACATCGTCCCTGCCACACCCTCTTTGGTTGCGAACTGCCATTCCCTTCCTTTGGTCTGGTCCCTTTCCCCAAACTCAATCCCACACTCAGATCCGGTATTTTATCCATACCCACTCCCTCTCACACTCAGGTCAAGTCACTCTCTTCCACCTCCAGTTCCTCCTCCCACTCAGTTTGTTCAGAAAATTATTTAAAAAGGGACACTCTGCGCACCCTGACCACTTTAACTTATTAACCTCGATTTCATGCTGACATCATCATCTTTATCCAAGTGCGTGTAGCCGCGTTCATTTGAGAAAGCGAACCTGGGCTTAAGATGCGCATGCAGCATCAACCCATCCCTCTGACCAAGCACTCGCAGCATCAACCCATCCCTCTGACCAAGCACTCGCATACCTTGTGTGAAAAGTACACAAGATAAGCAATTTGCGAATGTACGTACGAAAGTTACGTACTGTACACTATGCAAATTGCTTATGAAAAATGGGGAAGGGGTTGTGGTTATTTTTATTTTTTTACATAAAATTCTTTTTAAGTATACAATTTTTTTTCTTATCCGATGAATCGATTAATTGAAATAATAATCGGCCAACTAATCGATGAGAATAATCGTTAGTTGCAGCCCTAATAAAATCGCAGACTGTGCAGTCTATGATTTGCACTTTTTATAATATGATATGCCGTATAATAGACAGTCCATGACTCGTACTTTACTTAATATAAAATCCACTAATGTATATTGATACGGAAAGCACAGCCTATGTACAGTAAAGGCTGTTAAACATTGCATTTTTAATCCCACTATACGGACATGGCTCATTTATTCTAAATGTGCAATGTCTCTGCAAAACACTGCAGCCACTGAGTGGGCTCTTCATGTCTGAAGACCACTCATTGGCTGAATTCAAATTCCTAATAAGGAATGCTGTTGGATAACATTCCTTGTTAAGTAGCCCAGGCTCTCAACTATTTTGCTGATGAAGTCCCGGACATGGAAGGACCTCCCTGGTAACACTGATCACAGAAGGGCAGGTCCGGACTGGCCATCGGGGATACCGAGAATTTGTCATGTAGGCCGCTGGCCTTCCAGGCCGATTGGCCACTAGTGAGCAGGTCTTAATAGTTCCCGGACAGCCAGGCTGCCTGGGGAACACAAAACATGTTCCCTAGGCTGCAGTCTTGGTCCAGCGGGGACTCCAAGCTAGTGTTTGGCTGTAAACGTCACCCGGCACACCCTGTGACATAATCAGCTGGAGCCGGCCGGAAGGCCATCTCCCTCTGATTATGTGATTGGGTGCTCCGGACATATGGCTGCCAGCTTGGAGTCCCAAAAAAAAAGGAAAAACATTATAAAATAATAAAGAGACCTTTTGCCGCTAATGAAAAGAATAAACAGAGGAATAAATATTTAAGAAAAACAGGAATAGTTTTTACATTGAAACCAATGGGATTTGCCTGATTAAATCTGCTGAATGAAACCTCCAAACAGAGCATTTCACTGACATATCTCTGCTGTTCTGTGTTCTCTGAATAGATTAACCATTGCTTCTCTATGTGGGATTTCCCTGCTCCCGAACAGCCCCGTAATTCGCTGGCAATTCGCCAATATTTGGTGAATTACTGTCTCTTTGAATAGCCAAATGGCCACGATATTCTGTAACAGACCATTTTATATATTTTTTTAATAGGACCTTTTATTATTTTCATGCATTTTTATTGTTTTAAACAGTTACAGTTACAAACATTTATAAAAATTCAACAAATTATTTAGCGCTGTACAATGGGACAGACAGAATAACAAATATACATATACATTACACACACATGAAACAGGAGGAGAGAGGACCTTGCTCCAGAGATTACAATTTAAGAATGCCTTTTAAAGAATAGCAGGTTTTTTAATAATTTTTTTACCCCTGTTCGGTGGCTGATTGGCTTTATTTGGTCGACGGATCATCTGCAGTGAGCTGCTCAGTCCAAAATACCCAGGCATATTTTTTGTCCCAGTCCAGGCCTGCTGGAGGGTAAGTATGAACTTTAATGGGAATTTATTTTCTTTTTACTTAATATTAGGTTAATTTAGGGAGGTGTAGAGATAGCGTAGGCTGGAGGAGAAGTGTAGAAACTTAGTTAGGATAGGATTAGTAGGGAGTTAGGACCTAATGGCAGAGTTAATGTGGATAGTTATGACCTTAATTTGGATAGTGTACATAGGGCATTTGAGAGCGTTGTCAGGATAAGGTTAATGGGGGGATATGACCTTAGTTAGGATAGGGTTAATAGGGAGGGGCTTAGGACCTAAGTTAGGATAGGTTTAATAGAGGGATTAGGAATTTAGTGAAGTTAAGGTTAATGGGGGGTTTTTAAATTATTTTTTGGAGAAAATTTTACTTTAAATAGGGGGTTAGGGGTTGCATTAAACTTTGGGGTTAGTTGTCAATAGACAAATCTCGGGGCCCTCCAATGCAATTAAACCCTTAAGGCCCATGGTGTTTTTGGATAGGGGTTGGATGGAATGCACTGTGGCCTACCTGCTCTCCATATAATCACCATACCAGCTGACTTTTTGAGTTGCCAGCAGCCCAAGAGCCAGTAGTTCAGGCAGGATTGTAGAACATTGCAAATGCAATTTTACACAATCCCAGCCTCAGGCAGATTCCAACTTTGAAAGCTGGAAAGCCCACTGCGAAGATTCGCAATGTGGTACATCGTACATAGGGCGCAGCGCAACCTGAGGCCTTTATAAATGAGGTGAGAAGCCTTGCATCGAAAGCAGACACCTCGTGCCCCTATCGATTGCTTAACACACCCGGTTATATTTATATATTTATATATTGGTAAACTCTTAGTTGAAAATAGCAAGCCCATCTGGTTAAATTTTGCTATTTGTTATTGTTAGTGTTATCCTTGTTGAAGTGATGTTTAAGTTTGTGAAATATATAGCTGTAGTGCTGGTTTTAATTCACTGTCGTGGTAGTACTTGTTTTTGGCCACCAGAGGGAGACAAGCGCAATGTAAGACATTGGGACTACATTTTCCAGCATGCTTTGCGGGCGGGAACAGGAAGTGGGTGGGAAAGAGACACTTACATCCGCAGCCTCCTGGAGAGAGCCGTCAGAGCGCGCAGAGGAGTGAGAGGAGCAAGACGCAAGTGCAGGAGATAGTGATTGCGACCAGGCCAGAGCGCAGGTGCGGCCTAGCAGAGCTGGAGATCGGTTTTCCCTTCTTATTGGACGAAGACCCAGTGATCCACCGCTAGTAACCCTACACAGATACAGAGTAAGCTGAAGGACCACCGAGTTAGGAGACCGCAGACGATCTAACAGGGAGTGCAGGCGGTGAGCTGGACATCTTGTGGCAGATACAGACAAGCAAGACAGCGGATCCGGTGACACAGAGAATCCCAGTCAAAATCGAGCGGAGAGACGTCCTGGGTCGAGCGGAGCGCAGAGTATCTGGCGGATGGGTGAGAGGCCTTCCCGGCCACTGTAAAGTACTAAAGCACGCTGCAGTTTTGTTCAAAACCTACAGGGCCCCAACGTGACTACACGAAGATACCTCATAAATAATTCACTGGCCAGTTGAATATTGTACCCGGGTACCAATACACACATACAATTACATTTCTTGGGACATAACCTGTACGGGACTCACACTCCAACCACGAAGGGGTTAAAATTCCTTTTTTCCTTTTACGCTACGCGTTTCTCGCATTACGAACTACTGTAAATATATATACGTATACCGTGTTACTCTTTATATGCCAGTTTATTCAGTAAACTATATAATTTATAAAATCCACAACGGTGCTGGAGTATATTTATTCCCTAGTGCGGGGAGACTGACCCGAGGTTCAAATTCAGTGGCTCCTCCGGGAGTGAGCGCTACATAGCAAAATACATTTTTAATTCTATCATGCAGATATTTTTAATTCGATCATAATTCAATACGACTGTGGAAAACTAGACTATTTATTGATAAAATAGTTAAAATAAATGATAACCTTTTCTTCTGAAACCTATAAAACAACCTTCCAAGTTAGAAACTTTTTATATTGTTTTACCCTGTAAAAAAACTATTTTCTTGACTTTAGAGAAAACATCCTTTCTTCAGACTCAATTTGTAACATTTTGTCCTTTGTACAGTTTACTGCTTTATGTGCAGTGACTTATATTAACATACAAACATCACTCTTGCCCTGATGCACTTCGAGACTCTCCTGAAACCTTCATACATCACAATGACTTTGTTTACAGGAGGAAAGGTTATGATACTTTTGTACTCAAGAATATGGTTATTGCGTGTACTATGTTGCCAATAAAGATATTAAAGGATTTTTTTCCAGATACCAATACTCTTCTAATGTTGGAATTTGACTTCTAAAGCAGAGCGATACAATATAAATAGAATTCATAACAGGGTAAATAGGGTATGAATTTTCCAAAATACTAACAATTAGCACTGAATATTCAAATTACAGATGTTCTGACACCTACACTTATTTTAAAGTTGTTTTTCTAAATTTGAAGCTATATCTAGTATATATTAAACGCTTTGACACGTTTTCACAAGTACATCTGAGCACTAAAATTTTATAAAAGCTTTAACGTGAATTCTGCTTTTTATGAGCTGCTTTTAAATGCTAAATGCTATAGCAGATTATGCACCTTGAAGGAAGCTTGAGGAGTTGATAAAACGGTAAAATATTATAATCATTTATCTGGTAATTACTGAGGCACTACGTGCAAGTACAGCCGTTTGAAAGCACATCACAGAAACAAGACAAGAACATAAGTGGGAATTAAGGTGGCACTGAAAAATAAAACTGCAATTTAGACATGCAGAATAGCTTTGTGATCCTTAATTAAAAAGCTTTTATGGATTTTAAGATATCAAAAAAGGATACAGCTCCTAGATGGTAAATTTTGTTTACTAGAAAAAGAGGCATGGAATTCACTTTATACAGAACTTAAACGTTTCAGGGTTCCTATCAATAGATTTAATCTACACATTGTACTGGCTGTGTAGCGATTGAATGTATACAGTTATATAAAAAATTTCCCACACCTAAGCTCATTCTAACAGCAAGGTGTTAAAGGGACACTACCACTAACATAAGCTGTAGCTAAATTACTTGTGCATTATAAAAGAAAAACACTATAAAGCACATGATGCTAAAGCTCCGGTGCTGTATACACTGATGAAAGGGCATGTTTCCCTAAAATGTCTGTTTGTGACTCCTCACAAGTAAACAAGTTACCCTAGTGGACCTATCGGAAGCACGCTGGTATCTGTCACTTGATGTTTTATGAAATTAATTTATGCATTTTTAATAATATTTAGGCAGATAGAAATTTTGGTAGCAAAAATAAGCCTATTAACTCTCCTCTGCTATGTTAATTTTTTTTCCTCCCCTACAATAAATTCTAAACTGGTTTTTCACTTTTTTCACTATTCCCACTATTACAGCCCAAAACTCCCACCCACTTATGTTCATACTTTCATGTTCAAGTGACTGGGTCTTTCTCATAATAAACCCTTCACTACCTCTGTGCTTCTGCAGCTGCCTGACACGTTTTTTCGGCCAATATCACTTCATCACAGCCCCCCTTGCCCCCGTTTTTCTCACTCCTCTTTAAATTGTAAACTCAGTCATGCCCCATTAATTCCTTTAGATTGTAAACTCATGGGTCATCTGGGAAAGCTTTTGAATAAAGTGTTATTATTACTAGATGGGATCTCTCTCTCTGTTCCCTTTGTATTAGTATGTCTTTTCTATATTTCCCAAAATGGTAAGTGCTGAGAAATATGTTGGTGCTAACCACAATTTATTGCAATTTAATATAAATATTATTTAAAATCAGTTTTGCTGCACACTATTATGTCTACAAGACCACTTTGAAGTGGTATTGTAAATTTGAAAATGTGTGTTGCATCAACGACAATGGCGCGCGAGTTTGGAACAGAACCACTGACTCGACTAACAATCGCACGGATACATGATAAGTTCGAAACTGATGGCACTGTGTGTGATGTGCACAAGCAACGCTCTGGGAAGTCCTGCTTCCTCGGATACGGTGTTGCGACAGTTTACACGCTCACCAAAAAAGTCTGTCAAACAATGTGCACGTGAGACCAAGATCAAGCATACAACGTATTCTGAAGAGAATACATTGGAAATTTTACTTCCCAAGATTGGTACACGCCATGATTGAAGATGACCCTGATCAGTGAATGGGTTCTGTGAGTGGTTTAGACAAATGGTACATGAAGATGAGGACTTTGCATAGAAAATGGGATGGACTGTCATCCGAGGGGTTAATTGGACCATTCTTTATTTGAAGGCACAGTCCAGTGCCAGTCTGTCAGCCAGATCAGTGCCTGCACACCAGTGATAGCCAGACTAGTGCTTGCCACCACACCAATGTCAGTGAGCCAAACCAGTGCCAGCCGGCAACACCAGTGTCAGTCAGCACACCAGTGCCAGCAAGACCAGCGCTAGGAGGACATGCCTCAGGCAGCCTGAGAAGGAGTACAGACAGCAGAGTTTGCTAGAAAAATAAAGAAATGCCACAGACAGCAGAGTTTGCCCTCTGTGCCTCTGTCTTTCCTTCTTTGCAAACTCTGCTCTCTGTGCACCGCCTTTCATTTTTCCAAACTCTACTCTCCGTGCCTCTGTCTTTTCTATGCAGAGTTTGCAAAGAAAGAATCAAAAAGACACAGGGCCATATTATATTCTCTGCGCAAATGCGCTCGCGCAGCTGAATTTTTTTTGTGTGTATTATCCAGCGTTATCCCGCGAAAATTAATGTGATATTCGGATCCGAACACATTTTCTCTTCCGTCAAAAAATAACATCAGTAAAAAAACCGTGCAAAACGAAGTGTAATACGTGCGCAGTAACGTTACGCATGTAAATCTGTGAGCGGACTGTTTTTTTTTTTGCGGGATTCAGCCAATCAGAATTAAGAACCTTAATTGACATCAATTCACCTTAATTGACTCACTAACGTTTTTGAGCCTGTCAAAATAAATCTGAGTATACATGCTGCAGCAATAAAAAAAATATGCACGAATTCACAATTTTTTTTATTTGGGTATGTGTAGAATGTGTAACTACACTGTGCTGTATTTTTTTTTTCGTGCTGGTGTATTTTGTTTCGGCCAGAACGTTCAGATTTGCAGTTAACACCAGGTTTTCAAAGACGTTAAAATTATGCACGCAAAAGTCGTTCGTAGGAAGTTGCGCATCTATTGAAATACCATCCGCTTAACGCATTTGCGCTCACAATGTTAAGTGTAGGACGCGCACAGTTCATCACTCTCGTGCAAGTCCATCCGCGTCAAACGATAACGCGTATCGTTTGCGCGAACATTGAAATACGACGTTCTGCGCAAATGGTTTTGTCCTCTCACAAATACGCATTTGCGTGCGTGCAAAACCGATGCGCGAAGAATGAAATAGGGCCCACAGAGAGCAGAGTTTGTTAAGAATGGAAGAAGGCAGGAAGGGGAAGAGAGAGCAGAGCTTGGAAAGAAAGAAAGAAGCTGAGAGTCAGAAACTGAGAAATAAACTGAAATCTGGGACAGTCAATGCTTTTTCCCGCTCATCTCCGTATTAAAGGTGGTTAAAGCCAGAATTTTTCGATGTTGTTCATGCAGTAGTGCACCAAAATCAAAAGTGTGTGGATGCTAATGGTGACCGACCACCTAATGTGATTGCATAATTTGAACATTACTTATAGCTGCCCTTTGAGGTTCATAAAAATCTAGTAATAACATTTTTATGCATATATTTTTTATATTGAAGTGTGTATTAATTTTTTGGGTCACTCTGTATATAGGTTTTAAAAAAACAACCTTTCTTTTAAAATGAATGAAAATAAACAGTGGTAAATAAAATCGTAGTTACATGATTTCACCCAGTGCTGCTGTTATGAGTCTACTAGTGCACATCTTCCAAAGCACAACATAGTACCATGCAAAAAACAAACTTTATTTCTCAGAGCACACCAGTCTATTAGTTCTACTTCCCAGTATGAATCACAAAATTTCCTCAATTGAGCCGCTTAAAAATGCATACCCAATCACCCAATGGTGGAAAACCATAAATGATACTTATAGGTACACTGATGGAAGTCTTTCAACACACAAAGAGCCAAAAAGAACAGGAAAGAATTGATTGTACAGTAAATCTGTACTTCCACAAAACATATGTTTGCACCTAACGGTGGAGAGACACTCACACTAGGTGGAGCCTAGATATACAGCTCTAATTGGACGCACCCAGGACCATTAAAGGTAGTTTCTTCCCTTCTTATAACTTTCACAGTGGCTCCACCAGGCTAGCGCCAAGTTGCAGCCCTGGTTCAGGTGAAAGCACATATGAGCAGAAATACAAGGCACCACAGCGATATATATATATATATATATATATATATATATATATATGTACAACACAGGGTTAACTGGAGACCTCTGCACGGCAATACCACAGCAGCCCTGCTCTGATAGGCCGGTCTTTGAGATAGCTGGATGAAAAGGTTACCTTAGAAGTCGTGCAGAGTCATATGACAAATGCAGATTACAGGATTCACTGTAAATGGTACAGACAAGGATGAAGAATAAGCGTAGCCAAGGGAAAAGCCAGAAGTCAGAACCAGAACGAGAATGTCATACAGATACAGGGATTCAGAAGTCAGCCAAGCCAGAAGATCATAACCAGGGAATCAGTATATATGATACACAGAAAACAAAAACCACAGCAAGGAAAACTAAATAACACAAGAATATTAGAAACAAATCAGGAACACGATGATAGAAAAATACAGAAAGACAGACAGGGAAACAAGACCAAATAATAACAAAAATTTATACAAACTAGGCAGGAAAAATAACAGGCAGCTCTCAGAAACAACAACACTGGAACCCAGGAAGTGAAAAGACAGAGCAATGCACTATGGGTGCATTGCTCTCTTATGGGGAGTAAATCAGGACAAGGACAAACCGGTGTGCTGGAAGCACAGAGCACATTAACCCCTGAGCTGCAACCCAGGAACAGCAACATGAAAAAACAAGGTCTGAGCAGGAATACAGATATACAAAGGGCAGGGAGACAAGGGTGGAAGCATGGAACATGACAGTTACATATGTGAAGAAGAGGCGATATTGCTGTAAAACATAAACAGAAGAATTACCCTCTCATTGGGCAATATATCTGTATAATTCAGAAACAGTAAGACAGAAAAAAAACACATGCCCTTATGAACCTTACAGAGTATGGCACCCTTCCTGGCTCTCTGTGCTGTGTGTCTGCAGTATTTTGTTAGTATCAGACCAACCATCTGGATAACCTCCGGGCGTTCTCTTTTTCCTCCACTACTTTTCCTCCTCCATCCATGACTTCACAAGCTGGTGCTGCCCCAAAAGTGCCCCAATAAGGATGTGCTCAGAGGTTTATGAAGATAAAATATCTGCTTAGAAATAAATATCTGCTTAGGAATAATAACATCAAAAAATGCTTCGCTCGTCTGCCTGCCTCTCATCTCCTGTGACTGGCGAGCGAAGCTTCATCTGTAGTTGCAACCTCATCGGTTGCATTAACTCCTGGGTGCCACCTAGGGATGTGCGTTTCGGGTTTCGGAATTTCGGAATTTTCACGAAATTTCCCGATTCGTGTTTTCGGATGCGGCCGAATTTCCGAAAATTTTTAGATCCGAAAATGTCAGATCCGAAACGTTTTCCGAGCCGAAACGAAATATTTTCGGATTTTTCGAATGGACTTGAAATGTGTCAAACGAGGAGAACAGACGTTCCGAAAAAACGAAAATTTTGCGAAAAACCAAAATTTTCTGAAAAACGAAAATTTTCTGAAAACGAAAATTTTCCGAACAAACGAAAAGTCGATACAAAAAACGAGCAAAGTGACACGAAAAATACGAAAAATGGTCGATATTCCGAAAAATGTACAATTCCGAAAAACGAAAATTTCCGAAATCATGAAAAGTCGATACAAAAACCGAGCACAGTGACACGAAAATATGAAAAATGGTCGATATTCCGAAAAAAAAATGTACCCGAAAAACGAGCCGAATCGAATCGAAACCGAAATCGGTCGAAACGAGCCGAATCGAAAATTTTAAAAATCCGAAAAATCGAACCGAATCGAACCGAAAAAAAAAAAATCGGTGCACAAGCCTAGTGCCACCTCCTGTCCTATAGGTCCTCCAATAAGCTGCCAGGAGAGGCAACGGTGGAGCTTAGCATTATGACAGATCATCACGTTAAGCCCTGACTTCGCTGGTTAGGAGTGGTGACAGGGGAGAGAACACGCTACACAGAGGCAGCATCTGAATCAGCAGCACTCTGTCAGACTCAGTAGCAGCATCAGACTCAGCAGCATCAGACTCAGCCTCAGAATTCATCCTGAAAATATGCCCACCTTACAGGCCATGTCTTCCACAAAACTGGTCCATGGTGCCAAAAAGGTTGGGAACCACTGCACTAGAGAGTTTGGGTTTGGTTCGAAGGAGCGGTGGCAACTCTAGCTGTACCCTGTGTCTGTCTGGAGATATTTATGTAAGCAATAATTTGTTGTGAGACGGATACATTTCTAGAAGCTATGAATTCATAGTTCTTATGATTTAAGCTTTGTCTGTCTTAACCCTTTCCCCCAACGGGGCATACTATGCCAACCCTGCGGTGGGTGGGCCTTAAAGCCGTGGGGTGGTAAAGTATGCTCCACTGACTTCAATGTGCCTCCTTTACACTGCCCACCGGTTGGTGTCCACCACTGGCTGCTGCAGGACAGCCAGAACTCAGGCCCCCCCTGCAGCCAATGACGCGTGCTACGCATCAGCTGCATAGGGTGGCCAGAGGAGGGGCCTGCCGCAGCACCCGGCAAGTGGGGAGTACTAGTATGCCCCACCGGCTTTAAAGCCCACCGCTGGGAACAACCCACCCGGTGGCAAAGGGTTAAATTATGGAATTTTTTCATTTTTTTTGGTATCTCTTTTTTTTCCATTATGGGCATTAGAGGGGGCCCTCATGTTTGAGGTTTGCCTAAGACCTCAAAAAGTCTAGAGCCACCTTTGCTTATCAGACCAGAAAACACAATTCCACTGTCCTACTGTCCATCTCAGAATCTCAGATGAGACCAAGCCCAGAGAAGTCGGCAACGCTTCAGGACAGTGTTGATGTATGGCTTCTGCTTTGCATTGGAAAGCATTACCTTGCATCTGTGGATGCAGCAACGAATGGTGTTGACTGTAATAGATATACTGACATGGGATTGGTTATACTTTGGTAAATCTTCTTCAGACTCATGATTGTTTTTGAGATCAAACGCATTCAGCGTCCCTTATGCCCCCATTGAATTTGAATTTGCAACCTGACAATCCCAGGCCTGAGAGGCCGGTCAATCTTGCACAAGGTTGCTGCTTAAGTGGACGACATCTTGTACTTCATCGTTGATCCTCGTTCTTCTCTACTGACTATACATAGGGAACTGACCCAGTTTGGCAGGACTAAAGATAAATTACACAAAGTCAGAATTGTTGAACATTTCCCTTGAGAAATCACAGATATCCTGGTCCGCCATACTTTACGATTATATGACTTGAACTTTACCACTCTTCGTGCAGTATTACAAAGTTAGTGCTAACTTAACCAGAGCTGAGAAACAAACAAACAAAAAACACACCACGTTTAACAACTACTTGATTTGATACTTCAGCCATCCTATACTATAATAGAGTAAGGCTTGGCGTGTCCGTCGCCAAGCCTTACTCTGCGCATGCGCGCGCAACCAGCGGCGGTTGGCTGCGCGCGCATACAACCGCCGCAGCACGAGCCGGCTGTGTGCTCGCCACGGCGGTTACAAGATGCACACAGCAGCCGGGTAGAGGCTGCGCTCGCAGCCTCTACCCGGCTGCCGCGCGCATCCAACCCCTGAGCGGCGAAGGGAAAGTTCCCTCGCTTCCGCTCTTTGAAGGACCCAAGCCGCGGTCACGTGGGAGTCCCACGTGACCGCGGCTTGGGTCCTTCAACGAGTGGAAGCGGGGAAACTTTCACTTTGCCGCTCGGGAAGGTAAGTATGGAGACGGAGCTCATGGGGCGGCTGTCCGAATGCCGATAGAGCATTCGAACAGCCGCCCCATGTCTGGTCTGGGGTCTGAGCTGGGGAACAATATCCACGTGCTGGGGCAGTATCCACGTGCTGGGGCAGTATCCACGAGCTGGGGCAGTATCCACGCGCTGGGGCAGTATATCCACGCGCTGGGGCAGTATATCCACAAGCTGGGGCAGTATATCCACGAGCTGGGGCAGTATATCCACAAGCTGGGGCAATATATCCACGTGCTGGGGCAGTATATCCACGAGCTGGGGCAATATCCACGAGCTGGGGCATATATCCACGAGCTGGGGCAATATCCATGAGCTGGGGCAATATATCCACAATAGACTGCCCTCTGGGCAGGCTTTCCACCTTGTATTATATATCTGTATTCCTTTAGGTACCTACTACTATCTGTGGGAGTAATATTTTAATTGAACAAATATTAATGACATATACTGTAACCTGTAAAATGCTTTCATATACTTACTCTAATAATATGTGGGAAAACAATCCATGCTCAAGCATGGCTATTTTGTAAAGCCAAAGTTGCAAGAAAGTGAAAGAATTTATTTGTACCTCTGCAAAAATAACTTATCTTTTCTTCCAGTTCCCTCAACTATGATTGCTTTTCTGATAATGATTTACTCTGATGATCTAAAAATTGGATTTCAGTTTAATTTCAGAATAATATTTTTTAGAGCTGATGGCAACCATATTTAAAACTGAGACATTTAGAACATACGTGTTAACCATCTGTCACATTTTTAAAGCTGTTGCACCTGAACTAAGAAAACACTAAAAGAAAAATATTCTTATCTCAGTAATAGGTAGCCTATTATTTTTATAATTCCACCTTATATCCATAGCAAAACATAACATAAAGGTCTCTTCGATTGTACATAGTAAAACCAGGTTTTTGTTTGAGCCGGTACGTGCCGGTACGGAGTACCAGCACCTCCCAGCAAAGTACCGGCACCTCCCGGCATCTTTTTTAATACTGTATTTGGCGGAGAAGCGCTGTGCTTCTCATCCGATAGCGGCCTCTCCAGACTGACACGCAGCTGCGTCTCTGCGTGCTGTCAGCCAGGTAGGTGGGACTCAGCGTCATGTGTACTCTGCGCTGGGAGGAAGTAATCATGTAACATCACTTCCTCCCTGCACTCCAGGATACACGTGAGTGCAGCTAAGTATGGAGGAGAGCAAAGCAGGGGCAGCAGGAGGGCGCTGGTCACCTCAGGGCAGCTCATCTTGCCCATGCTCAACCTGGTAAGTCCCATGTGCTTCAGGTGGCTGAGCAGCAGCTGGGGCCCCTTTGCGCTGCATTTCATGTTGCCTCCTCCTGAGCTCCAGCCTCTCTCACGGCCCGCTCGAGGATCCACTACAAGGCTAGACACAGCCTGGACCAAGCTCCAAACCCAGCCTCACTGTTTTCACACCACAGCCTGGCCACGCCCACACAGCCCTGCCTTTCAATCCCAGCCTCCCCCAAATCCCTCTAGATTCCTTCCCTGCACAGCCCCAGTCCCTGCACCCCAACAACTCACCCTATCATCCACCCCCATTGCATAGTTCCTGCACCCCAAATAGCCCGCATCATCCATCCCTCCCTGCACAGCCCTTGTACCTGCTGTACAGAGTGTCAGCCCTGCAGCTTACAGGTCTGATGGCTGCAGAGCTGACACCATCCTGCTATACACAGTGTCAGCTCTGCAGCTAACAGGTCTGATGGCTGCAGAGCTGACACTGTCCTGCTATACAGAGTGTCAGCTCTGCAGCTACCAGGTCTGATGGCTGCAGAACAGACACTGTCCTGCTATACAGAGTGTCAGCTCTGCAGCTACCAGGTCTGATGGCTGCAGAACAGACACTGTCCTGCTGTACAGAGTGTCAGCTTTTCAGCTACCAGGTCTGATGGCTGCAGAACAGACACTGTCCTGCTCTACAGAGTGTCAGCTCTGCAGTAACCAGGTCTGATGGCAGCAGAGCTGACACTGTCCTGCTTTACACAGAGTGTCAGCTCTGCAGCTAACAGGTCTCATGGCTGCAGAGGTGACACTGTGTATAGCAGGTTTAATGGCTGCAGAGCTGACACTGTCCTGCTATACACAGTGTCAGCTCTGCAGCTAACAGGTCTGATGGCTGCAGAGCAGACACTGTCCTGCTATACAGAGTGTCAGCTCTGCAGCTACCAGGTCTGATGGCTGCAGAGCTGACACTGTCCTGATATACACAGATTGTCAGCTCTGAAGCTAACAGGTCTCATGGCTTACGTGTGAGCATGCATTAAAGTCACTTATCCTAACGTTAACACTTACTCATCCAAATGCTACCATTAGCATTCACTATGGAATAGCGCCCCTAGAAGGATTATACTGTATGAGACTGTATTCGTTGAAATAGATTATTCACCTGTAATGGGAACAAGGATGACTTGTTCCTGGTTTTGGATAAGACCTTTCCCATGAAGTCATATATCCTGCTTTGTCAACCAGAAGGTTTACCAGCAGCTACTTTTCCCTTCCTGCAATATCTCGATAGGTAACTTTCAATATTACAGCTCATCCAAAGCAGCAAGTGTTATTAGTTTTCAAAGTACATATCTTGTATGATACAACTATGTCAGTATACCACACATTGAGTTTAGAGGATCCAAGAACTGATTTATTGCACTGAAAAAGAAGACTTTTATAAAGAACGTTTTTTACAAAAAACTGGACAGCTAGTAGGGAAACTAATAGAGTGGGCATTGTTGTAAACAATGTACAACTGGGTTATTTTTTGAAGTGATTAACTGTTTGCCAGGACGATGAACAGGGCCGGATTTAGAAATAAGCAGACTAGGCATGTGACTACAGGCATCTGCCACAAGGGGGCGCTTGCTCTGTAAAAAAAAAATAGTTTTGTGTTTTTTTAACAATTTACAATCATTTAGACCACTGTATATCTGGAGCCCTAGGGGCTAGAGGGACATGAGGTGTCATTGGAAAGGCCATATTACCAAGAGTAAAATAACAATACTTAATTGCTTTAACAGAACTTAGCATATATTTCTTATATTGTATTTTATATAGTTGATATTATACTATTTTACTTTCAGGGTTATTCAAAGAGATTCTAAAAGTCACCATACGTTCGGTGACTTTTCATTCCCTGCACTTCGGGGCGATTCGGCGATCCTAGTTCGCCGACCCTGTGGTGTATTCAGCAAGCACCGCAGGGCCCCCGTAGTGCGGGGAAAACCCACCGCAAACCCCCCGAACACTCGCCACAAAACCCACCGAACACTCACCGAAACCTGCAGAAACAGCTGGATTAACCCCGCCGAACACGCCGGAGAAACCCGAAAAGCCGCCGATCACAGCGCAGGCCAGCCGCCGTAAAAAGCCGACACAGACGAACGAGTTGAATAAAAAAAATTGTTTGCTTGAAAGTCTGATAATTAAAACGCTGTTTGCAAAAAACTACTGAACGAAAATGCCTGGAATTTACATATAAGGTCCCATGAATGATAATTAAAAGGTCTGTTACAGAAAAAAGAAAAAAACTATTAAAACGAAAAACGGAAAAAAGTTTGACAAAAAAATCCACAAAAATGCCTAAAAGATCCTAAAAAAATCTAGAAATAAATAGACTTTTTACTGCAGAATAAAATAATAAACGGTTTATTGGATAATGAATTAAAACTGGAATATTTTTAACATTGACGCCAATGGGATTCTCCTGAATAAACCTGTCGAATGAAACCCCCGAACAGCAGGGCACTTCGGCAACTTTTCACTGCTGTTTTTGTTCTCTGAATAGATGAAGCATTGCTTCTCTATGGGGGATTTCACTGCCCTCGAACAGGCACCGTAAGTACAGGCAATTCGCCAAAATTTGGAGAACTCCCTGCTTTCTGAATAGCCGAATGGCCAGGAAAGGTAACCGTACACTGAATTTCAGTGTTCGGTTACATTTCGGGGCCAGATCAGCTCTCTTTGAATAACCCACTAGGTGTTGCTAAAGGATAAGAGTCAGGAATTCATTGGGAGGCATACTGTAATTTGTAAATATCAGCATGGTTTTATGTAACACAGATCATGTCAGACTAACCTAGTTGCATTCTATGAGGAAGTAGAAGTAGAGATCAGGAGTCACAGTGGATGTGATTTACTTGGATTTTGCCAAAGCCTTCGAAACATTTCCACACAAGTGGCTACTATTCAAATTAAGAAATACTGGTCTAGATGAAAATTCTTGTTCTTGGATAGAACACTGGCTAAAAGAGAGTCCTCACAAATGGTAAATTTTCAAGATGGACATCAGTGGTAAGTGGTGACTCTCAGGGGTCTATTATAGGACCAATTCTATTCAATTTATTTATAAAGGACCTTGAAATAGGCATCAAAATTCACATGTCAATGTTTGAGTGTTGACACAAAACAAGGAAAAGTAATACAATGTGAGCAGGATATTACTTCGCTGCAGAGGGATTTAGATAGATTGGGGACTGGGCACACAAATGGCAGATGAAATTTAATGTAGATAAATAAAGTTTTCATAGACTGGTGTTTCCATTTTGTGCCTGCTTTCCTGTTCGTTTCATAAATTATATTAAATATAAAATAATTTATTTTGCAGTAAGGAGCCAATCTAGAATGATTATGTCTTAATAACCATGGCCGAAATCTAAAGCCATGTCTAAGGGTTGAAAATTATAATATTTTTTTTTAAAAAAAAAATCCCATTACGTGGTTTTGCATAATTAAATTAAAACCAGCTGTAACTTGGACTGCTCTGTTACTATATTATCATCAACCTAGTTTTAAAAATCTACATTTCTTTGTTCCAGTACTCTTTTGTAGCAACCTTTTAATGTTTTTAGTGAAGTTCCTTCATAAAAGAAAATGAGTTACGTGTCCTTGGGGTCTGACATACTTATATAATGTGTCCTGTCTTGTATATTGTTCCATCTGAGGACATACGGTGACATGGGTTTGGCACAGCCAGGCAGCTTGAGGAAGATGTGCACTGAGGCAGAAGACCGAATGCTCCAAAAATGCTTCTCTTTTAATTCTGTTTTGTGTAAAAGGTTCTAACTGTATTATTGTTTAATGTTTTTATCCAGGATAGGTAGCACTCAAACTTTACATGTATTTTGTGTATGAGTTAATTTTTACTGTTTGGTTTAGAGATGAAAACACAGGTTGAAAATGCATATTTTCAGGCGGGATAGTATACAGTATGTCTTATTGGAATGAATCCCTATATCATATGCCTATTGTAACATAAAAATATTAGTTAGATTTAAAATTTCTAACACTACATAATACATCTGAAAATACACATTTTAATTATCCTCCTGAATGCAGTTGGATATCCATAAAAGATAAAGGTGGTCTCTGCTAAGTATTCATGATGTAATCAATATGTTAATGCTGTTGTAAAACCCTAATAAAAACTCCTGGTGACGAATAATAGAAATGAATGGTCTGATCTGCAAGACCGTAGACAGATATTGTTGGCCTACAGTGATACTGTAGTCTCCATATACAGGCATTATGTCACATACAGATATTATTTTTATATTCTATTGGTATTTTTTGGAAGCTCCATTGCTAATAGTCTCATTGTGATCATTACAATTCCCCAAAAGAAGGAGATCTCAGCATGTTTATTATTTATTTTTATCACAGTGCCTTGCTTTTTTCTCGGGTAGTTCTGACACCGCCTGGGGTTATGTTTTGGGTCATTATCTTGCTTTAGGATAAACCCCTTGGCATATACCAGAGGGTATTGCATGGTGCTGCAAAATTCTGTGGTAATAGTTTTGGTTCAGGCTGCCACTCTGTGCAAGTCGCCAATGCTGTATCCAGAAACAGAGCCCCAAAACATCCTGCCTCCTCTTCCATGTTTGACAGTTGGTGTCACACACCTAGAGAAGAAACCATCCTTTCGCCTACTTGACAGTGTACAAAAACTCTGCATGTTGACTTTTTCAGGGATGTATTGATCTTATGTTGTCAGTAATACTAATCAGAATCTAATATTATTCACATTTTGTGTTATCATTGCTATTAATCAGAATCTAATATAACTTACGCTTATATTATCATAAACTAGAATCTAATATCGTTCACACTTATGTTGTTGTTGCTAACCAGAATCTAATACTATCTATGTTTATGTTATGTTATTGTTGATACTAACCAGAGGCTGACACCATTTATATTTGAAGCTCAATGCAGACATGATTTCCTACAGTGAGGCTTTAACTAACATATGTGTGATGTTTGAGTTTCATATGTAATTTTCCTGTAGTGATGCTTTAATTTAGTTTTCCTACAGTGAGGCTTTAACTGCATATGTGAGGATTTGAGTTCCAAATGTAGAATTCTTGCTGTGATGTGTTTTTTGGAGTTTCTTATGTAATTGTCTAATACTTTGAGTTTTATACATACATACATACATACATATATATTGTCTATATTGATGCTGGATTCACACCTGTGCGTTTTTTGACGCGCGTAACACGCGCGTTTTTGACGCGCGTATCGCGCATATGTAAAAAAACGCACAAATGCCGATAACAGGGCATTCACGTTCATGTCTATAGCTGCAAAACGCCCCAAAGAATCTCCTGTACTTCTTTGGGCGTAGAACGTTTTACAGCACGTTCCTACGCACTGTAAAACGCCCAGGTGTGAACGGGCCTAACTGTCAAATAAATAGCTTTTACACAAAACGGCTTTGTATCCTGCGTATTAAGCAATACAAGAGGGTGAAGGAGACAGTGAGAATCGAAGTAGCCAAGCAGTCAGGCATACTCAAGCTTTTTTTTTTTTTAAATTCAAAATTTTTTATTATTGGACAAATAAGGCAAACAATAAAATCACAGAAGAATAGGCCACAGTGCATGGCAGCACAGCGAAAAAAAAGACAACCAGACAGAGGCGTAACTAGAAACCTCAGGGCCCAGGTGCAGGAACCATGATGGGGCCCCCCACCCTAGGTAAAAATATATTTTGTCCCCCCTCCCATCAGCATGTATTGGCCCCCTCAAGGTCCACAATGTTGACTCTAGAAATCAGTGTCCCATTTTTTGCAGGTCCACTATGACCTCTTAAGTCCATCCCATTTTTAATGTAATGTGCACTATCCGAGTTATTCAGAGAAAGGTGAAAATCAGGAGAATGGCAGGAGAAGAGAACAATCTAGACCAAATAGCCGATGTGGAAAGTGAGATAAATGGAAGAATTTTTATGGTTTGGCTATTTTGACCTAGAATTTTCAATTCTCCAGTCATTCTCCTGGTTTTCAACTCTCTCTGAATAACCCTGTATGTATCTCACAGAGCTCCACAGCAATAAACCTCACAGTAATGTGTGCTGTGTATGAACGTATCACAGAGCTCCACAGAAATAAAACTCACAGCAATGTGCGGTGTGTATGAGTGTATCACAAAGCTCCATAGTAATAAACCTCACAGTATTGTGCAGTGTGTATGCGCATATCACAGAGCTCCACAGCAATAAAACTTACAGTAATGTGCAGTGTGTATCAGTGTAAATCACAGAGTTTGTCAGCAACAAAACCCACAGTAATATGTGTGGAGTGTATCAAAGAGCTCCAAAAGAAAAAAACTCACAATTAAGTATAAAATAAATAAAAAAAAATTATATAAAATATAGCAAGCCCCCAGGCAGGCGAGTGTGGGCCCCCCAGACTGAAGGGCCCGGGTGCGGTGGCACCCTCTGCACCCCTGGTAGTTATGCCCCTGCAGCAAGACATAACAGGAGAGGGAAGAGCAAAAACAGACCAGGCAGATGGTCATAAGTGCTGGCAAAGAACATACAAGGGCGTCTGGGAAAAGCCTGAAGTGGTGAAGGGGGGGCGGGATTCTCAAGATTTTAAAGTTGTTTGTATCTCTACTCCCTTTCACCAACAGATCGAAAGTTAGACAGGGCAGTTAGACAGAGAAGGCTTTTTTAGGATTAGGACATGGCATGTTTATTAGGAGCATGAAAAACCCATGAGGATAAGGGCAGATTAAAGGTGTTAACGTCTATATTATGTGTATCTTTATAATCTTTCAAATAATTTATAGTTTTTAGAGTACTTTCTTGAGTTTATAGTATTCTAATAATGGACAGGTAATTGTCACTATATTTAATCAGATAATATCAGTTGTTTTTTTCCCACTAGGAAAATTATTTTAGCTGTGATTGACTGTCTGTAGAACTGAGTGTGCAAAATACCACCTACATGCTTGCGAAGCACTGTAACATCTGCTGTTATGTCACACACATTACAGCAATCATGTGTAGTGAAGCCTGACTAAGCTTAACAGCTAATAAAACCAAGAATAAAGTGGAGATAAATAAGCTGCAAAATGTTATTTGGAATAACAGAAAAGTCATTAACATCGTACCGGCTGGGTGGAGTAGAGCTAAAGTCATACCGCTCTATGACTGTGGAGACACAGGTTCAAATCCTGGCAAGAGCACCTCTCCAGTAAGTGCCTTGGGCAAGACACCTAACGGTACATTCTCTCCAGACAGGACATACTTTAAAACGAGAGAAATCTCAATGTGTCCTCCCTGGTAAAATACTTTCTAAAAAAAGAACAACATTCTGAGTGGGGCCATTATACTTAACAGTGGAGAGGAATTGGGCCCAAAATTTGTCAGTCACTCCTGCACAGAAAAAGACAGCAAAGAGTATATACAGTCCATTCCGGCGCCCATTATTTCAGAGTGTATTCAAACAACTTTCTTGCCAAGGGGCCATCTCCTCATCTACACAGACTGGTTAGATTCTTAAGGTACATTCACCAGACATATATAAATCATATATTACATTCTTTATTTTTCACATGATGATCAACATTTCAGCTCTTTTTGAGTCACTCAAAAAGGCTTTTAACCCCTACATTGCTGAACCCTGTGTGCTGAGCTCATTTTGGTCATTTAGTGCTCTCCATGTATAAATGCGAGTTGAAGTTTTGTTTTATTATAAGACCCATACGAGTTATAAATAATTTTTTTCAGCATCTTCAAAATATACCATTACTGTATATGCGCCATGTGCCATTAGATTGCTATATCAAAAGATTGTAAAAAAAATGATTTCCATTCAGATTTCAATCATTTACAGCTTGCAAAATAATTTGTTCCGCATATTTTCATCCAATCTTTTGTGTTTATATATTCTGTGGGGCACTTTTGTTAAAAACCAAAATTAGTCATGGGAAACTGTTACTGCATTTTTCAGAGAAAATACACAATTTTACCTAAAACAAAAAAAAAAACATTTTTCACTTGTAATTTGACTATATGACTCCAAAGATCCCCCCATATTTCCTCCATATGGAGTTCCCTGACA
The DNA here is from genome assembly GCA_009667805.1 of Leptobrachium leishanense. Classification (NCBI taxonomy): domain Eukaryota; kingdom Metazoa; phylum Chordata; class Amphibia; order Anura; family Megophryidae; genus Leptobrachium; species Leptobrachium leishanense. The sequence continues at coordinate 191,515,989 of CM019067.1, read as the reverse complement.
GCCAGGGAGATGTCTCTGAAGGGCGTGATGGCGCCAGTGGACGGAGGGAGGTCCCACAGGCAGAGCTAACATCCGAAATGTCAGTCCAATGCGGGAGACGTCCGTGACCGGTATCAGATCAAGGCTGAGCTGCAGAAGTCCAATGACGTGCTGGCCATGTCCTCCGCATCTGAGCAGGAAAGTGGAGAACGTGCCCAGTACATCGTCCACAGCCAAGGGGTTAAAGAGGTGAAATTGTCAATAGCGGGTTTTGAACAAAAATTAATAACTAACATGAAGCTACAAATCCTGTAAGCGTGTCAATGGTTTGTAGTGGAGGACAAAAAGTGAGATAAAAGGCCTCCACACTATAATAAGTGTGTTTATTATTGCAGAAGCCACTTGCACATCACAGGAATTAGATGAAGTGCATCCCAGAGCTCCTGTGCCACATTCCCCATATGCAGCAAGGAACTCTGGGTAGGATATGCATCTGTCTCACTTTTATGCATCCTGGGTCTGTTATTACACAGAGCCCTAAAATCAGTACTATGCCACACTGTGGCTTTGTAGCAGAGATAAGGTTTATGCAACTGGTCAAAGCCACTCCTATATATATATATATTTTTTTTTATTATTATTTTTATTTTTTCTCTGTAGGACATTTTGTAATGAATGCAGGTGCCAGGCTTATTTTTTTCACCAGATGCACCTCACGTACCTCCGCCGGTCCCTCCATTCGCTTCCTGTACATTTCAGGATACAGTTTAAAATACTGACGTACGTGTTCCAATCGCTCAATAACTCAACCCCCCTACATGTCTTTGTTACTCTGCAAGCACGTCCCATCTAGACAACTCCGGTCGGCGGGCGATCTCTACCTGTCATCTGTTTCCTTCTACAACTGAACAAGAGGTCTTTATATTATTACAATCCTCTCATTCCACTACCTGCCCCTCGACCCCCTTCCCTTACATCTTACCAAAATACTTTCCATTTCTCTTGTACCGTCCTTGACCCATACCTTTAATCTGTCCTTAACCTCTGGGGTTTTACCTGCTCTCCTCGAACATGCCAAGGTAGTCCCGATCCTATAAAAGTTGTCTCTGGATCCAGCTGCTCCCTCCAACTACTGCACCGTGTCCCTGCTCCCTTTTGCCTCCAAACTCCTTGAAAAGCTTGTGTATGCCCGTCTGATTGACTACCTCAACACCCACTCTCTCCTTGACCCTCTGCAATCTGGCTTTCGCTCACTGCACTCGACAGAAAGGACTCTTGCAAAACTGACCAATGACCTTGCAATTGCTAAATCTAATGGGTGCTACTCACTGCTGATCCTTCTTGACCTCTCTGCCACCTTTGATACAGCTGACCACTCACTCCTCCTTCAAACTACTAGTGATATAGGCCTTCAAAGTACTGTTCTTTCATGGTTCTCTTCCTATCTGTCCCAACAATCGTTTAGTTTCTCATTTTCTGGATGTACCTCCTTCAGGCAGCCTTTCTCTGATGGGGTGCCCCAAGGTTCAGTACTGGACCCTCTTCTCTTTTCGATCTACACTGCCTCTCTAGGCAAACTGATCAGCTCCTTTGGATTCAAGTACCACCGATATGCTGATGACACTCGAATATAACTCTCCACCCCTGATCTCTCTCCGGCTCTCCAGGATTGAGTCACTGACTGTCTCTCTGCCATCTCAAATTGGATGTCTTTCTGCTTCATTAAACTCAATCTTGCCAAAACTGAAATTCTCGTTGTTCCTCCCTCCAAGAAAAACCCAATACTACCTATCTCTCTATGAGTAAATGGAACGCTCATTAGCCCAACACCTCAAGCTCACTGCCTTGGTGTCACTTTTGATTCTGACCTAACATTCTCTCCCCAGTGACCAAATCTTGTTACTATCAACTCAAGAACATCGCCCGTTTCTGCCCCTTTCTGATGCAAGATACCTCTAAAGGTGCCGGTTCATGCTCTTATCATTTCACGACTTCGCTCCTTATTGGCCTCCTCAACTCCCATATTGCCCTTTTGCAATCTGTAATGTATACAGGTGCCAGGCTTATTTTTCTCAACAGGCGCACGTCGCGTACCTCCTCCCTCTTCCGGTCCCTCTATTGGCTTTGTGTATGTTTCAGGATACAGATTAAAATACTGACGCTCATGTTCAAAACGCTCAATAACTCAACCCCCCCTACATGTTTTTGTTACTATGCAAACACGTCCCGTCTAGACAACTCCAGTCAGCGGGTGATCTCCACCTGTCATCTGTCTACACCCGCATGGCCAGCTCTCACCTCCAAGACTTCTCAATGGCAGCTCCAGTCCTGTGGAATTACTTGCCTCCCCCTATCAAACTCTCCTCTGATCGTCGGGCCTTCAAGAAATCCCTCAAAACCCATCTCTTCAGATTAGCGTACCACATCACTAATGCAACTCATCCCTCTGCTCACCTACTCACTCATGATTGATGCTGCTTCAATGGCCCCACCATCCCTGAACCACTGGCACCAATGATCCTGCCGTCCAGTAAAACTCCTTGTCTTCCTCAACCCCAATCCCTCTAGACTGTAAGCTCCTATGAGCAGGGCCCTATACACCTCTTGCTTCCATTCTATGTATGTCTGTATCTTGTTCCCTTTGGTTATTGTAAAGCGCTGTGTAAACTGTTGGCGCTATACAAATGACGACAATAATAATAATAATTTTTGGAATCCATCACTCCTATTCTTTGCTTAAATGTCATCAGGGCTGACAGAGCTACAGATATATTTATCACCATTGATTGATTGTGTTGAGTAAGTTAGTTGCCCAAATTAGTAACAAGGATCAATTGGGAGATTTTTCTTTGCATTCTTAGTCATAATTTTTACCACGTATTTAACTTATAGATCAACTGAAGATGTCAATGTATCAGAACACATACAGGGTTATTCAGAGAGCGTGAAAAGCAGGAGAATGACTGGAGAATAACTGGAGAATGAAAAATTCTAGGTCAAAATAGCCGATTTGCAAAGTGAGATGAAAGGGAGAATTTTTCTGGTTTGGCTATTTTGACCTAGAATTTTTCATTCTCCAGTTATTCTCCAGTCATTCTCCTGCTTTTCACGCTCTCTGAATAACCCTGATAGTTAAAGATATTGAGAATAGTATTTTTACTGTAAACGCTATCCAAGAATAGCAACAAAATCACACATGTTAACAACTTAAAGGGATACAAATAATAGTGAGGGATCTTTCCCACTGTAGATTTTCATAAGATCATAATCAGAATTTTATAAAAGGGACATAGACTGAACAGTTTATTAAAGCTTAAAGATAGATTTTGATTTATTCAGTCTCTTTTAATAAACTGCTCGTCAGTTTGATGTCATTCTAATCTTCCTTCCCATCTACAGCTGGTCCTGACTCCTGATAAATCCTTTTTCCTTTAAATTCATAGTAGAGAACAATAATCCCTGATCCCTACTGTTTGACTGCTATTTCGTTTAGGAACATATGAGTGTCTGCCTATTCTATCTGAAATTTGTAATACAATCAAACCAGGGTGCAATTTCTGCCATTTTTAAGGTTTTTTTTACTTAAATTTTTTTTAAAGGATTTAAGGCCTTCAAAAATAGGAAACACTAACTAAATTACTTTAACAAATCAAATATTCATATAAACAAACATAATGTAATAAGTACTTTTAATTAATGCAACTATCTTAAAAACTTAACTTTTATTTAGTCCATTAAGACATAGCCCCTCTACTGGACTTTCTTCGGACAAATTTTAAAAATGACAAACTATATATATACAGTATATACACAAGGAACTCTCCAACACGAAACCATGAAAATATATCTCAGTGCAAAGTCCCATAGAAATAATCCATGTGTAAGAGAAGCATTTGCACGTTTTCTGTTAAAATTCCATACTTTATTTGTGCATGTTAAAAAAGATGCGAACAAGGTCTTCTTAAGCAGCTCGGTACAGACAGCAAATTTATACCTTGAAAAATGTTAAGAACTTCCTGAGAATATTAGAAGGAAAGGATAATTGAGGATTGTGTTCCCAATTAATCGTGATAGTAAGCCTCTGAAGATTAGTGGGAGCAATTAAGGATATTTAGCATATGTGTTATCGTGTTTTAGGGACAATTTTACAAAATAACTGAATATCACTTTCTCTTGGTAAATATTAGGGAAGGTAATAGTTTCTTTTTAACATTTTCTTATTTCAGTAGGTTAAAAATGTATTAAAATATGAAGAAAATCTATAGTTCGTAAACACATGCTCCTGAACAGAGAAAGAAAATCGTATGCCTTTAATAGAAACTCCTGATTTAGAAAAAACGTAAATGTATTATTTCATAGTAATATGAGGCAAATTATCTTAAAGGATTCCTAAAAAATATTTTTCAAAAAGCTGTTTTTACAACATCATTATTAGTAAGTCATTAGTAAGTCACTTAGCTGTAATGAGTAACCAGTCACTGCAATTTAAAATCACTTGTGTTTACTAGTGTGAGTTTGGGAGATGCAGGGGATGTTAGATATTTGTTTCTCCAAATGCAGATGGGCAAGCATAGAATAGCAAAAAATGACTTTTGCAAAATCACTTCTCACTTCTATGTAAGTGGCTTGAAAAATTGCTTACTTACTTGAAATCCCCCAATGCAGAGGGCGACACAATCCACCTCTTCCTCTGGCCATGAGCACTAGAGGACTGGGAACAAATAGTTCCCAGTGTTCTTGATTGAATGGCAGGGGTGTGCGGCGCCCAAGCTGATATCGGTCAGCAGCTGAAAAATATTCAATCTGAAGATATATCCTCTAATGGCAAACAGCAAATTAGAGAAGGCTTGTGTGCCTTTTTCTGCAGCTCCCCATTACTGGGTCAGTGGTGATCTGGCCATGTTATGGCTCTGGAAAGTTTACAAAAGCTATGTGTATATTGAAAGAGAAAGACATCCAAATGAATCAATGTGTTATTGGTTTTATGTCACAAGAATATAGTGCATCACAGTTTCCAAACCAAAAAAAAAGTATGTGAAACTCTATGCATAGCCCAGTGAGAACTTAAGTTTATTAATTAACCTGTTCGCCCCCTCTACTGGTTCTCCTCCCTATAGTGTCCTTAATTCAAGTTAAAAAGGGCACCTTTTATCAATGAAGGGAAAAAAGGAGAAGATTTAGCCCTTTCACTACTTTGTGCTTTTTGTTGAGAAAACATATATTTAAAACATAAAGTACTGTATTACAAACTGTCCTCTAAACGGGGACACTAAGGTGGAAAACCTGTGTCTGCAGGTTTCCCCTTAGCATCCCCGTTCTAGCTCCATATGATGAAGCAGGCTCTGATTCCAAAAGAAAACAATTTGATTCATTGCAGATTATGATAGAGGTTGGTTGAAGGTTAAAGAGATCTGTAATAAATATTGGCCTATTCTCCTGTTGGAGGACTCTTTACTTGAAGTACTGCCGAAGTTTCCTTCATTTACTGCTAGGAGAATAATGAGTTTGAAAAACCATTTAGTTCAGTTTTCGTCAAGATAAGTCTGGGGAAAAAACATGGCTACGCCCCACACAAGGGACATTCCAATGTGCCCATTGTAAGGCGTGTAAATTTATTAATCAATCTGGGTCCTTTGTCAGTAATGCTACAGGTAGAAAGTACTATAATCATCAGTTTGGAAACTGCTCCAGTAATAAACTTGTGTATCTTATTTCCTGTGATTGCAGCAGGAATTTTGCGGGAACGCATGTTCCAGCTGTGGGCCAATTTCGTTTATCGCTGGGGCTGCTAGTGGAATGCATTAATTGCATTCCGCTAGCAGCCCCCTCGACTGGCCCGTGTTCCCCAAGTGCTTCCTGCCTGCTCCTCCCGCGCAGCCGCAGTCTTCAGCTTTGTGAAGTCTGTGATGTGTCCTACTGCCGAGATCTCGTGAGATCGCGTCACAGCCTTCACAAGGCTGAAGACGGCGGCAGCATGCAGGAGCTCGGAGGACCATGCAGGAGGAGGTCTGTCTGGGTAAGTATAACCCTGGGCACTGCTATTACATACAAAACCCTGGGCTCTGCTGGTACATACAAAACCCTGGGCTCTGCTGGTACATACAAAACCCTGGGCTCTGCTGGTATATACAAAACCCTGGGCTCTGCTGGTACATACAAAATCCTGGACTCTGCTGGTATATAAAACTCTGGGCTCTGTTGGTATATACATTCTGGGCTCTGCTGGTATATAAAATTATGGGCACTGCTGGTACATATATTTCTGGGGTCTGCTTGTTATATACGATTCTGGGGTTTGTGCTGGATATATATATTTCTGAGGGATCTATTCCTGGTTACACACGATTCTCAGGGTGGGGGCGGTGTATATATACATCCTTTTTTTCTTCTTCAGGTAATGGGGGTGGTTGTGGAATTCTTTGGTGAGTTCCCTCACTTTTTTCCCCAGGACTTGACCCCTGGGGAAGGTATTTAGGACCCAGAATCCTGCATGGCCTCTATCCTCACACACTTGCTGCCAATTAACCAATTAAGCTGCAGGTAAAGTCCCATTCTGCTGACTCCTGGATAGAAGTGTTTTAATCAGACTGCTGGGAGCAGTAACACTTCTAAAGAGATGCTGTGTTTTTTTTCCTTTTGTTTATTGTATTATGATTGCTAACAGAGGTGTAGCTAGAAACCTCAGGGCACCGGTAAAAGTATCCATGAAGGCCCCCCCGCGCGAGAGAATTTTGCATTTTTACTAAAAACATTTTGCAAAAATACCTGTATACATGTCTCCTGCACTATCGGCTAGTATCCCTATTATGTATCCAATAGCTATGGAATTTAATGCTATGGTAATGTTAATATAATAGGGATACAAGGTTATAGTATTGTTAAGTTTTGAAAACAGCAACTTTTGGATAGTGCAGGAGACATGTATACAGGTATTTTTAGCACTCTTAAAATGGCCATACAATTTGGAAGTATTTTTAAAGAACGGGTTATGGGTCCTCATATTGATTTCTCTTGTTTTATCTTACCTCAAGTAGTGTGTCACCCCTCTCCTCTTAGATTGTAAGCTCTGGAGCAGGGTCCTTCCTCCTTCTCTTCAGTGTGTGTAACATGTATGTATATTTGTTATTCTGTCTCTCCCATTGTACAGCACTAAGGAATTTGTTGGTGCTTTATAAATGCTTGTAACTGTAACCATTATAAGGTGGAGTATTAAGATCTAGTTTAATAGCCCTTTCCCCCTTCTTTTATAACCCTTTTTTAATGAAGTTTTTTCTTTTATGGAGTTTTAACAAAATGTTTTTAGTAAGAATGCAGAACTCTCCCCCCATTTAACTGGATAGATTAATAAACTGACCAGACACTGCAATGAGACACCAGGAAGTATCAGACTCATGATGGATAGCCAGACAAATGATAACAAGGCCTCTGCTGCCTAATTAACCCTTAAGGACGAATGACAGAACTGTTCAGTCATAAATGCATTGACTTTAAAGAACCTAGGTCCTTAAAGGGTTAACAATCCACCACTGCCTGGGCCCCTCCAGTGGTGGAATGCGACCCTGGTAGTTACGCCACTGGTTGCTAAATAGTTAGGAGTGCTGGATGTATATTAAGAACTTTCACTTGAGTTAGGTTTTCTTTTGTAGCTTTCTTTGCTGAATCACCTGCAATAGTGATTCCAAAGCCAAGTGTGGTGTTTGCTTCTTTATGCTGAAATAAAAGACCTCCCATTTGCACAAGTTTCAAGTCTGCGGCTGTTTCTTCCCTAGAAGAACGTGTTGTTTGGTTGGAACCAACGATCCCGAGCAGTTGCACACTATACATCAATTTAGACGCCACATTCTAAAACATATTAACCCCTTTAGGGCGCAGGATGTGCTATACCGTCCTGCATCAAGCGGGCTTTAACGCCACAGGACGGCATAGCACATCCCGTGCGTCTGAAGCCCGCCTCCCGCTGATACTCACCTCTCTCTGCGGTCCCACGCTGATCTGACTTCCATGAAGTCAAATCAGCGTTTTTATACCCTCCTGCTGCACTGATGTCATCAGGTTGGATGCAATGAAGTCAGTTTCAGCCCCCCCGACAGAGCAGGGGGAGCACCTGAAGGGGAGGGGGAATATTTTGGATTCCTCTATCTCTCCATCACCAAGGGGTAGAGGCTAATGACAGGCATCCCTGGAAAGGTCACAGTCTGACGTTTCCAGTGATGCATTTCATTCACCCCTTAGGTACCAGGCCGTGATCTAGCACCATTCGGCGCCGGATCACAGCCTATATCCGATGAGGGCTGCCATCTTGGATGGCACGATGACGTCAGTTAACAGGGTAACCCCTAGCTGTTCAGGGATTTCCTAAGGAAATCCTATGGTGGATATAGGGGGGTTATTTGAACTCCCGTATGTCTCAATCGGTGGCAGCTATAGAGGGTCATGCTTGCTAACATTGGAAAGGCCAGGGCATGTTAAAAGTAAAAAATAAAATTTAAAAAAATAAAAACGTGTTTTTTTCTTAATGCAGCACTATTGTTCACATTTCAATCATAATACTAACAAATTTTTTTGGGGACGTTTTAGCTAAAATCACGTAATTTCTCAGAAAACTAATGGGTTTCCATTTCAATTTTTTTTAATGAGTGTACCCTAAAGAATATATAACCACAAAGGCTCGGATGATAAAATGTGAAAATCATTACTTTACACACTGAATTATTGAAATGTTATTAAAAATTCACATTTATTTTTTTAAATTTTTGTTATCGCATTCTGGCAGGGCATGACATATACATATAATAATGATATTTTATGAATCTGCCGAAAAAAAGGAGATATAGTTTGTCAGGGTCATACAATAAAACGTGATTTCAAATCGCATGTAACATGATGAGCAAAAACGGCCAAAATGAGCTGAACTTTTAAAATTGCTCCGTCTTTAAGGGGTTAGTGCCATGGAGAGGCATTTGGACACATCAGTTGCCCAACATGTCTGTTCGCTCCATAATTCAAATTCTGACTGTTTACAGTTTCAGGTGGCAGAGAAGGTGGTTGTAGATCCAAAGAATGGAGATTTTGACATTAAATTGTTACAAAAAGAATCAAGATGGATATATAATCTAAAAACTTTCAGGGTTCTTCAAAGAGAGCTGAACTAGCCATGAAATTGCACAGAACAGTGAATTTCCCTGTACGGTGCAATTTCAAAGCAATTCAACTCCTCAAAAACCTGTCAGTTTGCTTAATATTGGCAAATTGCCAGTGGAATACGGTGATCTGAACACCTCCTGAATTGTTTTTACAATTCTCCGTGGGTAGGACTTTGAACGACCCCTTGGCCTTACACCAGGAGCTGTGGGCTCCATGCTGTGTGAGGTTACTGGATTATCATACAATATTTAAGGACTTTCTATTCTGGACTGCACTATACATGTTTTTACCTTTTTTGAGGTTTTGAGCTACAGCTGAAAAGCTTGATCCTGTACGACAATTAATAATTTACCTCGGTATAAGCTTCTTTTATTGGTTATAAGAGGAAACAGTAACCCTAACACTAACTACATTGCGGTCCAAAATATTGGAAACAGCTGAATATATTGGATGCTTTCAATACTCCGAATAAGTCAGATAACAAAATATTAGAAGCTTCTGAATTGTTTGGTTCTGATTATTTCGGAATCAGAAATTTTTAGATTCTAATATATTGCATAAATGTTTTTAGCTCTGCACATCTATTGTTCAGGTTTGTTTTCCTCTGTTGTTTTCAGTGTTACAGTGAGGCAATGCTAAATGGATAATAGCTGTAGTTATGTTACAGACGAATTAAACTGGCAATGTTGCTCAGCCCTTATGCCATACTGACTGAGGAAGGCACAGGCTAAGTGCCGAAACGCGTTGCAGTAATCCCCCCCCCCGTGTTTTTCCCTTTATTTTATTCCAATAAATTTTCACTTTTTTCACATTTTTTTTACTTATTCCATTGAATTGGATTTATCTGCTAACTCCATCCTTCCTGACTGCCATCTGAGGTTTGAAGGGAGGACAAGAGCAGGGGACCCCCCCATCCCCTCATCTTTGAACTGACCCAGATCTGGAGATAGGAGCTGAGAGCCGTCCTGTAAGAAAGGGGTTAGATACCGACCTAATTAAGGAGTACCATTCGCATACAAGCCGAGCCTGATACATTTGAGGCTCCAACATCGGTGAGTTATAAATTTATAAATTGTGTTACGCTATGGGAGCGCCGTCTCTCTGTGTGTGCTTATTTTGAGGCCAATTGGAGGACGTAAAGAACGGAACGCCACCCTATATTTGGTAAGAGGCACGTTAACCTAGAGCCGGGACATATTAGGCTCAATAATCTGTGAGTCAGATTTTATTGTATACTCACCAGAACCTGTATGAAACAGACTGCACGATTGTCTTCTGTTTTCTTTTTCTCTCTCCCTTTCGTATTTACACTGAGATCCATTAATTGAGGCGAAAGGACGCGACGTTTGGACACCAATCTCCACAGCGCGATCAATCTGCTTTCCAGTGACTTCTGAACATTTATATGAATTTATCATCCTTTCGCACTTTTGCACGTGCACTTTTGTGATTTAGGAATCTCCTAGTAACTAGTGATGGGCCGAACACCCCCGTGTTCGGTTCGCATTCGAACATGAACATTTGAAAAAGTTTGAATTCGAACGCAAACACGATTCGAACTCAATGCAAGTCAATGGGACTCGAACGTTCGATTTTTAGAGTGCCCTCCAAGAGGGCATATATGCAAGATATTTACCATAAAAGGTGTATGGGGTCCGGGTAGTGCCCTGGGGAACAGGAAACAAGGACAAAAAGTAAAAAAAAAAAAAAGTTTTTAAAGGAACACAGATTTTTCCATGACATAAAGGTTAAGAATAAAAATGAAAAATTCCTTCAAATATCGTGCCTAGGAGGTCCCCATAACCTGCCCGTGAAGTGGCGGATTTGTAGGATGTATAGAAACATTTAAAAAGAAAAAAATGACATTTCAAATGACGGTAAATGGTTTTCCTTTAATCTATCCATAAACAACTGATTGGGGCGGCAGTCTGTATGAAAATAGGAGACATTTTCGGACACACAGAAAAAGTTTAGTGATTTTTTGGCTAAATTATTATAACTGAAATGTGGACAATGGTGCTGCTTTAGGACAAAAAACATAAAAAATATAGCAGGATGGAAGCGCACCAGCAGTAACAAGCAGCGGAATATACCAGACAGGGGCGCAGAGCGAGAGTAGTTGTTATAACAAAACCAGGTCAGCAACGTTTAGGCACTTGTACTTTGCTACTGTATATGGTGAGAATCGGCGCACACCAGTAGCAACAGAACAGGCAGGGAGGCTTTGGTAATGCAGAAGAGATCCCCGATCTATTCAGTTACATCAGCAGCTATAACAAAACCGGGTCAGCAATGTTTAGGCACTTGTACTGCGCTACTGTATATGGTGAGAATCAGCACACACTAGTAGCAACAGGAAGCAAACAGAACAGGCAGGGAGTACACAGAGAGAATAGTCAAATGGCAGGCAAAGCCGGCAACAGATCGGGTCCTCAGAACAAGCAGGGTAAGTAACAAGTATACTTCTGAGAAGATACGCTATTAGGCTGCGGTCAGACCAGCGCACTTTTAACGTGCGTTCTGGCGCACATAATTCACGCCGCACTAGCAGCAGATGACGGGCAATGAGGGCCAATATACGATGTACGGCCGCACAAAAGTCCGGCCGTGCAACGCAAGTGGAATTTGAACGCATTTTTCTGAGAACGCAGAACCGCTAGTACTGACATACTGAGTGCGCAGCTGCGGCATAGCGGCATGTGTGCTAGATTAGGAGATGTCAGACACTGCTAATGTCCAGCCTACATAACGTCCAGACGCAAAAAGAGTTTTATTGACGATCCGTACAAAATCACGCCCGAAAATGCGCGTCGTCTGACCGTTTTTGCGCATTCCGTGAAAAAATACGTCAATGTGTTTGGACGCACTTTTTCACGTTCGCGGGGAAAAATGCTTTCGTCTGACCCTAGCCTTAGTGTAGCGAGGAAGCCGGCTGCACATTTTGCATCGCTCCCTCTACACTAATAGCTTATCTTCTCAGAAGCTTCACACAGCGTGCCGGTGTATGTAGCGTCTAACGGGAGGCTGCGCTTGTTGGTGGGTCCAGAAATCAGGTGAGTAATAGAAAGAAAAGAAAAAAAGTTTTATTTTATGTTCCTTGGGACATTTAAAAATGTCCTCGGATTTTATTTTTCTTAGAAATGTGTCGCCTTACCTTAGCCTGGTGGTCAGTCAGTGGAGGCTCCCTGGATCGAATATTTTATTTTGAGAAGTCATTACCTCAGAATGTTTGTGCACTTTTCATTGGCACTTTTTGTGTATGCACTTTATAAGAGGATTTCCTCTATGAGCACAAGCACTTTATATATGCATTTGCACGTGTGGTTTTACCATTGGCATTTTAACTAGGAGAATTTTACGTTGAAGAGGCTGATTATCACTGCCTTTTTCACCTTATTTTAACGGTTTTATGAATTTCACAAGTTTAGTATTTGTTGGCCCATTTAGGAATTTTTATGCAATATTATATTGTTGTGTCACAAAATACGATTTCAAGCTTCATTTGAAGTATGCTAAAAGTTGTCTGGTTATATGTCTAGGAGCAATACCTGAGCATAAGAGCCATTGATCTAAACCATCCACTGCGCCACTAGGATCCCCCTTCTTAATGTTGCTCAGCCCGGCTCAATATTGCATGCACAACTTCACCTGCTGTTGTAAAATTGTGGGGACAGTGAGGTAAAATATAAATAAAATGTCTCACTCATGTGGTATAGAGCTCTTAATTTTGATCTAATAAGATAGTGTGGTGTCAACTACTGGATGACATAGTTCTCCTATGGATATGATAGAACCAGTCCACATTGGATAAAAAAATAATTGAATGGTTCATAGGGCAATATCTGTCATACTACATACAGGGTTATTCAAAGAGATTCGAAAAGTCACCGCACGTTCGGTGACTTTTCGTTCTCTTCAATTCGGTTCCTTTTGACGATCCCATTTCGGTGACCCTGCGGTGTATTCAGCAAGCACCACAGGGTCCCCGAATTGCAGGGAAAAGTCACCGCAAACCAGACGAAAACTAACCGCAAAACCCAGCGAATGCACGCCGAAAACCCTCAAAAACATCTGGATTAACCTGCCGAAAACCACAGAAAAACCCGAACAGGAGTCGATCACACACAGCGGAAGCAGCCGAGACCGCAGATGAGGCAGTGAATAAATTAGCAAAATAGTTTGTGTGAATGTGTGAAAATGAAACGCTGTTTGCAAAGAAACTACTTAGCGAAAATGTCTGAAATTTACACAGGAGGTCCAGGGAATGATAATAAAAAGGGCTGTTACAGAACAAATAGGTAAACTTAAAAAAAAAAATCGGACTTTAAAAAAAAAAAAAAAATGCTTAAAGTATCCTAAAAAATCTATAAATAAAGAGACTCTTTACTGCAGAATTTTATAATGAACGGTTTATTAGATATTGAATTAAAACGGGAATATTTTTAACATTGAAACCTATGGGATTCTCCTGAATAAATTTGCCGCATTACACCACCGAATGGCAGGGCATTTCGGGAGCCTTTCACTGCTGGTTTGTGTTCTCTGAATAGCCGAAGCAGTGCTTTTCATGGGGATTTCACTGCCCTCGAACAGGCACCGAACAGGCACCGTATGCTCTCTGAATAGCCGAATGGCCAGGAAAGGTAACCGAACGCTGATTTTCAGCGTTCGGTTACCTTTCTCAAGCAATTCGGAGCTCTTTGAATAACCCTGATAACGTTAATAAATTAATCATGCCCACTCACTGATGAAGCCTTAACATCCTTAGGCTCCTGTATAGTACTATAATTAAAAAAAAATATATGCACATATTGACAGAATTTCAGTGTTGTCACAGACTTATAACATGTGCTTACGGGCACATGTTTGTGGGTTTGGGTAAAATTATGGTCAAACCATTAAACCATTAATTAAAAGTGGCATACATTAACAGGGTTATTCAAAGAGATCCGAATTGTAGCCGAAAGGTAACCGAACAGTGAAATTCAGTGTACGCTTACCTTTCCTGGCCATTCGGCTATTCAGAGAGCAGGCTGTTCACCAAATCCTGCCCAAAGAAGGTCTGCCCAATGACACCTACCTTGACATTTCAGGGCATAAAGAATGAAAATAAAGGGATCCAAAAGACCCTCGCTTTCTTTGTAGCGGTGTGGTGGCTTGTGTTTTAGAATGACCAATGCATAATAACGCATTGCGCCATCACCTCCCTATTTCCTCCAGCATTGTTTGATTTATAAGTAAAAGTACATAATGCCACTGCCTAAGAACAGAGAATAAAAAAGTGTTAATTTTGCATTTATTTAATTATTCATTTTTCTATTGTTGCACACTACATGGTCATATTTGTTGTTTTTTTTTTGAAAGGCTAGTCTCTGACCTTACCAATGACACCTCACTTGACCGTACGGTGTAAGGAATAGAGATGCAATGTTCCAAAGTTCCCCCAGAGTTGGTGAGCTAGTGTTGCATCATTGTTCACTTTATAATTGAAAAGTGAACAATACTGCTGTTATTTTAAATATTTTTAAAAAAATATTTTTATATTTAATCTGGTGATATTTTGTGTCATTGGAAAGAATGTCCTATCCCAATGATACCTCCCACGACCCTGTAGCTACTATGGTTCCAGAGATAAAGGGTTCCAAATGGCCAACAATGCAAACATACAGGGTTATTCAGAGAGAAGTGAAAACCAGGAGAATGACTGGAGAATTGAAAATTCTAGGTCAAAATAGCCAAACCAGAAAAATTCTCCCATTTATCTCTCTTTCCAAATCAGCTATTTGGTCTAGATTGTTCATTCTCCTGGCAATTCTCCTGGTTTTCATCTCTCTCTGAATAACCCTGATAGTTATTCTTTCGCTGGGCCTATTAGGGGGCACTGGCCTAGAGCTGCAGCTCCAATAGCGCCTATGTTAATCCGGCTGTGGGTATAGCAATGATAGAAGATTGTCTACATAGCTCCAACAGTCATATAATCCATTTTTGGAATCTACAGTATTTGAAAAGAAAAAAAATCAGGCAGACTGTGACCGCTCAAAACAGCTGGCTAAAAAGAATCCAAGCCACAGGATTACATAGGCTGTAAATCTATACTATAATAGAGTAAGGCTTTGGCTGTCCGTCGCCAAAGCCCTACTGCGCATGCGCGCGCAACCAGCGGCGGTTGGTTGCGCGCGCATGCAACCGCCGCGGCACGAGCCGGCTGCCGGCTCGCCGCGGCGGTTACACATGCACACAGCAGCCGGGTAGAGGCTGCGCTCGCAGCCTCTACCCGACTGCCGCGCGCATCCAACCCCCGAGCGGCGAAGGGAAAGTTTCCCCCGCCGCTCGGGGGTTGGATGCGCGCGGCAGCCGGTAGAGGCTGCGAGCGCAGCCTCTACCCGGCTGCTGTGCGCATCCTACCCCCGAGCGGCGGAGGGAAAGTTCCCTCGCTTCCGCTTTGAAGAACCCAAGCCCCGGTCACGTGACCGGGGCTTGGGTCCTTCAAAAACAGGAAGCGGGGAAATCTTCACTTCCCTGGCGCCGCTCGACAGGTAAGTATGAGCGCTGGGGGGGCCATATCCATGACCTGGGGCAAATCCATGAGCTGGGCAAATCCATGATCTGGGGCAAATCCATGATCTGGGGCAAATCCATGAGCTGGGGGGCTGGGGGCAAATCCATGAGCTGAGCAAATCCATGACCTGGGGCAAATCCATGAGCTGGGGCAAATATCCATGTGCTGGGGCAGTATCCACGTGCGGGGGCAGTATCCACGTGCGGGGGCAGTATCCACGTGCTGGGGCAGTATCCACGTGCTGGGGCAAATCCATGAGCTGGGGCAAATATCCACGTGCGGGGGCAGTATCCACGTGCTGGGGCAGTATCCACGAGCAGGGGCAGTATCCACGAGCGGGGGCAGTATCCACGAGCGGGGGCAGTATCCACGTGCTGGGGCAGTATCCACGTGCTGGGGCAAATCCATGAGCTGGGGCAAATATCCATGTGCTGGGGCAGTATCCACGTGCGGGGGCAGTATCCACGAGCTGGGGGGCATATCCACGAGCTGGGGGGCATATCCACGAGCTGGGGCAGTATCCACGTGCGGGGGCAGTATCCACGAGCTGGGGCAGTATCCACGTGCTGGGGCAGTATCCACGAGCTGGGGCAATATCCACGAGCTGGGGCAGTATATCCACGAGCTGGGGCAGTATCCACGAGCTGGGGCAGTATATCCATGAGCTGGGGCAGTATATCCACAATAGACTGCCCTCTGGGCAGGCTTTACAACTAGTTAAAAATAAAACAATATATAATCTCACTCTACACGTTCTGCTGGGACATCCACCGTTATTAGGAGAGTGTAACATAGCGTCTGTATGGTGAAAGGAGCAAACAGGAATGATAGTCCTTCCTTCTTTTATAGTAAATGATTGGTAGTAGCAGTGTGCAGCTGACAGGCAGAGGTTGACTGGCAGTTGTAATGCCACATCTCTGGAGGCTGCCTGTTTGAGGAGACACTGTGGTGGATCCCACCTCATAGAATATTCATAAGTGAGTGACACCAGTGTAGAACATTAACTCCCACTCCAACACAGCAAAAAAGTGTGCAATTAACCAATCTAAAGGGATTATTCAAAGAACACCAAAATTTTCCTAACGTTTCAGTGCTCTTTTGTTCGGCGCACTTCGATGCAGTTTCGGCAATTTCAGTTTGCCGACCTTGCGGCGGACACAGAGTCGCCGAAGACTTCCGAACGCCATGGAACTGCAGAAAAAAGAGAAAAACGGAAGTCTGCTATTTTTTAAAAGGTGTTTTAAAACAAATAAATGCATAAAAATGGGTGGAATTAATAAAAAAAGTCAGATAAAAATAATTAAAAGGTCTTTTACAGAATAAAAAAAAACTAATTTAACTTAACAAATCCATAAAAATACCAAAAAATCTCTAAAAATTTAATATAAAGGCCTTTTCCTGAAACTAAAATTAATAAATGGTTAAACAAAAAACATAATATTTTTAATATTGAGTCCTGTGGGATTCACATATTTAAACCTGTTGAACGGAACCACCGAAAATCAGGGAATTTCACTGACATTTTGGTGCAGTTCGGCATTCTCTGAATAGATTAACCATTACTTCTCTATGAGACAATTTCACTGTCGCCAAAGCTTGCCGAATTGCGGCGACCTGCAGCGAACTGCACCGTATTTCACTGGCAATTTGCAAACTGACAGCTCTCTGAATAGCTGAACTGCCACGACATTACACGTATGGTGAAATTCACCATTTGGTGCAATTCGGTGGCAAGTTTGGCACTTATTGAATAACCCTTTAAGTGTCATCCTTATGTATCTTTCAAAAGGGTCCCATTCTCCAAAATGTTCTCTCACAAACACGGACCCACGAAGGCCCGTTTCTTCACTTTGATAGTAGTTGACAGAATTTAGTCTGTTTTTCTGTTTGTATCCCCTAGGAGAGACTTATCTAGGTGCAACTAGTACTAGGGGTGAAGTCCTGCCTAAAAAAGTGAGGGAACTCACCCAAGAATTCCACAACCCCCATTATCTGAAGAAAAAAAAATGTGTGTGTATGTCTACATATCGAATTGCTGTGATGTGCAAGTGGCTTCTGCAATAATAAACACACTATATATATATATATATATATATATATATATATATCACCTACCTAATATATATATGTATATATATATAAATATATATATACACACACCCCGAGAATCATTTATAACCAGGCACAGACCCCCAGAATTATATATACACACAGGCACAGACCCCCTAAAATTATATATACACAGGCCCCCAGAATTATATATACACAGGCACAGACCCCCAGAATTATGTATACACAGGGACAGACCCCCCAAAGAATTATATACACAGGCAGGCCCCCAGAATTATATACCTAGGCAGACCACCAAGAATTATATACCCAGGCACAAAAAGGCACCCAGAATTATATACCCTGGTAGATCCCCAGAATTAAATACCCAGGCAGACCCCCAAGAATTTATGCAAAGGCAGACCCCCAGAATTATATACCCAGGCAGGCCCCAAGAATTATATACCCAGGCAAACCCCAGAATTATATGCCCAAGCAGACCCCCAGAATTAAATACCCAGGTAGACCCCCAATAATTATATACCCAGGCAGGCCCCCAGAATTACATACCCAGGCAGGCCCCAGAAATATATACCCAGGGAGACCCCCAAAATATATATCCAGGCATCCCTCCAGAATTATATACCCAGGCATCCCCCAGAAATATATAACCAGGCAGACCCCCAGAAATATATACCCAGGGATCCCCAGAAATATATACCCAGGCAGACCCCGAGAAATATATACCCAGGCAGACCCCGAGAAATATATACCCAGGCAGACCCCAGAAATATATACCCAGGCAGACCCCCAGAATTATACTTACCAGCAGCTCAGATCTCCGGGTCAGGTGTCCCGCGCCGCGTCTTCCTCCCTGCTCCAGCGTGCTCCTGCACGCGGCCGCCGGTGTTCCCCAGCCCCCTGAAGGCTATGACTCGGCTCGCAAAATCTTGGCTGTAGGCCACAGCACAGCCTTCACAGTGTTGTGGACGGCGGCCGCACCAAGGAAGCAGACAGGCAGGCAAGCGCTCGGGGAATGCGGCCAGTCGAGGGGGCTGCTAGCGGAATGCTGTAAATGCATTCCGCTAGTAACCCCAGCGATAAGTCGGCTGCAGGGCCAGTGCTGCCGCTAGGCGAGCTAGGGGGCCACCTAGAGCGCAGCGCCGCCCAGGGCGCCGCGCTGCCGAGCTCCACAGGCAGAGCTGGCCCGTGCATGCAGCAGGCGGCATGAAGCTCCCCTGCCCGGACAGCACGGCCCTGGAACAGCTGCATGCCGCATAACCTAGCAAAGCCCCCGCCTCATTCAACAGGCCAGTGCCCACCCCTACACCTCAGCGACCCGCCCCTACACCTCAGTGGCCTGCCCCCCACTCCGCCTTCATCCTGGCAGCGGGGTCGCTGTGGGTTGCGGCCGCCCCAGAGGCGCCTGCACAGCAGCAGCCAGACATCCCCCACGCTGCTCTCCTCTCCCCCTTGGCACCACCCAGCTGGCTCACTGAGGCCCGTGGGCCATCCCCGAAGTCTGGGGAGACCGCACCAGGCCCAAGGAGACCACACCAGGCCCTAGGAGACTGCACCAGGCCCGGGGAGACTGCACCAGGCCCGAGGCCCGGGAAGACCACCAGGGCTGTGAGGGTAAGTTTACGTGTGTGTGTGGATTTGTGTGTGTGTGTGTGGATTTGTGTGTGTGCGTAGATTTGTGTGTGTGTGTTTGTGTGTGGATTTGTGTGTGTATGTGTGTGTGTGTGGATTTGTGTGTGTGTGTGTATTTGTGTGTGTGTGGATTTGTGTGTGTGTGGGACATTGGGTGGGGGTATTTTGACCTCTGTGATACGCTCATACACACCGCCCGTTACTGTGCGTTTCATTGCTGTGGGGCTCTGTGATACGCTCATACACACTGCACATTACTGTGTTTTATTGCTGTATATTCTGTGATACGCTCATACACACTGCCTGTTACGGTGCGTTTTATTGCTGTGGATTCTGTGATACGTTCATACACACCACACATTACTGAGTTTTATTGCCGTGGAGCTCTGTGATACGTTCACACATGTCACGTGATTTTTTTGGGGGGGCGCAAGTAGCTGGTCTGGCCTAGGGTGCAAAATAGCCTAGCACCAGTCCTGTTCGGCTGACAGTGGGAACATGCGTTCCAGCAACGTTCCTGCTGCGGTAGAAGTGCGGGAAACGCCGTTCCCACACGTTCCCGCAGGACTCGAGCCCTGCCTACTACCCTATGTGGCATTTATCACGCTGACTGGAGCCACAGAGACTTTTTATCCTTTCCTTGGTTTGTCATTATGTTGTTCTGTTTTTAGTTTTTCCAAAAACAGTAAAATTTTATTTACTATCTCAGTCAATCAATATCCTTTGTTCTATCCATGTTCCAGGGTTACCTCCATTTCTCTTGGTGGATATTAACTGTCACTATTCTTGCAGGGGTTTTCTTTCGTCCTTCCACTTATTTACCTGTCTTAGTATAGACCATATATTTCCAATTAATTAAAAGTGGCATAAATTTAGTAAAGTAGGACAAGTAAAAGTGATTCTATTGTTATCCGTAAAAATCTGATGTTTACTATGAATATCAACAGGATTAGTTTAATAATCATAAATTTGCACTGCATTTTTTAATATTTTGCGTTGACGTGGTAAAGTGGTACTTGACCCCTGCTTTACCATCTGAAACAGGAATACATAATGACTTCTTTATTCCACTTTCACAATTTGCATATTCATACTTCAATGCTGAAATCTAATTTACACTTTGCTACCAGAGTGTTTTAAGAATGTATGAAAAAGCTTGCAATGATATAACATCAGCTCTCTTTAAAACATATAAAAAAAGAGTATATACATGTATAAGAAAGAAGAGTTCCTTTCATGCAGAAAAAACAAAGTTATTGTAGTTGGCAAGTGCTATTCTAATTGAATTGATATTTTCAAGAAAATCTTTCACAAATAAATAAGATGAATGAGTTATCATTCCATTCACTTATTGCCCGAGTTGTGGTAATTCCGAATTTTGATTTTCTTTTTTGTCCAGTTTATGAGAATATGGTTTCATTTTCCACCATAGTTTACAGATATATCCAGTACATATCTACATATCTAATCAAAGAGAACCACGGTTTCAATTAGACAGGTTTCAGAGAATATATCCTTAACTCCTTCCTTTTCAAACCATTATATAACGATAGAAACAATGGTACGTATCTGGTGGCGCGATGGTGGTCGCTGAATGGTAGGTGGTGGTTCCCTTAGTTCGTATGAAGCATATGGAAAAAGATAATAAACAATATATAGTGCAGATGGTATTAACACAAAAATATATGTGCTGATGTGGAATATTTTCACTCACAAATCAAAGAGCCCGAACACTGGCTCTAAGTGGGTCGAGGCTTTTGGGTGTTTTTGCTTCTCCGTTCCTTAAGGTGACCCACGCCTTGTATTGGATGGAGTATGGCTCATATAAATGGACATGAAAAGAAAGCAAAACAACCTCCTTGTGCAAATCTTCTAAAATTGAAATGGCATAGGTATAGCTATACCTATGCCATTTCAATTTTAGAAGATTTGCACAAGGAGGTTGTTTTGCTTTCTTTTCATGTCCATTTATATGAGCCATACTCCATCCAATACAAGGCGTGGGTCACCTTAAGGAACGGAGAAGCAAAAACACCCAAAAGCCTCGACCCACTTAGAGCCAGTGTTCGGGCTCTTTGATTTGTGAGTGAAAATATTCCACATCAGCACATATATTTTTTCTGTTAATACCATCTGCACTATATATTGTTTATTATCTTTTTCCTTATGCTTCATACGAACTAAGGGAACCACCACCTACCATTCAGCGACCACCATCGCGCCACCAGATACGTACCATTGTTTCTGTATTTTCACTGGTTTGGGGGAAACCACTAAAACTCTGGTTGGCATTGGTTTGTTGGTGGCGGTACGAGTTGTTGGCGCCTGTCCATTTTTTCTGTGTATTATATAACGATGTAGTTTCCTTCATTTGTTCCAACAGCAATCTCTAAAAGGCAAAAAAACCTTTTCATTATACTCACCTCTTCCAGACTGCCCCAGAGTCCCTGCTGCCAACATCCTCCAATCCACAGTACTGTGGTCATGTGGTCAATGTGATTGGCTGTCATAAGAACCACATGGAACTACAAAGTAAACAAAGTAAAAGGTGCTGTTGTCGAGACACTGTCTCCCTTTGTTTTGAAAGGTCAAATTAAAGGCAATAGTATTTTATGAGTCATTTATGACTATGTATGTACTTGTATTTTAGGTTGCAGATTTCAACTAAAAACGTAGCTTAAATCATAGTGACACCCGAAAAAAACTATAGATTCTGGAAGAAAACAGATTCTTAGCAAAGGAATGTGTTACTGCAACCAAATGCTCAACTAAAATAATTCAAGTTGACATCTAGAAATTAGTAGGGGTAGCATGCCATGAACACTTCTTGAAAACATTGCATGAAAAGCAAAATAGGACTGCTTCTTAACCCACCTGAAAATTTACAATATTTTCCAATTCAGCACTGAATATAAGCCTACTTAAAAAAAGAAAGGGAAACAACTAAATTTAATGGTGATCTAAAAACTGAAGACTTTCAGGGTTATCCAAAGAGATCCGAATTGCTTGAGAAAGGTAACCGAACGCTGAAAATCAGCGTTCGGTTACCTTTCCTGGCCATTCGGCTATCCAGAGAGCAGGCAATTCGCCAAATACTGGTGAATTGCCTGCACATACGGTGCCTATTCGGTCCCTGTTCGAGGGCAGTGAAATCTCCATAGAGAAGCACTGCTTCGGCTATTCAGAGAACACAAACCAGCAGTGAAAGGTTCCCCTAATGCCCTGCCATTCGGTGGTTTCATTCGGCAATTTATTCAAGAGAATCCCATAGGCTTCAATGTTAAAAATATTCCCGTTTTAATTCAATATCTAATAAACCGTTCATTATAAAATTCTGCAGCAAAAAGTCTCTTTATTTATAGATTTTTTAGGATACTTTAAGCATTTTTCTGATTTTTTTTTTTTTTATTAAAAGTCCGATTTTTTTTTTTTTTTTTTCAGTTTACTTATTTTTTTTTGTAACAGCCCTCTTTATTATCATTCCCTGGACCTCCTGTGAAAATTTCAGACATTTTCGCTCAGTAGTTTCTTTGCAAACAGCGTTTCTTTTTCCCAGATTCATACAAATGGTTTTTCTAATTTATTCACTGCCTCCTCTACGTCACAGCTGCTTCGGCTCTGTGTGATTCGGCTCCTGTTCGGCTCCTGTTCGGCTCCTGTTCGGCTTATGTTCGGCTTTTTCGAAAGTTAATCCAGATGTTTTTGCTTGTTTTCAGCGTGCATTCGGTTAGTTTTCGTCAGGTTTGCGGCAGCTTTTCCCTGCAATTCGGGGACCCTGTGGTGTTTGCTGAATACACCGCAGGGTCACCGAAATGCAATCGGCAAAAGGAACCGAATTGAAGAGAACGAAAAGTCACCGAACGTGCGGTGACTTTTCGAATCTCTTTGGATAACCCTGATAGTTCCTCGCAGGGAATGGAACAAGTAAAGAACACCGCTTTACTGTATTGTTAAAAGAACTAATTTATTAAACCAATTTATGACATTGTATTGGAGAACCTTATCAATTCTTGAAATCTTTTTACCTTGGTTAGATAGGTAAAAGTTAAAAAAGTCGTGAAGATAAATTCTACAAACCTCTGTCTGTCATATTTTAGAGCTGTGAATGTTGACAATAAAACATTTTTAATATATTGTGCTACATATGTATATCAATTCTTCAATAATTTCGTAAATCACCAAGGCTATTGTAATCACTTAAAATGTTGCGATATAGGCACATACTATGATCACTCAGTACTTAATCCTTTCACATTATTAAGCTACTCCTCTGATTCTAATATAAAAACTTAATTGTTCTAAATCAACAATTCCCAGCCTGAGGTACTTGTACCCCTGGGTATACAAAGCAGGTCATTGACAGGTACGTGGAAAAATAAATTGTAGACAATTACAGGCTCCATAGCAGAAACGAGCAGTCAGTCAAGGAAGAGCCTTAACTGTTGGCACTGCTGTGCTGTCCTGCTGTTAAAGAGGTAGAAACCAAGGCTCGCAAAAGACCCTACTCAATTTCAGTCTCTCCTCTGCACGCACAACCTGTCAGAAACTGGATGGAGTACATGCCTGTTACCCCTTTTTGTTCGCAGAGGAGAGGCTATGCTTGTATCTACCTCGCAAACTCCCAGACACATCACGTATCATATGAACCATAAGAGATGCAGTCAATGATAAAGTACCATAGGTACTGGTTTTCACTGACCCTGGGCTTCAGTAGACTATGCTACCCGGAGTTTCTACCTAGTTTTGTGTTATGTGACGGTAGACACTTGGAACTAAAGCTGTGTTATTTTATTATTCCCTTTTGTATTTATTTGTAGTGTCATGTTGTATACACTGTGTTGTTTCCCTTATGTGCATCTGTAAGTACCTGATTGTTTTGCCATGCTTCCATCCAATTCCCCAGGATATGGCTTAAACCCGATCTCTCTGCTCCTTCCTCAGGCTTTGTTACACCAGGGTGGGTGTGTGTGGGTATGGAAACAGTAAGGCGTGGTTTACCTTTGTATTTCGTACATTTCGCTGTGTGTGTTTTTCCAATTGTAAACATTGAATAAAGCGATTCCCAGTTTTGTTTTTGCCCTGCAAGGAGCTCCAGCTATTGACTTGGGTAGGTTTGGTTCTGAATCTGTACTCCTCTGGGATACTGATGGTGAGGGGAGTTTTCTGCCCTTTGGTATGTGACCCCATGTAACACTGTTGATTCTGCATTGGATGGTTTGGCAGCACCTCTTAGGTAGTTATCGTGCTGTGAATGAATGAATACTCCCTCACCTCTACAAAAATATTAGTGTATCTACATTCTCAATAGTTCCTGTTTATCTAGACACTTGCACATATGGTAATTTCCAAAGAATGAATTCCAAGATGAAAAGGCAAACCCAAAGCTCCATAATTATAACTGTTCTTCACTATTTAATAGGGGAATTATGCTTATTTGTGATGTGTTAACAGGTACATAACTAGGTATTAAGATTGACTTCCATCTTAGAACAAATACTAGGTAAACAACATAAGAATATAACAACCCTGTGTTAAATTTTACAGCCACGCCAACAAAAGAAACACAGAGAAAACATATTTTATAAATTTCTGTTACAGATAGCTAGTGAATTGAGGGATCTCTAAAACAACAGGATTGACTAATTCTGCTCCTGGTTAAGACATCTGTTCAACTTAATCTGGAGACACTGTATTATTTAGCATTCGTCAATGCAGAGGCTTGTTTTCACTTAATTAACACATTTGAAAACATTGAGAATTACTCTGCCATGACAACCTAATCAGATTTTAGCATGTGATATTTCACCTGCCTGTACCAGTCATGCTAAAATTGTACTGTTCCTAGTAATTCCACAAATAAGGTCAGAAAATGAAAAAAGATTAATTATAAAGTATTTTTAAGTCTCATATACTACTTTGCTTATATGGTTTATCATTGTCTGCTCTCTATTGAAAACTGTGAATATATTTCACATAATGTTATAGTAATACATAATAGAATTTATTTAAAATTGATTTTATCTTTTCTTTCACCAAAACAATAGATGCATCAAAACTATTTTGTTATTTCCATTAAAAACAAACTATATTGTTGTGGATAGGAGGTGTGGTTAGATTATAATTTCATGAGAAGTTACTACTACATTAAAACTTTCACTATCAAGCATTTTTTATTGAGGAAAATATCATTATAATATGTATTTGAAACATGGGAGATGTACTTAATCCCTTCGCTGCTGAGCCATTTCACCCCTGTGTGCTGAGCTCATTTTGACTGTTTTTGCTCATCATGTTTAAACGCGATTTGAACTCCTGTTGTATTATACGACCCAGACAAATTATTTACCTTTTTTTTCCGGCAGACTTGGCAGATTCATAATATATCATTATTATGTGTATATGTCCTGCCAGATTGCTATAACAAAAAATGTAATAAAAATGTGAATTTCTAATAATCTAGAGCGTGTAACATTATTTTTTTCACATTTTATCATCCAAGCCTTTGGCAGTTATATATTCTATGAGGTACGCTTGTTAAAAAAAAACTTTGAAATGGGAACCCATTACTTTATTCTTCTGAGAAATATGCGATTTTAGCTAAAACTGATAAAAAATTGTTAGTGCAGCATCATTGTTCACATTATAATTGAAACATGAACAGTAGTGCTGCATTAACAAATTTAAAAAAAGAAAAAGACACATTTAAATTGTTATTTATTTATATATTTTACATGTAACCTGGTCATGTTTTGTATCATTGGAAAGGCCATGCTTGCTCTGTCCTTTCTAATGATTCTGCACATGACCCTCTAGCAGCCACTGATTGGGAGATAGATGGGCCCAAAGGACCCCCCTATCTCTACCACAGGGATTTCAATATCCCTTGGCAGCTAGGGGTTAATTCCCTTACTGATCTCATTGCGCCCATGCGAGATGACATCAGTGGGAGGGGGACGCCCCCGGAGGCTTGGCTAACATCCTAGATGTCAGCTACCTTCTGGAGCAGTCTGCGATCGGCGGCGGATTTCGGGCCGGCACTTAAGGGGTTAAAGAGAGGCATAATTTTACCCCAAACAGCGGTATAAAACCCCTGCAATTTGTAAAAGGCTTCTAAAAAAAACTAATACATGGAAATGCATGTAAATAATATATAAGGTCCTATGAATAACAATAAAAGGTCTATTACAGAAGTTAAAAAAAACACCATAAAAAACACCATCAGACATACAAATTTCCCCTGAGAAAAGCCAAATTTTAAAAAAAATGAATAAAGAGACTTTTTGCTGCAGATTAGAAGAATAAACAGTTTATAGATATTGAATAACAACAGGAATAATTTTAACATTGAAAACTATGGGATTCGTATGATTAAACCTGCCGAACAAAACCACTGAACATCAGGGCTTTCACTGACATTTCACTGCTGTTTGAAGTTCTCTGAATAGGTTAACCATTGTTTCTCTATGGGGGATTTCACTGCCATCGGACATTTGCTGGCAATTCGCCAAAATTTGGCGAACCGCATGCTGTCTGGATAGCCGAATTGCCCCGAAAATGCACCGTACGGGGAAATTCACTGTTCAGTGCCATTTCGGGGCCAGATCTTTCTGAATAACCCTGATCGTTTGCTGTGCTTTATTGAGATGCTCAAATCTCACCTTTTGTTACAGAGAAAAAAAACAGAAAACATGTTGGAAATAAAAAAAAAGACGGTCTTGTGGAAACTTTGAGCGGAGAAGAACAATAAGAGTGAAGCAATCTAAGAGGAAATGCTTTTAAACAGCTTTGAATAGTCAAGGGTTTTATGTTAGAGTACTATACTAGTCTAATGTAATTTAATGTAGATACTAAAGACAGTTTCAACACGACTGAGAAAATTACGGGCTTTTTATCCTGAAGCTGGGAGAGAATAACACAGCACTTATTGTCAGTTAAACATCCAGCCAGTAAGCACGGTAATCACAATCTGTCTTTATGTGCCGCCATGCATTAGGCTATACTCAGGAACATATTGTGCTCTGTATTGTTTTAGGTTATATTTCAGAATTTCCGAACAGGGTTGTTAAGAGTAGAACCAGGTTAATCCTATGTGCTCCTTTGTGTTTTTGTTTGTGAGAAAAATATGGGTAGGGTGCTTCAGGAATTTTTCTATCCCTGGCATTGGCATAGACTCTGTTCATTCAGTTTTGTTAATCCAGAGCTAAAGTTTAGCTATAGCTAGGAAATTTATCTGATATAAAATATTCCATGATACTTAAAATTACATGTGTAAATGTGTACATCAATGTGTTCCATTGGCAGGTTGGATAATACCATATATAGGCATTCCAATGAAGTGATGCATTGTTTTGTAAAATGAGTGAATGGTTTATTCATTTGATGGATTTTAAGGTATTTTCAAAGAGACTTATCTTGGAATCTTGACAAAATAAAAATCTCAGCAATTAATGATGACTCCCTACGGCAATTTTTTTTAGTGCTTTAGCCTTCACTTCAAAAAAACATCATCGTTCTACGAATATTGTTAGTTGCTTTTGTGCTTTTAAAAGCATTTACTCTTTTTAATGCTTTTAAAAATATATTTATATAAATATAAATATATTTATGCAGGAAAGATAAATACGAATATGGAACAAATATACTATATGTTCTGGTAACGGTGCAATTACACCGCCCCTAAACATGTGGGATGGTCCAAATTATTCACCAAGAGTTGCTGGGATTGGATAGATATTGTATTATGCAATATGAGACATTTACAGAGCTTTAGGCTGACATGAATACACAATTAGACACAGTAGGTTACTTTCCTGACTAGTGGTAAGCTGCTTTTTGCATTTCATTCCCCCCTGTAAGGCACCCTTACCCTATCTCTAATTTGTTGCACTATCATAACAGAAAGTAGCAGTTGCCACTTAGAGAACCGGTTAATGCGCTGCAAGCAGGTTTAGAGTACATCTATTGATAACTTTTTTTTACCTTTTGCACTTTATTTTTTACAGTTTTGTTTTTATGTCAATTTATAATTTCAAGGTACTAGTAAACAGTTTGTATGTATTTCCATCTCTTATTAAGTACAGTAAATCTAAAGTGAATCTTGGGAAGTTCCACTGTATTTTGCTGTAGTTTTAACTGTTGCTTCTACTAAAGTTGATTCCTGTAGTTTCAAGTGTGGTTTTGATCATAGTTTTAGTCGAGGTTGCCCTGTATTATTTCTAACCATTGTTTCAATTGGAGTTCAAAAAAATTGCCATTAAAATTGCTAAAGTATATTCCCTTTTCTTACAAACAATAGTGGTACAACAATAAATAGAGAATAGCCATAGTTGAGGACTTCTGCGAAGAATAACAGCGGTATTTGTCCACCGTGGTTTGAAGCAACTTCCATGGCATTGTTGAATGTTGCTATTCTGGATAGTTGAACTTCACTGTAGATGTAACACAGGGCAGATAGTTTTCAAAAATACAACAGTACTTATCAGTGATTAGAGTCCACCTTGCAAAACATACAGGTGCTCACAATTAGTGGCAAAATGTTTTACATAGTTACATAGGCTGAAAAAAGACAGGCGTCCATCAAGTTCAGCCTTTTACACATCTCCTACTGCTGTTGAGCCAAAAGGAGGCAAAAAACCCAGTTTGATGCGCTCGCCAAAATGCAACACACTGGGAAATAATTCCTTCTTGACCCCAGAATGGCAGTTAGAGTTCTCCTTGGATCAAGCAGTTTTTACCCACATATTAAATATTATAAGCCTTAATATTCTGTTTTTCCAGGAAGTCATCCAGTCATTGTTTAAAAGTCAGTACAGTCTCGGACCCAACCACCTCAACAGGCAGAGAATTCCACACCTTTAGTTTTCTCACTGTAAATTAACCTTTCCTGTCACGTAACCAGTCGCCGGAGTTGGCAGAAAATCAAACCCGGGCTGGTGTATTCATGCCTTCCTAAATCTGCCCCTCCATACCTTCAGCCCTGTCATGTCTAGCCTGCAAGATGTGCAGGTGCTCCTTATCAAAAAGCCTGCATCTCCCTATAAAGAAGCAAAGCACCCATAGTGCTTTGATTTTGCATTGCCTACCTGTTCATTTAGTTCCTGATGTCCAAGCTGCAATAAGCCTGCAGTCTTTAAAGCTCCTGAGATTACAAAACTTTATATTGATTACCGGTTACCGAACCCCTACTTTGGACTACTGACTCGCCTTTGCTAAAACCCTTCTATTGGATATACTGTTGCCTAACCCTTTTTCTGGAACCTGAACTTTGTCTCTGCTGAACCCCTCTATTGATTGCCTGTTGCCGAACCCCTGCTTTGAACTCCTGGACTACTCTTTTGCTGAATTCTCATCTGATACCTGTTGCTGAATCCTGCTTATTATACTGGAGTTTGTTTATTGCTAACTCCTATATTGATCACCTCGTTACTGGAACCCCGCTCTGTTTATTTAAAGACTTCTTCCTCTTTATTTCTATCTTTCTGATATATATATATATATATATATATACATACAGTATATATATCCAGTACCAATTATTTACTAATCTTGTTCCCTGGTTCTGTTTCTATTAATTTCTGAATTCAGTGCTTCTTTTAGTTTATCCTTGCTCCCTGGTCCTCTTCATCAGTGTATTCATACCTCAGTTATTAGTATATCCATGCTCCCTGGTTTTGTTCATTTGTGTATTCAGTGCCTTTTATCAGTTATTCTTGTTTCTGTTTCTGTCTGTTTACTCGTGTATCCAGTACCTGTTATTAGTTCATCCTTTTTCCCTGGTTCTGTCTGTTTAGTGCCTTTTTGTTATCAGTTAGCCTAGTCCCCTGGTCTGTCTTTCTGTATATCCAGAACCTATTTAGTTTCCTATTATTTCCTCAGTTATACCCTGTTTATTAATTAGTCATTGTCCTCGTTTCTCCTCGTATCTCCTGTTCACTCAGTTACTTCATTCCTATTCCTTTACAGTTCTGTGTACTTAAATAAATATCCTTTTATTTATTTCATATACTTGCTGTATCTCGTGTTTCATCGCATATTCGGCCCAACCACGCAACCCTACCAGCTGAATTGTGACACTCCCTATGCTTTAGGTGGCCGAATTTCCTTTTGTCCAGTCTAAATGGGTGACCTTGTGTCCTGTGTATAGTCCTATTAATGAATAGGTTTCCAGACAATGGTTTATAATGGCCCTGTATATATTTATATAAAGTTATCAGATCCCCTCTATGGCAGCGTTTTTCTAAACTAAACAGGTTTAAGCTTGTTAGCCTTTCCTCATAACTTAAACCTTCCATTCCCCTTATTTAATTGCCCGTGTCTGCACTTTTTCCAGCGCCATAATATCCTTTCTTAAGACAGGTGCCCAAAATTTGTACGGCATATTCAAGGTATGGACTTACCATTGATTTATAAAGAGGCAAAATTATGTTTTCATCCCGAGACTGAATTCCCCTTTTAATGCATGCCAATACCTTGCTGGTCTTGGCGGCTGCTGTTTGACATTGGGCATTGTTGCTTAGTTTGAAGTTTATGATTATTCCAAAATCCTTCTCCTGCTTTGATTTCCCTAACTCAGTACCATTCAGGGTATAAGTGGCTTGTGTGTTCTGCAGTCCAAAGTGCATAACCTTGCATTTATCTATATTAAATTTCATCTGCCATTTAATTTTTCTTTAGTTTTCCTACTAAAGGGTGGAACACCCATAGTGCTTTGCTTTGCAATGCTGCTCCTTCAGTGTTCTGTTCACCAAGCAAGCTGCCACAAGCCTATATTCTGCATCCTGACCACCAGACGCTTAGATTTTCCTCCTCACTTGCCTACATGATTACCCTCTACCATGTCTGAATAACACTTTTCCTGGATCTATTGTTGCCGAACCCCTGCTTGATCGCTTGACCACACTTTGCCAAACACTCTGCTGGAGCTATTGTTACCGAACCCTTGTTTTGCCAAACACTCTGCTGGAGATAGTACTGCTGAACCCCCGCTTTGTGCACCGAAGACTCCTTATTGTGGACTCCAAGCCTATAATTTATAATAACTTATTTTCCTTCTAGCCCTGTTTTTTTTAACCATTCCTACTCTTGTCCCATCCATCTACCGCTTATACAGCCCCTTTCCTGTCTAGTCCATAGTTCTGTGTCTATTCACTTCCTTCCTTACCTCTATGTTTAGTACTCAGCCCTTTTTATGCTTTGCCCCTTTATCTCTTTCCTCCTGTGTTTTAGTGTATCCAGTACCTATCCGTTTTCCTGTCTCGCCAGCCACTTTCATTCCTTCTGTGCCTTGTGTATTAACCCCATAGTGACCAGGTGATTTTACCATTGTCTGTCCGAAAGTACCCATTTCTGTACCCACTTCTGCGCTGTTTGTGTTTAGCTTTACTTTTCCTCTTTATGGAACCCACAAATATTGTATACCATTTTTCTCGCCATTAAATGGACTTTCTAAAGATACCATTATTTTCATCATATTGTATACTTACATTTACTATAATGTGTGTGTGTATATATACACATTTACTATAAAAGAAATTATGACATATGATGATTTTTTTTTAAAAAAAACACACTTTTACAAACTTTAATCCCCAAAATCTACAACTGCCAAAAAAGACCCCAGGTAAATAGTTTAAAAATTGTGTCCTGAAATTAGAAATACCCAATTTTTACATGTTTTTGCTTTTTAACCCCTTCACTGCTGAGCCATTTGACTTCTGTGTGCTGAACTCATTTTGACTGTTTTATGTTCATGTTCATGTTTAAACGTGATTTGAAGTCCTATGTTAATATACCCCCAGAATTATTATTTTTGTTTTTAAAAAACACTTTATTTTTTTTATTATTACAACCAAACATGGTCATATTTGGTATTATTTGAAAGGCCATAATAAGACCTTTCCAATGATACCAAACATGACCCTACAGCTGCTCAAAGATCAGAAGATATGGGGGTCCAAAGAACCCCATAGCTCCACTTGGCAGGTTGGTAGTTAACTAGCCAACTGACATCATCACACATATGGTGACGACATCAGTAGGTGTGGGGTGACACCAAAGGCTTGGCTGACATCCAAGATATCAGCCACCTCCGGGAGCAATTCACTGATTGGCACTGAATCTCGATCCGACACCTAAGGGGTTAACGAAAGGCACCACTGGAAAGGGCAGACTCTGCTCTCTCCAGCGATGCCTCTCTATTTTTTTATGTGCCGCCATTTGGAAGGGAGAAGGGTTCAAAGGACCCTCCCCTTTCAGGTTCTCTCCTGCAAACGCCTCTACACTTGCTCCCAGCGTGGAAAATGAGTGAGTTATTGCAACAGCATAGTTTGCTTCATAAGTAAAAGGGGACAAGGCTGCTGTTTTACAATATTAAAAAAATTTAAAGTGGAAAATTTGCATTTATTTATTTAAGCAAAGTACATGGTCAAGTTTGATATCATTGAAAAGATCTGACTTTGACTTTTCCAATGACCCATCAATTGACAATGTGGGAGGAAAAGAATGGAGATACATGGGACCAAAGTACCCTTCTTCCACGAACGCAACAGCTTATATTTTAGATGACCAATGCATGAATATGCATCATATGATCACCTTGGCCTTTAACACAGACTACACTGGTGATGTTTTTAAAAATTTGAATTTTTTTATTTCATTTTTTATTTTTACTCTAAATATGGTTATGTTTGGTATTCTTAGAAAGATCAGATTTGCCACTGCAAAAGCATTTGCTGGAGTTAAAGGGGTTTCTATGATGTCACAATATGAAATATGACATCAGAAGGCATGGAGGAGTCTTCTCTCCAAGTTTGACTTGCGGCAGTGGGTGAGAAAGCCTTGTTCCGTGATTGAAAGTACAGACAGGGAAGAATCAGCAACAATGAAATGCTCACGTACTATGGTGTGAATTTTCACAAAATGAGCATCTTGACTCTGCAGTGAATGGGTTAAAATAAATGTTTCAACAAAAAGCACTTTGTAGTGAAGGGATTAAAGATAAATATGCCATTAGTATTGACTACACAATAGAATATTTCCAGTTTGGTAATTGAATCTGAAATTCTGCAAGTCAACTGACTATTATTATTATTCAAACTACCTCAGCATTTTCTGCAGAGCCTTACAAATAAAATTGGGAAGTAAAAGAGTAAAAACCACAAATAAATTTATCAAGACAGGAAACAAGGCGTGAAGAGCCTTGCTCAACCACAATTCAACATTTGGCATTTTTAAAAAAAAACAAAAAAACAATGTGGTTTAGTACTAGGGATGCACCAATACCACTTTTTTAAGACCGAGTACGAGTACCGATACTTTTTTCTCAAGTACTCACTGATACGAGTACCGATACTTTTATTTTACGGCATGTGAACACTTTCAATAAGAACAGATCTCATATAAAAATGCCCCCAGCTCACATGTATATATCCCCCCGACATATATATATATATATATATATATATATATATATATAGAATGCCACCAGCTCACATGTAGCTTGCCCCCAGCTCACATGGATATGTAGCTTGCCCCCAGCTCATATGAATATATAGCTTGCCCCCAGCTCATATGGATAAATAGCTTGCCCCCATCTCATATGGATATATAACTTGCCCCCAGCTCACATGGAGATTGCCCCCAGTTCACATGGAGATTGCCCCCAGCTCACATTGATATGCCCCCAGCTCACATTGATATTGCCCCCAGCTCTCATGGATATTGCCCCCAGCTCTCATGGATATGTCTCCAGCTCTCATGGATATGCCTCCAGCTCACATGGATATGTCCCAGCTCACATGGATATTGCCCCAGCTCTCATGGATATGCCCCAGCTCACATGGATATTGCCCCCAGCTCACATGGATATGCCCCAGCTCTCATGGATATGCCCCAGCTCTCATGAATATTGCCCCCAGTTCTCATGGATATGCCCCAGTTCTCATGGATATTGTCCCCCTGCTCTCATGGATATGCCCCAGCTCTCATGGATATGCCCCAGCTCTCACAGAGCATACCGAACACTGGGGAAGTTGGCCGCGTGCATGAAAAGCACGCGGCCAGTGTTCCCCTCCGGTGGCAGCGATACTCACCCGTCCGAAGGTCCGGTCGCGCTGCTGTGATGCGATCACGTGGCCGCTGGGCGCCTCTGTGACGCTGCCTCCAGCCGAGAGGCAGTGTCTCAGATGCGCCCGGCGGCCACGTGAACGCATCACAGCAGCGCGACTGGACCTTCGGACGGGTGAGTATCGCTGCCGCTGGAGGGGAACACTGGCCGCGTTCTTTTCATGCACGCGGCCAGCTTCCCCAGCCCCGCGGATACCAGCAAGCCGTCCCAGTGCTGGCTGCCGGTATCGGGGGGTGTATCGGCCATTTGCACGAGTACCAAGTACTAGTATCGGTATCGGTGCATCCCTATTTAGTACAGTTTAGTTTTTGATGATAAATACATGCAACACATGCAGTTTGAATTGGATTTTATACTTGTTAAAAATTATTTCAAATTATTGTAACTCTATATTAAAAGAACATTTTTTTCTGAACTCAGAAAAGCAATGGATGATATATAAGAACGGGTTATTTTCACCTTCTCACAAACAAATAGATTTTGTTTACCACTGACACGTCTGTGCTCATTTGTGATTACGTTATGATGTGTATCCTTACTGGGTGGACAATTGCTGTTTTATTGGCAGAGTGCATCTGATTTAATTGTCAGCCTGCCAAAGACTTAATAGTGATAATCCAGGAAAAGCATAAATCCATGAGATGTGGCCTAAAACATTTGAATTTAAGGTAAAACAACAAATCGCTCGTGCACATTTAACAATCAGTGACATCCAGACATCAATCCAGCATCCTCAAAGAAAGAAAAAATATTCTTGCATCAGTTAGTTAATAAATGGAATAATAAAAAAGTACAAATTCATTTAACTGTTAAACTGCTTCTATTCAATAGAATTTTGAGCTGATTGGCTAAACAAGGAGGAAGTAACCCTTGTTTGGTGTGACGAGTATATGTGTGTGTGTGTGTGTGTGTGTGTCTGTCTGTGTGCCCTAATAGTAAAAGTAACAAAAGTAAAATAGAAAAAAATTTTGCTTTATTAAAAAAAAATAGGGAAATGTCCGACCTATTGCATAATTGGATGTTTTATTTATTTATTCATTGGCATACTTATTTATTTATTTGCAAGACCTGTTTGTTTCACTTTACTGCACTATTTTATAAAGAATCCAGTATATTTAAGGAACATGAGTTTAATCCAAGCTGACATTTTTTTCCTTGTACTCCAAACTCAGTTTTTGTCTGGAGGCGATTAATGGCTTTTGTGTTGTACTTAAAACACAGTTTAACATTAATTTCCTTAAACAAATGGCTTCTTGGTTGCATGTGAAGTTTATAGCACATGGATAAAGTAGACTGATGCTCTATAACCTGTGGAAATGGTATTTATCCTTTTAAGGTATGAGATACATTAGCTAAAAACCCATTACCTAACATGCTCTAGTCACTTTGTAATTTACCTAGCAATTAGAGAATGTGGAATTAAAATACCAATCCAGACATAGCTAACTATTTGACAACGCTATCAATATTAATAACGTCCTGCTTCCTCTAAACCTCCTTCAACCAACCAACCAACTTCCTATCTCCATAGTCTAGGGCTGGCCGTCCACTGGCACCATAGTCGGGCGACCGGCTTGGTCACCTGACTACGGACAACGCCATTGCCTAATCAGGGTCATCAACTGGAAGCATCTGTGGATGACCCACATCGGCCAATGGACAGGCCGTCGGGAAAAAAAAGAAAAGAAAAACCCCGCTGCTGGACCACTGTGGGGTGAAAAAAAAACTGTCTCTGATACTGAAACTCTGTTTTCAACGGACTGCTTCTCATCTAGCGCGGCCAGCTTGAAGTGGGGAAAATAAAGAAAAAACCCACCAGGCTGCAGGGGGGATTAACCCCCCTCTACCTGGTGCTGAAACATTTTCAGCACCAGGGAGAGGGGGTTAATCCCGCCCCCCACAACCTGGTAAATTTTGTTTTTTTTTCACTACAAACCAGTCGCACTGGACGGGGGCAGTTCTTGCAACACAGAAGCTGGCTTGCAAATAAAAAACAAAAGATGCGAATGAAAAAATACTTTTATTTTTTTTTAACAGAACCTAAAAGTTTGCCTAAAAAAATCAAGAAAAAAACCTAAAAAAGTCCTTCAACAGCAATAGATAAAAAGGCTTTTGCTGCGGATTAAAAAAATAAACAGTTGAATAAAAAATAAATAAAATCGAGAATATGTTTCCATTGAATCCTATGGACTTCGCGACCTGCGTTTTTCCTATGCAATCTTTTTTTTCACTTTTTCCTGCACACGCCGGTTATACTATATAATGTATCTTTTACATGTTTCCCGAAGCACGGGAGTTTAACCACAAAATTCATCTTTTTCATGCAAACTTGTACCAAATCATCCAATTTCATCTGACCAAGTCCCATGAAAATTTTAAGGGTCGCTAATCTGTTGTAATCGCATAAAATCATCTGAAATCATAGAAACATAGAAACATAGAAAATGTCGGCAGATAAGAACCTTTCGGCCCATCTAGTCTGCCCAATTACATGGATACTTTACCTGGATTTATCTTTTGTTTAGGATAGCCTTATGCCTATCCCATGCCTGCTTAAATTCAATTACTGTTTTGGCCTCTACCACTTCTACTGGAAGGCTGTTCCATGTATCCACCACCCGCTCAGTAAAATAATGCTTCCTGATGTTACTTTTAAACCTTTGCCCCTCTAATCTAAGACTATGTCCTCTTGTTTTGCTACTTTGTTTCCTTTTAAATATACTCCCTTCCTCTACTTTGTGGATTCCCTTTACGTATTTAAATGTTTCTATCATATCTCCTCTGTCTCGTCTTTTTTCCAAGCTGTACATGTTAAGATCATTAAGCCTTTCCTGGTAACTTTTCTCCTTCAAGCCGTACACCATTTTAGTAGCCCTTCTCTGAACTCTCTCTAAGATGTCTATATCCTTCTGGAGATACGGTCTCCAGTACTGCACACAGTACTCCAAGTGAGGTCTCACCAGTGCTCTGTACAGTGGCATGAGCACTTCCCTTTTCCTACTGCTAATACCTCTCCCTACACAACCAAGCATTCTGCCAGAATTTCCTGTTGCTCTATTACATTGACTACATCATCTAAATCGTCTGGTCTGACGCAGTGGAAGAGGACTGATTCACTTGCATGTTGTAGGATCGGTCGGACAACTTCAGATGATATCAGATGATCACTCCATCACACAAATACGGTGCCAGTGGACGGCCAGCCTAAAAATATAGTTATCTTCTAATCAGTCTTGAACTTGTGTGTGTGTGGGTTAAACATTACATGACAATAGTTCCTTAGGTGGACCTTGGTGAGTGCTCACTGGTACTTTATTTAAGACAATATAATTTTAAATTTATTGTAATAAATGATCAACATTGGCAATGATTATGTACTGTACATGCATTTCCTCCTTATTTTGCTGTAGAGTGGCTACTGATTGTATTCCTATATTCATAAGTGAAGAATATATTTTGCTATAGTCAACCAATTACTGAATATTCCTTTTATGAAATTGATAGAGCCAATATACTGGCTGCATTTCCAAACATCAATTTGTGAACATAATGATGCCTGTTTGTTTCTGTAACCTTCTGGCCACACAGAATGCTCTTGGTCTTGAAGGAGCATCAAATTATCATATTAATTACATTGCTCTGCATGTGTGACATTTGCTGTGAATATAAGTAGGAGAACCCCCGGACAACAATCTTTCTGTCCCTCATTGTTGAATCAATACTCAGCAGTCATGATTGTCGTGAATGTGCTGGGGTGGGGTGATCACTTAAAATGTATTCTTCAATCGCAAATCTGTCAGCAAAATCTAAATATTAAATTCTTCAATATGAATAGAAATTGTGTACCTTACCATTAACTCTTTAAGAAGCCTCTCTGGCAACACTAAGATGACAGCACATTCTCTCCCCATACACTATGGGCCCTATCACCTTAATGCTAGTGCTCACATAGATGCTCACATAGATGAGCAGTAGCAGTAGGTTGAGGTGATAGCAGGATGTTAGCACATCGGTATTGGTGCTCTTTAGCGTGTGCTTACTGTACTTTGTGCTCCCTATGCAGAATATGGGGGGTGCAAAAAGTAATCCACTTTTAAT
The DNA here is from genome assembly GCA_009667805.1 of Leptobrachium leishanense. Taxonomy (NCBI): domain Eukaryota; kingdom Metazoa; phylum Chordata; class Amphibia; order Anura; family Megophryidae; genus Leptobrachium; species Leptobrachium leishanense. The sequence continues at coordinate 191,477,383 of CM019067.1, read as the reverse complement.
CCGATTCTGCGAAATCAGTTAGCAGCAGCTGCAACCCCCCCATAAAAACAAATACTCACCTGTAATCCTGCAGCAAGAACGGCAACCTGATTCACCTCTTCTGGCTGCTGGGAGCAGAGTGAGACTGGGGAAAAAGTTCCCAGTCTCTCTCCACAATCACTCTGCGGACCTGCAGGATTTTGCGAGAGGGTCATGTGACCAGGCAGGAGACGCTGCCATGGAGTCCTATGGACTCCATGGAGGGGATGCTCAAGACGGCGCGATAGCACTGCCTCGGGCCTCCTGGAGGCTAACGGCTGCTACAGGGCAGTATTTAGAATAGCTGTTAAAACTAGCAACAAAGGTTAGAGAAAATGTAGTGCCCAGAACCAGAGGGATTAGTCGTACAAGCCAGGGTCAGAAATAAAAGGGGTTAAACGTAAGCTAGAGTCAGGAGCTAGAGAGTTTAAACGTATGCCAGAGTCAGATATGGAAGCCAGAGGTCAGAATAGTCAAAGGGAATAGCGAAAACGTCATACACTTGCAATGTAACCAAAGCATGTACTCGGGTAAAAGAAACCATGACAGGGCACAGGTATGAGGGGAATCCCAGCATTTAAATTTGGCACGTCGGCGTCACAACGCCGCATCCCCTGCAGGCTTTGTCACTCCCTGTCACCCTCGAGAGCCGGCAATAAAAACCGGCCGCCAACGAGCATCCAGCGAGAAAGGCACTGCCGGCTGCCAGGCGCCAGAGGGGTGCAGAGCCCCTATTGTAACATTGTTATTTAGATCTCCAATCATGTTTTCTTTGTTAAGTAATAATAAGCTTATGGGGCCCCATTCGACGAAGACCTTTGCATTAATGAGTAAGCTGTTAAGTATGGCTCCACTCATTTATACTAACCATGCCCCTGCAATTCTAATCGAGCCACAATCTTCTGCTTTCGGCTCTAAAGTCTGTCTACTGTACATTAACGTCACCAGTACTTTGTGTAGGAAGTGCTAGTTTAGAGACAGCCATAGAAATTATACTGAATTTTGAATTGAAGAGTATGTCTTGTTATAATCAGCTAAAAGCTAGTCATTACTCAAGGCTTTTTATGAAATTAATCGCAGCCCAATATTTGTAACATGCATATAGCCTCTGCAATGTTCTCTCCGACACACTTCTAAATTACTTTCTTTCCACCTACACCAAACAACATACGCCTGCTGAATGAGCCAAGTCACTTGGGAGAATTACGTGTATAAGGATGTAGAAGCAATGAATTGCCCCTGCCAGTTGGGTTCCTAAGGATCAGAGGTGCCCTAGGCTTGCATGACATAAACAAACTCAAGTGTCAAATCCAGTTAAAATAAAGAAAAGGAGCTAGTGTTTCAATTTAGAAGAAATGCTTTTAGAACCAAAGTAACAATGGTATATACAATTTTTTTAAAGATTTTATGATGCTCGTTTATTGGAAACACTATGTGTTCTAATACCCACTGGCCATAGATTAAAATAGAGCACTAGGAAAAAAATAAAATTCAAAGCGTATATTAACTATATGTTGTAATACATAAGCTTATATTAAAAAGATTGCTAGTCAAGGTGTTCATTTTTAATTCCCACTATGTTAATTCTGATATAAAACATCCAATCTGGCATATTACCCTTTGTGTCCAACACAAAATGACCAACACTCTACCACAATACCAACACTTGGAGGTCAAATGCAGCTATCAAGATTTTGTAACCGAATCTGGAACACCTTTAGCGTCACGTTAATGAAATATATGTATTTCTAGGTTATTGATACATCGTTTTGTTTACTAAACATTTGATATATCTATGCCTCAAAACATGTCTGATCTACCAATGTTTAAGCACTGCAGATTGTATATTTAAGTACATAGTTATTTAACCATAAAAGGACCAAAGGAAAATCTGCTATCGTATAACCATATAGCTTCAACCTCAGCAATAACAACTAAATAAAAAAATACTAAAAACCTGTATTTTTTAAAAAAATATTATGCCCATCTCATTTAATGTAAAAACTGATTCACCACTTTATAAGACAGTGTAGGAGATGACTTCAACAATTTAGAGCATTTAATATCTGGAGTGCATTGGGTTTATTCACTAAGTGTAGGACCGAGATGTAAAATTTAGGCCAAAAGAAATTAGAAGTTATGATAAAAAAATAGTTTCTCTTGTCATTGCAGGGCACCGGTATATATCCCCGATTGGTTTTAGTTATATATCTTTTGATCAATGGATACATATAACTACATAACAAGTAATTCCTGTTCTACGTTTGTAGTATATCTGGAGATTCATTCCAATTGTTTGTAATTTAGTTCTGTTTTCATAATTTTTTTTGTCTTGTACAACTGCAGTAACATTTTTCAATATATAAAGGAATGCAACTGTGTATCTTTCCATAAGAGTCTGCGCATATAAAACTAGTATTGGAAATAAAGAGTTATAGCACATTCAATTTTGCCTGATCAATGGTCTCCAACGATTTAAAATAGTATGAATAGATTTTTGCTAGAAAAACTATGTAGCAGATAAGACCTGCAAACATAGGCTTCAAAGTCTTGTAAAGAGAACAGAAAAACGAGATATGCGTTCACATGTAGGAATTAATGAAGAAATAATTAAAGAAAGAATGACTGCTTTTACATTGAAGAATGGGAGCTCTTACTTTCAAATTGTAAAAAAAAAGTAGTACACACATGGAAAAGCTTTCCAGTGGAGTGTCAACAATAATGGATTTCAATAATGACTGACACTTGAGCATTTAAATAATGTAAGTCTTCAGAATCGGAACAAGATGATCATTTGATCCCATCAATGCATATATATTTCTTATTGCACTGAACAAGAAGCAGTGAGTGCCTGTCTTTGAAATGTGAACGAGATGTTGAAGGACCATTAAAACATGTGTTATTTCAGAAAAAAATGTTTCTTGGATGATGTCACTGTTAGAGTATTCTCATGATTTGTCAATGCCAGTATTAAAATACTGATATGAAAAAGTCAGTTTTTATTAGATGTCTGCAAATTGTACGTTTTTTTGGGAGCCTGAAATGTGTAGCTAATGATATATATATATATATATATATAATATATATATATAACATTTTGAAAAGGATCTTTCACACAGTTGGACAGTTTATAGATTTTGCGGTCAACAATTAAATTCCCCTACAAACCATGAAAGAAAAAACAAAGTGGGCAGAGGCGATTAAAAAAAAATATATTGATGATAAAAAAAAGACACTAGTACTTACAGTCCTCTGAGACGCAGCCAAATTTTCTCAATCTGGTCCGCTTGCAGATATTTCAGAGAGTTACTCTCAAATTCTTCAATTTCCTTAGTTGGCGACTCCATGGCTGTGGGTTCGTCACTTTGGTTAAAGCTCAAAAATAATGCTTATTCCTCAAACAAATGCAAAGCAGACACAAAAAAGACGCAACACAAGCCACTTTTAACATGAATTGAGAAACATCAAATATATTCTTTCTTCTCGTCTTCTTCTTATTATTTTTTTAAATTATTATTGCAATTCTTCTCAGGTTCCTAATGTTTAAAAAAAGTAGGAGAATCCAGAAGCACCTGCAGGTGAGTGTTGGTGATAGATTTGGCAGATTGCCATTGTCCCGTTCCTTCTGCAAAGATTATGGCAATCTCTGTTTGAAACCTTGCATGGAAGTATAAAAAAATATATGTATGTATGTATATATATATATATAAGTATATGTGCGTGTGTGCGTTATGTGCATATGTTTATATTTTTCTATAAGATATTAACTCAAACATAAAAGCAATAGTATAGGCTGTAAATTCTTTATGAATGACAAACAGAGTGGAAGTAAGGACTGTGACAAAGATCTGGGGACTACAGAGAAGAGGCATCTGTACGGCTTCTGATCTGTGCATTCATCCCATTTGATAGACCTTGTGTGTTCTTTACTCCAAGATGATCTGAATGCCAGCCCTCATCCCCTCCAGCTTTGGTTCTCCCTCCCTTTACACCCTGCGTCTCTCCTCCCTTTTCTCCCTTTTCTAGTACCAGAAGCGCCACTGACAGGCAAGAGAATTGACAAGTGAGGAGACAGTCATCCCACAGCCAGTGAGGGATATGCTCTAAACACATGCACATACACACACACACACACACACACACACACACAAACATATACTGTTTCTTTCTCATGCACAGATGCACTAAGCAGGCTGCAGGAAAAATTGGCTGTTACTTGAAAGAAATGGGGGTGGGTTGAAGAAATGTAATAATAAAATTGGCTCTCGTTTAAACACTAATATTCAGGAGGGGGAGATACTGGCAAGGTGCTCTGTGGATTGCATTTACACAAAGGACACAGTTTTTAACAGTTTAAGCAACAGAGAAACGTTACAGGGATTTGATGAGTTTTCAACATACGTTAAAATGCAACATGTCTGCACTTTGACTTATAGTATTATACAATCTGATACATGTGCCATGCCCAGAAGACACAACAGCTGAATTAGTGGACTGCTTGGATTTTAAAGAGACACCGATAGATAGAATGCGTCATTGAGATGTAGATAGATGATAGACATATCTAATTTTTTCACTTTTCACATAATTGTAAGCAAAGAAAATTCCAAACTTAGATTGTTCGGACCATTTTAATAGATATACTGTACATACACATCTTCATCTACAAATATAAATATCATATGATCTGTCATTGTCAAATTTGTCTAGCTTACTTTTCTTCAATTGTTTTCACCAAAGTTTGTATGGGAGGTCTATGTAAATCTCCACTTCAAAATCTTGAAGTATGTTCACCGGTTACACAAACTCTGGTGAAACAAGGGTAAATAGAGAATATCTGCAGTTTTCACTTTCTTACATAAGAATAAAGGGTGGTATTATTTTTCAGTTCTGTTCATCGTTATTTGCAGGAACAAGTTAGATTTTGTTTCTCTGGAAACCTGCAAGTTCACCATACTTGTTACAACTGTGAAAAATCACCTAGTGTGTCACCCCTCTCCTCTTAGATTGCAAGCTCTCTAGCCGGATCCTCCCTCCTTCTGTTCCGTGTGTGTAACATGTACGTATGTATATTTGTTATTCTGTCTCTCCCATTGTACAGCGCTATGGAATATATTGGCATTTTATAAATACTGTACCTGTAACTCTAAAAAACTGTAACTGTTACGGAGCAGGCTGCTGAAACAGCGCCTGCCTCATAATATAACACTAAAACAGGTACGCTAAGGAGAAACCTGCAGGCGCAGGTTACCCTCCTTAGCATTCTCATTATAGCATGAAAAACATAATATGGCCCATAGTATGGACAGGGTTGGATTAAGATCTCTATTGGCCTGGAGCTGAAGAATTTGGTGGGGCTATTTTTGGAACTGAATGAAATGAAAACATGTTTTATGTTATATAATGGAGCAGATACGAGTACATGCAACCAAGCTGATACATGTATAAAAAAGAGATCAAATATATATATATACAGTCAGGTCCAGAAATATTGGGACGTCGACACAATTCTAACATCTTTGGCTCTATACACCACCACAATGGAGTTGGAATGAAACAAACACAATGTGCTTTAACTGCAGACTGTCAGCTTTAATTTGAGGGTATGTACATCCATCTCAGGTGAACGGTGTAGGACTTACAGCAGTTTGCAGATGTGCCTCCCACTTGTTAAGAGACCAAAGGTAATGGGACAGAATAATAATCATAAATCAAACTTTCCCTTCTTAATACTTGGTGGCAAATCCTTTGCAGTCAATCACAGCCTGAAGTCTGGAACGCATAGACATCACCAGACGCTGGGTTTAATCCCTGGTCATGCTCTGCCAGGCCTCTTCTGCAACTGTCTTCAGTTCCTGCTTGTTCTTGGGGCATTTTCCCTTAAGTTTTGTCTTCAACAAGTGAAATGCATGATCAATGGGATTCAGGTCAGGTGATTGACTTGGCCGTTGCATAACATTCCACTTCTGTCCCTTCAAAAACTCTTTGGTTGCTTTTGCAGTATGCTTTGGGTCATTGTCCATCTGCACTGTGAAGCACCGTCCAATGAGTTCTGCAGCATTTGACTGAATGTGAGCAGATAATATTGCCCGTCACGCTTCAGAAATCATCCTGCTGCTTTTGTCAGCAGTCACATCATCAATAAATACAAGAGAACCAGTTCCATTGGCAGTCATACATGCCCACGCCATGACACTACCACCACCATGCTTCACTGATGAGGTGGTATGCTTAGGATCATGAGCAGTTCCTTTCCTTCTCCATACTCTTCTGTTCCCATCACTCTGGTACAAGTTGATCTTGGTCTCATCTGTCCGTAGGATCTTGTTCCAGAACTGTCAAGGCTTTGTTAGGTGTCGTTTGGCAAACTCTAATCTGGTCTTCCTGTTTTTGAGGCTCACCAATGGTTTACATCTTGTGGTGAACCCTCTGTATTCACTCTGGTGAAGTCTTCTCTTGATTGCTGACTTTGACACACATACACCTACCTCCTGGAGAGTGTTCTTGATCTGGCCAACTGTTGTGAAGGATGTTTTCTTCACCAGGGAAAGAATTCTTCGGTCATCCACCACAGTTGTTTTCCGTGGTCTCCCGGGTCTTTTGGTGTTGCTGAGCTCACCGGTGCGTTCCTTCTTTTTGAGAATGTTCCAAACAGTTGTTTTGGCCACGCCTAATGTTCTTGCTATCTCTCTGATGGGTTTGTTTTGTTTCTTCAGCCTAATGATGGCTTGCTTCACTGATAGTGACAGTTCTTTGGATCTCATCTTGAGAGTTGACAGCAACAGATTCCAAATGCAAATAGCACACTTGAAATGAACTCTGGGCCTTTTATCTGCACATTGTAATTGGGGTAATGAGGGAATATCACACACCTGGTCATGGAACAGCTGAGAAGCCAATTGCCCCATTACTTTTGGTCCCTTAACAAGTGGGAGGCACATCTGCAAACTGCTGTAAGTCCTACACCGTTCTCCTGAGTTGGATGTACATACTCTCAAATTAAAGCTGACAGTCTGCAGTTAAAGCACATTGTGTTTGTTTCATTCCAACTCCATTGTGGTGGTGTATAGAGCCAAAGATGTTAGAATTGTGTCGATGTCCCAATATTTATGGACCTGACTGTATATATATACAGTGGCAAGAAAAAGTATGTGAACCCTTTGGGATTACGTGGAGTTTTGCATGAATTGGTCATAAAATGTGCTCTGATCTTCATCTAAGTCACAACAATTTGAAAAACACAGTCTGCTTAAAATAATACAAAACAAACATTATATGTTTTCATGTGTTTATTGAACAGAAAATGTAAACATTCACAGTGCAGGGTGGAAAAAGTATGTGAACCCCTAGCCTAATGACAGGAGTGAGCCAACCTTGAGTCCAATCAGTGTGATATTATTGGATGTGTTGCTGAAAGCTGTCCTGCCCTTTAAAAACACACACCAGTTTTGGGTTTACTGGTCTCAATAAGCACTGCCTGATGTGAACCATGCCTCGCAGAAAAGAGCTCTCAGAAGACCTACGATCAAGAATTGTTGACTTGCATGAAGCTGGAAAGGGTTACAAAAGTATTTCCAAAAGCCTTGATGTTCATGTGTCCACGGTAAGACAGATTGTCTACAAATGGAGAAAGTTCAGCACTGTTGCTACTCTCCCTAGGCGTGGTCGTCCTGTAAAGATGACTGCAAGAGCACAGCGCAGAATGCTTAATGAGGTAAAGAAGAATCCTAGAGTGTCAGCTAAAGACTTACAGAAATCTCTGGCACATGCTAACATTTTTGTTGACACATCTACAATAAGGAAAACATTAAACAAGAATGGAGTACATGGGAGGACACCACGGAGGAAGCCATCCAAAGCTGTCCAAAAAGAATATTGCAGCACGTTTGAAGTTTGCAAAAGAGCACCTGGATGTTCCACAGCACTACTGGCAAAATATTCTGTGGACAGATGAAACCAAAATTGAGTTGTTTGGAAAAAACACACAACACTATCAGGGTTATCCAAAGAGATCCGAATTGCTTGAGAAAGCAATGGCCATTCGGCTATCCAGAAAGCAGGCAATTCGCCAAATCCTGGCGAATTGCCTGAGCATACGGTGCCTGTTCGGTGCCTGTTCGAGGGCAGTGAAATCCCCATAAAAAAGCACTGCTTCGGCTATTCAGAGAACACAAACCAGCAGTGAAAGGTTCCCCTAATGTCCTGCCATTCGGTGGTTTAATTCGGCAAATTTATTCAGGAGAATCCCATAGACTTCAATGTTAAAAATATTCCCGTTTTAATTCAATATCTAATAAACCATTCATTATAAAATTCTGCAGCAAAAAGTCTCTTTATTTATAGATTTTTTAGGATACTTCAAGCATTTTTCTTAATTTTTTTTTTTTTTTTAAAAGTCCGATTTTTTTTGATTTTTTTTTAAGTTTACTTATTTTTTCTGTAACAGCCCTCTTTATTATCATTCCCTGGACCTCCTGTGTAAATTTCAGACATTTTCGCTCAGTAGTTTCTTTGCAAACATCGTTTCATTTTCACAGATTCATACAAACGGTTTTGCTAATTTATTCACTGCCTCCTCTGCGTCTCAGCTGCTTCGGCTCTGTGTGATTCGGCTCCTGTTCGGCTGCTTCGCTGCGTGTGATCGGCTCCTGCTCGGGTTTTTTGAAGGTTAATCCAGATGTTTGTTTTTTTTTTTGTTGTGCATTCGGTGGGTTTTGCGGTTAGTTTTCGTCAGGTTTGCGGTGACTTTTCCCTGCAATTCGGGGACCCTGTGGTGCTTGCTGAATACACCGCAGGGTCACCGAAATGGGATCGGCAAAAGGAACCGAATTGAAGAGAGCGAAAAGTCACCGAACATGCGGTGACTTTTCGAATCTCTTTGAATAACCCTGTATGTGTGGAGAAAAAAAGGCACAGCACACCAACATCAAAACCTCATCCCCACTGTAAAACATGGTGGAGGGAGCATCATGGTTTGGGGCTGCTTTGCTGCCTCAGTGCCTGGACGGATTGTTGTCATTGATGGAAAAATGAATTCCAGAGTTTATCAAGACATTTTGCAGGAAAACGTAAGACCATCTGTCCGCCAACTGAAGCTCCGCAGAGGATGGGTGATGCAACAGGACAATGACCCAAAGCATACAAGTAATTCGACAAAAGAATGGCTTCAACAAAACAAAATACGCCTTCTGGAGTGGCCCAGTCAGAGTCCTGACCTCAACCAGATTGAAATGCTGTGGCATGACATTAAGAGAGTGATTCACACCAGCAGGGCTGGTGCTAGGCTATTTTGCGCCCTTGGCAAGACCAGCTACTTGCATCCCCCCCAAAAAAAAAAGGAAAGCGACACAACATGAAACTGCTAAATTTCTTTTTATTTTCAAGAATAAAGTTTGAAAAGCACCAATAGTAAAGGTAAAATAAATATAAATGAACTGTATTAAACAATTTTATATTGCCCAGGCAAGCTCAGATCATGGGTGGGTAATGTATTGCCCAGGTGAGCTCACATCATGGATATATATTGCCCAGGCCAGCTCACATCATGGATATATATTGCCCAGGCCAGCTCACATCATAGGTATATATTGCCCAGGCCAGCTCACATCATGGGTATTTATATTATATTTATTATATTGCCAATTTGCTCCCAGCTAACATCAGGATTGCCAATTTGAGCCCCCCCATGTCCCCCCATACCTGTTAAATCATGTGTACACAACACAAGTTTTGTACCGAGACAGCAGTGACAGGACTGACAGCAGGACTCCAGCAGGAGCCGAGGAGACAGAGCAGCTTCCTTTGTCTCCAATGTGACTCTCTGCCTTGACTCCGCCTCCTCCTCCCAGCACCTGATGTGGGGGGGTGCGTGCTGCCGCCAGCCCCAACACGTGCCAGCGGCGGTGCCGCGTCAGCCGCTGGCGAGCTGTAGAGGCGGAGCCTTGTAGCAGTGTCCGAGCGAGCGTGCATATAGCGGCCCGCGACCGTGGCCTGCGTGTTAATTGCAGCGCCCTGCCTCCCCGCGGGCCCGGCGCGGCGGCGGACACTCACAAATTCTATATTTTTTTATAACGTTGTCACTGGTCGGGCCCGGCTGCTGCGCCCTAGGCGGACTGCGCTACTAGGTTGCCCTTCATCCAGCGTGCTTTCTGAAAGGACGTTCAGTACCACTGGAGGTTTTGTCACAGACAAAAGAGTGCGTCTGTCCACCGACTCTGTAGACCGGCTGACATTTATAAAAATGAATCAGGATCCTGGATCAGCAGCTATTAATCTGATCAATCTGATCGTGACGTATCTGAATAGATCGGGGATCTCTTCTGCATTCCCAAAACCTCCACCACTGCACTCTTCCACAATACCACAAAGGGGTTACGGTGTGAAGGCACTTGCTGCCACCAAAGGCAAAATATTTGAGTGCACTGACGCCTGTACCAGATTCATATCATTTTAATATTTGACCGCAGGATCCAACCCTGCACTCTTCCACAATACCACAAAGGGGTTACGGTGTGAAGGCACTTGCTGCCACTAAAGGCAAAATACTTGGGTGCACTGACGCCTGTACCAGATTCATATCATTTTAATATTTGACCGCAGGGTCCAACCCTACACTCTTCCACAATACCACAGAGGGGTTACGGTGTGACGGCACTGTTGCCAACACTAAAGGCCCAATTTTAAAGCACCTATTGTTACTTTCATCCAAAGCCTGCATAAGTTTCACCATAATTTAGCCCAAAAAATCACTAAATTTGTTCTGCGTGTCCTAAAACGTCTCCTCTTTTCATACAGGCTGCCGCCCCAAGCAGTTGTTTATGAATAGATTAAAGGAAAACCATTCACCGTCATTTGAAATGTCATTTTTTTGTTTTTAAATGTTTCTATACATCCTACAAATCCGCCACTTCATGGGCAGGTTATGGGGACCTCCTAGACACGATATTTGATATTCCTTTTTAATCTTAATCTTTATTTCATGGAAAACTCACTGTTCCTTTAAAAAAAATTTTTTTTTTTTACTTTTTGTCCTGGTTTCCTGTCCCCCAGGGCACTACCTGGACCCCCATACACCTTTTATGGCAAATATCTTGCATATATGCCCTTTTGGAGGGCACTCTAAAAATCGAACTTTCGAGTCACATTGACTTGCATTGAGTTCGGTTCGTGTTCGAGTTCGAACTCGAACTTTTGAAATTGTTCTAGTTCGAATGTGAACCGAACACAGGGGTGTTCGGCTCATTACTAGTGACGAATACTTTAGGTGGTATGGATAGTGACTATCAGCTTGCAATAAAGAATTTCTGTCAGTTGATTTACGATACAAAGCGTATCCCAACTTGTTACCCACACGGAATACCTCAACATCTAGAAACGGTATTGATTGTGCATTGCAGGATACTGTTACCTTCACAGCATATACCTTCACAGGTATATCAATTTTTTTTCGTATTACCTATAACCGTTTAAAAATGTTTATGAATCTCATTATTGTTTTGGTTATGTATATTGGATCCAGAATTGGATGTAGACTATTGTGCATACATATCATTTCACCCATGGCAAAGGACAAAAGAAAATATGGCAACATGGTTTAATTTCCTCCAAGATTGTTTTTAGCTTGTGTTGTTTGTTACGAGTTACCGTCACCTTAGAGACGGAACACTTCGGGCATGTGAGCTCACGCGCACGAACATTGTTCCAGATTGCACTCTGGGTAATTTGATTCAAGTGCATTAACAATCATTGCTGAACAAGTGGATTGGTGAGTGTTTTTATAGTTATGTATTTATATGTGTTTTTCATTCATTGCAAACACAATATGGCAGAGCTGATAAGATATTAAGGAAGGATCGCTACAGGCACTCGCATGTGGTTCCTGTCCCAAACCACCAAAATATATACCAATAGTCCAAGGGGATGGAGTGCAGCGAAAACAATGTTCCTTTCTTTAAGTCCCAGGAGTAGATTTTCCAGATCCTGAAGAGAGCTTTCTTCCTAGGGTAACCTCAAAAAAGGAAAAACATCATCGTGCGATCTGATGTATACCACATGGATAAACCAAAGAAGCGTCAGCACACTCACGTGAAATAGAGCCTTCCTGGCTCTGGATGATGCGCCTCTGGGTTATTATCGGCTACCCACTTGCCCTTTTCGGTACAGGTAGTCTTGATTAGGGATGAGCCGAACACCCCCCGAGTTCGGTTCGGGCCCGAACCCGAACTTCCCATTTGTTCAGGTCCGAACTCGAACCCGAACCCGAACCCCCATGCAAGTCAATGGGGCTGAAGATTCGGTATTTTAGAGTGCCCTCCAAGAGGGCATATATGCTACATATTTGCCATAAAAGGTGTATGGGGGTCCGGGTAGTGCCCTGGGGGACAGGAAACAAGGACAAAAAGTTTTTAAAAAAACGTTTTTAAAGGGACAGTGAGTTTTCCATGAAATAAGGGTTAAAAATAGAAACGAAAAATTCCTTCAAATATCGTGCCTAGGAGGTCCCCATAACCTGCCCGTGAAGTGGCGGATTTCTAGGATGTATAGAAATGTATGTATAGACGGTAAATGCTTTTCCTTTAATCTATCCATAAACAACTGCTTGGGGCGGCAGCCTGTATGAAAAGACATTTTAGGACGCCCAGAAAAAGTTTAGTGTTTTTTTGGGCTAAATTATTGTGAAACTTATGCAGGCTTTGGATGAAAGTAACAATAGGTGCTTTAAAATTGGGCTTTTAGCGTTGGCAACAGTGCCATCACACCGTAACCGCTCTGAGGATATGAATCTGATACAGGCGTCAATGGCAGTGCACCCAGATATTGTGCCTTTAGTGCCAGGCATGCAAGTACTATCATACAGTAACCCCTCTGTGGTATTGTGGAAGAGTGCAGGGGTGGACCATGTGGTCCTATATTGAAAAGATATGCATCTGGTTAAGGCGTCAGTGCACCCAGATATTGTGCCTTTGGTGCCAGGCCAGCAAGTATCATCATACAATAACCCCTCTGTAGTATTGTGGAAGAGTGCAGGGGTGGACCATGCGGTCCTATATTGAAAAGTTTTTTTATCTGTTAATGGGCGTCAGTGCACCCATATATTGTGCCTTGAATGCCAGGCCATCAAGTATCATCATACAGTAACCCCTCTGTGGTATTGTGGAAGAATGCAGGGGTGGACCATGTGGTCCTATATTGAAAAGTTTTTGATCTGGTAATGGGCGTCAGTGCACCCAGATATTGTGCCTTTAATGCCAGGCCATCAAGTATCATCATACAGTAACCCCTCTGTGGTATTGTGGAAGAGTGCAGGGGTGGACCATGTGGTCCTATATTGAAAAGTTTTTTGGTTTTTTTAATGGGCGTCAGTGCAGCCAGATATTGTGCCTTTCATGGCAGCAAGTGCCTTCACACCGTAACCCTTTTGTGGTATTGTGGAAGAGTTCAGTGCTAGAGGTTTTCTGAATGCAGAAGAGGACATCCCCTATCTATTCCATTACTTCAGCATCAGGGGATTGATAGCTGCTGATCCAGGACTGATTCATTTTTATAAATGTCAGCCGGTCTACAGAGTCGGTGGACAGACACACTCTTTTGTCTGTGACAAAACCTCCAGCGGCACTGAACGTCCTTTCGGAAAGCACGCTAGATGAAGGGCAACCTAGTAGCTGCATAGCATATTGGCTAAATTCTGGCCAGTGATCCAATCTCAACACCCAGTAAGCCAGTGGATCATCTGCTGGAAAGGTATCCAGGTCTGCTCTTGCCCCTAGGTAGTCCTGCACCATATGGTGAAGACGCTGGCAATGGGTGCCTACATTTGACGTCCCTAGGCGTCGAGGACTAAAAAAAATTAAAAATGCATCAGTCATGCGGCCCTGGCCTTCACCGCTATTCCTCTGATCACCTGCAGCCTCAGAAGCATGTGTGTCAGCACTTGGTAATCTAACAGTGCCTGGAAAGGTGTTACACAAGTTTCGCTTTAGAGCGTCCTCAAGTTATGTCATCCTGTGCTCCCTCTGTGCGGGCAGGATGAGCTCTGCAACTTTCCCCTTGTATCGTAGATCAAGAAGGGTTGCCAACCAGTAATGATCCCTCTCCTTGATAGCATGAATCCTGGGGTCCTTTAGCAGGCTTTGCATCATTAGGGAGCCCATGCAGCGTAGGTTGGAGGTGGCATTAGCTGCCGAGTCTTCCTGGTCAATGAGGATAACCGTATCGTGCACTTCCTCCTCCCAGCCACACACAAGCCCTTCTGTTTCTGGGCACACAAAACCCTGCCTTGAGGAATCCCCACTTTCAATGCCCCCACTACTTAAATAGTCCTCCCCCTCCTCATCCTCCTTCTGTCTGATCTGAGTAGGACCCGCTGGAATGCTGTCTGCGGAAAGACTTTGGCCCTGAGAGTTAGGGAAGGCCTCCTCTTCCTCCCGCTGTTCTGCCTCTAGAGCCACATCTATAATTCCCCACAGAGTGTGCTCCAGCAGGAACACTAAAGGAATTGTGTCACTGATGCATGCACTGTCCCTGCTCACCAACCTCGTTGCCTCCTCAAATGGTGACAGTACAGTGCATGCATCCTTGATCATCAGCCACTGTGGGGGGGAAAAAAAACAAGTTGACATGAACCTATCCTTGTGCCATACTCGCACAGGTACTCGTTGATGGCCCTCTGCTGCTTGTGCAGACGCTGCAGCATTGCTAATGTCGAGTTCCACCTGGTGGGCATGTCACAGATCAGACGGTTTGTGGGAAGGTGGAATTTTCTTTGAATTTCTGCCAGGCGAACGCTTGCTGGGATGACCGTCTGAAGTGGCTGCAGACTTTTCTGGCCTGGATGAGAAGCTCTGGCAGCCCTGGGTACTTGGTTAGGAAACGCTGTACCACCAGATTTAGGACGTGTGCTAGGCATGGTACATGCGTCAATTTACCCTTGCGTAGGGCGGAGAGAAGGTTGCTGCCATTATCGCAGACGATCATTCCCAGCTCAAGCTGGCGTGGTGTTAACCATCTCTGCACCTGCCCCTGCAGAGCTGACAAAATTTCTGACCCGGTGTGGCTCCTGTCCCCTAAACAAACCAGCTCAAGCACAGTATGGCATCTTTTTGCTTGAGCCATTGCGTACACCCTGTCAGGCGTCGTTTAACTGCCACTTCGCCAGAGACAGAGAAGGAGGAGGAGGAAAGGTGGGTGGTGGTAGAGCAGACAGACCTCATACAAGCAGCTTTCTGGAGGCATGGTGGATGAACAAGCTCCAGCACAGAGCCCCGTCTTGGATCCCTCCCAGCTGCAATCAGAGTTACCCAGTGTGCCGTGAAGGAAATGTAATGACCCTGTCCATGCTTGCTGGACCACGTGTCTAAAGTCACATGCACCTTGCTGCTGACTGCCTTTCCCAATGACTGGATAACATTGTCTTCCACTTGCTGGTATAGTGCTGGAATAGCCTTGCGTGAAAAGTAATGGCGTTTTGGAACCTGCCACTGTGGTACAGCGCATTCAGCAAATTCAGGGAAGAGTCCACCAGCTGGACAGGCAGCAGCTGCAATGCGAGTAATTTTGCTAAGCTGGCATTTAGACGCTGTGCTTGGGGATGGTTGAGACTATATTTTTTCTTTCGCTGCAGCAGCTGCGGCAACGTAATCTGACTGCGTAAATCTTCAGCTACTGGGATGATGTCACATTGTGAGGAAGGACCTGCTGGTACATCCATTACTGTAGCATCATCCCTGTCGGTGGAGGTTGTAGGCAATTGCATGGCAGGACATACAGTGTGGGTAGAGACAGATGAGGAGGAGGAGGACCTACGCAAAGTTTTGCCCCAACGGGATGTGTGGCACTTGTTCATATGTCGCCTCAAGCACGTGGTACCCAAGTGTCCAGTGTTTATCCCACGCTTCAGCCTCCTCTGACATAGATTACAATAGCAACGCTGGGGTCTGCTGCACAGTTCTTAAAGAACTCCCAGACAGCAGAGTTCCTGCATGTGTTCTTTGAGACAACAGCGCTCTGCACCGGAGCAGCTCTGACATGTGATGCCTTGGACTGGCTAGTGCTACGGTTGGTCACAGAGGATGTTGTGCCTCGTGTTTGCTGTGCCTCCTCCTCCTCCCTCCTCCTCACTCTGATTCCTCAGTTCGATCTGGCACCCAGGTGGAGTCAGTGACCTCATCATCATCAATGTCATCTTCACCCCCTATCTCCTCGTCACTGGAGCCAACTTGGCAGTATGCTGCAGCTTCTGGGGCAACATGAGTGCCAGTTATTTGTGTGTCATCACTGGCACCCCCCCTTCCTCTAGGTTGATTATACTCCCTTGCTCAACCTCAGAGATTGAATCAGAGCACTGTACTTGCTGTGCATCCTCAAGCAGCATGTCACTCTCATTGTAGTCAAACAATTCAGCTGACTCCTCCGTGTGTGATAGCGAGGCTACGGCAGGAGTAGCTGTGGACATGGAGGCTGCATTAGATGCTTTGGCAGCTGAGGTGGACTGTAAAGCACTAGAAGCCTGGCTGGCAGAGGACTCGGAGGATGAGGATGGCCTGGTTAGCCAATCCACCAAGTCCTCTGTATGTTGCTGCTGCTGCTTAAGACGGCCAGCACCAGTTAGAAAGGACAAGCGTGCCCCTGCAGAGGATGCACCACGTCCACCACGACCAGAGACACAGCCTCCCGACACAGGGGCTGCTTGCCCTCTTATCTGTGGCTGGGAGCGTCAGCCTGTCCTTTTTGTCTTTCAGACATGGTGAGTGATATATAGATTAATATATACAGAACTCTGATTCAACTCTGGTATAAAGATTTAAATAACTCTGGTATAACTCAGTGAGACACACTGATAGCTGGCAGCCAGTGACAAGAAACAGATCACCTTAATTCACAAATGTTTTAAAGAAATTAGTGAGCCCCAAAATACCGCGTTGGTACTGTATGTATGACGCGACACACAGATCACCTTAATTCCAAGTGTTTTAAAGAAATTAGTGAGCCCCAAAATACAGCGTGGTACTTTTTGTATGACGAGACACAGATCACCTTAATTCACAAGTGTTTTAAAGAAATTAGTGGATCCCAAAATACAGCGTGGTACTGTATGTATGACGAGACACAGATCACCTTAATTCCCAAGTGTTTTAAAGAAATTAGTGAGCCCCAAAAAAACTTGCTGGCTATGTGACGAGACACAGAAGATCACCTTAATTCCCAAGTGTTTTAAAGAAATTAGTGAGCCCCAAAATACAGCGTGGTACTTTTTGTATGACGAGACACAGATCACCTTAATTCCAAAGTGTTTTAAAGAAATTAGTGAGCCCCAAAATACAGCGTGGTACTGTTTGTATGACGAGACACAGATCACCTTAATTCACAAATGTTTTAAATAATGTTGTAAACCCCAAAAAAACTTGCTGGCACAGTGACAAGACACACATCACCTAAATTCCCTGATATTTGGTATAAATGAGACCCAAAAAGACTTGCTGGCACAGTGAGACAAGACCCAGAAAATCACCTCAATACACAAATGTTTTAAATAAAGTTGTAAACCCCAAAAAAACTTGCTGGCACAGTGACAAGACACGCATCACCTAAATTCCCTGATATTTGGTCGAAATGATACCCCCCCAGACCCCCCAGTAGCTTGGCAGACCGGCAGTAACAACACACCCAACTATCTTCTTTGAAATCTCCTCTGAAATGCGTTCAGAAAGCGCTGCGTTGAAACCTTATATAGTGTGCTGCGGGACTTAGCTCTGTGAGCCCATGATTGGGCAAAATTTGCCCAATCAGGACTCTGAGCGGTGATTGGCATAGTGTTCAACCAGTCCTCCACCAGACCTGTGGTCAGGTGCAAGGCTGTAGCCAATTACGAGCTTCAGGCAGTGGGAAAATGCATTGTGGGCCATTGTGGTCGAACATGCGGCGAACACCCGGAAATGTTCGGGGTTCGCGATCTGCTCGAACAGGCTAAGTTCGGGTCGAACCCCGAACCGTCCGAACCCAAACAGCTCATCCCTAGTCTTGATACTTCAAGTCTTTACACCACTTTCATGGACCTAACCTAGGTCCTTAGGAATGAGGCTCAGAAGTTGTTGTAGGGTACAACTTCAAATAAAACCCCGTGCGGTGTAGTAAAAATCAAAAATTTAATAAAACACAGCATAAAATACAACAAAAATATAAAATAAGGGAATAATTAGTGACCAGAATGCATTTCGCCCGTTGAGATATCCTCAGTTGCTTCCTCAGCTTGTTTTACAGATCAAATGACCATTACTCCCTTTAACCCTTTCGCTGCTGAGGCTTTTCCCGCCCCTGTGCTGAGGTCATTTTTACCGGTTTTTCTCATCATGTTTAAACGTGTTTTGAAGGCTTATTTTAGTATATGACCCAGACATATTATATACGTTCTTTCCGTCAGACTCGGCAGATTCATAATATGTCATTATTATATGTATACGTTATGTCATGTCTGTATATTATAACAAAAAATGCAATAAAATATGTATTTTCAATAATTTACAATGTGTAAAGTGTTTTTTTTCACATTTTAACATGCGAGCAATTGCGGTTATATTTTGTATGGGGTGCGCTTGTTAAAAAAATTAGAGATGGGGTCTCGTTACATTTTTTTTTGGGGAAAATTACACTATTTTTAACAAACGCACTGCATACAAAAATCGTTAGTGCAGCATCATTGTTCACATTATAATTGAAATGGGAACAATATTGCTGCATTAACAAACCAAAAAAAATAAAAAAAAAGTTTATTTTTTTTTATAATTTTTATTTTTAATTTTTTTTTAATTTTTATTTTTAATTTTTTTACAACATTTTTCACTTTCATGTTTGGTATCGTTGGAACGGCCATGCTCTGGCCGATCCAGCAATACCAACGTTAACCCCTAGCTGCCACGGATCGGGAGATAGGGAGTTCATTGGAACTCCCTATCTCCACCGTTGGTGGCAGTTAAGGGTTAAGTCCAGGACTGGCGTCATCGTGCTACGCACGATGACGCCAGTCCTCAGGGGGAGTTCCCGGAGGCTTGGCCGACATCCAAGATGTCGGCCAGCTCCGGGAAAGGATCGCGAACCGGCGCTTTTCAGCGCCGATTCGCGATCCAGCTCCCCAGGGTTAATGCCAGGCATCATTTGGAAGGGCAGGCTGTGCCCTTCCAAATGATGCCTGGGTTAACCCCCGCAGAGCCGCCGATCGGGAGGGAGAGAGGTCCGAGGCCCCCTCCCTTTCAGGCGCCTCCTCCGCACATGCGGGGGGGGGGCGCCTGAATTAGGTGTCATCACGCTGCCGCGATGACACCTAATTCCGGCGGCTGTGGTCCCGGATGCGCGGCTGACATCCAGGATGTCAGCCCGCACCGGGGGGGCCAGCGATCGGCCAGAACCCTGAGCGCGTCCTCAGCATCCAAGTGGTTAAATACCCTAATCTGTCAATGGTTACCCAATTACGAGTCTTCTTTTTGGCGGGGATTTCACCCCTACCAATCATATAATCCCTTTCATTTTGTTGACCTAATAGGTATAATAAAGCTAAAAAAAAAAAATCATTTTGTTAACCTAAAGCTAAAAGGAAAAAAAAAATCGTTTTGTTAACCTAATAGGTATAATAAAGCTAAAAGAAAAAAAAAATAATTTTGTTAACCTAATAGGTATAATAAAGCTAAAAGAAAAAAAAGTTAAAAAAAATATATAATTTTTCATTCATTGTTGTAACCTTGATAATGGCTCATATGTGAGCCGAAACGTCGGTTTCATTTTAATTTGTTTCAATAAAAAAATCCTATTTTACTACATGTGTGCGACCCCTCTCATGCTGGATATATATATATATTTAAATTTGAAAAGAATTTCTACATCCAAAAGTCTGGAATGGCGATGGGTGCCTCCATGGCACCATCGTACACCAACACTTATATGTGCAATTTTGAGCAACAGCACTTGCTTACCTTACCGTCTGATCAATTGCTTTTTTTCCTGCAGATTTGTAGATGATATCTTTTTAATCTGGGGTGGTGATGAGACATCCTTTAATGATATGGTACGGCACATTAATCAATTGGAATCACCAGTAAAAGCGACAGCAGCATGCAATGTCCACTTAATACCATTCTTGGATGTTGAGATTTTTCGCCAAGGAAACAAACTTGGCTATACTCTTTATCGAAAGTCCACAGACAGAAATTCGCTGCTGAGAGCTGATAGCCATCACCCATACCATCTGATAAACTCGCTACCTATCTTACAGTTCCTTCGAGTCCTGAGATATAATAGTGACAAAACTCGGAGAAACCAGCAAATACATGAAATGTACACTAGATTTATCAACAGAGGATATAAAGCGAAGCGATTGGATATAGCATTACAAAAGGCAACATATCGGCTCAATCATCCGATCAATAAAGATGAAGCAATGCCTCCTGGAATTTGCCTACCAGTCACCCATGGCCAACATGGCACAAAGATCACCCAGAATCTTCGCAAACACTGGAACATCTTTCAGTTTGACAATTCACTCCCAGAGCAATTTAAAAGACCGCCTTTAATAAGCTATAAACGAACTAAAAATCTGCGAGATCTATTAGTACAAACGGATCTGGTCACTTCATATATGCCGACAATCTTTTTCGCGAAGAAAGGCTGTTTTAAATGCCTTAATTGTGTCACGTGTAGCCACTGAATGCTGGCACTACATTTGTACACCCATGGACTGGACAGAGATTTGACATTAAATATCGAATCACGTGTCAAAAGGAATTTATCATTTATCTAATAACTTGCCCATGTGGTTTATGTTATGTGGGAAAAAACGATCTGACGCTCCGAGATCGCATTCGAGGTCATCGTTCAGCGATTAATACCACCTACCGTGATGGCCAAACGGATAAGCCCGTTGCAAAACATTTTTTACAATACTAACATCGCCTACAGTCCTTAAGATTTATCGGGATTGACCATATTCCACCGTTAAGGAGAGGAGGGAATAGATCACAGTTATTGTTGCAACGCAAAGCATTTTGGATCAAAAAACTAGACACCTTGGCACCCAGGGGTCTCAATGAATATAATGCCCTCTCATGCTTTTTACAAGACAGATAGATCTCTAATGGGAGTATATGGTTAATTCTTCTAACAATATTAGGTTTGCAACTTCACCTTACTGCCTTATACAGCAGAGCAATGACAATGGTTGATTTTGTTTGCTATAGTCGATTAATGACGTCTCATGCATGCTTCCTAGTATTCTATTAACTTTATATACACAGTAGGCTCTTTTCAAATTTTATTGTTACCTCCATGATTGTTTTTAATTAACTTGTTTGTTTTGGCCATTTGTTATAGTTTCCATGGACATCGGGTACGTCGAGCGTTTGATTTCATACGCAAGTAAGGAATCCCGGTGAGCAGTTAAAGTTATACACTTTAGGTGTGTGATTAATTAAGGTGTACCAATAGAAATGGTGAGTGCCTTTCTACTTCCTCTTTATATACATTGCTGAATTTCATGTATGTTACCTTGAAAATGGCTCGTATCGGAGCCGAAACGTCGGTTTCATTTTAACATGTCATAACTAAAATTTATTGTTTTTACGAGAACACGTGTGCGGCTCCAATCACGTTGGAACTACAAATTTCTTTTTGGAAGCAAGCACCGTGGCGTTTAATTTTGCTCTAACCTGGAGAATAGAAAGGAGTTGCTGGGACCAAGGTCAATATATATATATATATATATATATACACTGTATATATAAAAACAGGCAGATAGTGTATATATAACTAGGTCAATACTGTATATAACAAACTGTAAACAAATATACCACAACCTAGTGCTGTGCATCTCAAATATAACCATTGACAATGCACCACATGCAGCTACCTCCTAGGTGAAGCATAAAACACATTCCTCGTGCACGCAAATGCACATTTGCGCGAGGATAAAACCATTAGCGCATAACGTCGTATTACGACATTCGCGCAAACGATGCGCGTTAACGTCCAACGCGAGTGACCCTGCATGAACCCAGCGCGAGCGAATTTGACAGGCGCAACAACCGAAACCTAGCAAATGGTGGTTCTTAATTCTGATTGTTTTTTCACGGGATTCAGCCAGTCTGCCCACTGATTCCTGCACGCAACGGTCATTTGCACCAGGCTTTGCGCGTCGGATTTGTGCTCGAAAAAAGTTGAAGACTGAAAAAATGCGCTCGGATCGTAATACCGCGTTAATTTGCGCGCACTAATGTTTTTTTCCGTGCGCAAAAAAAATTGCGCTTCGTGAGCGCATTTGCGCGAAGAGTGTAATAGGGGCCATAAAGGGTTGCTCCCTTCAACGAGAGAAAACAATCCAATTGGATCAGGAGTACGTGACCATAAAACGTAATTTTCAATATTTCTTCTATAAAAAAAACCAAAACTTCTGAAGCTCCAATTAAAAAACATATATCAGACAACTGACATAGACAATTAGCCACAGACGGCACAAGTGAGAATTTACTCACTTTCCGAAAATGGCCATACACCCAATAGTCAATTTGGGGGAGGGTTATCAGATTATGCCCTAAGAAGGACTGGTTGCTTAGGTCACTGGGCTTCCCAGGGCTGCATGCCCCAGGACATCACATCCCCAACCCAGACCCTTGGTCATTGCCCATGATCCAACCTCTGTAAGGACATGCCCCAAACAAAGGTTGTACCCAAAGCTCTCTCCATCTTTGTGCACTTACCTTCCCCAGCACCCTTGTCTACATTACACACAGCCTCTGTGCCTGTTGGAGAAGTGTGTATGTTAGCTTTCTGCCATGGGACTGCAAACCAATGTGGCAATGCCAACTCTAAAAGTCAATGGGCATAAGTGGGCATGTAGGGTTAATGTGGTTAAACGTATTAGTATCCTAAAACTGGATATTTAAGAGTTTTATTTGTTTTAGTATTCCTTTTAAAACAATTGTTCCTGCTGTCTGTGTAATAGGTTTTTCCTTAGATTGATTTGATGCTGAGTTGATGTTGATAATGTGTTAATCCAATCTGTTGCATACTAATCTATAAATTTCTGTATCTCCTTAATTGAGTCCCATCCCCCTGATGTAGACAGTGTACTCTATTGTTTGTGTCAGGTTACAACCATCCCGTTTCCCATGAAAACTCCCATCTCAAATTAAAGATCATTATTCTTCCCTGCACTAAATTGTGTCTGGGGTTTGGGGAGAAATACCAGGAGTTATACAGCACTCACTCAAGTTCTGGTAGAGAGTTGTGAAGGAGGGAAAACTGCTGAGAATCTGCTTAACTGGAGAGAAGGAACGGACACTGTAACAAGTTGGAGTCTGGTCCTAAAGCCAGAGACTAGTGAACTCCAGTTGCTGTTACAGAGGTGGTCTGTGGTGTGGCCTCTGCCACATGTTGGGAATGTGTCCAAGGTCACGCGTCCAAAGGCCGGAACTCAATCACTAGGCCCCAGGGAGGAAAACATGCCACCGACCACCGCGCCAAGGAGCCGGCATACACAGTGTATATGACCCACGGAACAATTTGTGCTACGATCTGATCTGAGCCTGGTGAGACACGGCCAAGTGAGTCCCTAAATCTGCACCATATGTCCTTAGTGTTAAAGGACTTTTTAAAGTTAACATATAATAAAAGTTTGTCTAATTTATTTTTGCTAATGCAAAGTCCCTTAATACCAGATCCTGAGAGTGGCTATTTTTTCTGGAAATAACAAGTGACCCCAAATATCACTCATTCTCCTGCTGCCCACAAATAAATGCTTCCCATACAAAGCATAGGAAGAGTTAATTTACAGAGCTCAATAGTTAACTCTAACAGCTCTCTGTTAATATTATTTATTGAGTACGACTCCCCAAATTAATAAGGCCTGAAGCACCTAAGGCGTAAGGCCCTTACGTTGCCTCTGATGCCAGGACGCAGTGAGGATTTTTCTAGAAGGTTTTGCAGCGCGTGAGGAGATTAATCAGGAGCGGTGTGGGAGGAGTCAACAGGAGGGTACTTAAGGCGTGTGTGGAGAGGCTCTGCGCGCCTTTTTCTCCTGAGGTAGAGCGGTGAAAATATGTGCTGCGTCAGAGAAGCGGTGGTTTTTCGGCTTTTTGCCTTTTAGTATTGTTTTTGGAAATGGCTGAAGGTGGCGAGCTGGAGTCACTACTGGAGGAAGTGCGGGAGGCGGCTCGGCACCGTGGTGTGGAGTGGGCCAGAAGAAGCCTGTCGGAGGTGTTGGCGGCGGATGGGGGTTCTCGGCCTGCCAAGATTTCAAGGCCTCCAGTGAAGTTTAATCCGGGAGGCAAATCCAGTGATGTATCAGCGGCCGAGAGATTGAGATTGGAGGTTGTGAGAGGTCGTGGTCGGTTGGTCCAACAGATGTTGGCTGGTGGTGATGCAGTTGGAAATGAGGCTGGCATGAGCACTTCCAGGCGTGTGGAAGGTAGGGAGCTTGAGGCCAGCATCGGGGGCTAAGGATCCTTCCAGTCGGAGGGGTGGTGTGGTGAGCTCTACCAGGAGAGAAGGAGTGCGGAGTTCGAGGAGTTCCTCGGGGAGAAGGAGAGGTCGGTGGTCCGCCAGGGGTCCCAGAGGAGGAGCAAGGGCTGTCTCAGGGACTGATCTTTCGGCAGTAAGACAGTTGGTGGATAGGGATGTGGAGGGTGGTGAGACACAAGGTGTTGGTATGCGGGATGAGGGCCCTCAAGCGCTCGAAGTAAATTGGTGTTCAGTTGGTGGAGATGATGGGGCTCCGGATGTTGATGTGAGGGAGCAAGTTGTTGATTTTGGTACTTCGGGTTCTGGGGCTCATCGCACTATTAATTTTTCGTCCACAGTTCCACTGGTTCGGGAGAGGAGTCCAGAGCCGGTGGATGGTTTCCAGGCTGCTGGAGTTGGTGGAGGTGGTGCAGGAGGTTTGGAGTCAGTGGAGGTTCCAGGAAGTTCGGGCGGACCTCGTGTGGCGACAGGTAACGTAAATGGTGGTGATGTTGGTTCTTTCATGTCTGTTTTACAGGGGGCCTTTGAGGCTTGGTCGGTTTCACCAAGGGGTGTGAACCAGGTTGTGGATTTGGCTCAAGCTTGGAAGGGGGCAGGTGGGCCAGTTGTGAGAGCCGGTGGAGCTCTTGGTGGTGAAGTTATGTCTTCAAATGGGCCGAGTGGCGATGTGGGTTTACTCGGTGAGTCCGTAAGAGTGGTGGATGTGGCAAGGAGGAATGCTTATGTGTCTTTCTCTGGGCCTTTGGGGTTTCATTTGAAGCAGGAGGTTAAAGAAGGCATATGGCGGGGGGAGTATGTGGAACTTTTTTCCCTGCTTCCGTTGGATGAGGTGGCTGGGGTAAAAGATGATTCGTCTAAGGACGGTTTAAAGGAAGAGGAGGAAAGGAAGAAGAGGTTTTGGAGGATTCCTAAGTCATTCGGGAATTGGCTTCGGGCTTTCTGTATTTTGGCAAGTGTGTGGGGAAAAGAGCCCACAGCACTGTTCGGGCCTTTTTTGTTATGTGGATGGGATTTGGGAGGCTTATCGAACGTATGGTGGTTGGGCGTGGTGGAAATACGATGAGCAGTTTAGGCAACGTTTGGCGGCTCACCCAGGCATGGGGTGGGATCATTTGGACATTACGCTGTGGTTGCGTTTGATGGAGGCACAAAAGGCGTTGCCCTTTCCAGGGGGAGCCGGTGGGGGAGGAGTCAGTTCCCCACCGGCAGGTGTTAAAAAGGGATCGTGCTGGCAGTTTAACGAGGGTCAGTGCAAATTTGGTGCGGGGTGCATGTACAAGCACAAATGTTCAAATTGTGGAGGATTACATTCATTGTCCAGATGTTTTAAGAGGGCAAGACAAGCAGGTCTGCCTTTTGGAGGGTCTGGAGAGGGGAGCTTCCCCGGTGAAACTCGACGCGATGTTACCGTGGCTAAGGCTTTACGGAAGACATAGAGATGCAGAGTTTTTATGTGACGGTTTTGGTGTTGGTTTTCGGATTCCTTTTGTGGTAAGGCCTGGGGGTGGCAAGCTAGGAAATTTGAAGTCGGCTAGAGTGTATCCGGAGGTAGTTCGGGAGAAGGTGTTTAAGGAGATTGGGGCTGGTAGGATGGCTGGTCCATTCTCGTCTCCTCCGGTGTGGGATTTGAGGATATCCCCTGGGGGTTGTGCCGAAACGGAAGGCAGGAGAATTTCGTTTGATTCATCATTTATCCTTTCCACGGGGGAATCGGTGAATGATGATATTGGTGAGGAGTTGGCATCGGTGTCATACGTGTCATTTGATTACGCAGTTAGTTTGGTTCGTGATGCAGGACCGGGGGCTTTAATGGCCAAGGTGGATATTGAGTCGGCTTTTCGGTATTAGCTATTCATCCTTCGTGTAATCATCTTCTAGGATTTTGGTTTGAAGGCGAATTTTATGTGGATTTATGTTTGCCTATGGGTTGTTCCATTTCCTGTTCCTTTATTGAATGTTTCAGTACATTTTTGGAATGGGTGGGCCGTGAAGTGGCAGGGTCGAACAATCTGACTTATTATCTGGATGATTTTTTGTGTGTGGGAAGGAAAGAGACAGGAGAGTGTCTGCACATTCTTCGGTCTTTTCAGTGGGTGGCACACCGATTTGGTGTTCCTTTGGCCTCCGATAAAACGGAAGGTCCTGCATCGGTTATCACTTTCTTGGGAATTGAGATTGATTCAGTAAAGGGTGAGTGTCGTTTACCTGTGAAAAAAGTGGTGGAAGCTTTGAGACAGGTTGAAGGGGCCCTGTTGGTTAAGAAATTACAGTTGAGAGAGCTGCAATCGCTGATAGGTCGTTTGAATTTTGCATGCAGGGTCATTCCGGTGGGAAGAGTCTTCTTACGTGTATTGGCTTTGGTGACACGAGGTATTCGGGACGGTCATCACTTTGTTAGGACATCCAGTACCATGAAAGAAGATTTGGAAGTGTGGAAATCCTTTTTGGTGGTGTTTAATGGGGTGGCCTTATTCCCTTCGAAAGAGGTTTTGGAGAAGGAGCTGGAATTTTTTACGGACGCCTTGGGTGGTGTTGGTTTTGGGTATATTTTGGGGGACGTTGGTGTGCTTCTCGTTGGCCTGGTAGTTGGTTGGCATCTTCCTTGGTGCGGAATTTGGCTTTTTGGAGTTGTTTCCATTAGTAGTGGCCTTGGAGCTGTGGGGAGGTGCTCTGGAGGGAAGAAGGATTCTGTTCCGTTCTGACAACATGGCGGTGGTGTCGGCGGTTAATTCTTTGTCGGCTTCATCATTGCCAGGCATCAAATTGTTGAAGAGATTTGCGTTGATGTGTCTTAAGTTTAATGTTTTATGCAGGGCTAGGCATGTTCCGGGTCGCCTAACTCAGTGGCGGATGCTTTGTCTCGTTTGCAGTGGGACAGGTTTCGTTCCCTGGCCCTGTTGGCAGAGGAGGTGGGCACCCCTTGTCCGGAGGGCCTTTGTCAGCTAGGTTTGGAATTTTTGGAAGATGGGTGAGAGGTTCTTTGTCGGAGTCATCTTGGAAGGCCTACTCGCGAGTATGGAGGGATTGGGACGGTTTGGCTGAGCGGTTCAGGTACGTGGCAGTGGGTGGTTTGGATGAGGAAAGTCTGCTCAGAGCATACCTCATTCGGTTATTTGAGTCTGGGGCATCTCCTGGAGTGGTACGGCAGGCTTTAGCCGCCTTGACTTTCCTTTTTCAGGTATCGGGGAAAAGAGACGTCACCAAGGATTTTGTGATCAGATGTGCAGTTCGGGGTTATGTGAAGGGGAGATGCAGGGCGGACGCTAGGCGTCCAGTTTCGAGACAATTATTGGAGGGGCTTTGGGATTTTGTTGGGAGTTTTTGTTCTTCACCTTATGAGGTTCTGCTTATGAGGGCGGCTTTTTGTTTAGGGTTTATTGGGGCATTTCGAGTGGGTGAGTTGGTGTGTAATTCTAGGAGAGGAGGTGGTGGTTTAGGAGCTGATTCGGTTTGGTTGGGAGTTAATGATCTGGTTATTGGGGTTTCTAACTCCAGAACGGATCAGTTTGGGTAGGGGGCGTAGAGTTTGTTTATTTTGTGTGGATAACTGTGTGGTTTGTCCAGTGGAGAACGTTAAGAAATTTTTGGAGGTACGGGTGGAGTCTAGTGTGGCCTTTTTATGTCACGCGGACGGGTCGGCTTTATCAAGATATCAGTTTATTTCTATTTTTAAAAAGGGTTTGGTGAGTTTAGGAAAAAATCCGAAGGAATTTGGTTCTCACTCTTTTCGTATTGGGTCTGCAATGGAAGCTTCAAGGTTGGGTTTGTCGGCAACGGAAATTCAAGAATTGGGAGATGGAACTCAAGGGCTTTTAAGTCTTACGTTCGTCCTGGTTTGGTGTCATGAATTTTGTAATCATCTGTTAAAGCCGGGAGGTAATGTGGAGCACAGTTTGCTGTATGTTTTGTTATGTTATGTTTTTCAACTTTAAAAAAAAAAAAAATAGAAATATGAAAAATATCAAATTTATACATAAAATATGAATTATACCTTTTATACGGAATATATATATTTATTCTATTTTTTCTTTGTAAATTTGTGTCACGTTCCCACGTTCCAACCCTGTCTTCCTGCCCTCTGTATTTGTATATTGTTTTTTTCCATTGTGTTTCTGTTGCTGCCAATTCCTGGGAGGCCTCCCAGGGGTTAATTGGTGTTCTGTGTGCTGTCCACCTGTTGACCCTTGCCTTGATTCCCCTGCCTATATTCAGTGGTGTATTTAGGTTTTGTGCTGCCCTAGGCCTGACTAAACTCGTGCACCCCTTAATTTAAATTTCACGCACCCCTTCCTGTCAAGGGCACACCTCTCCCTGGTTAATCCCCACCCTTCCGCTTTAAGCTCCACCTTTTCCTCTTAGAGCTCCGCCTTTTCCTCTCTTTATATTAAAAGTGGATACCAAGTGTCTACTTGTATATTTTGTATACCATTTCAAATGTATCTATTGAGATGAATTTAAACATTTCATAATTTTCTTTAAGTATTTTTACAAAGAACAGCCACGCATGTCAGCGTATCACAGAGCTGCATAGCAATAAAACCCACAGAAATGGGCACTGTGTATGAGCATATCAGAGCTGCAAAGCAATAAAACCCACAGAAATGTGCAGTGTGTATGAGCATATCACAGAACTGCACAGCAATAAAACTCACAGTAATGTGCAGTGTGTATGAGCGTATCCCAGAGCTCCAGGGCAATAAAACTCACAGTAATATGCAGTGTGTATCACAGAATCCACAGCAATAAAACTCCCAGCAATGCAATGTGCGGTGTGTATGAGTGCATCAGAATTCACAGCAATAAAACTCACAGCAATGCAATGTGTGGAGTGTGTCAGCGTATCAGAATCCACAGCAATAAAACTCCCAGCAATGCAATGTGTGGTGTGTGTCAGCGTATCAGAATCCACAGCAATAAAACTCCCAGCAATGCAATGTGCGGTGTGTACGAGTGCATCAGAATCCACTGCAATAAAACTCCCAGCAATGCAATGTGTGGTGTGTATGAGTGCATCAGAATCCACTGCAATAAAACTCCCAGCAAACCGAGTGTATATGAGCACACAGCAATTATTTATTCTACATTTACCGGCCTCTGTCCGCGGTAGGGCTGTGTGCAGAGTCAGCAGGGACTGTGTACAGACTCAGCAGGAGGTCCCTCCAGGCCACGTTAGGATCACGGCTGTGCCTGTGCGTGGAGCCATCTTGTCAGCAGTGGGGTGCCGCTGCCAGAGGGTGCACCGTGGCTTTGATTCCCTTCCCGGTGGGTGTTCAGTCCAGAATAGAGTGACAGTCCATGTTAACAAAAGGGCGGGCAGCTGCGTGCATGCGTGTCACGTGGTTCAGCCAGTCAGGTGGTACTGAGACTCAGTACCACCTGACTGGCTGGACCGAGTGTGACCTGCACGCAAGCAGCCTCACCAGGAGCCAGGCAGCTCAATGACAAATTTCTATCACTGCAGTGCTGGTTAAGGAAAGGTCCACTTTAAACAGCAGTAAGCAGACATGGCTTCATATTCTGCTGAAACCCCCCCCCCTTTACCTGCCGTTTACTGTCATCTTCTCTCTCTGGACACAAAGCACATCCCCCTCCCCTCTCCTAGAGCTGCTGCGAGGCAGGGGAGGAGCTATGGAGGGAGGAGAGGGGGATTTTTATTCTATTCGATTTTATTCCGTATGCAAACGCCATGCTCCGCTGCTCATTGTTTGAGAACACAGCTCAAAGCTGACACACAGTGACAGTGGCACCTCCTAGTACCCCCTAATGACACCCCAATAATCACTGGTACCTGGGGCGGCCCGCCCTCCGCCACTCCTCTAAGTACACCACTGCTCTGGTGATATGCTCACACACAAGTTTGGTGAACTGCCAGCAAGTACGGTGCTGTTTGAAGGCAGTGCAAATCCCCATAGAGAAGTAATGGTTAATCTATTCAGAGAACACCAAACAGCAGAGAAATGTCAGTGAAATGCCCTGATGTTCGGTGGTTTCAATCAGCAGGTTTATTCAGGCGAACCCCATAGGTTTCAATGTTAAAAATATTCCCGTTTTTTATGCAATATCTAATAAACCATTTATTATTTTAATCTGCAGTAAAAAGTCTTTATTTATTAATTGATTTTTTTTGTACCTTTTTAGTGATTTTTCAGAATTTTTTGGGCTAAATTCCCCCCTTTTTTTTAATAGCGGTTCTCCTATTTCTGTAACAGAACTTTTTATTATCAATCATAGGATCTGATATGTAAATTCCAGACATTTTCGTTCAGTAGTTCTTTTGAAAACAGCAGGCCATGGGTTTGCGGTGGCAGCATACAGCGGCTGACTCCATGCACTTTGGGGACCCTGCGGTGAATGGTGAATTCACTGCAGGGTTGGGAAATTTTATTCCCCGAAGTGCAGGGAACTACAGAACACCAAAATGTTGGCGTCATTTCGGTGCCCTGTGAGTAACCCAATTAGTGGTGAGGTTTTTTGTTGCCCCCTGGAAAGTGAAAGCCTAGGCCTTGCCTACCCAGGACATACTTGAAAATTAGTGACATCTCAATGTTTCCTTCCTGGTAAAATAGTTTGCAAAAGTAAAAAAAAAAAAAAAATTTTTTTTTTTTTTTTTTAGGGGTGGGGCCACCCAGCGGGCCGCCGCCCCCTGGAAAGTGCCGCCCTAGGCCTGGGCCTTGTTGGCCTAGGCCAAAATACACCAGTGCCTATATTAGAGCAATGTACCTATAGGACATTGCTGGGTCATTTTTCTTTGCCTGGTCTCCTTGCCACTTGTGTCCTGAGAGCTCCTTGCTGTGTTCCTGATATCCTCCGTTTGTTCATCCTTGTTCAGTTTTTGCCTCTATTATTTCTGTTCCAGTTTATGTCAGTTCCTTCTGTGTATTTAGTTCTGTCTATTGCTGTATTTTGTTTTACTGTTTATGTTCCATTCAGATTCCCCGGTTACTGATTTTGGCTTGGCTGACTTCCCTTCTGGTTCTGATTCCTGTATCCTATATGACGTACTCTCTCTGGTTATGACCTTTGGCTTTCCTCTTTATGACTACTCTATAGTATTTTCCTTGCCTGTACCGTTTTCAGGTAACCCTGTCATCTGTATACAACAAAAGACTCTGTACGGCTTCAAGGTAATACTCTCCTTTAGATTAGATCCGGCTATCCTAAAGACCGGTCTTTCAGTGCAGGGAATCTTTGGTATTGCCGTACAGAGGTCTTTAGTTAACCCTGTGTTGCTTTCACCTGCCCTTGCAGTTTACAGTGCATCTCTGCATATAGGGGCTTCTCTCAGGAACCTTGACCTCACCTTCCTGCGAGTTATATTCATAGGGATATATATACAGACCGACCACTTCCAAGGATCGGAGGGCAAGTATAGGGTGGTGCGTGCCTGGTGGTACTGCCACCGTGACATAATGACCCAGCCATTACATAAGCCCGCAGAGATGTGTACCGTGTTGGAAACCTTATTGCACATGTTTGAGGAATTTGTGGTTCACCTCAAAGGGTTACTGAGCCTGTGTCTAGACTCTGGCAATCAGGTCTCATTTGAGAGCAGGGTTCGTGGTCCGCTTTCTCCTGATGAAAAGAACAGAAGACGTGAGTACAATCTCTGTTTCTATTGTGCCAGTTCGTTGCACTTTTTGTCTGGCTGTCCCCTCAAGCTGGTGCGTCCTGGGGCTGGAGTGCCGGTGCGTGTCCTGGTGCTGGAGTGCCGGTGCGTGTCCTGGTGCTGGAGTGCCGGTGCGTGTCCTGGTGCTGGAGTGCCGGTGCGTCCTGGTGCTGGAGTGCCGGTGCGTCCTGGTGCTGGAGTGCCGGTGCGTCCTGGGGCTGGAGTGCCGGTGCGTCCTGGGGCTGGAGTGCCGGTGCGCCCTGATACTGGCCGAGTGCCAACTGTGCCCATGTCCCACAGTAAGGCCGCTAAAGCCAGACCACATAGGGGATCTGATGGTGCCAAACCCTGCGGGGAGTCAGATGGCACCAGATCCCACTTTGAGTTCAGACCTCCTGAGAAATCCAGGTTTGAGAAAGAGGCACCTGAGTCTATGAAGGATGAATCCTTTTTGGCCACAAGGCCAGAGGATGAAGAACCCATGGAGGTTATGTCACTCATGGCATCCGGTAATAAACCTCAGACTTATGTAGATACATCTGATGGCTGTAGGGTTTTAAAGACACAACTGGCTGGCTATGAGCAGCGACTGGCAGCCAAAAAACAGTCCCTACGTATTATTACTGGTTGTATTACATGTAGAGCCGCAACCCCAGTGTCAATTGGCAAAAAGCCAGTTCTGTTTCTGTCTGGCAATGAGAAGCCAGCCCTGTCTCCGTCTGGCAATGTGCAGCCAGCCCTGTCTCCGTCTGGCAATGTGCAGCCAGCCCTGTCTCCGTCTGGCAATGTGCAGCCAGCCCTGTCTCCGTCTGGCAATGTGCAACCAGCCCTGTCTCCGTCTGGCAATGTGCAGCCGGCCCTGTCTCCATCTGGCAATGTGCAGCCGGCCCTGTCTCCGTCTGGCAATGTGCAGCCGGCCCTGTCTCCGTCTGGCAATGTGCAGCCGGCCCTGTCTCCGTCTGGCAATGTGCAGCCGGCCCTGTCTCCGTCTGGCAATGTGCAGCCGGCCCTGTCTCCGTCTGGCAATGTGCAGCCGGCCCTGTCTCCGTCTGGCAATGTGCAGCCGGCCCTGTCTCCGTCTGGCAATGTGCAGCCGGCCTGTCTCCGTCTGGCAATGTGCAGCCGGCCCTGTCTCCGTCTGGCAATGTGCAGCCGGCCCTGTCTCTGTCTGGCAATGTGCAGCCGGCCCTGTCTCCGTCTGGCAATGTGCAGCCGGCCCTGTCTCCGTCTGGCAATGTGCAGCCGGCCCTGTCTCCGTCTGGCAATGTGCAGCCGGCCCTGTCTCCGTCTGGCAATGTGCAGCCGGCCCTGTCTCCGTCTGGCAATGTGCAGCCAGTCCAGCCTGGCAATGTGCAGCCAGTCCAGCCTGATCCTGGCACGATGGCAGCGGTGCTGCCTGATCCTGGCACGATGGCAGCGGTGCTGCCTGATCCTGGCACGATGGCAGCGGTGCTGCCCGATCCGGGTGCAGTGACAGTAGTGATGTCTGGTAAACTGCCAGTCAAATCAGTCCCAAGCTGTGTGTCAGCGGTAAGCCTCCCAAGCTGTGTGTCAGCGGTACCCCTCCAAAGCTGTGTGTCAGCGGTGCCAGTCCCAAGCAGTGCGCCAGTCCCAAGCTGTGTGCCAGCGGTACCCCTCCCAAGCTGTGTGTCAGCGGTGCCAGTCCCAAGCAGTGTGCCAGTCCCAAGCTGTGTGCCAGCGGTGCCAGTCCCAAGCTATGTACCAGCGGTGCCAGTCCCGAGCTGTGTGCCAGAGTCAAGCCGTGTGTCAGCAGTACCAGAGCTAGATTGCAACACCACTGTACCCATGCCCCACAGAGAGTCCGAGGTTTCCAACCCTCGTAAGGCACAGGTAGGCGAGCCTACTCCCACTGTTGCCGTGTCGTGCGGGGTGGTCACCAGTTCTAGACCTCGTTCTAGGAGAAGACGGGGAAAGGTGTCTAACCCTGGTCCCACTGATTCTGTGTCCAGTCTAACTGATGCCAAGATCCCCCTACCCCGTCATGTCCCTGAGGGCTATGTGCAATCGCCCCTTGGACTGGTGTTCAGGAAGGACCACTGTGTTGCCATTCAAAGGAACCCTCATAGTCGGGGGCGTCTTGTGGAGGAGGATGACGACTCTGAGTGGGACCTCAAAGGACTTTGGTGATTGGTGTTCGTAATCTGGTTTCCTGATTTTTGTCTGTCATGTTTGTTGTTTTAGGTGCCCTGAGGTCACCTTTTTTGGAGGGGGCTACTGTCACGTTCCCACGTTCCAACCCTGTCTTCCTGCCCTCTGTATTTGTATATTGTGTTTTTTCCATTGTGTTTCTGTTGCTGCCAATTCCTGGGAGGCCTCCCAGGGGTTAATTGGTGTTCTGTGTGCTGCTCACCTGTTGACCCTTGCCTTGATTCCCCTGCCTATATTAGAGCAATGTACCTATAGGACATTGCTGGGTCATTTTTCTTTGCCTGGTCTCCTTGCCACTTGTGTCCTGAGAGCTCCTTGCTGTGTTCCTGATATCCTCCGTTTGTTCATCCTTGTTCAGTTTTTGCCTCTATTATTTCTGTTCCAGTTTATGTCAGTTCCTTCTGTGTATTTAGTTCTGTCTATTGCTGTATTTTGTTTTGCTGTTTATGTTCCATTCAGATTCCCCGGTTACTGATTTTGGCTTGGCTGACTTCCCTTCTGGTTCTGATTCCTGTATCCTATATGACGTACTCTCTCTGGTTATGACCTTTGGCTTTCCTCTTTATGACTACTCTATAGTATTTTCCTTGCCTGTACCGTTTTCAGGTAACCCTGTCATCTGTATACAACAAAAGACTCTGTACGGCTTCAAGGTAATACTCTCCTTTAGATTAGATCCGGCTATCCTAAAGACCGGTCTTTCAGTGCAGGGAATCTTTGGTATTGCCGTACAGAGGTCTTTAGTTAACCCTGTGTTGCTTTCACCTGCCCTTGCAGTTTACAGTGCATCTCTGCATATAGGGGCTTCTCTCAGGAACCCACTGATTCCTGCACGCAACGGTCATTTGCACCAGGCTTTGCGCGTCGGATTTGTGCTCGAAAAAAGTTGAAGACTGAAAAAATGCGCTCGGATCGTAATACCGCGTTAATTTGCGCGCACTAATGTTTTTTTCCGTGCGCAAAAAAAATTGCGCTTCGTGAGCGCATTTGCGCGAAGAGTGTAATAGGGGCCATAAAGGGTTGCTCCCTTCAACGAGAGAAACAATCCAATTGGATCAGGAGTACGTGACCATAAAACGTAATTTTCAATATTTCTTCTATAAAAAAACAACCAAAACTTCTGAAGCTCCAATTAAAAAACATATATCAGACAACTGACATAGACAATTAGCCACAGACGGCACAAGTGAGAATTTACTCACTTTCCGAAAATGGCCATACACCCAATAGTCAATTTGGGGGAGGGTTATCAGATTATGCCCTAAGAAGGACTGGTTGCTTAGGTCACTGGGCTTCCCAGGGCTGCATGCCCCAGGACATCACATCCCCAACCCAGACCCTTGGTCATTGCCCATGATCCAACCTCTGTAAGGACATGCCCCAAACAAAGGTTGTACCCAAAGCTCTCTCCATCTTTGTGCACTTACCTTCCCCAGCACCCTTGTCTACATTACACACAGCCTCTGTGCCTGTTGGAGAAGTGTGTATGTTAGCTTTCTGCCATGGGACTGCAAACCAATGTGGCAATGCCAACTCTAAAAGTCAATGGGCATAAGTGGGCATGTAGGGTTAATGTGGTTAAACGTATTAGTATCCTAAAACTGGATATTTAAGAGTTTTATTTGTTTTAGTATTCCTTTTAAAACAATTGTTCCTGCTGTCTGTGTAATAGGTTTTTCCTTAGATTGATTTGATGCTGAGTTGATGTTGATAATGTGTTAATCCAATCTGTTGCATACTAATCTATAAATTTCTGTATCTCCTTAATTGAGTCCCATCCCCCTGATGTAGACAGTGTACTCTATTGTTTGTGTCAGGTTACAACCATCCCGTTTCCCATGAAAACTCCCATCTCAAATTAAAGATCATTATTCTTCCCTGCACTAAATTGTGTCTGGGGTTTGGGGAGAAATACCAGGAGTTATACAGCACTCACTCAAGTTCTGGTAGAGAGTTGTGAAGGAGGGAAAACTGCTGAGAATCTGCTTAACTGGAGAGAAGGAACGGACACTGTAACAAGTTGGAGTCTGGTCCTAAAGCCAGAGACTAGTGAACTCCAGTTGCTGTTACAGAGGTGGTCTGTGGTGTGGCCTCTGCCACATGTTGGGAATGTGTCCAAGGTCACGCGTCCAAAGGCCGGAACTCAATCACTAGGCCCCCAGGGAGGAAAACATGCCACCGACCACCGCGCCAAGGAGCCGGCATACACAGTGTATATGACCCACGGAACAATTTGTGCTACGATCTGATCTGAGCCTGGTGAGACACGGCCAAGTGAGTCCCTAAATCTGCACCATATGTCCTTAGTGTTAAAGGACTTTTTAAAGTTAACATATAATAAAAGTTTGTCTATTTTATTTTTGCTAATGCAAAGTCCCTTAATACCAGATCCTGAGAGTGGCTATTTTTTCTGGAAATAACAAGTGACCCCAAATATCACTCATTCTCCTGCTGCCCACAAATAAATGCTTCCCATACAAAGCATAGGAAGAGTTAATTTACAGAGCTCAATAGTTAATTCTAACAGCTCTCTGTTAATATTATTTATTGAGTACGACTCCCCAAATTAATAAGGCCTGAAGCACCTAAGGCGTAAGGCCCTTACGTTGCCTCTGATGCCAGGACGCAGTGAGGATTTTTCTAGAAGGTTTTGCAGCGCGTGAGGAGATTAATCAGGAGCGGTGTGGGAGGAGTCAACAGGAGGGTACTTAAGGCGTGTGTGGAGAGGCTCTGCGCGCCTTTTTCTCCTGAGGTAGAGCGGTGAAAATATGTGCTGCGTCAGAGAAGCGGTGGTTTTTCGGCTTTTTGCCTTTTAGTATTGTTTTTTTGAAATGGCTGAAGGTGGCGAGCTGGAGTCACTACTGGAGGAAGTGCGGGAGGCGGCTCGGCACCGTGGTGTGGAGTGGGCCAGAAGAAGCCTGTCGGAGGTGTTGGCGGCGGATGGGGGTTCTCGGCCTGCCAAGATTTCAAGGCCTCCAGTGAAGTTTAATCCGGGAGGCAAATCCAGTGATGTATCAGCGGCCGAGAGATTGAGATTGGAGGTTGTGAGAGGTCGTGGTCGGTTGGTCCAACAGATGTTGGCTGGTGGTGATGCAGTTGGAAATGAGGCTGGCATGAGCACTTCCAGGCGTGTGGAAGGTAGGAGCTTGAGGCCAGCATCGGGGGCTAAGGATCCTTCCAGTCGGAGGGGTGGTGTGGTGAGCTCTACCAGGAGAGAAGGAGTGCGGA
Organism: Leptobrachium leishanense; assembly: GCA_009667805.1. NCBI lineage: Eukaryota > Metazoa > Chordata > Amphibia > Anura > Megophryidae > Leptobrachium > Leptobrachium leishanense. The sequence continues at coordinate 191,439,867 of CM019067.1, read as the reverse complement.
GTTCGAGGAGTTCCTCGGGGAGAAGGAGAGGTCGGTGGTCCGCCAGGGGTCCCAGAGGAGGAGCAAGGGCTGTCTCAGGGACTGATCTTTCGGCGGTAAGACAGTTGGTGGATAGGGATGTGGAGGGTGGTGAGACACAAGGTGTTGGTATGCGGGATGAGGGCCCTCAAGCGCTCGAAGTAAATTGGTGTTCAGTTGGTGGAGATGATGGGGCTCCGGATGTTGATGTGAGGGAGCAAGTTGTTGATTTTGGTACTTCGGGTTCTGGGGCTCATCGCACTATTAATTTTTCGTCCACAGTTCCACTGGTTCGGGAGAGGAGTCCAGAGCCGGTGGATGGTTTCCAGGCTGCTGGAGTTGGTGGAGGTGGTGCAGGAGGTTTGGAGTCAGTGGAGGTTCCAGGAAGTTCGGGCGGACCTCGTGTGGCGACAGGTAACGTAAATGGTGGTGATGTTGGTTCTTTCATGTCTGTTTTACAGGGGGCCTTTGAGGCTTGGTCGGTTTCACCAAGGGGTGTGAACCAGGTTGTGGATTTGGCTCAAGCTTGGAAGGGGGCAGGTGGGCCAGTTGTGAGAGCCGGTGGAGCTCTTGGTGGTGAAGTTATGTCTTCAAATGGGCCGAGTGGCGATGTGGGTTTACTCGGTGAGTCCGTAAGAGTGGTGGATGTGGCAAGGAGGAATGCTTATGTGTCTTTCTCTGGGCCTTTGGGGTTTCATTTGAAGCAGGAGGTTAAAGAAGGCATATGGCGGGGGGAGTATGTGGAACTTTTTTCCCTGCTTCCGTTGGATGAGGTGGCTGGGGTAAAAGATGATTCGTCTAAGGACGGTTTAAAGGAAGAGGAGGAAAGGAAGAAGAGGTTTTGGAGGATTCCTAAGTCATTCGGGAATTGGCTTCGGGCTTTCTGTATTTTGGCAAGTGTGGTTGGGGAAAAGAGCCCACAGCACTGTTCGGGCCTTTTTTGTTATGTGGATGGGATTTGGGAGGCTTATCGAACGTATGGTGGTTGGGCGTGGTGGAAATACGATGAGCAGTTTAGGCAACGTTTGGCGGCTCACCCAGGCATGGGGTGGGATCATTTGGACATTACGCTGTGGTTGCGTTTGATGGAGGCACAAAAGGCGTTGCCCTTTCCAGGGGGAGCCGGTGGGGGAGGAGTCAGTTCCCCACCGGCAGGTGTTAAAAAGGGATCGTGCTGGCAGTTTAACGAGGGTCAGTGCAAATTTGGTGCGGGGTGCATGTACAAGCACAAATGTTCAAATTGTGGAGGATTACATTCATTGTCCAGATGTTTTAAGAGGGCAAGACAAGCAGGTCTGCCTTTTGGAGGGTCTGGAGAGGGGAGCTTCCCCGGTGAAACTCGACGCGATGTTACCGTGGCTAAGGCTTTACGGAAGACATAGAGATGCAGAGTTTTTATGTGACGGTTTTGGTGTTGGTTTTCGGATTCCTTTTGTGGTAAGGCCTGGGGGTGGCAAGCTAGGAAATTTGAAGTCGGCTAGAGTGTATCCGGAGGTAGTTCGGGAGAAGGTGTTTAAGGAGATTGGGGCTGGTAGGATGGCTGGTCCATTCTCGTCTCCTCCGGTGTGGGATTTGAGGATATCCCCTTTGGGGGTTGTGCCGAAACGGAAGGCAGGAGAATTTCGTTTGATTCATCATTTATCCTTTCCACGGGGGGAATCGGTGAATGATGATATTGGTGAGGAGTTGGCATCGGTGTCATACGTGTCATTTGATTACGCAGTTAGTTTGGTTCGTGATGCAGGACCGGGGGCTTTAATGGCCAAGGTGGATATTGAGTCGGCTTTTCGGTTATTAGCTATTCATCCTTCGTGTAATCATCTTCTAGGATTTTGGTTTGAAGGCGAATTTTATGTGGATTTATGTTTGCCTATGGGTTGTTCCATTTCCTGTTCCTTTATTGAATGTTTCAGTACATTTTTGGAATGGGTGGGCCGTGAAGTGGCAGGGTCGAACAATCTGACTTATTATCTGGATGATTTTTTGTGTGTGGGAAGGAAAGAGACAGGAGAGTGTCTGCACATTCTTCGGTCTTTTCAGTGGGTGGCACACCGATTTGGTGTTCCTTTGGCCTCCGATAAAACGGAAGGTCCTGCATCGGTTATCACTTTCTTGGGAATTGAGATTGATTCAGTAAAGGGTGAGTGTCGTTTACCTGTGAAAAAAGTGGTGGAAGCTTTGAGACAGGTTGAAGGGGCCCTGTTGGTTAAGAAATTACAGTTGAGAGAGCTGCAATCGCTGATAGGTCGTTTGAATTTTGCATGCAGGGTCATTCCGGTGGGAAGAGTCTTCTTACGTGTATTGGCTTTGGTGACACGAGGTATTCGGGACGGTCATCACTTTGTTAGGACATCCAGTACCATGAAAGAAGATTTGGAAGTGTGGAAATCCTTTTTGGTGGTGTTTAATGGGGTGGCCTTATTCCCTTCGAAAGAGGTTTTGGAGAAGGAGCTGGAATTTTTTACGGACGCCTTGGGTGGTGTTGGTTTTGGGGTATATTTTGGGGGACGTTGGTGTGCTTCTCGTTGGCCTGGTAGTTGGTTGGCATCTTCCTTGGTGCGGAATTTGGCCTTTTTGGAGTTGTTTCCATTAGTAGTGGCCTTGGAGCTGTGGGGAGGTGCTCTGGAGGGAAGAAGGATTCTGTTCCGTTCTGACAACATGGCGGTGGTGTCGGCGGTTAATTCTTTGTCGGCTTCATCATTGCCAGGCATCAAATTGTTGAAGAGATTTGCGTTGATGTGTCTTAAGTTTAATGTTTTATGCAGGGCTAGGCATGTTCCGGGTCGCCTTAACTCAGTGGCGGATGCTTTGTCTCGTTTGCAGTGGGACAGGTTTCGTTCCCTGGCCCTGTTGGCAGAGGAGGTGGGCACCCCTTGTCCGGAGGGCCTTTGTCAGCTAGGTTTGGAATTTTTGGAAGATGGGTGAGAGGTTCTTTGTCGGAGTCATCTTGGAAGGCCTACTCGCGAGTATGGAGGGATTGGGACGGTTTGGCTGAGCGGTTCAGGTACGTGGCAGTGGGTGGTTTGGATGAGGAAAGTCTGCTCAGAGCATACCTCATTCGGTTATTTGAGTCTGGGGCATCTCCTGGAGTGGTACGGCAGGCTTTAGCCGCCTTGACTTTCCTTTTTCAGGTATCGGGGAAAAGAGACGTCACCAAGGATTTTGTGATCAGATGTGCAGTTCGGGGTTATGTGAAGGGGAGATGCAGGGCGGACGCTAGGCGTCCAGTTTCGAGACAATTATTGGAGGGGCTTTGGGATTTTGTTGGGAGTTTTTGTTCTTCACCTTATGAGGTTCTGCTTATGAGGGCGGCTTTTTGTTTAGGGTTTATTGGGGCATTTCGAGTGGGTGAGTTGGTGTGTAATTCTAGGAGAGGAGGTGGTGGTTTAGGAGCTGATTCGGTTTGGTTGGGAGTTAATGATCTGGTTATTGGGGTTTCTAACTCCAGAACGGATCAGTTGGGTAGGGGGCGTAGAGTTTGTTTATTTTGTGTGGATAACTGTGTGGTTTGTCCAGTGGAGAACGTTAAGAAATTTTTGGAGGTACGGGTGGAGTCTAGTGTGGCCTTTTTATGTCACGCGGACGGGTCGGCTTTATCAAGATATCAGTTTATTTCTATTTTTAAAAAGGGTTTGGTGAGTTTAGGAAAAAATCCGAAGGAATTTGGTTCTCACTCTTTTCGTATTGGGTCTGCAATGGAAGCTTCAAGGTTGGGTTTGTCGGCAACGGAAATTCAAGAATTGGGAGGATGGAACTCAAGGGCTTTTAAGTCTTACGTTCGTCCTGGTTTGGTGTCATGAATTTTGTAATCATCTGTTAAAGCCGGGAGGTAATGTGGAGCACAGTTTGCTGTATGTTTTGTTATGTTATGTTTTTCAACTTTAAAAAAAAAAAAAATAGAAATATGAAAAATATCAAATTTATACATAAAATATGAATTATACCTTTTATACGGAATATATATATTTATTCTATTTTTTCTTTGTAAATTTGTGTCACGTTCCCACGTTCCAACCCTGTCTTCCTGCCCTCTGTATTTGTATATTGTGTTTTTTCCATTGTGTTTCTGTTGCTGCCAATTCCTGGGAGGCCTCCCAGGGGTTAATTGGTGTTCTGTGTGCTGTCCACCTGTTGACCCTTGCCTTGATTCCCCTGCCTATATTCAGTGGTGTATTTAGGTTTTGTGCTGCCCTAGGCCTGACTAAACTCGTGCACCCCTTAATTTAAATTTCACGCACCCCTTCCTGTCAAGGGCACACCTCTCCCTGGTTAATCCCCACCCTTCCGCTTTAAGCTCCACCTTTTCCTCTTAGAGCTCCGCCTTTTCCTCTCTTTATATTAAAAGTGGATACCAAGTGTCTACTTGTATATTTTGTATACCATTTCAAATGTATCTATTGAGATGAATTTAAACATTTCATAATTTTCTTTAAGTATTTTTACAAAGAACAGCCACGCATGTCAGCGTATCACAGAGCTGCATAGCAATAAAACCCACAGAAATGGGCACTGTGTATGAGCATATCAGAGCTGCAAAGCAATAAAACCCACAGAAATGTGCAGTGTGTATGAGCATATCACAGAACTGCACAGCAATAAAACTCACAGTAATGTGCAGTGTGTATGAGCGTATCCCAGAGCTCCAGGGCAATAAAACTCACAGTAATATGCAGTGTGTATCACAGAATCCACAGCAATAAAACTCCCAGCAATGCAATGTGCGGTGTGTATGAGTGCATCAGAATTCACAGCAATAAAACTCACAGCAATGCAATGTGTGGAGTGTGTCAGCGTATCAGAATCCACAGCAATAAAACTCCCAGCAATGCAATGTGTGGTGTGTGTCAGCGTATCAGAATCCACAGCAATAAAACTCCCAGCAATGCAATGTGCGGTGTGTACGAGTGCATCAGAATCCACTGCAATAAAACTCCCAGCAATGCAATGTGTGGTGTGTATGAGTGCATCAGAATCCACTGCAATAAAACTCCCAGCAAACCGAGTGTATATGAGCACACAGCAATTATTTATTCTACATTTACCGGCCTCTGTCCGCGGTAGGGCTGTGTGCAGAGTCAGCAGGGACTGTGTACAGACTCAGCAGGAGGTCCCTCCAGGCCACGTTAGGATCACGGCTGTGCCTGTGCGTGGAGCCATCTTGTCAGCAGTGGGGTGCCGCTGCCAGAGGGTGCACCGTGGCTTTGATTCCCTTCCCGGTGGGTGTTCAGTCCAGAATAGAGTGACAGTCCATGTTAACAAAAGGGCGGGCAGCTGCGTGCATGCGTGTCACGTGGTTCAGCCAGTCAGGTGGTACTGAGACTCAGTACCACCTGACTGGCTGGACCGAGTGTGACCTGCACGCAAGCAGCCTCACCAGGAGCCAGGCAGCTCAATGACAAATTTCTATCACTGCAGTGCTGGTTAAGGAAAGGTCCACTTTAAACAGCAGTAAGCAGACATGGCTTCATATTCTGCTGAAACCCCCCCCCCTTTACCTGCCGTTTACTGTCATCTTCTCTCTCTGGACACAAAGCACATCCCCCTCCCCTCTCCTAGAGCTGCTGCGAGGCAGGGGAGGAGCTATGGAGGGAGGAGAGGGGGATTTTTATTCTATTCGATTTTATTCCGTATGCAAACGCCATGCTCCGCTGCTCATTGTTTGAGAACACAGCTCAAAGCTGACACACAGTGACAGTGGCACCTCCTAGTACCCCCTAATGACACCCCAATAATCACTGGTACCTGGGGCGGCCCGCCCTCCGCCACTCCTCTAAGTACACCACTGCTCTGGTGATATGCTCACACACAAGTTTGGTGAACTGCCAGCAAGTACGGTGCTGTTTGAAGGCAGTGCAAATCCCCATAGAGAAGTAATGGTTAATCTATTCAGAGAACACCAAACAGCAGAGAAATGTCAGTGAAATGCCCTGATGTTCGGTGGTTTCAATCAGCAGGTTTATTCAGGCGAACCCCATAGGTTTCAATGTTAAAAATATTCCCGTTTTTTATGCAATATCTAATAAACCATTTATTATTTTAATCTGCAGTAAAAAGTCTTTATTTATTAATTGATTTTTTTTGTACCTTTTTAGTGATTTTTCAGAATTTTTTGGGCTAAATTCCCCCCTTTTTTTTAATAGCGGTTCTCCTATTTCTGTAACAGAACTTTTTATTATCAATCATAGGATCTGATATGTAAATTCCAGACATTTTCGTTCAGTAGTTCTTTTGAAAACAGCAGGCCATGGGTTTGCGGTGGCAGCATACAGCGGCTGACTCCATGCACTTTGGGGACCCTGCGGTGAATGGTGAATTCACTGCAGGGTTGGAAATTTTATTCCCCGAAGTGCAGGGAACTACAGAACACCAAAATGTTGGCGTCATTTCGGTGCCCTGTGAGTAACCCAATTAGTGGTGAGGTTTTTTGTTGCCCCCTGGAAAGTGAAAGCCTAGGCCTTGCCTACCCAGGACATACTTGAAAATTAGTGACATCTCAATGTTTCCTTCCTGGTAAAATAGTTTGCAAAAGTAAAAAAAAAAAAAAAAAAATTTTTTTTTTTTTTTTTAGGGGTGGGGCCACCCAGCGGGCCGCCGCCCCCTGGAAAGTGCCGCCCTAGGCCTGGGCCTTGTTGGCCTAGGCCAAAATACACCAGTGCCTATATTAGAGCAATGTACCTATAGGACATTGCTGGGTCATTTTTCTTTGCCTGGTCTCCTTGCCACTTGTGTCCTGAGAGCTCCTTGCTGTGTTCCTGATATCCTCCGTTTGTTCATCCTTGTTCAGTTTTTGCCTCTATTATTTCTGTTCCAGTTTATGTCAGTTCCTTCTGTGTATTTAGTTCTGTCTATTGCTGTATTTTGTTTTACTGTTTATGTTCCATTCAGATTCCCCGGTTACTGATTTTGGCTTGGCTGACTTCCTTCTGGTTCTGATTCCTGTATCCTATATGACGTACTCTCTCTGGTTATGACCTTTGGCTTTCCTCTTTATGACTACTCTATAGTATTTTCCTTGCCTGTACCGTTTTCAGGTAACCCTGTCATCTGTATACAACAAAAGACTCTGTACGGCTTCAAGGTAATACTCTCCTTTAGATTAGATCCGGCTATCCTAAAGACCGGTCTTTCAGTGCAGGGAATCTTTGGTATTGCCGTACAGAGGTCTTTAGTTAACCCTGTGTTGCTTTCACCTGCCCTTGCAGTTTACAGTGCATCTCTGCATATAGGGGCTTCTCTCAGGAACCTTGACCTCACCTTCCTGCGAGTTATATTCATAGGGATATATATACAGACCGACCACTTCCAAGGATCGGAGGGCAAGTATAGGGTGGTGCGTGCCTGGTGGTACTGCCACCGTGACATAATGACCCAGCCATTACATAAGCCCGCAGAGATGTGTACCGTGTTGGAAACCTTATTGCACATGTTTGAGGAATTTGTGGTTCACCTCAAAGGGTTACTGAGCCTGTGTCTAGACTCTGGCAATCAGGTCTCATTTGAGAGCAGGGTTCGTGGTCCGCTTTCTCCTGATGAAAAGAACAGAAGACGTGAGTACAATCTCTGTTTCTATTGTGCCAGTTCGTTGCACTTTTTGTCTGGCTGTCCCCTCAAGCTGGTGCGTCCTGGGGCTGGAGTGCCGGTGCGTGTCCTGGTGCTGGAGTGCCGGTGCGTGTCCTGGTGCTGGAGTGCCGGTGCGTGTCTGGTGCTGGAGTGCCGGTGCGTCCTGGTGCTGGAGTGCCGGTGCGTCCTGGGGCTGGAGTGCCGGTGCGTCCTGGGGCTGGAGTGCCGGTGCGCCCTGATACTGGCCGAGTGCCAACTGTGCCCATGTCCCACAGTAAGGCCGCTAAAGCCAGACCACATAGGGGATCTGATGGTGCCAAACCCTGCGGGGAGTCAGATGGCACCAGATCCCACTTTGAGTTCAGACCTCCTGAGAAATCCAGGTTTGAGAAAGAGGCACCTGAGTCTATGAAGGATGAATCCTTTTTGGCCACAAGGCCAGAGGATGAAGAACCCATGGAGGTTATGTCACTCATGGCATCCGGTAATAAACCTCAGACTTATGTAGATACATCTGATGGCTGTAGGGTTTTAAAGACACAACTGGCTGGCTATGAGCAGCGACTGGCAGCCAAAAAACAGTCCCTACGTATTATTACTGGTTGTATTACATGTAGAGCCGCAACCCCAGTGTCAATTGGCAAAAAGCCAGTTCTGTTTCTGTCTGGCAATGAGAAGCCAGCCCTGTCTCCGTCTGGCAATGTGCAGCCAGCCCTGTCTCCGTCTGGCAATGTGCAGCCAGCCCTGTCTCCGTCTGGCAATGTGCAGCCAGCCCTGTCTCCGTCTGGCAATGTGCAACCAGCCCTGTCTCCGTCTGGCAATGTGCAGCCGGCCCTGTCTCCATCTGGCAATGTGCAGCCAGCCCTGTCTCCGTCTGGCAATGTGCAGCCGGCCCTGTCTCCGTCTGGCAATGTGCAGCCGGCCCTGTCTCCGTCTGGCAATGTGCAGCCGGCCCTGTCTCCATCTGGCAATGTGCAGCCGGCCCTGTCTCCGTCTGGCAATGTGCAGCCGGCCCTGTCTCCGTCTGGCAATGTGCAGCCGGCCCTGTCTCCGTCTGGCAATGTGCAGCCGGCCCTGTCTCCGTCTGGCAATGTGCAGCCGCCCTGTCTCCGTCTGGCAATGTGCAGCCGGCCCTGTCTCCGTCTGGCAATGTGCAGCCGGCCCTGTCTCTGTCTGGCAATGTGCAGCCGGCCCTGTCTCCGTCTGGCAATGTGCAGCCGGCCCTGTCTCCGTCTGGCAATGTGCAGCCGGCCCTGTCTCCGTCTGGCAATGTGCAGCCGGCCCTGTCTCCGTCTGGCAATGTGCAGCCGGCCCTGTCTCCGTCTGGCAATGTGCAGCCGGCCCTGTCTCCGTCTGGCAATGTGCAGCCAGTCCAGCCTGGCAATGTGCAGCCAGCCCAGCCTGATCCTGGCACGATGGCAGCGGTGCTGCCTGATCCTGGCACGATGGCAGCGGTGCTGCCTGATCCTGGCACGATGGCAGCGGTGCTGCCCGATCCGGGTGCAGTGACAGTAGTGATGTCTGGTAAACTGCCAGTCAAATCAGTCCCAAGCTGTGTGTCAGCGGTACCCCTCCAAAGCTGTGTGTCAGCGGTGCCAGTCCAAAGCAGTGCGCCAGTCCCAAGCTGTGTGCCAGCGGTACCCCTCCCAAGCTGTGTGTCAGCAGTGCCAGTCCCAAGCAGTGTGCCAGTCCCAAGCTGTGTGCCAGCGGTGCCAGTCCCAAGCTATGTACCAGCGGTGCCAGTCCCGAGCTGTGTGCCAGAGTCAAGCCGTGTGTCAGCAGTACCAGAGCTAGATTGCAACACCACTGTACCCATGCCCCACAGAGAGTCCGAGGTTTCCAACCCTCGTAAGGCACAGGTAGGCGAGCCTACTCCCACTGTTGCCGTGTCGTGCGGGGTGGTCACCAGTTCTAGACCTCGTTCTAGGAGAAGACGGGGAAAGGTGTCTAACCCTGGTCCCACTGATTCTGTGTCCAGTCTAACTGATGCCAAGATCCCCCTACCCCGTCATGTCCCTGAGGGCTATGTGCAATCGCCCCTTGGACTGGTGTTCAGGAAGGACCACTGTGTTGCCATTCAAAGGAACCCTCATAGTCGGGGGCGTCTTGTGGAGGAGGATGACGACTCTGAGTGGGACCTCAAAGGACTTTGGTGATTGGTGTTCGTAATCTGGTTTCCTGATTTTTGTCTGTCATGTTTGTTGTTTTAGGTGCCCTGAGGTCACCTTTTTTGGAGGGGGCTACTGTCACGTTCCCACGTTCCAACCCTGTCTTCCTGCCCTCTGTATTTGTATATTGTGTTTTTTCCATTGTGTTTCTGTTGCTGCCAATTCCTGGGAGGCCTCCCAGGGGTTAATTGGTGTTCTGTGTGCTGCTCACCTGTTGACCCTTGCCTTGATTCCCCTGCCTATATTAGAGCAATGTACCTATAGGACATTGCTGGGTCATTTTTCTTTGCCTGGTCTCCTTGCCACTTGTGTCCTGAGAGCTCCTTGCTGTGTTCCTGATATCCTCCGTTTGTTCATCCTTGTTCAGTTTTTGCCTCTATTATTTCTGTTCCAGTTTATGTCAGTTCCTTCTGTGTATTTAGTTCTGTCTATTGCTGTATTTTGTTTTGCTGTTTATGTTCCATTCAGATTCCCCGGTTACTGATTTTGGCTTGGCTGACTTCCCTTCTGGTTCTGATTAATGTATCCTATATGACGTACTCTCTCTGGTTATGACCTTTGGCTTTCCTCTTTATGACTACTCTATAGTATTTTCCTTGCCTGTACCGTTTTCAGGTAACCCTGTCATCTGTATACAACAAAAGACTCTGTACGGCTTCAAGGTAATACTCTCCTTTAGATTAGATCCGGCTATCCTAAAGACCGGTCTTTCAGTGCAGGGAATCTTTGGTATTGCCGTACAGAGGTCTTTAGTTAACCCTGTGTTGCTTTCACCTGCCCTTGCAGTTTACAGTGCATCTCTGCATATAGGGGCTTCTCTCAGGAACCTTGACCTCACCTTCCTGCGAGTTATATTCATAGGGATATATATACAGACCGACCACTTCCAAGGATCGGAGGGCAAGTATAGGGTGGTGCGTGCCTGGTTGTACTGCCACCGTGACAATTTGTTGTTTGCTTGGGGTTGAGTGTGGGGGTTTAGAGTATTTGGAAGCAAGCAGTTTGTATTTGTTTATTATATGTTTTTTCTTTACAGGTATGGTCATGGTTATTGGGGGATGTGTGGTGGTTTGGTGGGGAGTTTTTCTTTTTAAAGTATTTTGTGTAGTGGAGATGTTGGTAATGTGTTTTTGTTTTTGCAGATCCTCCAAGAGTGGTGTGGATTATTGGATACTCACTGATATTTTGGGCGAGAAGAAGGGCGTTGGTGCGATCCTCTGGAGTTCAGATGGGTCTGCTTGGGTCGGCAACATGGGTACGGTGGATTGGAATCTGTGGACTCCTATGGGAGGAGTTTAAGCCGACGGTTTTGGGTGCCCTGAGGCACGGTGAAATTCCCCATGTGCTGGTGGTTCACATGGGAGGGAACGATTTGGGTGTGGTCCCTCTTTGTATGCTGCTGGAGCAGATGCAGGAAGATCTGCGGCAGTTGAGGGTGTGGTCACCATGGACAGTGGTGGTGTGGTCCGAGGTGATGCCAAGGATGGTGTGGGAGCAGGCGGAGAATGAGGAGGCGGTGCAGCTGGGCCGTATCAAGCTGAATCGCTGCATGGGAAGGTTCGTGAGGAGGATGGAGGGTGTGGTGGTGCAACATCTACCTTTTGAAGAGGAGGAGGCGGAGTGTTATTTTATGGCGGATGAAGTTCAACTGACAGGTGTGGGCAAGGATCTGTTCATCCTGGGACTCAAGGAAGGGATTGAACAAGCCCTGTTTTTTCTTGGTGGGGGAGCTCTCCCATAAGGGGGTTATGTGAGGAGCTCGTGGCAGGGGCTTGTAGGCAGTGCTGGCTAGGGGTTCCTTTTTAGTTAGGATTACTTTGGTCAGATGGTTGGGAGTTGGGAAGATTTTTGGTGGTTGGTTGGTTTGGAGGTGTGTGGGGGTTGTGGGGAGTCCTCTTTCAGCCCTGGATTATTGTTTTAATTTTGTTATTAGAATTGTTATGTCATTATGGTGGGTTATAGTGTGGAGTTTTTAGCTGTGGCCTATATATAATATATATATATTATTCCACAGTTATGTGTTTGCGTATTTTTTGTGTGTTTTTTGTCTCCTGGAGTCCGACCCGGTCATCAGTAGGCGACTTAACGGTCTTATTAGTTTATTGATTTCCCCCTTACAATGTCTAAAAGCTGCAGGGCAGATCCTTTCCTGAGCCCCTCCTCTGCATTAAGAAATTTTGTCTAGAAATAGAAGGCAGATCTGACAACCAGTTAAATAGTGCAAGTTTATTTATAATGGATGTGTGTGAAAGCGTAAACTATAACAGTTTATAAATATATGTGATTGGGAGTATTTTTATGTATAATTCCAATTTGGGACCTAGCAACACCCCTGATCTTATTACTAGCTTTCGACAAAATTAAGCATATTTCCTCTATAAATATCTACAAAATGTATTGACCTATTATGTGTAACGTGTATGTGCATACAAACATAGACAGAGAGAGATCATAAATCATTTCAAAATGACATTAACCCCTTGGCTGCGGATGACGTGTGGGGAGTGTCATGGGACTACTCCACCATATGCAGAAGACGTTCCCCACACGTCATACGGTTCCACAGCGAAGGGATCAGATACTCACCTCTCCAGTCGGTGTCCCGTGGTGGTCTGACTTCACTAGCGTTAAGATTGTGAGAGGGCCATCAGAGTTTTAAATTTGCAAGTGAAAATGATTAAATTGATGTCAAAAGATGCATGCTAGGCTCTAAGTCTTTCTTTATATGCAGTAACATAAAAATAATTGCATGTTTTTTCATTTATGATACCCTACGTACTTTTGACTTAGATGTGGGCAATAACATGTATGGGATTCATCACACACTCTTCTGCCTTTAAGGGAATTTTTCTTAACCATAAAGTAACATTGTACCTTAATTTTTCTTAACCACAAAGTAACAGTTGCCTTTACCCATTTAAAAAATAGGTCATACTGTCCCAGCAATTTATACTACATTAATTATACATACCACCTGTCAGGGTTAACCTTTTCATAGATAGAGTTTACTATTTATATTTGCACACACTAAATGCATTCATCTAAAGAATCATCACATTTGCTGTTTACTGAAGCAGTATTTTAAGTTTTATACAGTATATCTTCATGGCAACCCGTAACACAGACTACTTAAAAATATAATACATTCTTTATTGTAGTTCGACGTTTCAGTCCACACAGGGACTTTTATCAAGTCCCTGTTTGGACTGAAACGTCGAACTACAATAAAGAATTTATTATATTTTTAAGAAGTCTCTCTGGGTTATTCAAAGAGCTCTGAATTGTGGCCGAAAGGTAACCGAACGCTGAAATTAAGCGTGCGGTTACCTTTCCTGGCCATTTGGCTATCCAGAGAGCAGGCAGTTCGCCAAAATGTTGGTGAATTGCCTGCAGATACGCAATGCTTCGTCTATTCAGAGAACACAAAACAGCTGAGAAAGGTTGCCGAAATGCCCTGCCATTCGGTGGTTTCATTCGACAGGTTTATTCAGGTGAATCTCATAGGTTTCAATGTTAAAAAAATTCCAGTTTTAGTTCGATATCTAAGAAACTGTTGATTATAATATTCGGCAGTAAAAAGACTCTTTATCTTTAGATTTTTTTAGGATCTTTTAGGCATTTTACGTTTTTTTTTTTTTTTTTTTTAGCGAAACTTTTTTCCGTTTTTTTAAATCGTTTTTTCTTTTTTCTGTAACAGACCTTTTTATTATCATTCATTGGATCTTATATGTAAATTTCAGACTTTTTCGTTCTGTAGTTTCTTTGCAAACAGCGTTTCACTTTTCAAACATTCAAGCGTACTGTATTTTTTTTTTTCACTCCATTCGTCTGTGGTGTCAGGTTTTTCCGGTGACTGCTCTGAGCTGTGATCGACGGCTGCTCGTGTTTCTCTGGCGTGTTCGGCGGGGTTAATCCAGATGTTTTTGTGGGTTTCGGTGTGCGTTCGCCGGGTTTTGCGGTGAGTGTTCAACAGGTTTGCGGCGACTTTTCCCTGCACTACGACGGCCCTGTGGTGCTTGCTGAATACACCGCAGGGCCACCGAAATGGGATCGCACTGAATTGAAGAGAACAAAAAGTCACCAAACCTGCAGTGACTTTTCGATTCTCTTTGAATAACCCTATATGTGTGTTGCGGGTTGTCATGAAGATTTATATGGTAGCAGCCAGTTCCCAGCACCGGAGTATTTGATGGAATACAGACGGAGTGCGGAGACCAGTGATTTTGGCATCTGGACTAACACGGCCTACCTAATCAATATATATATATATAAATATATATATATATATAATGTCCAAACCTTATTTATTTTGTGGAACCTATTGGAAAATACATAGACCGATGCAGCAAACCCACAGTACTAGCTCTCCCCCTGTTGTCTGCGGGATACAGGTCACTTCTTGGATCAAATCTCACAATTAACCTTACCGGATGGTGAAATCTTTTTTGTTACCATGGACGTTAAAAACTTATATACAGTCATACCACATGACCATGGAGTAGAAGCCTTTAGACGAGTACTTATCAATTCACCAGAATATGTAGGTCCCCCAATTGAATATCTATTAGAGCTATTACGTCTCACACTTGAATGTAATTTTTTTCGTTTCGAAAAACAATTTTATTTACAGATTGCGGGTACAGCAATGGGGGCCTCTATGGCACCATCTTATGCCAACATTTACATGTCACAATTTGAACAGACCAATATTCTATCCACTTTTGGAGATCAAATATTTTTTTTATAGTCGTTTTATAGATGACATTTTTCTAATCTGGCAGGGCACGTCTACATCCCTCAATACCATGGTTAATCAACTTAACCAGCTACAGTCACCCATTAAATTAACTTTCAACATGGATGACCATGTTATTAACTTTTTGGATGTCTCTGTTTTTCGAGACAATAACAAACTGGGATTCACGCTGTATCGTAAAGAAACAGATAGAAATTCTATTCTTCAAGCAACTAGTCATCATCCAAGACACTTAAAAACATCTTTACCTATATCGCAATATCTACGGGTCCTGCGAAACAACTCGGACCCCCAATTATGTCATGCACAAATATTGGATATGACTCAAAGATTCCAACAAAGAGGATACACTACATCGGTTTTAACCAAAGCTCTGCATCAAGCACAAAATAGATTTTCCAACCCTAAATCTACCAGTCAACAACATACTACACCCAGGATAGTTTTACCACTTACATATCACACAACCGGAGATCAATTGGCATCGACCATACGTAAAAATTGGCAACTTTTTCAATATGATCCTACATTACCTACACAATTCAAGTCACCACCCCTGATTAGCTTCCGCAGAACCAAAAACTTGAGAGATCTTCTAGTTCACACTGACCCAGTACAATCTTACGAAAAAACAACATCTTTACCCAAACAAGGTTGCTTTCGTTGCCTAGACTGTGTTACCTGCCGACATATGCTACCCGGTACTTCTTTTGCACATCCAACTACCGGAAAGAGATTTAAAATACGTTTTAGAATAACATGCACAACAGAATATGTCGTTTACCTTCTACATTGTCCGCGTGGATTGGCATATGTCGGCAAAACGGACCTTACACTCAGAGACCGTATTAGAGGACATCGCTCGGCTATTAATGTTGCATTTCGTGATGGCAAATCAGAACAACCGGTAGCCAAACATTTTTTGGAATCTCACCATACTCTACCGACCTTAAAGTTTATAGGAATTGACCATGTGCCTCCTCCTCATAGAGGAGGCAACCGCTCCCAGATTCTACTACAA